>PVHT020000009.1:19448773-19510653 GCA_004024745.2 Catagonus wagneri | reverse complement strand
CCAGTACTACAAATGCCTACACAACTATATGTCACTTGTATGCAACAGAACTCAGCGCAGTAAATCCAGTACTACAAATGCCTACACAACTATATGTCACTTGTATGCAACAGAACTCAGCGCAGTAAATCCAGTACTACAAATGCCTACACAACTATATGTCACTTGTATGCAACAGAACTCAGCGCAGTAAATCCAGCACTAGCCATTGGGTTAATGCCATACTCTTCTGTGTCTAAAACGGAAGCTGTGATCATCTTTTAACGTGATTTATTCCCTTTAGCCTTAGAAATCATTCTCTATTTTCCAGCAATGCTTGGTAAAGATGGCTGCTGGAGACATACTTTCTCCATTGAAAGGTCTAGGAAATGGTATCGAGCAAGTTTAAATCTGAATGCTGAACTTACACCACTCAATTTCACATCCTAAAGTTGGCAATGCTTGTTGTCCTAGCAGTCTCATGACACTGGTTTTCAGAGGACGGAGGTGGCAGTGTTTTCCTAGGAGATCCCTGGGGTAGGTGATGAAAGTGGAGACACAATAAGAGAAGAAGCCGCTCTGTCTCCTGATGAATTGCTGCCATAAGAGATGAGAGCCTCTGGCCATCAGGGACTCTTAAGGAGAGGCTGCTCATTCTCTCCGTGGTCAGTTCTCTTGCTGCATCCAGGTTTGTCATAGACACTGTGTGTTTTACCCACCAACGACCCTCTGGATGCTGAACCCAAGATGGGCCATGCCTACGACTCCTTTGAGCAGGAAGAGCTTGTGGGGTCTGATGTGTACCCACCTGGAGCATTAGGGAGCCTCAGTGTCTGTTTTCAAGAGATGAGCATCACGTGACGTAAACTGAGGTCTGAAGATTGCAGGACCCGGTGGGAAGCTGGTGACCCACAGCCTTTTAAAGAGTGTTAGGGTCGATTGTGAAACTTATGCTCAATGAACTGCAGACAAGTGGGCGGCCTGAAAACCAATGAGAAGCAAACCCTCTTCTTCCCCAAATGTTACAGCAAATGTTAAACCAAGATGGGGGGCAGAGCCCTCAGATAAAGGAGACAGGTGGACCAACTGTGTGTGGAATCCGGTAAATAGGAGTAGACCGGTGGAGGACAACAGAGTAAGCAGATGTCCAGCTCACTCCCTGGTAGAGGTTCCTGTTATAGGCAGTCTTCTCAGTAGAGATGTTAGGAGAACTGAAAACTCAATACGCTCATTCATTCTCAAATGTGGCTTGAGCCTCTTTTAAGTCCCAGAACTCTTTCCATACATTAGGAATATGATGGTGAAAAAGTCCTTCGCAGTCCCTGACTTTGTGGGAGCCCAAGTCCAGTGGGAAGATGGTTAAGGAAACACATATTTACATACGATTCAATCTCGAAGGCACCATAGCTGCTAAAACCCAGTTCCTCGGCACCTCATCCTCATTGTTAGATTGTGCCCTGCGGGGAAAGAATTAACTTGGAGAGTGCCTTGACAATGATTTAATCTCTCCGTTAAATGAATCTGTTCATCCTTATTTTACCGAAATATTGTGAAAAGAAAGCACATGGAAATTGCCCAGGATGCTGTCTGGCACATGGCCCATACTGAAAATTTATTCTGGCTGATATCCCCCCCAGAACATTTTTCTTTGTTCCATTGTTTTATTCTCCAGTGTCTGGCAAGCCTCCTAGTCCTGTTTTCTTTGACAGAAAAGAGGGCAGGGTAATGAGAAAAAAGAGACCAGATACTAGGCATATTCACCTAATTCCTCACTTTTAAGAACCCTGCAAGCAAGGTCCAGGGAAGTGTACAGCTACTTCAGGAAGAACTTGAAAGGTTGCTTATTTTCTGTTTGTCGACATCATCAAGAGAATGGGTATCTGTTTGTACTGTATGACTTAAAATAGGAACTGTGAGGGAATCAGACTTAAGTCTTTAGTATTATTATCATGATTATCATTATTATATTTTAGGGCCACACCTGTAGCATATGGAACTTCTCAGGCTAGGGGTCTAATGGAGCTGTAGCTGCCAGCCTACACCACAGTCACAGCAATGCTAGATCCTTAACCCACTGAGCAGGGCCAGGGATCCAACCCGCATCCTCATGGATGCTAGTGTGGTTTGTTTTCCCTGAGGCACAATGGGAACAGTGGGCCTAAGTCTTTAAGGACGTTTCCATGATCTGGACACAGCTTTAGACCTTGCTCTTAGACCTCCTGTCCCAACACCAGTAAGACCAAAAGGAGGCATGTGTTCCCAGATCTGCTGACTGCACCGCGCTCAGCTCAGACCTGGGTGAGCATAATCTACAAGTGCAGACATTTCATGACTTGAATGAAAAGACTTAAAAAAAATGAGAATCATTGATTAAAGAGCATGATTGCAGCCTGACTTTACACTACTGGTTATAACATGACCGTGCTATCGGGAGTAAATAAAACTTGTTTTGTGCATCACAGCAGCTTTCTGTGAGTGGCAGCTGGCTAGATCATGAAAGTGTAAAATGTAACGTGAAAAATGCAACCAGATCTGAGCCACAGCTGTGACCTGTGCCACAGCTTGTGGCAACTCTGGATCCTTAACCCGCTGAGTGAACCTGCATCCTTGCAGACACTGTGTCAGGGTCTTAACCCACTGAGCCACAATGCGAACTCTGAGAACTGTTATTTTTTAAATGAAATTTGAATATAGATGATTGTAGATTTGCTTGCAGTTGAAAGAAATAATGTACAAATATCCTATTTGCCCAGTTTCTACCAACGGTAAACATTTCGTAAATTTGGTTGTGTAAGTTATCAGAACCATAACATTAACACTGATATAAATCACTGATCTTATTCAGATTTCCCCAGTTTTAGACATACTTGTCTATGTGTATTGTAGTTCTATACAATTTTAACACGTGTAATTTGTGTATTGGTATCACAGTCAAGGTTCTAAACAGCTCCATCATCATAAAGATATCTCGTGTTGCCTTTAATAATACCTCCACCATCATCCCTAACATGTGATAATCAGTGATCTATTTCCTATTTCTAGAACTTTGCCATTTCAAAAAAATGGTATGTAACCTGTTGGGATGGGCATTTTCCATTCAGCACAAGGTTGTCTGTCCATACAGTAGCATATGACTCAGCCTTATTAAGGTAGGAAATTCTGACACATACTGCAGTGTGGATACAATGCAGATACACAGTTGATCAACACGTTGGCTGAAATAAGCCAGTTACTGATAGGCAAATACTATATACTTCCACTTAGGCATCTATAGCAGTTGGGCTCATAGAAACAGAAAGTAAAATGGTGGTGTCCAGAGGCTGGGGAGAGAGAAGTGGGCAGGTGCTGTTTCATGGGTACAGAGTGTCAGTTTTGTGGGACAAGAAAGTTCTGGAGGTGGGTCGCACAACAATTGGAAGATCGTTAACACTACTCAGTCGTACACTTAGAACTGGTTAAGATGGTAAATTTTATGTTATGTGGGTTTTTTTGTTTTTAGTTGTTTTTTTTTTTTTCCCCGCCACACCCAGGTCAGTGGTCGAATCAGAGCTGCAGCTTCGTCCTGTGCCACAGCCACGGAAGCACTGGATCTGAGCCACACCTGTGATCTGTGCCGTGGCTTGTGGCAATTCCAGAACTTTACCCACTGAGCCAGGCCAGAGATCCAGCCTGTATCCTCACGGAGACAACACTGGGTCCTTAACCTGCTGAGTCACAATAGGAACTCCTGTCTTTTCTTTTTTTTAATCAAATTAAAAAATAGTAAAAGTCATACAAAAACACATAAAGAATAATTAATACCTATCTTTCCTCAAACAATTCCAAAAACTTGAAGAGGAAAAACCTTCCCAAATTCATTCTATGAGGTCACTATTACCTTAACACCAAAACAAGGGTACACTGCAGTTTGAAAAGTCTACATACTGTATGATTCCAACTATATGACATTCTGGAAAAGGCAAAACAAAGTAGACAGTAAAAATATCAGTAGTTGCCAGGGGTTGGAGTTAGGGGTGAGAAATGAACAGTCAGAGCATAGAGGATTTTTAAGGAAGTGAAAATACTCTATCTGATAATAATAACAGGCACATGTCATTACACATTTGTCCAAATCCATAGAATGTACAACATAAAGAGTATTTAAATGTAAACTATGAACTTGGGTTGATTATGATCCATCAGTGTAGGTTCATCGGTTGTGACAAATGCACCACCTGGTCGGGGATGTTGATAATGGGGAGGGCAAGTGAGAGAGAGGGCAGGAGGTATCTGCATGTACACGGGAAATCTCTAGACCTTCCTCTCAAGTTTGCTATGAATCTAAAAATGCCCTAAAAATAAAGTCTTCAAAAATATAGAATTCACACACCCAGAAAAGACTCTTGTGAGTTCCATAGAACATGAGCTGATAACAGTGGGGAGAAAAGAGCTCGAAAGCTAAGAGAGCAAAGTCAAAGGCCTGAGAAAGGAGAAGCAAGTTGAGCTAGGAGACCAGTTAGGAAGAGGAGAAGCGCTTTTAACTCTGTTAATTTGTACAGATGCAGGGTTGCCCTCACTCAGATTGCTTTCAAAGGTCCCCAGAAGGGCATGGACGTCCGTCTCATTTCTTTCATTTCCATCCCTCTCTGTCTTCATGTTCACAAAGACTTCTCCTGTCCTAAATGATCACAACTGTCTGTTAAAGCTTTCCCAAGGTCTTTCTTGAGAATCCAACTGCTACTGGCCTGATATAAATGGGCCACAACTGTGCATTTGTAAGCGGCAATACGTGGCTTATGCTGAAGTGAACGCTCTGTACATCTATAAGGTGCTGTTATCTCCATGAGCACCAAGAACAGCTTCCTTGGAATGCCCAGCTAAATCCAGTCACTCACTTCTGTAGTGATGTTGGACGTGTTCCAGGCTATGCTCTGGGACTGAATAAGGACTCCTATTGCTGTGGAAAAGGTCTTGGGACCCAGATAGAACAACTCAGATCAAATAAAGTTGGGGAAAAAGAGCAACTCCATAGAGAGGCCATATCAGCAGTTGACCACTTAAAAAGAAAACTAAATACTGCACTGATGGATATTGTGAAGAAATACTTTAGGAAGCTGAACTGTTCTCTTCAGAAGATACCAACTGACTTACATGAGATAGTTGCAGAAAAAAAAGTGGAAAGAAAGATAGGATGCTGATGCTTTCCTCTTGTGTAGTAGTAATAAAATCAGAATAATGCAACCTCTAAAAGGTTATTTGGCAGTTTTGCTGAAGGATAAAGATGAAAGAATTTCAAAATAGTAATGAGAAAGGGATCTCTAAATACTATGCTCTTTCTGCCTGGGATCCAGTTTAAGGAAAAAGCAGATTAGAAAGCAAATTAAATCTTTATCATTAAAGCTGGTTTCATAGTTTCTATAAATCCCAGAACTAATAAAAAAAAACCTGAAGAGGGAATACTTATTTAATGAATAACATATTATCTTTCACCATGTCCCTTGAAAGGAATAACATAGAACTTTATACTCTTCATTCCACAAGTCAGTGGTTCCAGGATGTGTTTCCCAGGTCAACAACAAAATCACTTGGAACTTGTTCAAAATGCAAATTCTGTGCCTCTACCCAGGACTGGAAACTCAGGGCACGGTCCTAGCAACATGTGTTAACAAGCCCCCAAGTGTTTCTGACAACTGCTAAAATTTGAGATCTATTGCCATGAATCATGTCCACTTTCCATATTTAAGCCTTTCTGCACATTGTGTAAGATGGAAAATATCATGTAAGTGGGCTCGATGCGTTTAAATTTTACACTTCCAGAGACTTATAACTAGGAGATTGTGCTGACACCTCCTTTGCTAAAGGGGTACTGATGTTTGCACAACAACATCCTAGAAGACTTTTCAAACAACGGAGAACATGGGTGTGAAAAGTAAGGGAGAGTTTTATCCCTCAAAATCATCCCATTGCCAGAATAAAGTGAAATTTCTGGGACTTATTTCTGGGGGTCATCCTCTTCACTGAAAGTGGGACAAGGGAGAGATTATTTTAATCCAATGCAGACCGAAGAAACATGAATGCAAAGAGGATTTTCGCTCTCTGATAGACAGGCTTTTGCTTGGGGAGTAGCTCATGGATGAACATTTGGCACGGTGACGTTGTATACATAGTTTTCCCTGGTATCCAGGGATTGGCTCCAGGACCCGTGCAAATACCAAAATCCTTGAATACTCAAGTACCTCACATGAAACGCATGGTACAGTCAGTTCTCCCTGCCATGCCAGTTTCCTGCATCCAAGATTCAACCAACCTCAGATGAATTTCCCATCAATTTGTGGCCGCGAAAGCTGCCAATAGGAGGGCTGGCTCTACTCACTACTTTCTTTCTTATTTATGACATTTAATGATTTTTCTTTTAATTTCCTCTCTTGAGTTTGATAATTTGAAGAGTTTGATAATTCTGGGAGTTTTTCTCTCTCCCAGCTCCTCCCATAGTGCTCCAATATATTTCAATTTACTTAAAATTTTAAAGGGATTTTTTTTTGCACTTTGTGAGAACAGTTTAATATTCTTTGAAAAATTAAGATTTACTTCATATACCATAAAAGTCCTTCTAAAGTGGACAGTGGACAGTGAAGTGGATTGTATTATATTTAGAAAGTTGTGTAACCATCACCACTAATTCTGTAACTGGGAAGTGCAGCAGTTTCCTTTTCTTTTATTCCTGTGAAACATGTTGCTTCTCTTCAGAACCCTCACGAGGAAGCTTCAGTGAGTTGAGGTCCATGGGACAGCGCCTTGGTTATAAATTCCCAGGAAGCAGTGAGTCAGTCTGAAAAACACCAGAACATCCCCTTGATGATGACAGGTTTTATAGTCAGCCCTCGGTATGCACAGGTTGCACATCCAGGGATTTAATCGACCACATATCTAAAATATGTAGGGGGAAAAATTTCAGAAAGTTCCAAAAAGCAAAACTTGATTTTGCCACATCCAGGTGCCTATTAACATAACATTGTCACTACAGCTATTTACACGGAATTTCCACTTAATATGTATTGTAAATAATCTAGATAGGATTGAAAACGTGGGAGGATTGTGTAGGTTGACTACAAGTACTGTACCATTTTATAAAAGGGTCTTGAGCATCATATTTTGGTGTCCATGGTCATCCTGGAACCAATCCCTTTGGGTACCAAGGCAAGTGACTGTCCTTGGCTTCTTAATTTCTGTAGTACTTTAGCATAGACATTTCAGATAATTAAATGAACTGGCATGATCTCCACTCCTCTGTTGGTATAGATATTCAAGATTTTAGAGAAATGCCGATCTTAAACTTCACAGAAAGAAGAGTAAAAATGAAGAGGCCCCAAACTTACCTCCTTTTCCAGATGTTAGTATCTAGTTCTTATCTACAAGGCAAGGAAGCCTCCAAGAATCAAGGGCACCTTGGGAAGGAACTGCCCTGAGGCACAAGTGTTGGGTCTGCAGTCAGAGGAAGGGAGACCCTGATATCTGCTTCCTGCCCCCTGCTCACCTCACATCCTCCGGATCCGGGTCTCCCACCCTGAGAGCTAAGATTTCTGATCCTGCCAAGTCTCACCTGGACAAATTACGTCAGCTTTGATCCTCCATCATTGACTTGGGTTATCTTCTCTGAATCCAGATGAGGCTGGCCCCTTGGAAGAATCTTGCAAACATAGTCAAAACGTGGGAGCTTTTCTCAGTCCCCTGGAGGGCATTCAGCAAGATAAGGTACAATGCAGCCCCCTGAGAAATGGAAGCAGAGGGAGAGCCATTTTGATGAAACACAGAGCAAGGCTAGTTGAACAGTGATGTAAATGAACAGAGAAATATAAGCCATGGCTGACTTTGCTGTCTGGCCTCTGAAGCATAAGAGCAATTACTTCAAGTGGTTTGATCAACATATTGATCTGCAAGGTCACCCCGACATCAAGGAGGACCAGGGCTTCTGTGAGAGCGCCAGGATACTCGGCATTCAGACTCTTATCCTAAAGCCAAGCTGGGCGCCTGACTGCTGCCCTGTTAGGGCTTCGTGAGAGCTGTGTATCTCAGTCCTTGCTTCTTTCATACAGGGAGTAAGAACCAAGGGCTCATTTGTACAACTCAGAGACCCTGGGGCCACCGCAGGGACCTAAGTCCTTTTATCTCTAATCGGAGGAGAATTTCAAAGGGTGTAGACTTTAACAACACTGATTATTTGGGTGACAGTGCGATTAAGAAAAATATCCATTTAATGGTTTTCCAACCTGATAAAAGAGTGAAAGTAGCATATAATACAGACTTAGCAAAATTGCAAATACAGTTATTGAGAGCTTAATATCAGAGCCAGGCACCATTAAATTACTCCCAAATTTGCATTTTTAAGACGTGCTTAAAGATGCATTTTTCTAGTGATCTTTGTTTTAGAAGAAGGGTCTTTTTCTAAGAACTAACTGAACGTTATTTATTTGACATCCAAGAATCATCTTGAATGTTTATTTACTTGTCCACTCATTTATTCAGACCGCCCTGGAATGTTAGGGAGCTTCCAGCACAGTCTGCCCAGTGCTGGCTGGTGAGGAGCAGCCAAGGGCTCCCAAGTGGGGAACTTCAGCATCACCTCGAGGAAATGCAGGCAGGTCCTAAACTTCCCTTAGACCCCACCCAACCCCCTTTCCCCTTGTTAATTAACTTCTCTACCCGAAGTAGTTGAGGTATTAATTATTGACACTATATGACAAAAGATAACAATGATAGATTCACATTTTCCCTCCCAATCCAAGGAAACAATGTACAATATAAAAGCTCAATTTTAGGAGTTCCAGTTGTGGCTCAGCAGGTTAGGAACCCAACTAGTATCCATGAGGATGCTAGTTCGATCCCTGGCCTTACTTGGCTCAGTGGGTTAAAGGATCCAGCATTGCCACGAGCTGCGATATAGGTCCCAGATGTGGATTGGATCTGGCATTGCTGTGACTGTGGTGTAGGCCAGCAGCTGCAGCTCCAATTCGACTCCTAGCCTGGGGACTTCCATATGCCTTAGGAGCTACCCTGAAAAGAAAAGAAAAAAAAATATTAAAAGCTCAGGTTTAGAAGTTCCCATCGTGGCACAGCAGAAACAAATCCGACTAGGAACCATGAGGTTGCCGGTTCAATCCCTGGCCTTGCTCAGTGGGTTAAGGATCCCGCGTTGCCATGAGCTGTGATGTAGGTCGTGTATGTGGCTCAGATCTGGTATCGCTGTGGCTGTGGTATAGGCTGGCAGCTGTCCGATTTGACCCCTAACCTGGGAATCTCCATATGCCATGGGTGCAGCCCTAAAAAGCAAAAAACATAAAAGCAAAAACAAAAAAAACTCAATTTTATACTGAAAAAATATTTCCTGTAGCTTTATATTTTTAGTGTTTTTTTTGAGCTCACAAGAAAGGAAACTATTATTTAAATACAATGTAGAAAATAGATTTTTTAAAAATCATTATCCAATCACCGCATTTTAGATATAAGCATTTCTACTTTGAAAATATAAGGATTTAAGCCCAGGCAATAATGGATTTAAATATAAGTATAGAGGTGTGACACATTTTCTCCCTAAGTGGATATGATGAATTCATGGTGTAAGACAGCTCCTGAAGTTCTGCGGCTGTTGAATCATATTTTAACCTTTAGCTTCAGGACAGAAAAAAAAAAAAAAAACATTAACTGTGATCTTATTCACGTTGCTTTAGCAATTGTCAGAGTCTATCATGAAATCCTGGGATCTTCAATCCTCACCGTGTGTTTTCAGGTGCAGTCATGTGCTCCAGCTTCCTCTGAGCTAGTACACTGGGCTGCTAAGAGTCATCTGTCCTTGTTAACATTAACACTTACATTTTTTAATGTAATGTTTTGCTGTTTTTATGGTCACCATCGAGGCATACGGATGTTCCTGGGCTGGGGATCCAACCTGTGCCTCCAGGCGACTGGAGCCGCTGCAGTCGGATTCTTAATCGACTGCACCATAGCAGCAACTCCAACACTAACGTTTTTTATAAGGTCCCTTCCACTGCTGCACCCACTAAAACAGTGCTTTGAAGTTTGAATATAATGCCGTATTTAGGCTGAATGTATGAGGACCCCCCCCAGGGCACAATAAGGTACAATCAGATTTCTCTCCTTTCAGGCTGTGCATCCAGTCCTATGAAGCATGGAGCTGGAGGGTCAGATGTAGCCAGTTTGAATATATAAACATCCCTCAGGGATATAAGCAAAATGACTTATGACCGTAGACTATTTGCAGGAAGCATCACTAATTGATATAAGAAAGCTTGTCAGGAGTACCCTTTGTGATTCAAGGGGTTAAGAATTCAACTAGTATCCATAAGGATACAGGTTCAATCCCCAGTCTTGGTCAGTGGGTTAAGGATCCTGCATTGCCGAAAGCTGTGGCAATAGGTCCCAGATGTGGCTCAGATCTGGCATTGCTGTGGCTGTGGTGCAGGCCAGCAGCTGCCCCTAGCCTGGCAACTTCCATATGCTGCAAAATCAGACCTAAAAAGCGAAAAGGGATGGAAGGAAGGAAGGAAGGAAGGAAGGAAGGAAGAAAGGAAGGGAGGGAGAGAAAGAAAAGAAAGGAGAGAAAGAAAGAAAAGAAAGGAAGAAAGAAAGAAAAGGAAGAGAGAAGAAAGAAAGAAAGGGACATTGCCAAAAAACAAAGTAACATTAGTAAAAACTAAAGTTTGGAAAGGACAGACTAAAATACCAGAGATAGACATAACCGTCATATATTGTATGGGAGTTACCATACATTTTCAAAGGGAGCTTGTCTTAATCCACTGATAGAAGTAGATTTCACCAAAAGGGGGAGGGGGGTTAGTCCCTATCTTGGCTCAGCAGTTAATGAACGCAACTGATATCCATGAGAACAAGGGTTGGATCCCTGGCCTTGTTCAGTGGGTTAAGGATCTGGCATTGCCATGAGCTGTGGTGTAGATCTTAGATGTGGCCTAGATTCTGCCTTGCTGTGGCTGTGGTGCAGGCCGACGGGTACATCTCCGATTAGACCCCTAGCCTGGGAACCTCCGTATGCTGCGGGTATGGCCCTAAAAAGCCAAAAAAAAAAAAAAAAATGGAAGAAGAAGAAACAGCAAAAGATAAAGATAACCGTGTGAGGAGAAGGATATATTAATTGGCTTGACCACAGGAATCATCTCACTGTTCATATGTATATCAAATCATCACATTGTACACCTTAAAGACATGTAATTTTTCTTCAAGGTTTTTTTTTTATTAAAAATTATTAAATAGTAACCCTAACTCATAGCCCCTTTGACATCTCCAGTGATTTAGGATGTTTGTATTGGAACTAAGTAGCCATTTCACAGGGCTGGTCTCAGAGTTAGGGTGTGTTCTATGAACAATGTAAGACAATTTATTATGCAATATTTTACGCTGTTTTGTGCCATTTTGAATTTATGTCAGGGTTTTCAATCTGATTTATTTTTTAGTTTTTAAAATCCACTACATTTAAGGGAAGGAGAAAAACTTTTTGCACTGTACAAAATATTCCATTGGGTACCTACAGAAAAGATATTCTACTATACACCTACAGAAAAGCTACAAGAAATTCCATTGAATACCTCCAGAAAAGCTTGAGTGCACCTGAGGGGTTCCGTCATGTATCAAATACCAGACATCACTTCCATATGTCAGGCTCAGGGTCCAAGCAACCAGGAGCGTACCTGTGTAGGCTACCGAAGTGGCTAGCCAGGATTTCTGTGCAACTTGCTCAAGCATCATGGTATTTTAACATTAATCATGAAAAAGTGACTTTGATTTTCTGCTGATGTCTAATTAATTTAACTAACCATAGCTATGTTACAAAAGAAAGGAATTTCTGGAAAAATGAAGCTTTAATAGGAAATTTTATGAAATACCTCATTTTGATTTGCAACCTTATTATGACATTTTAAAAATTCATATTCTACATTTGGCATATCCATATGTTTTCTTAATAAGTTGTCATAAAAAGAGAATTTAAAAAGTACGCGGCATTTCATCACTTTTATCTGTTATTTAATTAAACTTTTCAGGCTCAGTAAATTATATAATCCTATTCATATTGATCCTGCTATGGGTGTTTTTCCCTTAGAGACTTGTTGAATTCTATTGTCTTTTTAATATGCTTTTTTGGTTAATTGTCAAAATCTACTTGTGTCGCTTTTCATTCTAGTTATTTAAAAACTCTCATGCCGTTTTATGATCATCAAGAAGCTTTATTTGTCAATAGATAGGGAAATTTTGTTACGGCAGAGCAGGAGTCTTGTAATTTGAACTGAAGATGAAAAATGTATAAGAGTTTTGGATCTCTTGCCCTGCCCTGCCCTGACTAGGGGTTGGAGGTGGAATGGAGTTGAGGTGGAGACAAAAATGCCTTCAGTCTTAGGTCCATCCTGAGCTCCCTTGGGTGAGGGGAGATAAATCCGTTCTCACAATGCAGGAAACCTGATTTCTATTCATGAGCGTAACCTCCAAGCAGAACAGAAGCAGGATACATTTTTCTTCGGATTTATGTTTGTCATTGGGATTTATTGTTTGGATTTATGTTTTGTTTGTGTCTCTGAATGAACAGTAGAATTACTCTAGGAAGTCCTACTTTTCAGATTTCCTAAGAGTTTATCTATTTGCTTTTTAGGGTTATGTTTGTGTGTGTGTGTGTGTGTGTGTAAATGAAAGTTGGGGTGGTTAGGAAATATGCTCTATCTATCTATCTATCTATCTATCTATCTATCTATCTATCTATCATCTGTCTATCTAGATTTGCCTTGCTTTATATTTACAAACCACAGGATTTGAAGTAAGCTGCCTGTTGTAAATTCTGTTTCAATTTTCTTTAATAAGAACTGGAGTTCAAAAGGCTTAAAAAGATGCCAAAGCAAATAATGTCCCCGAAGTTAATGTCCCTTGCTTAGCTTTCAGTAAAACAGTAATATGCACGTTCTAAATTTAATCTCTGCTTTCAGAAAAAGAAAAGCAATAAGGCTGAGGAATTCTCGCTGGCTCAGGAGGTGAGTGGAGGGTTGTCAGTTCCACCCCCGCAAGTCATCACTTTGATTCAGTCTGAGGCGGCAGTTGCTCAGAACATTTGCTGTCTGATTGCTCTTCTGTGGTCAGTACATGAGGGAAACCAGATCTTCTTACTTGAGTTGTAAACCTTCATCTAAAAATGCCTCAGATGCTCATATGCCCTTTTATTCCCAAAGGTCAGGTTCAAATGGACTATGGATCCCTGAGAACACTTTCTCCAGGGTATGGCTTTCAAGGGATAAACATGTGGCCTCTTTTATCTCCCTGGCTCATTACTGACCTGGTTCTTGGCTTTCCTTAAGTGATAGAAATTAATAGGAGGCCAGGCAAGAAATTCGGGCAAGTGTGTTTTCGTTGTGACTCAGCAGAAAGGAACCCAACCAGTATCCATGATGACTCGGGTTCTAACCTGGCCTTGCTCAGTGTGTTATGGATCTGGCATTGCCCTGAGTTGTGGTGCAGGTGGCAGACACAGCTTGGATCCTGCATTGCTGTGGCTTTGTATGCCAGCAGCTGCAGCTCTGATTCAACCCCTAGCCTGGGAAACTCCATATGCAGCAGGTGCAGCCCTAAAAAGAAAAAAAAAAATTCAGGCAAAGCTTTATTGGAGCCCCTCTCACTGGCTTACCTAGGAGGGGCCCTATAGAAGCTGGTTCCTTATATTGGGTGAGGGTAGGGGTGGGTTCAGGGGTCAGACCAGAGGGGTGGCTTAGGTGGTCTGCCCACCGCTTTGGAGTGGCGTTGTGTGCTGGGGCCACGTATAGTAACCTGCTTTTGCTCCTAACACCATGCTTTTGCTCTCATTGGCTTGTCAGAAGGGGTAATTGGGTTTTTAAGGTATTTCGTATCTTCTTGCCCATAATTTGCCCCAACTGGGCATGCACACAGTTATTTTTAGTCCCTTAAAATTTCTTTGTATTTTGTTGCTCGAGGAGATGTCCATCCAGCTGCAAGCACAGCAGCCACTTCAGCAAAGTGTCCCAGGTCCCAGGTCCCAACCTGGTTCAGCCTGACCAGGTGTGACGTACCTTCCTCCTCCGCAGTCCATGCTTCAGCTCCGTAGGGCTGAAGAGCACCGTTCATCTGCACCGCACCTGCCCTGCCGGGGAGCAGGTGAATGGAGGGGCTGCACAATAAATCTCTTTTTTTCCATGCAGCTCTATCAATCCAAGCACACAGGAGTATTTTCTTGTGTTCTTCTTCCAGGGAAATGCTTTATCCTGCTTATATATTTTTTTTTTTCCATAATGCCAGTCTCACCTGGTGACGGAGATTGCTTTGTGGTCCCCTGTGTAAGAGGTGTCAAACCTCCGCTCCCCAATAAAATTTGGTTAAGATGCCAAAACTGTCGATGCTACACTAGCACAGAGATGACAGACAGAGATTTATTGCTCACAATCATGGCGCTTTCTGGGGAGAGCAGGACGGGGTCTCAGGCAGGACTGAAAGAGCTTGGGAAAGCAGGAAGGGGCAGGGTGTCATGGGATGTACAGAGGTTGTGGGGTCGCGGAGAACTGCTAAGGCTGGTGTGGTGCAAACTTCCTGGCAGGTCCAGGGAGCTTGGGCTTGGACTTCTGATTGCTTCATGAAGATCTGGGGCAGGACAGGAAGTGGGAGGTGCGGGGCTTGAGGGCTGGCAGCCAAGATGCAAACTCGAGTCAAGACTCTTTTTATAGAGTTTCAGAATGATTGAGCCAAGGCTCTTTATTGCAGAGGTTTAGGGTGATTTTTTTCTCACACAGCCCCAGTTATTGGCAGATGTTACAAGGCACCTAGTCTCAACCTGACCCGTATTTTTTCTGGAAGGAAATTTAGTCACCATCATTTTGTGGGTGTATGGTTCACCCGTAGTCACACATGCCGACGTCTGCATCAATAGCCTAGGATGTGTGATTATGAAGGAGGGAGATTGATTTCAGGCTTGGCATGTAAACAGAACAATTCTTGTAGGTATACTAATATGAAAAGCTCAAAGCTTTCTATCAGTAAAAGCTGATATTCTTATTCCCGCCATGCAGGAGCAGGCGGGCCAGGTGATGTCCCAGACAAAGGATGGTCTTTTTGGATGACTGTGACCACCAGCTATGCATAAAAGGAGACACTTAATACTGACGTTATTTTCATATTTTATCTACACATACTGTTCTTTTATTTATAAGGGCAGCAGGGGGCTTGCTCACAGGAATGCACAAATACTTTGCAGACAATTTCTCTTATGCAATTGATGTTAGAGTTTGGGTGAACTCCCTGAATTAAAAAAGAGGGTGTCTGGGAAGTTGAGTGTAATTCAGAGCAGCAGCTGCAGATAGAAAGTAAACCTCCACCAGGTTTATTCCTTGGACAACCTGAGGTTGGAGGGCTGAAAAGCTGACTCAGGCTATTATGGATAAAGAGGGACGCTCTAAATTTGCCCAGCGACTACTGAGTTTCTCCTAGACAGGATTCAAGCACACAATAGAGACCGTGTGTCTTCCATAGAAAGGTGTGTGTGTGTGTGTGTGTGTGTGAAAATGCCAGATCTGGGTACTAAAGGGATCTCTGTTCCAGAGACGGCAGGGAATGTGTGTCCAGATGAGCAGACACAGGCCACTGGGGGTGTCCAGAGACTGCTGCAATCTCACTGTCATTTGTCCACATTCTGATTAAGGGCAAGAGCCAGACAATTGTTTGAAAAACCAGCTCAGCTCTTAAAGACATACCATGTGCCCTTCCCTCCCCAAGGCTCTCTTCCTTCCCAGATCCCACTACTCCAGCAGAGCGGGTGTGATGTGCACCTGTCCTGACTGTGCTTATGTCTTTGCTTCACGGTCCATCACTAGTCATACTGTGAGTGTGTGCATTTGTAGACTGGTTGCTTTTATCATTTACTATCAATAATTCACAATTTAGTTCCCGTTTTGACTCAGTGGTTAATGAACTCGACTAGCATCCATGAGGACATGGGTTCAATCCCTGGCCTCGCTCAGTGGGTTAAGGATCCGGTGTTGCCATGATCTGTGGTGTAGGTCGCAGACGAGGTTCAGATCTCACATTGCTGTGGCTCTGGCGTAGGCCAGAAGCTACAGGTCCTATTCGACCCCCTAGCCTGGGAACCTCCATATGCCGCCAGTGCAGACCTAAAAGACAAAAAGACAAAAAAATAAAATAAAAATAAAAATAAATAAGTAAATAGTTCACAAGTTTATGTAAAACCTTTACATTTATTTTTAAATTTACTTGCATTTATTTTAAAAACATTCGAATATTCAAATTTATTTTAAAATGTATTGTATTCCCATTTATGAACATTTATTTTAATATTTAAATTTACTTGCACTATTTTAAGTAGTTACACTGCACCATGTGTAAAGAGCCCAATAACCCTAGAAAGTTCATTACAAACATTGGGAAGTCCCATCACAATAGACACACCATCTCTGTCTTCCCAAAGGCAAATTCGTTCAACCCTTTTAGCTGATTGTTTTGCTGTTTAGTTCCGTCACTGAGAGTAATCCTTGCTTATGTTGCTGTTCCTTTTTTTTTTTTTTTCTTAATTTTATGGACACACCCACGGCATATGAAAGTTCTCGGGCCAGGGACTGACTCTGAGCCACAGCTGCAAACACCACACCACAGCTGCCGCAGCGCCAGATCCTTTAACTCACGTCACCGGGCAGGGGACCGAACTCACAGCCCAGCAGAAACCCAAGTCGTTGCAGTCGGTTTCTTAACCCGTTGTGCCACAGCGGGAACTCCTTTTTTGCTCGGTTTTAATCAAACTCTCTTGACTTCCTTCCATGGAAGACGGGGCTTAGCTGTCTCGCCTGCCTGCATCCTTGCACGCTGAGCTCTTCTTTCCCCCCAACACTCGGTGTCCTTCCTTTGCTCTCCCAGGTTGCTGCTCAGCCCCATCCTGGCATCCTCCCTTCACTTCTCTTTAGCGGTAGATGCCTCATTTTCTGAAGCTCCTTGTCCTTTGCTTCTATATTCTAGGGATACTCCCTGGATTTTGTGGGCCATGTTTTCTAGTGGTTTCTTAGAACAGAGCAAAGGGGATATAAAATTTGTGAGACCTGGCCCGTGCCTGAGACGTCTTTATTCCATCCTTGCATTTGATTTCTTGTTTGACTTCCTGTAAACTTCTAAGATGGAAATAAATTTGACTCAGAATTTGGAAAGCATTTTGTTCATATCTTTTTAGCTTTTTGCTTAATCCTTTATATAAAAACTCTTCCTCCTTGGGAACTCGTTACAGCTCTGTTTTGGGACTCAATATTCTGAAATTTTACAGAGTTAACCCAGGCGTGGCTCTATTTTCATGCATTGTACTGGTGCATTTAATCCATGGGGCATTTAAATTTGGAAACTCGTGTCCTTCAAGTCTGAGAAATGTTTTAAAAGTATTTTACTGATCATTTTCTCTTCTTTTTCTGTGTTCACTCAGCCATCTTGAATTGAAAATCTATTATCCTATGTCATCCCTAATATTTGTGATATCTAATTTGGTGATATCTTTAGAAATGGTCAGTTTAACTGTATATAACATTGTATTGTATCGATAAATCAATTTAATAAGGTGTTAATAGATCTTATATTGTTTCTAACGTGAGTTTTATAAGCAAAGCAATATTTCTGCTGTTAGGAAGTATCTTTGTGTATGTGTCCTTGGGCACATGTGCAGACTGTCTGTAGAGAATGGCTGACACACCGACAACTCACATTTAAATTTCACTGGACATCATTACTTGCTTGCCTCAGTGGCAGTACCAATTTCCAGTCCTCCCAGCATCTCACTTTATCACTGTCAATGCTTGATTTTATCAGACTTTGAAAAGTTGACTAAAATGATGGGTGAGCAATTGTTTCTCAATCACTTGTTTGGATGACTAGTAATTTGGAGGTCTTTGCATATATTAATTAGACATGGATGTTTCCTTTTCTATAAATTGCTTCTTCATTTGCCTGTGAGTTCTAAGCTAATCTGAGTTTCTAAATACGATAAAATGCAGACCTCCGAATGCAAAAACAAAGCAAAATCTGAAAGACCAGGAAACATGGTTTGTGCATCATAGAATTCTGCCATTAAGGAGAACATATCTAGCTTTGAGAAATACATTGAAATAAATTTATTTATAATTATTTCTGTATTACTTCTTTATTTCAAAGGCAGAATCCTTTTCTTTTTTCAATTAAAATGGCAAATGAGTCACACGTATTGATTTATTTTATACATACTAATTCATTGGCTGGGTCTTCATAACTTATGGAAGATTGCTAATGAGTCTTGTTAAGAAGCTAATTAATTTTTTAAATTATAAACATGTTCATTTTAAATATTTCTATACTCAAAATATAGAATAAAAATTATCTTAATCTCTCAAACTAGAAAAATCAGTACTCACATTTATAGATGTTTTCATTTCTCTCTTTACTTTTATATAAATTCCATGTTTTAAATTTGATACTAAGTAGAGCTATTTTGCCAATTTTCTTGATATAACATGAAGAACATTTTTCTACACTATCAAACATTATTTCTTAATGGTGCATAAAGTAAGAGTACATCCCATACTTCATGGCTTCTGATATCCTTGACTTCCAATCTGCAGATAATGTGGTCAGCACCATTTCGCTTGGCTCCTAGTGGCCGCCACCTCCTGGTAGCCATGCACCATGAAATCCACTCCTCTTGAGGGTGGGTGGACCTAGTACATGGAGCACTGCAAAGAGACCACAGTCAGTAGTCAGGGGATGCATGACCCGGGGACAGGGCTGGGAAGGGATGTTCCAACAGATAATTCAGACATGCCACTGTGGGCGTGAGACAGAGGGAGGACTCAGGGACGATGCAAGGTTGTGGCCTGAGAGAGTGGGTGCCATTAAAAGAGACAGAAGAAACGTAATTTTGGGGAGCTAGAAATATTGCAATACCTTCTGAACCAAGAAGGACCTTAAGACTGAAAAACAAAGTAGGCAACTCCATACAGTGCAATGCTGACGTTTATTGTAAGTAACTTGCATCAGGGAGGGGTGGGGTTGGGGACTATCCAGGGGTATCCACGACTGCATTCCATGCCAAAGAAAGGGGTACCGGGGCATTTCAAGGGGTTAAAGCTAAAAGCAGAATTTGACTGTCAAGTGAGAAGAATGGCTGCATGGATGGGAACCCATGTTTTTCCTCCCTCTTGGTGGGCGTGCGCGGGGGTGGGGGAGGAATCTCTCATCTGCAACAGCAGAGGTATTCTTTTAGCTTCCATGTCAGATGAAGGCAAGGGTAAAAGTTGGTGGGGAACTCGAGTTGCCTGGGTGCATTCCTTAAGGAGGCTGAAGTCCAGTCATGCAGAAAGGGAAGGGAGTCAGGCTGAGATGGAGCTGACAAGATGGCGTCAGTGTAGTCTAGCCAAACAGCCATTAAAAATTGCTATTGCTTTGGAGGATGATAGTTTCTAAATATTCAGTCTAAGTTGCCTGTGAAAAATTTCAGTGAAGAGTCCTGACCATTTCAGCTCAGTAGTAGATTGTGTATTTCTTATATTCTTATCTCTCTATAGTATCAAAATCTCTTTGCACTTTCACTTTCATCTGTACAGAGCAGAAATGCAAGTGGGAATATTACTACAATATCCAAAAACTAAAGATCCATTACTAAGACTCTACTGAGGCTGAATGTTGCCTGAAGCTATAACTACGAAATTAATTTCTGACAATTGGAAGAGAACCTGCCATTTTATTAAATTTTTTTTAAATTATCAGATTTTTCTTCAAATCCATGAAGAGACTTTGTTTTTCTGGGTGGGTGGGGTCAATCTTCAATAATAAACAGATAAAACATGATCACTAAATAGATTTACCAGGGTTTATTATTTGTCTTCCAATTTTAACGGCATAATTGAGATATAATTTACACACTGTGCAATTCACTCATTTAAACTGTGCAATTAAGAGTTTTTTTAGCACATTCACAGTGTTGTACAACCATCACTAAATCTAACATTAGGATATTTTCATCACTCCGAAAGAAACCCTGTGCTCTTAGCAGGAGAAATGATAACTAAACACAATGTGGTTCCCTGGGTGGAACCTGAGACTGACAAGGGACATTTGGTAAAAACTAAAACAATATGAATAAAACATAGGCTTTAGTTTAAAATAACAACAAACTAGACTCTAAAATAAAGAAGGTCACAAGAGACAAAGAAGGACAGTACTTAATGATCAAAAGATTAATCCAAGAAGATATAACAATTATTAATATATGTACACCCAACAGAGGAGAACCACAATATATCAGGCAACTGCTAACAGGCTTAAAAGGAGAAATCGACAACAACAGAATAATAGTGGAGGACTTTAGTACCCCACGTACATCAGTGGGTGGATTATCCAGACAGAATGTCAACAAGGAAACACAGGCCTTAAATGATTCCTTAAACACAGACTAGATAGACTTAACTGGTATTTATAGAACATTCCATCCCCAAAATAAAACTCAGTATTTGTTCATTAACTGTAGGAAATGAACTATATTCATATAAGGTATTAATAATGGGGATATGGTGCAGGGTATATGGGAACTCTCTGTGATATCTTCTCAAAGTTTCCATAAATCTAGAACTGTTCTAAAAACTAAACTTAAAATCAACTAATATAATAAACTATATCTGGTCACTTATGACAGAGCATGATAATGTGAGAAAAAAAAAGTATACATGTATGTGTGACTGGGTCACCTTGCTGTAGAGTAGAAAATTGACAGAACACTGTAAACAATCTATAATGGAAAGAAATTATTAAAATAAAATTAAAAAAATCAACTAATGCATTTCACCATCTTATAAGAACAAAAGATAAAAAGCATGATCTTGTAAGGTATGCATAAAAATAATAATTTGACAAAAATCCAACAACCACTTATGATGAAATCTCTCAGCAAAAAATTGAAATAGAAGAGAATGTTCTAAATTTGGTACAGAGCATGTACCAAAAAAACTCCTACAACCAACATTACATTTAATGATCAAATATAATCCTTTAAGGTGGCCCTTGCATTGCATTACTCCAAACACTAGCTATTCCCAATGCTGGGATAGGAGCTCCTTCACGCAGTTAAACTGCCGCACTAACCTTTTTGCCATCTCAGTCTCCCATCACCTATGTAGCAAATTCTTGTTTTAAACTCCCTATATTTAAAATAACTAGAGTGTTTATGGTTCAATTGCCAAGGACCTAGCTGGCACAGGTGGTCTATTGAAGGCTCACCTACACAATCTAGCAGAGGTAAGAACAAGTAGAACTGAGGCAGTTACTATCAGTCAGCCTCCATTTGTACACGTAGTGTGATTAGTGTAGGGAACCCCAAGGTATATGAGGTCATGTTTTGGTTATGCTGTTAGCAAACCTCTTAAAACGTAGTAGTTTAAAATGTCGCTTGTCTACACAGGATTCTGCGGTGTGCATGGGACTTAGAGGAGAAAGCTGTGGTCTGTCCCATGTGCTGTCACCTGGGTAGCTCCACTGCTCTATAGTATTTATTCTGACGTGGTTTTTATCACATGGCTAGCAAAGGGTCTGGCTTCCTCTATTTGTGGGGGTCGTACTTTCCTCTGCGTGCCTCCCCCGTGGCTCACAGCAAGACAATCTTGAGCAAAGTGCAAGTCTTACCCAGTAGCTGGCTCACCCCAGAGCACAAGAGTCAAAGTTGCCAGATACTCTTAACACCTGAGCTTGGAAGTTCCAGAACATGACTTCTGCCACATTGTGTTGTTTAGAGCGCTCAAGGGCTGGTCCACATCCCCAGTGAAGGAAATAGATTTCCCTTTTGATTGATAGAGGCTGGTAGAGATAAGAAACCATTGCAAAAGAGCGTGTGTGATCAGAGATAGCACCTTGGCCATTTTCTTAACACAGTCTACTACCTCTGTAACTCAGGTCGTAACGCATCCATGATATCCTTTTCTTCCTGAGTTTCCTGACCAAAGGGAGACAAAGTTGCAGAAAAGCCAGCAAAGCAACAATGCAGAAACTTGTTCTCCAACCTGAATTCTCCTGATGTTTGTACGCTTTGCACCCACCTCACCTTCTCCTAAATCTAGGCTCCTCAAATGCACCTCTTGCCGGGCTTCACATTTTGTCTCCACCTTTGAATTAGACACGGGGTGTTTTGCTTTGCCTTAGCTTGTATCTGTAAAAGGAATTTCGATTTCTCAGGTGCAGGATTTCTCTCTTCCCTCAACCTGTCACCACACTTCCTATCGGTTGTTGCCTAAGGCCACCAACGTCACCGCTTTCCTGATTCGTGCCTCAGCTATTTTTCTAATGAAGAAGGAGTGCATCTTTACATCATGTAAATCATTACCTGAATTCCAAGTCAAAACTTGGGGATGATGGGAGAAGGGAGTGTCAGAGTTCTTGAAGAGCCAAGGAATACATCAGGAACATTAATTAGTGAAGTTAAGAGATGCTGTTAGTCAATTAAAATAGCCTGTAAATTGGCTCAAATTTTCCCGACTTCCAAACTTTCTACAAGTTCAACCATACCTGAAAGATGATTATCAGCATCATCAGTTTCTCCTCATTTCACTTGGTAAAGAGAATCGCTGTCTGACAATAGCCAAACTCCCTAAAATATTCCTCACAAATCACCTCGGGCTTGTTCGGCATGTGAAATTATACAAAAACAAAGAGGGGGATTTATTGCTTATCTTAGGAAAGACCACCTTTAATGGGCTGAAGTTTGGAAATGGTTAACATGCAAATATGGGAGAGCATATTTTTTCCTAGTCTTTGTTTCCTTTTTCTCTTTTTAGGGCCACACCCACAGCATATGGAAGTTCCCAGTCTACGGGTCCAATCGGAGCTACAGCTGCCGGTCTACAACAGAGACAACAACACAGGATCCAAGCCAAGTCTGAGACCTACACCCCAGCTCACGGCAACGTCAGATCTTTAACCCACTGAGCAAGGCCAGGGATCGAACCCAAAACCTCATGGTTCCTAGTCGGATTCATTTCTGCTGCGCCACGATGGGAACTCCTGTTTCTTTGTTTGTAATCGATTTTTGCCCTGTCACAAACCTAGCCATCTGGAGTTTTCACTTCACCTCCCCTCCATTTGTTGAAGTGAAGAGAAATAAGAGGAAGGATGAAGACTTAGAAGACAGTCAAAAAAAAAAAAAGGTATTATGGGCCCTTGGGTAAACTGATTTTGCCCTCCTTGGCTTTTGCATCACCAGAATTACTCTTGTGAACCTCTCCGATTAATGATACATGCGCACCAACATACACACATATACAGGAGCACAAGTATCTGCATTCATTCCTCTCTTTCCTCTGCTTTCCTATTTCAAAGCTCAGTTACGTTTTATTACCTGATTCGTGTCTCAGCTTTGGATCTGCACATTCTCAGATTTCATATCAAATATATTTCTTTGCAAAGAGAATGAGTTTGAAGTCTTCATGACCATGTAAAGGTATTATGCTAGTTTATCCTGATGATGAGCATGAAGAGGATAAGTGGGAGATATGACTAAATTATGGAGGCAAAGTAGATTTGTCAGATTAGGGAGTGAATCATGGCAAGATGGTGTAAAAGAGAAAAAAAAACAATATCTGCTAAGATTTGTCATAAGCAGAACAAATTTGGGATAAAATACAGAACCTTTATATTTCCTGCCAAGATCATTGCAGGGTTCATCAGTGGTTGGAAATTGGCAGCAGTGTAAGTAAATAATCATGATAAATGTTGTCCACGATCTACAGAAATCTTTAAAGATGGTATGAGGAGAAAATGAAGAAACTAGAGCACTTGAAAAAGATTTCAAAGAGGAGGTAGCATTCAATATGATTCCCTAAGAGGCTGAGAAATAGCAAAGGCCCTTTAGGCAGCTTGTGCAAAGCACAGAGGTACCCAAAGCATCGCTTGGTTAAGAAGCAGTGGAGATCCTGTGTTCCAGGAGCAGCAGGTGCATGGCCTGGAAAGTTGGGAAAAGATATTGGGACTCATATACTAGACAATCTTGTAAAGGCAGAACTGCTCATCGCCCTTGGAAAGAGAAATTGAGAGTAACAGATTTTAAACATTGGTGCTGGAGTCAACTACAAGCTGCTAGAGTTTCAGAGAAGAATGGAGGGAAATGGGCTAATGGACTGGGCTTCCTAGGAGCACAAAGCTGAGAAGATCTTTGTCATCTGAATCCCCAGCCCCAATTACTCCTCCGAGAGAAATAATGCAACTTTCACTTTGGGGGCACTTGAACAGAAAAGCATAGAGAGGCAGGTTCCCCAATCCACACTGCATGGAAAGAAAAGAGAGGGGAGAGAGTGACAATCAGCTGAGCAAAGACACAAGAACAGGAAAGGTGTGTGCGCGTGCCTGTGAGGTAGCAGTCGAAAATAATAGCTTTGATGGCAGAGGTGGCTGCTGAGGGAGACAAGAGAACCCTGTGTGGGTTCAGGGCTGAGACTGGCAGGGGAGCCTCAGCCTACAGCATCTGCACACATATTAACTCTCCAACTTCAGACAGAAGCTGCGGCAGCTAATAAAATTGTATTTTATTACAAAATAAAAGCATATTTATAGACATTGCAATAAAGCATATCAAGGAGTTATTAGAAATCTTCAAAGAGCTAGAGTCTCTTGTTTTGAGAACTGCTGCAAGACAGCAAAGCAAATACCCACAGGCTTAAAAGTAGAAATGAATTTAAGGATCATCACATTGTGTGGTATGCAACACTATTCCTCATATGAACCTTCGGCTGAACCTATTATAGATGAGGAAGATCCTTTTAAAATGAATCGCCACATTATTGAAGATACAGTGACTGACTGCATAAACAGGGTGTTTTGAATTGTGTGTAAATCATGACTCCGCTCCTGGGTTCTTGTACTTCATCCACGAGTCACAGGAAATGCCAGAGGAAGCATGAAAACCTGATCGGAGAAGTTTACATTTAAAGTCAAATCAGTCCCCACAAGAACCTGCACACAGATGTTTACAGCAGCTTTTTTTTTTTTTTTTTTTAAATAATCGCTAAGCCTTGGAAGCCACCAAGATATCCTTCAACAGATGAAAGGAGAGATAAACTCGGGTAATTTAGGCAATGAAATACTATTTAATGCCAAAAGGAAATGAGCTCGACACCATCCAAAGACATGGAGAGATTTTAAATGCTTATTACTCAGTGAAAGAAGCCAACTTGGAAAGGCTACGTACTTTATGATTCCAACTTTATGATATTCTGGAAAAAGCAAAACTACAAAGACAGTAAAAGATCAGTGGTTTCTAGAAGTTGATGGAAGAAGAGATGGAAGTGGAGGTAGGGAGACTGGACATAGAGGATTTGTGGGGCAGCAAAGGAATTCTTTGGGATACTGTAAAAGTGGCTCCATATCGTTACACATTTGACCAAACCCATAGAATACAGAGTATCGGGAGTGAACCCTAAAGTAGTCTATGGACTGTGGGTGATAATGATGTGTCAGTGTAGGTTCATGGGCTACAATAAATGAACCACTCTGCTGGGGGGTGTAGAGAGGAGGGGACGCTGTGTGTGCTGGGGGCAAGGGTTATACAGAAATGCTCTGTCCTTTCTCAATTTTGCCTTGAACCTAAGGCTATAATATTTAAAGCCTATGTTAAAAAAATAGCAAAATGAAATCTTAATTCATAGTGTTTGAGAAAATTGTTCCACAAAGAATCATCATCTTTAAGATGTACTAAAATTTATATTTCCAAATCATTTATCAGAAACTTATCCTAACATTTTCATAGCCTATATAATAATCTTCAGTAATAGTTGCATCAGCAAGAAGATTCTACTTAAAATTTTAAAATATCAAAATTTGTGGTACTGCTTCGGCAGCACATATACTAAAAACTGGAATGATGCAGAGAAGATTAGCATGGCACCTGCCCAAAGATGACACGCAAATTCCTGAAGCGTTCCATCTTTTTAAACTTGTGTTTGCCAGGGGGAAGGGGGAGGGAGTGGGATGGCTGGGGAGTTTGGGATTAGTAGATGCAAATTGTTGCATTTGGAGTTGATAAGTAATGGGATCCTGCTGTATAGGGAACTATATCTTATCACTTGTGATGGAACATGATGGAGGATAATGTGAAAAAAATAATGTATATATATATATATATATATATATATATATATATATAACTGTATCACTGTTGTAGAGCAGAAATTGACAGAACACTGTAAATCAACAATAATGAAAATATAAAATTAAAAAAATTACTTGTGATCTTACATTTGCCAGGGGCAAGTGATATTAATGTCAAAATTAAGTTGCTTTGGATACTCATTTTGATGACCTGGTAAAGGAATTTCAGAAAAGTGAGTTATAGAAATCTTATGCTCCATCAATACAAAATGTTAATGAAATATTATTATTACTTATTTATTATATGCAATTATTATACCCTGGAATACTTTACAAGTTTCTGTTGTCACTTGTGTATAAAATTATTTCTATGAAACTGTATTATTACTTTGTTTTTTACACCCATGGCATATGAGTGTTACCAGACCAGGGATCAAATCCAAGCTGCAGCTGCAGCCACACCAGGTCCTTAACCCACTGTGCCACAGCAGGAACTCCAAAATTGTATTAATAATAAAATATTTCTAAATGAAAAGTATCTATAGTTTTGTACTTTCTTCCTGCTTTTTGACCAAGGTGGGGGGGTCCCCACATTTTATTTTTTGCAGTAGCTCCACAAATTATGTAGCTGGTTGTACTTATAAATGTTCCAGATCCATAGAATATATTTATTTATTCATCTCAAATATATTTTCCTTTTCTTTTTGGGGGTAGTTTAAGCTGCTCAGCTTCCTCCATATTACTAAGATATTCTAGCTAATTTTCTCTTTTAGATTAATTACTTTAGATGAATGGCATAGGCCTACAGGGTAAACAAGTCTAATGATTTGTAAACATTCTCCATTCTGCTGTGTGCTGTACTGTTTCTAAGAGAAACTGTCACTAGTTAATTTATTTGTTCACGTTTGTGAATATTCCTTCTTTCCAGTGAAGAGAGGAGTTTTAAGCCTATCAGCCTGAGGAGGTGTCACCTAATTCCCGTCTTTTTTTTTTTAATTTATTTTATTTTATTTTTCTTTATGGCCACACCTGTGGCATATGGAAGTTCGTTGGGCCAGGGACTGAATCCGAGTCACAGCTGTGACCTGCACTGTATCTTCAGCATCGCCATATTCTTTAACCCACTGTGCTGGGCGGGGGATCCAACCTGCACTTCTGCAGAAACCCAAGTCACTGCAGTCACGTTCTTAACTCACTGTGACACAATGGGAACTCCTAATTCCCAGTTTGAATATGAGCTTGCAGTGCTCTAGCATTGGTTCTTCAGAAGCCATCCCCCAGGTCTGTTTCTTGGAGATCACGCTTGAACTTGCCAGCAGAGGCCAGCTATTTGCCTACTAACTCTGTGTCACACCAGGCGCCCATGAACCTCAGAACACAGCACCATTTCCCCTTCAAATTGTGAGAGAGTGTGTGGCAGGCCTGGCCAGCAGCATGGCTGTTCTAGGGGACCCTTGGAGAAAGTGTAGGTTTCAGATGAATTACTGTAGATGAAATTTTCCGGGGTGTGAACTGATACAAATTCTTTTTCTTTTTGGCCACACCTTCCAGTGGTGGAATTTCCTGGGCCAGGGATTTAATGGGTGCCACAGCAGAGACCTGAGCCACTGTAGTGGCAATGCCAGGTCCTTAACCCTCTGAGCCACAAGGGAACTCCTACAAATTCTGATTAATGTGTATTGTTACTGTTTTATGAGAAGGGGAAAGATGCTCTGCCTAGTGGTATAAGATGGATATGAGGTCGCTGAACTAAACCATATTGTTGGAAGAGGCAGAGAGGTTAGTGGCTCCATAACCTCATACTCACTTTCAATCCAAGACATGCCACATAAATCTACAATATAAGAAAGAGAAAAGGCAGAGGACGCTTCAGATAATCTCCTCCCTGGGCCCTCCTTCCATCCAGATTTCTTCCCTAAGCCCCTCCTACACAGTAATTCTAGAACCTCCCCTGGGGCAGAGGACTAACTAGGCATGGAAGCCGAGAGTGCGATGCTAGAAGTCTGGGTACCTGGTGTTCCGTGATAGGGAAGTTCCCGGGGCCAGGTCCAGACGAGGAAATCTGCTCACAGCACGGTGACCTGTGCCTCTTTGGCAGTCCATCAGCAACACAGGTCTCAACATAACCCTACAATGTTTACTCAGCATGAGGCTGGTCTTTCTCCCAGACACGCCTTGGCAGTTGGGCTCACAATTTTCCTTATTCTCTAAAGACTTAACTGCCACTCTGTTCTCTCCTTTGGATGATTAACTTCAAATTTTTAGCTAAGAAGGGCCAATGTCTTCCTTTGACTACACATCATACATAATTTATTCGTAACAAATCTCTCATATCATTCCTTATTATCTCTCTTAGTTTGATTTATGTCATAAGATGTATAACAATATCTTTTACTCAGTTCTCTACACTGGTATGGAATTTCTCTGTTTAGTAGTAAGTTTAAGGCTCGGTGTTTTTAGCGAAAGTTTATTAAATGTGACCCAACCAAAGGTCGATGGCTAGGGGATTAGCTTTCTTCCCCTGAAGGACACATATGCCGTAGGCCTGTATAACCTCTTCAGCATCCTGCTGGGAGAGCCTTGGAAACAAGCCCAGGGAGGCCACCACTGTTCACTATTACCTGAAACTCAACAGGACAATTATGTATTTCTAGAATTCAGTGATCTCTCAGATAAGCTACCTCCTATTTAGTCCCTATCAATAAACAGGCTGTAATTTAACCACTATCTTGGTTTAAAAAAAAAAAATCCTCAAATTGTGGCGAGGGAGGTGAGTGGGGGTTTGCTATTCATTGTGGGCCACGGGGTAACCTAGCATGTATATTTTGGTTTAAATAATCGGTTGAATTCCACAGCTCATTTGCTGCTGAAACTACTGTTGTCGCTATTCAGGTGAAGATTAATTTGACCTACAATTGCTTAGTTTTCCTTAAAATTATTTTTGTAAGAAGTATAATTTGCATTTGTCCCAAAAGAACCATAAGAAAACTTCTAAGGCTAGTTCATGCTTGAAGATGAGGCACCGGATAGTGATTATTAATGGACAGATCCATTGTAGAGAATGTTTGCATCTAGGCAGTGTTGCCTCTGGACCCTTCCTGCTTTCAGAGTTTCTGGCAGAAATCTATCATGGAAGACCTGCTACAGGTGAACGGGTTCTTGCTGGGTCAAGTGTGTGCAGTACATCACCCCTACAGAAAGCTGTTCTTCTCCTTTGAGCTCCCCATTACTGTATTTAGTTAATCCCAGAATTTTGGAATTAATCCGTGCATCATCTAAACACAAAAGACATGATAGTTCTGCAAATGAGCAGAAAAACAAAAGGGGAAATCAACAACGACCCTGAGAAAGGATGGGACATGGGACAAGTTTCTGGTGAATCATGGAGCAGCCCTGGCAGTAATGTCATGATAAGGAATCGCTCGTTGCTGCACTGTTACACTATTTTTACTCTGAAAATGTGATCAGTATATTTCCAGCAAAATTTATTCTAAGTGAGGCATTCGCAAAGTACTCTTAGATTTGGGGAGTTCATGGGTGTGGAAAAACTCACCTCTGAAATGAAACCAAGTAGAGTCCTACGCTTGTGCACAAGATCTGCTCAAGTTAGAAGAAACTTCCCTGAGAGATGATTTTAAATTCTGTCAATGAAACTAGGGTGTCTTGTAATTGAATCAGTAAGACAAGATGGTTTGGGAAATGTGTAGCATTATTAAATTTGCATTCTGATGATATGTGTAAACAGTCACCGCAGTGTTATCATGGCTTAACTGGATCCTCCATTCAGAATCAATCCAGGTTACAATTTGATGTATTCTGGGTTTCATTCTCATCTGGAGGCTTGGCTATGGGAGAATCCCTGTTCCTCTCATTTGAGTGGATAGAATTCTTCTCCTGGGACTCGATGACTAAGGGCCCTGGCTTCCTACAGAATGGAGGTCACCCCCAGACTCTGGAGGTCACCTACTGTGACCACAAGATTCTCTCCATAGGAAGTCATGACATGAGTTTGTTTCTTTCAGGCCAGAAGAAGCTTTTCCTCATTTCCTCTATTTCCTCATAAGATCTCCAGTTGTCTTTTAAGGGCTTTCACCCAATTAAATAAGACCCACTTAGGATAAACTCCCTTTGGCTTAACTCAAAAAATTATCTGCAAAATTCCATCACTTTGGTCATACAGCGTAACTTAAGGGAGTAAAATCTATTCCTTTTGCCAAATAGAATAGCTTAATCAAAGGACTGACATCCATCACATATGTCATTGGTAAGAACCATGTCACAGTCTCTGCTATGCTCAAGAGGAGGGGGTGGATTCTTGACCCTACAGGCCATTGTAGAGTGTCTCTTCCACAGTTCTTCGTAGTTTACAACATTTGCTGTAACGTGTTATACAGCAAATTGAATGGTTTTTAGAAAGCAGGAATTCAGTATCTTTTTAGATTTACCCTGTTTGTCCCAGAGAAATGGGGATTTGATTTGAGTATGTATTTAGCCCCTTTATAAATATCTATCACATTTATACTTGTGTTAAAGGCTGCCTAGGGAACAGAAGATAGATTGATAAGATATGCATAATGATGATCCCAGAGATGGTACAAAAATGACCACTTCTCTTTATTATTTTTCTTCCATGTGCTAGGCAGTATTTTAGGTGCTGCATGCAAATTATCTGAAATTGCCCTTGGGGTGGTATAACTGGCCATCTTTTAAGAATAAGGAATACAAAGCTTAGAGTAACTTTATCCAAATATTCACATACATAATACATGAGTTAGAAAGAATCACCATTATATTAATTACTACACTAATAGTATCAACAGACAATTGGTGAGGCAGGTGGAATTATCAGAGAATGAGGGGTGTATTTGGTGTGTTGGAACGGAAAGAGGATAGATTTGAATTGAATAGTTTGTTTTTTTTCAGGCTAAATGGAATAGTTTTCTTTTGGGGACCTGAAAATTATAGAACCCTTACTTAGCTATGGTCTTGGTAGTGAAGACAAGTTACTTAATATCTACTAGCCAAACTGTTTTTCCACTGAACTGTAGAGGAAGGACCAGTTTTTACTTCTGTGATTATACTTTTTTTATATCTTACGATATTTCCAATTTTTGCAGGTAATGGTGAAAGCCACTAAGATGTCAACAAAAAAAAGAAAAACCCAAAGCACCAAAGACAGAACATACTGTATGTTACTTCCCAAATGTTGAAGAGTGAGCAAGGCGGTTATCCTCCTAAAGCTTCACTTTTCTCACCTGTGGAAAAGGGGATATTTAATATCCATGATATTAAAATGAATGAGACTATATATATAGAAAGAATTGGTAAAATGCATTTTTGTCTGATTGCCACCAAATTCAGCTTTTCAAATAAAAGTCTCTGTGTAGTATCTTAACTCATTTTCCTGATGAGAACTACCTCGAGGGTAATTTCATCAATTTTCAGAAGATCGGTCACATTATGTAGTCAGCCTTTATCTTGCTCAAATTTCAACACATTTGAAGATTTCTAGGAATTTCCAGTGTTATAAACCAGTTCCAGGTTATGAACTAATGTCGGTATTGAAAAATTCGGCTTTTGATAGTGTTTATAACCAAAATATTATTTACCCTTAGGAATTCTTGGCAAATGATAAGTCATATAAACACTTAAAACATGAAAAGGAACTAGGTGTTTAAAGAGTTCTAAGGGTCCAAACTTACACCTGGCTTTAATTTCTGACTCCCTCAGGGATATTTTCAGATTGGAAATAATTATCATCCTCTTCAGGAAAAAAATAGAATAAAGTCTTGTCATTCTAATACCTCTTTCTACCTCTGTCTTGAGAAAAATTGACAGGAACTGCCAGTTAATTGTTCTAGGACAGAAATCTTGGTCTGACCCAGATGGAGGCAGTTCTCAGTCAAATCTCTTTCTCATTTAGTCAATGCAAGGTCCCATCGGAATGAAGTTCAATTCAGAGAGTTACTGGGTTTTCAGATGTTTTCTTGGGGTTGTTGGGGGGGGTGCTTCTAGATTGATGTCACGATGGTGAAAAATTTTAAGATTACATTTCTGTAAAACCTTTTATAAACTGTTCAGTGACAGCTTTTATGAACAAATCTTAAATCTTACGGAGTTCTTTATCTCATTGGGATATTTTGTTACTTTGCAAAAACCTAACTGCCATTGGAGTATTCTGTACCTTTTCCAACAAAAGTAAGAAGCCATCTCTCAGTTGACATCCTGTCCTACCAAGGGAACAGAATCTTCTTAATGAGGTCAGTAATGGCACTGTTTGCATGGCATTCTCAACTGCATGCTTGAATATAGCAGATGAATGGAGAACTTTTCTGGCTCTTTGCTTCCTTCCACAAAGGATCTTAAAGTTTAAGAATTAAATAAAGAAGTTCTCAAGAGAATGTCAAGTAAAGGAAAGGAAATATTAAAATTAATAAGACTGAAAAATGCATACTATTTCTGTTCCCAGAGACTATTTTGGATTTTTCTGAGATGCTACAAATTTAGTCATCAACTTCCACTGTCCCAGAATCTTATCACAGATAGATACTAGAATTATACTTTGAAGCCAGGCAGAACAAAAATCACAAACTGCAGTCAAAATGATGCCTAAAAGAATATTGTTGACTCTTGATTTAAGTCAACAGTCAAACTATTAACAAAACCAAACAAAACCCTAGGCCCTCATTGTATACTGGAAACCGGTAGGTCTGATCCCCTGGTCGGAATACACCTGTTGTAGGTTACCTATTCTCTTTGGAACTGATTTCTGTTTTATAAAATGAAACCAGCTTGATAGATGCTTTATGGTTTTATAGCATAGACATGGAAAAATTATGCATGATCCCAGTGAACTATTCAACACGTTTATGAAACATCTACTACAAAAAAAGCTGGACAATCTAAAAATGAACAAAACAAAGTCCCTGCTTTCTAAAGCTTATAGATAGTGGAGTTCTCCTGAAAATTATAATTTGAAACCTTAGTTATTTTCTCAACTACTATACTTAGAGTAAATTACTATTTCAGCTCATTATACATAGTTGGGAAAACTTACTGCCTCAGCTTACTTTCCATATATATTTACATTAACAAGTGTCATGGAAGAGAATTTTTAACTCACAATAATCTGATAATATAACCGAGTAAGACAATATATATGTGTTTGGAAATATAATATTTATCACATCCCTCCACTGCTGGGGGACCACTAAATAACAGAAGTTAATTTCCATCTAGGAAACCACATTCTGGAGTAGGCAAATAGGGAGTATTATAAACCAATAAATAAAAATTCCTGCAGATATGACTTTACAAGGGCAATCTGCCCAATGATAGGAGGTGAAGGCTGTTTATTCAAATTATCCACCTAAAAGGGGAACATGAAATCTGAGAAAAGGACGTATAATGTGTCCTGGATAATTTTGCAAGAATATGTGTACTCTCGTTTTTCTCAAAGAGCCAGTATAATTTTTGTATTGCCAGTTTTGCTTCTTTAGGAAATAGAATCATGCTTTGTAATAATTTGCATCTTAAATGTTTCACATTCTGTTTCTCCTCTCCAATCACTCTCCAGACCCCACCATTGGCAGAAAGGCAACACACATTTATAGTGGCCTGGACAAGAACTGCAGTCCCCCACCCCCCCTTCCATAAAACTGTAGTATTTCTGGAACAGTGTGTAACATGTGGGGAGCAACTTTATCAGCTAGAGTACAGCACTTATGTGCCATTTCCTTTGCCTTTATTCGGCCTCAGACTTTACTAACTCTCAATACTGTGAAGGTCATCACCATTTACCCCCAACCCTATCACCAAGATTGTTTTCATACTTTTGTACATACGGAACTCTTCTGTCATAATCGGCATTCCATCCTGGGATCCCTTGATCTTCTAAGTGTTTTTTTAAATGTTGCATAATTAAGGTTTACTTGGTGCTATAAAGCTCTATGTGTTTGACAAATGCAGTTTCATGTATCCACCACTAAAATGTAATCCAAAAATGTTTCGGAGTTCCTGTCGTGCCGCAGCGGAAACGAATCTGACTAGGATCCATGAGGTTGTGGGTTCTGTCCCTGGCCTCGCTCAGTAGGTTAAGGATCTGGCGTTGCCATGAGTTGTGGTGTAGGTTGCAGACGCAGCTAGGATCTGGTGTTGCTGTGGTTGTGGTGTAGGCCAGCAGCTACAGCTCCTGTTAGACCCCTAGCCTGGGAAACTTCTTAGGACTTGGGTGTGGCCCTAAAATAAAACAAACAAAAACCTTCACTGTACTAAATATCTCTTTGTCCTCACATAATGAACTCTTCCTCAGCCCCAGGCTCCTGGCCACCGCTCACTGGTTGACCATCTCCATAGTTTTGCCTGTACAGCATGTTATTTAAATGGAATCGTACGACATGCAGTGGTTTCGATTGGCTGTTTTTTCATTTGCAATATGCATTTAAGATACAGCAATATCACTGCCTGGATTGGTACTCCCTTGTCTAGTTGTACTAGTTTCTTTTACCATTGATCTGATGAAGGACATCTTAGTTGCTTCCAATTTGGAACAATTACACAAAAAATACTCATGTGATGGTTTTTGTGTGGACGTGAATTTTCAAACCTATTGGGGTAAATACCTCCAGCATAATTAATTGCTGGATCATATGGCATGATTATGCTTAGTTTTATAAGAAACTAGGCAAATGTCTTTCAAAATGACTGACCCATTTTTGCTTATAACCGACAGTTGATGAGATTTCCTATTTCTCTGTATCCTTGTCAATGAAAGCATTGCAAGTTTTCTGACCTTTAGCCATTATAGTAGGTGTACAGCGCAATTGCACTATTGTGTTAACTTGCATTTAACACAATAAATGGCAGATGACGCTGAGCATCTTTCCTTAGGCTTATTTACATCAAGATGTGTTCTTTGGCAAAATGTCTGAGCATGTATTTGCCTTGTCTAACTTGGTTAATTGTTTCCTTGTTGAAGTTTGATTTCTTTGTAAGTTTTGCATATAGGTCTTTTTCTCAGATACGTGTTTTACAAATCTTTTTTTCTGTGGCTTGCCCTTTTAATCTCCTAACTAGTGATTTTCACTGAGCAGAAGTTTTTAACTTTAGTAATATCCAATAGAAATTTTTAATGACATTGATCTACTGTTTCAGCTTCATCTCCTACCACTCAGTTATTTTCTAACTATACCCCAGATGCACCTGTATCTTCTACATCCCATCTCCCAGTATCTTAACCCCTGCTCTCTACTGGGTGGTTCCTCGGCTATGACTCACTTAGCTGGCTCATACTCATCCTTCCTGCTTCAGCTAAGTATCACTTCCCCCATCACTCCTCACTGGGTTCTCCCAGGTCATAACTAAACTGATAGAATTAGCTATTTTCACTTTGCAAAGTTCTTTGCCATTTTAGTAAAATATGTTATGAAAACTATGTGCTTCACACTTGTTTTGTTTTTAGACCATAAGTTCTATGGCAGCATGAGATGGAGTGATAGAAAAACCATATCAGCCTGGTTGGCTGAATATTTGAAAAGATATGGACTGGATTACATTCTCAAGAGTGTTATCTGGGGAAGAAAGTTCTCTGTTATCCAAGAGACGATGGAAGCATCACCACGGGAAGTATCCTTCTTTCCCAGTGGTTTTATAATTTCTTATATGGCATTTTCTCAGTTCCTCCAGAGCCTGGCATAAGCTGACAGAGTCAGGAATCTAACTAAGCTAGAAAAAGTGTGGCTCTGTTGAATAACACTTGAATTCATGCCAGAAAACAAGGAATGTATTCCCAGTTTCGCTATTAATTTTCTCTGTGGTCCTGAGAAAAGTACTAAGCATTTCCAAGGACAACTTCCAAAAAATGCTGACTGGGCTCCTTAGAGAAATAAAATAGTGTAGTACATTTCAGCTTTTTTTAAAAAGTGGTATTGAAATGCAAAGCAATTACTTTCCTATGATGTAATATTGATCACAATCCAGCTATCTTATTGACCCAACAACATATTTATTATGGATGGAAATCTTTTGCCTAAATCTAATTCAATTAAATGCCATCATCACCCTCACGGCAAAGGTACATTTATCACCAGGTCTGTTTACAGACAATTTAAATGCCCTGCCAGGTATTGCTCTATGAGTGGGTTGCTTTGTAGCTAAAAACATGCCAGAGAATGATGGGTTTGATCCCTGTAGGATGTAAATGACACACTCAAATGCCTAAGATTTGACATGTACAGTAAAACATTTAAACTATTAAAGGGGCTTTTTCCAAATTCTCCAAGATGGGGGTGGGGAGAGACTTGGCTAAAGATAAACCTTTTGCTTCGCGAAATTTCTAAAGGCATATAATTCTTTTTGACTTAAGGTAGTATCGTTGCCTAACTAACTGTATGCTAAGTAGATGCAAATTAGATAAACCAGATCACCTGATTTTATTTGTCTTGTCTTATGTAGCCAAGTTTGTTAACAGAAACTATGGTGCCAGAAAATCATTGCTATCATACAAGAAAGCAAAAAAAGCTGCCACAAGCAAGGTGATGAATGTTAACTAGAATTATTGTAGTGATCACTCTGTAACATATACAAATATTGATTCATTATGTTCTCCATCTCCTTTGCATGCTTCTTTTTCCCCACGTTTAATGCTGAGCTTTCATTCTGCTTCCTTCTTCTATTCTCTCTTCTTGGTTAATGAAATGATCTCAGCACCCCCTCCTGCAAATTACCACCCTGCTGACTCCAGGTTGAAATGTACCCAACTTTGATTTATTCATACCTAATTTATTTTTAGAGATGGATACTGAAATCAGTTTTTAAAAGCTTATTTCTCTGAAAAATACGTGTGTGAAGGTTAGTGGCAAATATTCAAAAAATCTGCTAAATTAAAACATAGAAAATTAAAAGAAGTTTAACATGGCTTACATTTTACTCACCTTTCCTTAAAACTGGTTAAGTACAGCTTGATATTATTATTAATGCTATTTTCTAAAGATACATAGGGAGTATAGAGTCCTCATTTCTTTTTTCATTTTTTAAAGTTTTATTGAAGTACAGTTGATTTACAATGGTATGATAATTTCTGCTGTACAATGAAGTGATTCAGTTATATTTATGTTTTTTATAATGATTTTTATTTTTTCCATTATAGCTTACTTATAGTGTTCTGTTTTTTAATTTTCACTTTTCCCTCTTAGAAGTGTCAGATATTTATTCCTATTTATGTTCTCCTCAGAAGCATCACAAACTTTGGAAATACCGTTAAAGTCATACCTGAGATTAAAATTTTCCATGTAGTACTTATCCCAGAAATTTTAGCAATTGCATAGCTTGGTCCTTTAAAAAGTTAGATGTTGTATTAGTCAACTGTTTCTGGGTAAGAAATAATTACAAGATTTCAGGGATTGTGAGCAGGAATCTGGGCTTCTTTCGCTATAAACACTAAACTGATGCTCAGGAAAATCCTCTCCAGCATCTTCCTTCTTTATCAGACCAAGAAGGATCCTCCAAAATATGTATTATGTTCCAGTTTCTTTTTTCTAAGACATGAAACAGTCCACAAAAATATTTGACCTTTGCAGTGTACTGGCCTTTTTCATTTTAATTTTCCACATTTTGTTTCTGATGTGTCCTGTATAGGAACCCTCTCAATTTATAACTATCAGCAATTCCTGGGTTATGAAAAAAATCATCAATAGTTTGATAGACTGGGAGTTCCTGTGGTGGCTCAGTGGAAACGAATCTGACTGGCATCCATGAGGATGAAGGTTCGATCCCCGGCCTCGCTCGGTGGGTTAAGGATCCGGTGTTACTGTGAGCTGTGATGTAGGTCACAGATGCGGCTCGGATCTGGCATTGCTGTAGCTGTGATGTAGGCCAGCGGCTACAGCTGCTATTCAACACCTAGGCTGGGAACCTCCATATGCCACGGACCCAAAAATGACCAAAAAAAAAAACAAATAGTTTGAAAGACTGCCAAGACACAGACCAATAATCCAAACCTATTCTCAGAACTTGAAAAAAAAAGATACATTCCAGCACAGTTATGTCAGGGGAAATGAGGAAGAAATAATGACTTCACTCCATTCTAAAATATATCAGACGACAGTAAATTTGGGGTTACTCCCTATAATGCAATTTGTGATAGTCTCTGGGTTAAAAGAAGAAGTATCCCTGTGTATCTGGTTCCCTGGATTATATTTGACTCAGTAAGACTTTCAGATTTTATTGGAATATAACCGACTTAACAAAGCTGTGTTAATTTCAGGCACACATCAAAGTAAATCAGTTATACATACACATGCACCCATTCCTTCTCAGATTCTTTCCCCATATAGGCTGTTACACAGTGTTGAGTTAGTTTCCCTGTGCTGTACACTGGGTCCTTGCTGCTCATCTATTTTGTATACAGTGGTGTGTATGTCTCAATCCCAGCCCCCTAATTTATCCCTCAGCCCCACGTTTTCCCTTCGGTAAACATAAGTTTGGTTTTGAAAATCTTTGGGTCAGTCAGGCCTGTTTTATAAATACTTTTGTTCTGGAGTTTTCATTTACAACCCATTTCCCCATATCAGTTCGCTAAAATCCTACTTTACCAGAGCATTAATAAGCATTATCACCCTCCAAAAATGTCAAACACATTCGGGAAATCACTGAAACAAGTTATTTGTTATGAATTTACTCAGAATATTGAATCAACTAATAGGCTTTCAACTTCCCAAAAGAAACACAGATATTCATGGCTTCTCATATTCACTGGACACCAGACTCTTTCCTGTAGCATCTTGGTCAACAGTTTTCTGTAGAAGGAGAAAGGAAAAGGCTTATCTAGGGAATGGCCCTGAGAACACCTGTCCCCATGTGCTGGGGGCAGGGGGGAGGGGGCGCTGTGGTGCCCATTGAGCTTCCGTGGGGCTTCCTGCTGAGAAACAGCACAGTGACTGCCTCAAGCGACCAGCAGGCTCCACCCTCTTCTGAGAAATACCTTACAGACAGAATTTCATTAGCGAGAAACTATAGGCGGAGATGGAGGGGCCCTGGAACAGCGTCCCCACCACTTCACACAGCCAGCAGAGGGTCCTCAGGTTCAGGTGGGGTCACTGCCTGTGAGGACACTGTCCTTTCACCTGTGTTGCACTTGCTTCTGCCTCTGTAGGCTTTGAAAGCCAAGTCAGTGTCTTCTCTCTTCTAGACTCAGCTACTTCCTGTGATAAATGCAGTTCTTTGAAGACAGAACAGAAGCCAAGCCCAGGTTGCTCAACACCTAAATTCTCCTCTCTGCTGTGTGCTTGAGCCCAAATAGTGGAAGACACTATGATGTTACTGTCTAACAAGGCAGAGGACAAAGCACGATGATGATGCCTCTCTTTATGTATAAAAATGAGTCATCGCCAGAGGTGGAAACTGCTCAACATCTTTAACTGAAAGAGGTGAGGGTAGATTAGATGCAACATCCTGCACGGGGAACCGAGGTTGCAATGGTAGCTGAAGGACGGGGGAAGGGTAGTGACCTCGTCTATCCCTGGCTCATGGGTCTGAATTTGGTGCAGACTCAATAGATGGCTTTTAAATAAACGGTACATACAAAGCATTGAGGATTTTCCAGAAGAAGCCTCCAGATTAGAGTCTGCTAAACATTGTGGGAGATGAAAAACTTTTTTTTTTTTCGGTCTTTTTAGGGCTGCACCCTCAGCATATGGAAATTCCAAGGGACTAGGGGTTGAACTGGACCTGCAGTTTATGTCTACAGAACAGCCACAGCAAAGCCAGATCCAGGCGGCAGCTTGTGGCAAGGCTGGTTCCTTTATCCACTGAGCAAGGCCGGGGATTGAGCACTCATCCACATGGACCTGAGGTCAGGTTCTTAACCTTCTGGGCCACATTGGGAACTCTAGAAAAAATTATGTTTTTGCATAATATTTCCAGAGCAAGTGTTAGGTGGTTTGCTGAAAAGTACAATTGATCCTGATAAACTGGAATGTTATAAAAAGGTAAAACTGACTGGTGTTACTTCCCAGGTAATCAATGCATGCAGAAAGAGGGATCTTGAAACTGGGACAGGATAAAACTTGGATATTAATGTTAAAACCTAGGCAATTTTCTGAGTTTAGTTTATTATAAAGTAGCAGGCAATTAAGAGAGAAGACTTTTTCTAACTTAGAACTCTGACTTGGCTCAGGGACATTCACAAATGACAGCTGTAATAATATGCCTACAAGGAATCACCTCCTTCTAAAGAACAACCTGAGATTAAAAATGTATTTTTGACATATTAAAATTCAAAGCCCATATCAGAAACTAAATTAAAAGTACTTGTACATGTGTTCAGCCATCTGGAGATTTCCCGTGACCCCCAGTTACCCCCATCCATGCTCTCAGCAGGGGACCACTTTCAACAGGCTCTAGTTTCCTAAACCCTCAGATGGCTGTCATTCTAATTTTAATCATCATAAAACAATTTGCGTTTTATGCTGACATATTTATATATCCTCATGTATGTACATCAGATACTCTAACTCTAACATAAATAATTTCTCTTATTGGATGGGGGAAGAGAGAAAGAGGAAGACAAAGTGTATGTGTACAGTATGTGTGAAACTGACAGAATTTCAAACACCCCCCTTTGATGTGTTTGAATAGGCTCACCAAACAAACCATGAATTAAGCTAAGACTGACTCTGTTCTTTCTCAAAGTGGGAATTTAGCAGAGAATTAAACAAATAGCTTTATCGTCTTGAGTTGGTGAGGTTTAGGTTACACAAAAATTGCAGCCTTTCTACTGGATGAAAATAAAAATATTGCAAATCTAGGTTGAGGAGATTTAAACTTACACATTCAAATTTAGATATCCCACGTGCTCGGGTGTTTATTCTCCGGACCCTCCCCCTCCCCTCCTCTTCCTCCTCCCCCTCCCTGGTCTTCTCCTCCTTCTCCTTCTTTTCTTGAGCTTCGGTGAGGCCTTTTGCAGAAATTCAGAATTGCTGTTAACCCACTTAAAAATGGCTGCCAAGAATAACACTCCTGCCAGATAATACCCATCTTGGAGGGATGAAAACCTCAGGCTGAAGCCTCTAATCGGTTCTGAGTGTGATCGCATTGAGTCCATTTCCTGCTTTGTCCATGCGTTGTTGAGTGTCACCCGCGTGTGCAGGGTTGGCTTCACGCCCAGCAGCCACCTCCTCGGTGTGATTCCGGGGATCTGGTGGAGGCTTGTCACCCTCCTCCAAATCTGCCTCCTTTTCTTTTCTTTTTTTTTCCCCCCTCCATTCCCTGGATGTTTTACTGTTGCAGTTCTGTAAGCTTATAATTTACAAAAGGCTATGGTTGTGTGCATTATTTCCAAGGTGAATGTTGGAGACGGTGTTTTTTTATCTGATTTTACTTTAGTTGGGTATTTCCCATCTCTCTGAATTTACAATTTAAATAAATAGGACCGGAGCTGGAGAATCAGCAGACCCACGACAGAGGGTTTGTCAGAGAGGGAGGGTAGGTCAGGGGAAGAAAAAAGTTAGGCATGAGAAACACCGGGACACAGCTTTTCTTCTTTGAAACTCCATCTACAATTAACTCGAAACACTTTCTAGAACTTTATGGGCGCGCGCAGGGAGCGGGGAGAACAGATGGAATTTGCTCCTAATTCAGCCCAAAAGGCCACCCCTAATCAGACTCAGAGAGGGGTTGCCCTTCCTTCTCAGCATGACGCCTGTGGAAAGGATCACGGGACCTTTGATCATCAAAGTCCCCGAGGCAGACACTCCTTAGGGTCACGCATTTCTACCTGAGGAACCGGAAGTCTAACCCTTTGGGACCGATATTTAGCATTCCCTTTGCTCAGGTGTTCCTGGGTGGCACTTGAAAATCTCGTTTGGGTTTTGAATTGATTGGGAAAATGACTTTCTTACTTGGTTATATTGTACTCTGATGCTGCTAAAGCTAAGAATTGATAAAATTCTTAGAAAGCAAAGTTCTTAGAGAGATTATTGTAAACTTTGGTCAGAATTGACATTAAGGTCAAATAAGATGGAACAAAGAACAGTCATTATGGTCTGTGTTAAGGGCCAGCCATCCACAAGGAAACGAGCAGTGAGGTAAGTAAAAGAGTTGAATCTACACTGATGCCAAAGAAATGTCTCAACTCCCAGATTTTTTTTAAAAAAAGAGATCCTTAAAAATCCTTGGAGACCATTAGGTCACCATGTCCATTCTCTAGCTCTGGACTCCTGACTTCTCAGTTATTTGGGAATTTTTTTTAAACTTATTTTTATCTTGAACTTTCCTAAGCAGAGATTTCTTAGCTATGCTGATCATCTTTTAGTTTTAATGTGAAGCAATATCAGCTCCGTTGCCATAGGATTTAATTTAGAGTGGGTGGTTTCATAAATCCATCAAGAGTACTGGGGTGGGGAAACAATTTCATTATTTTCTCCTTTGGGAGAATTTAGCATGCTGCAGTGATCATCTGAGATGCTCAGACTTGAGTGGACCTAATTTTCTATGCTGAGGAGCTAGCATTTTTTGAGCTAGCTGTTTAGTGTTACTGTCCAGAAAAGACTACCTTTTTATGAGACCCAGAGGAAGAAGGCATTCGTTCTAAGGGAGCAGACCCTGATTTGTTCAAGGGAGGAGGGTTTTAATGTACAGGGCTGTTGGGATATAGTGATAATCAGTGGGGCATTGTTGGCCTTTGGGGAGGTGCATTCTTTGTTGCAAATTACCACCCCCCCCATATTGTAGGGCTTTTAGTAAACCTAGCCTTCTCCCCACTGTGTCCCACTCAGGCTTTATAGCCAACAGAACAGCTCTGCACACGCCCACGTATCACACAGGGAGGCGGTATCAACCATGTTCCAGATTGAGATACTTGGTAGGACCAGCCTGTGTAGATTTTTTGATCATGTTGGTATAGAGCCTCTGGGAAAGGCCCAACCCACAGGCCACACAATATTTTATTTCACAGGGTCCCAACAAGTTATGACTGTATGTGTTTGGGTCAGAGCCATTCTCATAGGCTGCAACAAAGTTGTAGAGCTAAGCAGGCCTAGGCCAGGCACAGGCCAGTCATTCTCACTACAACCAAAATGGCATTCGAGTATCAGCAAGTGAGTATGTCTTAGGGAGAGCCATAGCAATGATCAGGATGCAAGCTGACACTTGACTTCAAACTACAAGGGCAGAGGCATTGGCCCACTGACAGCTAGGGAGCAGGTGCACTTAGACAAGGCATCCACTGACAGCTAGGGAGCAGGTGCACTTAGACAAGGCATCCACTGACAGCTAGGGAGCAGGTGCACTTAGACAAGGCATCCTGGTGGATGTGGTTAAGGGGGCGGCCTCTGCCTCTCCAGCCTTCACCACGAGGAGGCCCATCTCTGCTCATGACTGGCTGGGAAATCCTACCTAATTCAGGAACTCAATATTGCTGTCTTATCTAAAAGAGACTTTCCAGTTTCTCTCCACCCCACCCTGGCCAGGAACAAGCTGCCTGCGGAAATAGTTGCTCACAATTATCCCTAGCCCACAGAATAACAGGGCACAGTCCCCACTCCGTCATGGTCCCATTTGGTGGGAAGACTGAAGACTCAGAGTGTGACTTCAAACCCCATGGGTTCTCTGCTCAACACAGACTCACATCATGTAACTCAACACAAACTGTTGCATGTCTTGTGACAATCAAGTAATCTACAATGAAGCCCTCACAGAGAGGGGTTTTGAGGGCTAGTGAAACTGTCGGAAATATAGAGTAAATTATTCTGAGGAACATTATGGCTTCGAGGAAGAAGGGATTAAATGAATATCTTTATGTAAGAAGGCATGAGCATTTGGATAAAGAATGCAGATAGTTTCATAATAGATTATTTCCTTATAAAAGTGATTTCAAAGACTATGGATAGCATCTAACGTGAGAAATGAAAGTGAGTTATAGTTTGAAATAAGATGCCATGTTTATGTTGTTTCTGTATGCAGCAGGTACACAAAAAGACAAGTTACACTTGGGGAGAATTGCTGTGGAATTTGATAATGAAGAGTTTCCGTTTGTTTGTTTTCTTTTTATAGCCACACCTACGGCATATGAAAGTTCCCAGGCCAGGGGTGGAATCAGAGTGGCAGCTGCAGCCTACACCACAGCCATGACAACACCGGATCTGAGCCACATCTGCGCTACTGTAGCTTACAATAACACCAGACCTCAACCCACTGAGCAAGGCCAGGGATCAAGCCCGCATCCTCATAGAGACAATGTCTGGTCCTTAGCCCACTGAGCCACAACAGGAACTCCTGGTAATGATGAGTTTTGTTTTACTGAATTATTTGAAACTGTTCTGAGACAACTTCACTGTCACATTGTCAAAATTCCCCTGTGATCCAGCTTAGAAGTGAAGACTTTGAAGCCTTGTATAATGGCAGGTCTTGGGTGTGTTCTGGAAGGCAGTCACACTGCTGGACAACTGCATTGGGCTGCAGTGCTAAAGGCAGGTGGATCAGCTTGTGGCCGAATTAGCCTCAGAACACAGAGATGAAATCCATTTAACCCTTTCAAGTATCACCAGTTTCCCACTTGCCCAAGTCCTCTTGGCCATATCAGCAATAGCAATGTAAATAGTCTTAGTCTGTTAGCTTTGATAATCAAGAAATATGCAGTATCTACTCCATCTATTGATATTGGTGGTTATTCAATATCAATATCATTATCAATTCCAATATCCAATACCAATATCAGTTCCAGAATATCGCTTATGATACCCAGCTCAAAATGATTTTTTGTTTGTTTGTTTGTTTAGCCATACCCAAGCCATATGAAAGTTCCTAGGCCAGGGATTGAATCTGAGCCTCAGCTGTGGCAATGCCAGATCCTTAACTTGCTGAGCTGGGCTGGAGGTGGAATCAATACTACTTCAGAGACCATGCCAGGTCCTTAACCTGCTGCACCACAGCAAGAACTCCTCATCTGTTTTCTAATCTTCAGAGTGTCAACATTTGAATAAATATTTTTAAAGCCAGTTTAAAATCTCTCAGTTTCTCTGCTAGGTTAATCCTCTGCAATCCCATCAGGAATGCGAACCTTAGCTTTGTAATTACTACACAGGACCACTCTGAATCTCAAAGCTCTGGCTGATTGTGGCCACCTGGATCCCAGAGGCACCACGTCCCCAGGCAAGGGGAGATGGGTGCCATGTGGTTCCCCAGAGCCACGGAGACACGTGGGTGCTGGGCACAGTCCCAGGCAGGGAAGATTTAGTGTCATTGGTCTTTTTAGATCATGAGAGCGTAATTCCGAAACGAAGGCAGCCTCTCCCCACCAGTCTCCAGATGAAGCATTTAACCAGTGCCTTGGGAACAACTAAAGCAGGGGTCTCTTCGATCCTCACAAACCGCAGGCTTCACATGACCAAGAGAGGGGGAGTCATCTTCATGGCTCCATTTCTGTCTTCCTCTCACGGAAATACACTTTAAAGAAACAAAATGCCAAGAAGAAATGCTCTTTCAGATATACGCATAGCCTTTGTGAAACAAAAAAATTCAGAGTGTTTAAATTAAGTTATATAAATTAACGAAGTGAGAAGGACCACTTTTAATAGTAGGTCCCAGCTAATGACAGCCTCTTGTCTTAGTCTGCTCAAGATGTCAGAAGAGAAAGCCACAGACTGGGTGGCTTCAATAGCAGAATTTTATTTTCTCACAGTTCTGGAGGCTGGAAGTCCAGGGACAAGGTGGCAGCAGGGCTAGTTCCTCTGGCAGCCTCTGTCCTTGGCTTGCAGACAGCCACCTTCTCGTGCTGCATGCTCATGTGGCCTCCCTTATGTAAGCACAAATTCATGATGTCCCTTCCTCTTCTTATTTGTCTTACTGCATCAGGGTCCCACCTTATAACCTTATTTAGCATTAATTACACCTATAATGGCTCTATCCAAACACTGTCACATTGAGGATTAATCCTTAACCAATGAATTTTGAGGGGACAAAATTCAGTCCAAGAAACCCCTCACACGACAGGCTTCCTGCTTGTGTAATATGACATGCTCACATCAGACATCAGGCTGTAGGATTCAGGTTTATGAAGATCAGCAAGTTCAGGACTTGTGTCTGTCTGTTGCTGTCAGATCCCCTGAACTGTAGAAGGACTGCCAGGAAAATGTAATAAAATGAGACAGAGAAATGCATTCCCAGCACACTTCCTAGCGAATGAAGACTGTGTCCTAGTTAGTTCCATGGACCAGAGCTGGTATTGACAGGGCTCTGAAATCAGGATCCCATATGGGTCAATTAACTAAGATGCAAATTCTGTGCATGTCCCAGAAGGCAGCACAGACCCAGGATGTCCTTCCCAGAAGCGCCTCCTCAGAGCGTCTGAGTTAGAGAAGCTGATCCATCGTCACTACTTTGATAAGAACCTGACGTATAATCTCTTGGGATCATGTGTTAGTAAAAATCATGCTTTTCTTCCTTTGAGAATTTCTCTGGTTCTCTCACTATAGGAGAAGTCTGTGAGATGGATGAACGTGATGTTAAGTTTCTTTGACAGATTCTTGCAAATATATTTTCATCTCATGTTGTTATTTTTTCAGCCAGTCCCTACACAACTCAGGTAATGTGAGACAGATATAGAAGCTTGTTAACCCATTGTCCCCTTTAATGTGCCTATAGGAGCACAAATGAGTGACTCCCACAGCCTGGTCCAGCCTTTGCCTCATTTCTGGGTCAAGGACATCCTACTGCATAGGCAGAAGGGCTTTCAACAAACCTATCTTAAACGTGGTCCTCATTTTGTCAATTTGTAGAAATTAATGAAAACCCTCTGAAATTTTTCAGTTTCACAAAGGCTTTGTGCACATGTGAAATAAACTATTCTGCTTTGAGATGTCCTTCCTTGAAGAGTGTTCCATAAAGGGACCCCATAGACCTGACCCCTGGATGTCTCACCCACTCTTGGCCACCCACGCCATCACCGCCACCGCACTTAACCTGCTCTGCACAGTCCCCAGTCTCTTTTCCCGCACAGTGAACCCATGGCGAATGTCTCCAGTCTCCTCACATCCCTGGTGCTTCTGTCCCCTCACTCTCAGCGCACAGGGAGAACACAAACCAGCAGAAGAGAACGCGGTCAGCTGCCCTGCCCTTGATCTGCCTGCGTCCTTCCTTCCTGCTGAGTGGGATGCGTTTTTCCTTCCATCCATGTGGTGTTCAGTCCAGATCGGGTTATTTTCTTGCAAACTTCCTGTGACTCGGCTCATTAGCTGAATTATAAATCACTATCTGATTCATAAGCATGTGGTAGTCACTCAACACGAATCTGTCTTTTTGTTAACAATAAGACCAGAGAAGCAGATGAGAATCTAGAAGTGGCAAGCAGATGCTTAAAATAGGATGAGGATGCCCTGGGTGAACTCTTAGTGCCGCTCTCGGCGGATGGCGCCCCCTTTAGGGAACCATGGGCATCGCTCGTTGGCTGAAACCAGCAGAGGCCGTGTCCATGAGCTGCATTGGCAGGTGTAGAGGCCCACCTCCAGCTCGGAGCGTAAGCCTGAAGTTTCTTTGTCATTTGAAATACACTGGGACTTACCTAACTCGGCAACTAGGAGAGCAGAAATAAACGAGGCTGTGTTAAATTTTCGTAAACAGCACAATGTGTGCGATTTGCGTGCCTTTGCAGAATTTGAAGTTAAAGATCTCCAACTCCCCCTGGGCCAGGTGTGCGCTTTACGATTTGGTTGTGGCTGCAGCGCCCCCGGCCCCCACCTCTCGCCAACGTCTCCCCAGAACTGGAGGGTGCAGAGTGAAGGTGTAAGTCTCTCAGGCGCAGGAACTGGGCCAGTTTATGCGTTTTATGGGGAGAAAGCCGTGCCCGAGGGTCCAATGCTCTGGCTCACTTGTCGCAGGTCCCCTCAGGCAGGTCCCCTCCAAGGAGCCGCCGCCCTTCCAGACACGGCCTGGGAAGCTCAGGAGCGTGGCCAGATCGAGCAGACCCTGGATCCCCGGGGCTTTGTCTCTGCTCAGGCGTTTCGGTCAAAGCGCGCTCACGTCATCCAATTTATTTTCAATGTTATAGCCTTACCAACTGCCATTTTGATAAAGGATTTTAGCCAAAAGATTCAACCTTTACAGGTAATAGCTTCACCAGATAAAGTTGACATTTCTTTTGTGTAAAGTTCAGTTGTGAAATTCCACTGCAACTTCGAGTTTTTAAAGTAGACAGTTTTTTTTTTAAATAGCCTCATAGTTGTGTTTCCCCCCTACCTTTTGGAAAGTTGCCCTGCATGAACCTGGAAGGTGCCAGAAGAATGAGCGTGTTCAGAGCCAGTTTTGCTGTGTGAGGCGGTTGTACAGGGTGGGGTCTGACCCTGGGCCACGAGGTTCCTGACCCCGGGGCTTTGATGTTGAATGACACACAAGTGGGACGTGTTACTTCAAACCACAGATAACCTTGCACTTGGAAATTGCACATACAGAACTACAATGTTTAACTGTTCCTAATGGTGTTTATTAACATAACTGTACAAAGTGGGGAACCCAACAGCTCCAAGCGATGAAGTTTTTTTAAACCTAATATATGAAAAAAAAACTCTGAATTTAGAAATAATGGCATGTACGAAATCATTCTTTAAATGCTTATTGATCACTTGTGCTGTATCTGCCTCTCTGGGGTAGAAACAAGACCACCTCTTGTTCCTGTTTCCTGCCTTGGCTGGTTTATCCATGCCCACAGCATCCTGGGTTCCACCCGATTCCTGACCCCAGCAGGACCAGCTCAGTCCTGCTGGCCTGACCAGTGGTAGACCCTCTCTCCCCACCCCATCCCCTCCCCTGAAGGAAGCTGAGCCCAGCTCCTCCCACCAGCCCCAGTGGTCTGTCAATCACAGGATCATTTCCTCGCGTCAGGAGTCTGCGCATTATCAAGGTTTACCTTCACTAGAGTCACATTTTTTTTAAAAGTATTTCCTTGGAGTAGAGTTGACTGACAATGCTGCCTTAGTCTCAGGTGTACAGCAGGGTGAATGAGTTTTATATACATATGTCAATATCCATTTACTCCCCTCCCCCACAGAAGTTCTTACAAAATCCTGAGTAGATGCCCTGTGCACCTGGGTCACTCTCGATCCAGCCTCAGCTCGTACTCCCCATCCATATCCAGAGGATTCTTCGTGTTCTCTTTTCCTTCCGTCATTTCTGCTCCTCCCACCACCACCCAACAGGTACCCTGATACCTGGATCGTTGCAACCGTTCCTTAACTAGTCCTGACTTCATCATTATTCCTCCACCTTCCCTCCCAGCCTCCCTGGCTCCTCCCTCCTTTCCCTAATTTGTGTGTATTTCGAATCCTGCTGCATCCAGCTTGATCCACTTTGATTATCAGGTTCACAAAATGTCAAGAGTTTTAGGATTATTTACCATATGGCTCCAGCATTCATTTCCCCTTCCGTTTTTTTTACTCTTATTTCCACAAAATCTCTGCTTTGGGCTCATCGATTAATTTGTGGTACTTAAAATATGCTACGTGCTTTGGGCTCCCTCTGTTCTCCAGCCTTTGCTGTCTTTCCCCTCCTATCGTTTTTAAACTTCATCTTATTCCTACTCTGCCAGTGCATCCAGTTCCCTGAATTCTGATGTTCCTAGCCTTCCATCCTCCTCTTCTGTACTTGACATTACTGTCTGCTCCACTAGCCTGGCCTTTTTACTATGTCCCTGTGTTTTCTTAGCTCCCGTAAAACTACAAGGGGCTCTTCTCTATCGTTGGATGGTCCCTGGCTGTCCGGTCTCCATCCAGGGCTGGGCGGTATGGTCTTTCCTCTTCATCATCATCGATTTATGCCCCTTCATTAGCTTCGTATCCATTTACTAGGCACCTGTTACAGATGAGGCCCTCTGAGAGGTGCGAGAGTTATCAATACTGTAGATTCCCTAGTACCAGGACGCTCAGAGTAAGGACACTCAGAGTAAAGCAGTGGCTACACACATAAAAACAGGCAAGTATACTTCGATGAAGAAAACATTGAGTAGGAGGGTGCTGTGATCATAGGTTGGAGTCTGAAGCATCTAGAGTGAAACATCTGGTCTATGATTGAATATTTCTGTCTCACACAGTGTCTGTGTTCAGATGTAGTCTAAGGAAAATGAAATTAACAAGAGCTCTGTCCTATGACTATTGTGAAGATGAACGTGATAATCCGACACAGTCCTTAGCCAGCACCTGGCACTTGGTACAAACACAGCATTGGTGCAGGCTGTTATTATAACTCAGCCCAGGCACCAGGGAAAATGTTTGAGACTCAGGGGCAGGGAAGGAGGCAGGGGTGTTTCTCATGGAGGGATAAAGGCATTAAAGTAACAAGGTAAGTTGTGAAAACTTGGTAAAAATAGTTTTCTTCTGCTGTTCTGCATACTTATTCTCTGGAAAAAAATCTGCTCCACAGTTGGATTTGATACAAAACACAAGAAAGGAAGAAATAATGAATTAAAATTCAGCTTGGGAGCTCCCCTTGTGGCTCAGTGCTATCTCTGGGAGGATGCAGGTTTGATCCCTGTTCTTGCTCTGTGGGTTAAGGATCCGGTATTGCAGCAACCTTCAGCACAGGTCACAGAGGTGGCTAGGATCCCGTGTTGCTGTGACTGTGGCATAAGCCTCAGCTGAAGTGCTGATTCAACCCCTAGTCCAGGAACTTCCTTATGCCACAGGTGTGGCCCTAAAAAGAAAATAAAAAATAAAATAAAATTGAGTTTTGAAACATGCATTTATTGTATTTAGGCAGTAGTTTCACAGCCTGGCAATACTATTTCAGGAGAGAATTTTACATATTCCTGTGTAACCCGTTTATGTTAAGCAATAAACCTGGTGAACCCAGTCGATAGGATGCCCCTCTGGTTCAGAGACATACACCTGTTCTCCCTGGGACAGCGGAAGTCAAAGAGAAATCCACTCTTCTCTGACCAAGGAACTTTGGAGGAGAGAAGTGGGCATAATGCTGCTTTTCGCATCCCTGCAAAGTCAGGCAAGGAAATCCTTCTTCCCAACCCCACAATGACGTGTGGGTCAAACAGTTTCTCCCCTGAAACCTGGAATTTTTGAGGGAGAGAAATGAGGGGCAGTCCTGAGAGACCCTGAACAATTTCTGAATGAACTAAACAAGTTGTCGAGAAGATGAGGATTTAAGCTCTTTGGTCGCAGAGAAAGCCTTTGGGTACAGGGCTCCACAGGGAACAAAGTCCAATCACTGGTGATGGAATGTGATGAAAGATAAGATGAGAAAAAGAATGTATACTAAAAAAAAATTTAAAGGAAACAAAAGCTACATTTTGGACAAAGAAAGTGATGAACATTTCTCTGCACATTTTTTTTCTCAGTCGAATTTGTACCGTGACTCCATTAGCAGCAACAGAGATGAAAAACAGCATCAAGACTGTGGGAAAGCACTCAAATTCAGTGATCAGAGTGTAGCTGGTTATGGCATCTCCCATACAGTCGTGTCAAACTTGTAAATCCTCAAGCAGTGACAAGAACATAAGCGATCTCCTGGGAGTGGCTGCTCTGTGCGCTCAAACGCTGGACTGTGTTATATTTTTTATTTTATCCCTTCTATTGGCAACTAGTAAAAATAGCCTCCTTTGTCATCTCCCAGTGGTTTGTTTCTCGTCCCGTAGTTCGCATCCTATTTTGTTGCTAGCATGATATATTTGGAAGCCAAGAGCAGGACACAGAAGTTAAGGGGGTCAAAGGTCATGAGAAGGAAGGGGACGGTCTTTTCACAGGGAGGACAGAGAAGGGGGGGATCTGAGAAAGCTCTGGATACAATTATGGTATGTTTTGGAAAAAAAAAATCACAGTAAAGTGTTCTGAAATACTGCCACGTCCATGGTTCTCATGGGTTGGTGAATGTCGGAAAGGAGCTGGGAGAAGAAACTTGGCGACAGAAACCAGATGTGATGATCTGGTACAGCCAGGATCCTGCCTCCTGTAACCAAATGCTTGTGTCCCCCACCCACCCCCCAATTCGTGTGTTGACACTCTACTCTGAGCGTGATGGCATATTTGAAGTGGGACCACTGGAGGCAATCGGGTCATGAGGTTAGAGCCTTCGTGAGCACATTCGTGCCCTTACGGAGAGCAGAAGGGGGCTGTCTGAAAACCAGCAAGGAGACTCTTACCAGACACGCAATCTGTCAGAACCTTCATCTTGGACTTCCCAGCCTCCAGAACTGTGAGAAATAAATGTCTGTTGTTGAAGGCACCTTGTCTGTCGTATTTTTTATAGCAGCTCAGGCAGACTGAGTCACGCTGCTGTTTTCTGTTTATCTTTGGGACAGATCCCTTTTCAATAGAAGAATCTTCTTTCTTATTACAGAAGTAGTACCTATGTAACTGCTTTGAAGAGGAATTGTATAAAACAAAATTGTGTTGTTGGCCTTATAAATGATGAAATTTTAATATATTTGACAGTAAAAGCATCAAGGAGGTGCACAGAACAAACCAGTACTGAAATAAGAAATGGTATCACCTGGCAACTTGAATACACAGGAACATCTGAAAAAAACAGGAAGAATAACTAAGAAGGTTCCCATATGAACACTAGAAATATATACATATACTCCTTTTTTTTCCTCTCAGCTTCTTTAAAATATGTAAAATTATACAATAATAATACTAACGAGGTACTTCTGACTTGACAGCATTAATAGTGGGAAAATCTGGTGCCTCGCTTTCAATAATGGATAGAACTACGAAGCAGAAGATAAACAAAGAAATGGAAGACTTACACTATGGGATAAAATAATTAGATCTAACAGCCATCTCTAGAACACTCCAGTCAACAGCAGCATAATAGATATTCTTTACAAGTGCAAGGACATCCGCTAGGAGAGACCATATGTTAGACCAGGGAGCAAACCTCCATGCATGTAGAAGTACTATAGTCCTACCAATTATGATCCTGAATGCAATGGAACAAAATTGAACATCAATGGCAAAAAGAATTTTAGGAAATTCACAAATATATAGGAATTAAACAATGTACTTCTAAATAGACAATAATTCAACAAAGAAATGACAAAGCATTTTTTAAAATACTTAGTGACAAATGACAAGGAAGACAAAACATAACAGTATTTATGAATTGGAGCTGAAGAAGTAGTGATAATGAAAAGCAGAGAATTCAATGCCTACTTAAAAAAATTAAAAACTCAAATCAATCACTTAATATTCCACCATAAAATCTTGGAAAAAGATCTAATTAAACATAAAGGAGAAGGAAGGACATAATTAAGATTAGAGTAGGAATAAATAAAAAAGAAAAAAGAAAACCAATATGGAAAATGAATAAAATCAAATTTAGTTCTGTGAAAATATGAACAAAACTGACCAGTCTGTAGCTAGACTAATAAAAAAAAAAAGATTCCAATTTCTAAATCAGGAATGCAGAAAGGAATATTAATACAACTTCACAGAAATAACATATTATAAAGGAGTACTATATTAACTACTTTAGGCTAGCAAATTAAACAAGTAAATGAAATCGAAAAATTCCTAGAGAGACACAAATTCCTGAAACTGACTCAAAAAGAAATAGGAAATGTGAATAGATTTATAACACGTTAATGGATTGAACTAGTAATATATAAACTTCTCACAAGAAAATGCCAGACCTAGATGGCTTTACGTATGACTTCTACTTAACATTTAATAAAGAATTACTGTCAGTTCTTCGCAAACATTTCCAAAAACTTGAAGAGGTGAAAATACTCCCAAAATCATTCTAAAAGACTGGTATTAACCTGATACCAAAAGCACATGATGGCATGACAAGGAAAGAAATCTACCCACCAATGTCTCATAAATATAGATGAAAAAATTCTTAAAAAAAAAAGTACCAATAACCAAAAAGATAACACTGTGTCCAAATGAGATTTACCCTTGGAATGGAAGGCTGGTTTAGCACTGGAAAATCAATTATTTAATATATCATATCAATAGACAAAGTTTTACATACACACACACACTGGTATCTAAATTTCCTACAAATCACAGCAGTCGTGACAGTGTATTACTGACATGAAGGCAAACATACAGATTAAGAAAAATTGAGCTTTCAAACATAAACCCTCAAGTTTACGATCAGTTAATTTTGACAAGGATGCCAGAACAATTGAATGGGGGAAATAACATTCTTTTCAAAAATAGTGCTGAAACAATTAGATGTGCACTTTAAAAAACAAACAAAAAAAAATTGAACACTTACTACATACTACACACACAAAAATGGTCAAAATAGACTGAAGACCTAATGTAAAACTAAAACCATAAAATTCCTAGAAGAAAACACAGGAGTAAATCTTTGTCACCGTGCAGACACCAAAGCCACAAGGAACAAAAAAATAGCTAAATTGGATTTCATCCAAATTACAAACTGCGTGTAAATGATACAAGCAAGAAAAGTTTTTTAAATCCACAGAGTGGAAGAAAATATTTGCAAAAATATACAGGATAGGAACTTTTAACCAGAATATGTGCAGAGCTCTTCCAACACACCTACACAAAAAAGTAAATGATCCAAGTAAAAATAGGCAAAGTATCTAAATACATCATTTCTCCATGGAAGATTTACAAATGGCCCATAAGAACAAACCGAGATGCTCAGCAACACTAGTCATTAGGGAAACACAAATCAAAACCACATGAAATTCACTCACTCCCACTAAGATGTTCCAATTAAATCTAAAAAAAGAATAGAAGAGTTGAGGATAGGGAGGAACTGGAACTCACACACAGCTGGTGGAAATGTGATGAATGAATCTACATGCGAAAAAACAGTCTGAAAGTTCATCAAAAATTTAAACAAACAGTTACTATGTAACCCAGAAGTTTAACTCCTAAATATAACCCAAGAGAAATGAAACATATGCCTACACAAAAACTTATACATGCCTGTTTATATCAGCTTTATTCATAAGAGTCAAAAAGTGGAAGAAATCCAACTGTTCATGTGGTATATTCATACAAAAATATTATTCTGCAATAAAAAGAAATACATTTCTGTATGTCTTATAACAAGATGGGCTTTGAAAACATTATGCTAAGTTAAAGAGTGTCATAAGGCAAGAGACACACCCTTCGCTCTGTGATTTCTCATACCTGTGACATAATGACCAATCTCAACCATAATCAATGATCAGATAGCACCATTAGTTAACATTTTAATCAACTGCAAAAACAAATCACTGTGGTACAAATGTTGAAGAATACCTTAGAATGCATAAAGTTCAAATTGAAATAAAGAAGCAATAAGAAAAAGTCAAATTTTTCTCATGACAATTGATTTCTCAATTTAATTTTTAAAATTCCCACAGCTATTTTTATTTATTACTCTGAATTTTTAAAAAATTCCCCAAATTTATCTTTGTAAATAAAACCATTAATTACTGATTTTTAATCCAAGAGCAATTAGTTCATATGTTTTCATGAAAATCAATATATATATTAAAATGATCAAATTACAGCCATTTCTCAAACACTCTCCTAAACGTTAGACACTAAGACAAGGAACTACATGCAGGTGTAAATATTCATATTTCCATGGACATTAGTTCACAAAACATATTACCTGAATTTAATTGAATTATGGGCCTGAAAAATATTCTTAATAAGCAAACAGAGACAATTTAAATATCTATTCTTGATTTCCTATAGGATGTTGTCAAGTCAGCTGTTTAATGACTGGAGTTCCCTGGTAGCTCAGTGGGTTAAAGAGGCTGTGTTGTCACTGCAGTGGCTAAAATCGCTGCTCTGGTGTGGGTCTAATCCCTGGCATAGGAACTCTGACATGCTGCAGGTACAGCCAAAGAAATGAAAAAAGAATTGACTTTATTTTGGCTAATAAATTAAAGAAATGGCCTCTGAAGTGTGAATTAGAGCAAAAGCCACATATGCACCAAGAAATAAATTCTGGGCACAGCAGCTCCGTAGGAAAGCTGCTGAGTTCTCAAAAGTGCACTTATAGGGTCTACATTCAGCTTTCTCCAGCTCGAGTCCTTGAAAAAACTGGTGCGTCAGTTCCTCACTTTGCACCGCGCGTTAAGGTCTAGAAGGAATGTTTTCCAGTGGCCGGAATACTGGGCATAGTCATGTACATCCTGACACTGTAGGGCTAGCTTGGACCCACTCTCAAAGCCAAGTTGTGACACTTTCAGGAATTCCGTGAGCTGGTTGACATCAAGTCAGTAACTTGAAATAGGCCAGGGTGGGAGCACACATCCCACAGAAACTGGCACGGATAACTTGACTCCACTCCTCGGAAGGGGGGTGTTGAAGGAAGATTTTTCGCTTCTCTCCTCCCCCCCGCCCCCAGTGCCCTTTCCTAGGAAAGGAGAGACTTCCCAAGTCTGGACCAAGCCTGAGTGCTTTGGGCTTCGCCTCTTTCCAGACCCGCTGCTCCAGAAGCTCTTGTCCAGTTGTTTGGCTTATCGGGTGGCCACTGGTTTGAGACTGATGGTTCTGGCTGCCACGGTGCGTAGGTCTCCTTTCTGCTGGACTATTGGGAAGCCCACCTCTAGATCAGCTGGGACAGCAGTGACAGTGGCTACATGGATCTGTCTTCAGTTGGTGCCAAATTCAGGAGGGGAAGAAAGATGTGGAGCCTGGGCCTCCTAAAATACTTGCAATATTTCCCTTCTCAGATTAACCACTTTCAGTTCATTTTGTAATTAAAGTTCTCTCAAACCCACCAACTCTCCCCAAAATAACAAATCCAAAAGAATCAATCCCATCTACTTCTTCTCCATTATAAACATTTTTAAAATTATTTTTTCAAAGATTCAACAGCCGGGTCTTCAGTTTTCTGCCATCCAGTGTTGCTTACAAGTAATTCGTTCTTGTTATGTGCTTAAACATTTGCTTAGACCCAGATTATGTATATCCTTTCCTTTCCTTTGTCTCTCACATTTCCCGGGTTCCCAGCTGCCCTTGCCTTCTACTTCTGAGCTCTGAAATTCCTGTGCGTGAGCTTTACTCTGATGGTTAATTTTACGTGTCAGCGTGGCTGGACCAAGGCACCCCGACACATGACTGAGCATTGCTGTGGATATTTCTGTGATGAGATTAACGTTTAAACGAGTGGACTTTGAGCAAAGAAGCTCCCCACCCCCCAATAAGGTAAATGGGCCCTCATCCAATCCTAATAGAACGAAGACCGACCTTCTTTGAATAGAGGGATTTCTGGCTGCCGATTGTCTTTGAACTTGAAGCGCTCAGTCTTCAGGCTTCCCCAGTCAAGTTTCAGACTCTGCAAAGCAGAGTGGGTCAGTTTCTCAGAGAGAGAGAGAGAGAGAGAGAGAGAGAGAGACTGGTTTCCTAGCCCCGACTCCACTGTCATCCTGGAATCGTTCATTCTACCCCATCTAAGTCTTTCCTACAGTGATTTTTTCAGCTCTGAGGAGGTGAGGATTTGGGGCCCAGATATGCAATCACCATAGTTTTTCTCTGAAACGCAATTGTTTCAGAAACCTTCCACTTAATATTGGTTTCTCTGCAGAGGCGAATCTCAATTCAGATTCCTTGTTCCCACGAATAAGATTTCCAGTAAATATGTTCTTGGGAATTAACTAATCAAAGAGATAATCTGGCCTTCCCCGCATGTAGTTTCTTGGAAGCTGGCCTCATTTTTGTCTGCAGACTGCTCAGCGTGTGTCTCCGCTGGGAAGGGTTTTCTGCTGCTGCCCCTCCTCAGCCACCCCTCCCCTTTCCTTCAGATTTTGGAGAAGACCACACACAGAGGAGGGCAGGAGCTACTTTCCCCTGGTCCACCTATTACCATCCCCTGTTTACTTTTCTCTCTGGCATTCCTGTCTTTTGTGGTAGGCTTTGAAGACACACACACACACACACACACTCAGTCAGAGCTGGTATTCACTGCTCAATGAAAATTCTAGATAAATCGGCATAGTTATCAGCATTTAATGGATGAGAAGACTGATGCAAAGACTTCCCTGGATACTCACAACCAGTGAGTGACAGGCCTGGAAATGCCACATTTGTCCTATCCTGCATGACTTGACCAGGTACCCTGAGGGTCTCTCTGTCTTGTCTACTGAATTCTAACTTCCTAGGATGAACTTCCTTTCTTGTCATCTAATGGATGGTAAGAGAATCATTCCTTCTTCCAAATCAGCAGAGCTAACTATAGACTGGACCAAGCCTGAGTGATTTGGGCTTCACAAGCCCGGTAATTGGGCTTTGAAATTACTCTAAAGTAGCCTTTTAAATAAATGAATTACAGTTGTCTCTGTATTTCTGGTAGAGAATGACCAATGACTATTAAAAAATTGGGGGGAAATATTTTTAAAAATCAGATATACTGATATTCGTTTTCCAGTTTACAAGGGATTCCCACTATGGCTTCTCTATAGCTCCTATAGCTTTAGCTGGGTTAAATGATTTTTAGTAAGTGCAATTGGAAAAAATCAGTTTGTAATCCATTAACTATGAAAATTTATAAACGAATGGCTTCAACAAGGTCCTGCCGAAGCTGCTTTAGTGGCTGAGCCACATGAGCCACATCTGCTCTTTGATGTTGCCTGTTTTCCGATAAGACCAAGAAATATGGAAGTACACAAATAAAAACTCACGCTAATGTGCAGATTTTATGACGGAACATCTAAATCATCCAAATAAAGTGTAAAGACACATAGTCACACAGTATAGTCTTCTGTATACTATTCCATGCACACAAACTCCTACACACGCACACACACACACACACACACACAAACACACACACGAGTCACTCAGTTGGGTACATACACCTGCATTCCCATGCATAAACTCCATGTTCTTATGTTATAAAATACCACTAACTGAAACTTATTATGTGAAACTAAAGAGCCTATCAACGTCAAAACCACAAATGCAATGACAGCAACAACAACAATAAAAAGTCCAGCCTGACCCCTCTTCCCTGGCTTAATGTTAGTGGTCATGAACTTGGCCGGTCTGACTTTACTTAAAATGCTTTCACATTTCTCTATTGGCCCCTTTGAGGAGCAAACACAGATAGGCTCTGTTGCTTGTCCTCTTTACCTTAAATCTCCATTTCACATTAGAATATAATCAAACTTAATGGCTTCTCCTGGGAGATATCTCTAGATTTATGCATTTATTGATAGAGTGGTCAAATGCAAGTTTAATCTAATATACACTTGAGTAGAAAGAATAAGAACAAGCACATTCATTATTTCTGTTTATCCCAAGTTGATGTTATTTTGAGACTCTACAGCTGAACATTTTAATGAATATTAAGTAAAATGGAGCTTGCATCATAATTTAATGTTTCTGCTAATGTGTTTCTTGGTTCTAAACTACTATAATTTCATTGCAATTAAATGGTAGAATTATTTAATATGATTTTGCCTGTCTGAATCGATTATCATTTGTCCGCATGAAGCTGTCTTGCAAATACCAAGAGTGTATATCACTGACCGGCAAATAGATTTCCCTTTTCAGCAAAGTGTAACATGTAATTTAAATTCATTATCTGCGAATGTAAAATCATATTAAGTATATAGAAAATAATCATCCTGGTCAGAAGCAGCTGAATTTCCACTATCAAAATATTTCATATCTCTACACATACACTATCTTGAAAAACAGACAGAAAGCGTGATTTTTATCAGATTCACCCACTTGCAGCTGTCAGATTCTAGAATGTGGTCTCCATTTGTCCCCAGCTCTTTAGCATTAAACCAATAAAGAGACTGCACGACTCGCTCTTTCTACCACATGGACCAGCTCTGGTCCCCCTTCTCCCTCTGTATTTTTTATGAGTGCTAGCAACCTAAAGACCATTTAAGCTCTAAAACCTTACTAGTCACTAAAGCAGATATGGGAATTCCCGTTGTGGCTCAGTGGTAACAAACGTGACTAGCATCCATGAGGATCTCTGAGTGACCTGCAGTGTAGGTCACAGATGTAGCTCAGATGTGGCATGACTGTGGCTGTGGAGTGTTTCTCATTCTCAAGGTGCTTCTCCAAAGATCTTGCGGTTGGCTCTTCCTTATCTGCCTCTCAAGTTAAATGTGATCTCCTCAGAGAAGTGGCCCCCACCTCTCCCTGTGAATTAGCCCCTGCTGTTCTCTACCACACTACCCTGTTCCCTTAATCGTTCTTAGGGTTCCAGAAATAAGGTAGAAAACCTCACTATCCTTTATCCAACCCTGATTAAAATTCTAGATGAAACTGGGAACAGATAGCAGTTAATTTTTTTAAAAAAACTCTTGAAACTCAGAGTAGATGTTATCAAGAAATAGAGTGGACCAAATATATTAAGTGTAAAGATATAATTTCTACAATTTTGATAACAATGTAGCTAGTATAAATATATGAAATATAATGTAAATTCCAAATTTCTTTAAGCATTAACTAAAACCATTTTTTCAGTTTAGAGAGACAGTATCTACCATCGTAAAAAATTTTGATAAAGTAAAAAAATATAAGAAGTTTTATAGCAAGATGATGTCTCCTTACCAATAAACAGAGACAAATGAAAGACACAGTAACTCCACAGGATGGAACAGAGGTGACCCACAATCGTTAGTGCAACCCCTAGTTAAATAGTTCGTTTATATCCAGTCGAGCTGAAGAGGAGCAGATCACACCGGCCATCCCCCAGGTAGATAAGCTGGGACACTTTGCGACCCTGCATGAGGAGACATACACAACAAATTTGTGTTGGCATCGGGGATGCAAAAACAAACAAAAAACATGCACTACCCACATTCTTATCGGTAAAATAGAAAAAAATAATTTTTATCTATTTATTTTGTAGAAGAGTGGTGATAGCTCTGGACATCAACATGGAACAATCTCAAAAAGAGTTCCCTGGTGGCTTGGGGGGTTAAGGGTCTGGTGATGTCACTGCTGTGGTTCCACGATTGCTGTGGTGTGTGTTTGATGGAAGCCAACTTCTGCCTGCAGAGGGCGTAACCAAAAAAATAGCCAAAACAACATGCAAATGTGGCATAGAGCAGATAAAATAAATCCCAGAATATGAATGTAAAGTTTTAAAACTTTCAATACCTTTCGTTTAGCTCTAGAAACCTACACCAAGACATATATTATATGACTACTATGTACTGACTATTTCTTTTTAAGTGACATGGGAAACATAAATTTCAGGATGGTGACTCCTCTAGGGGCAGAAATGAGCACAGAGGGCTTTCCAGGTGTGGGGATTTTCCATCCATCAGGTTGAGTGGATGGTACATGAGCATTTGTTGTTATTATATTAATTGCGCATGTAATTTCATATAAATTTATTTGCAAAACATTTCTTAATGAAAATGGGGACTAGAACAAGAGAAACCAATATAAAAGCCTTTAGAATATGAAATGTTGCATTCACCATTAAATTCATATAGACATAAGGAAATACCAAGACTAGGCACATACCAATTCTGAAAAAAAAATTTAAATATCTGCTTTCTCTGTATCCCTTCAATGTTAATTAATTTGTGAAACTTTTATTTCCTTCAACCTCCCACCTTATTTTTAATACAGACTTCTTTGCTTAAGATCAATGTTTTTTAACCGAGATAAAAATGACATGTAGGAGTTCCCGTCGTGGCGCAGTGGTTAACGAATCCGACTAGGAACCATGAGGTTGCGGGTTCGATCCCTGCCCTTGCTCAGTGGGTTAACGATCCGGCGTTGCCGTGAGCTGTGGTGTAGGTTGCAGACGCGGCTCGGATCCTGCGTTGCTGTGGCTGCGGCGCAGGCCAGTGGCCACAGCTCCGATTAGACCCC
>PVHT020000009.1:19369414-19447773 GCA_004024745.2 Catagonus wagneri | reverse complement strand
TGGCGCAGTGGTTAACGAATCCGACTAGGAACCATGAGGTTGCGGGTTCGATCCCTGCCCTTGCTCAGTGGGTTAACGATCCGGCGTTGCCGTGAGCTGTGGTGTAGGTTGCAGACGCGGCTCGGATCCTGCGTTGCTGTGGCTGCGGCGCAGGCCAGTGGCCACAGCTCCGATTAGACCCCTAGCCTGGGAGCCTCCATATGCCGCGGGTGCGGCCATAAACCCGCGGCCATAAAATGACAAAAGGCAAAAAAAAAAAAAAAAAAAAAAAAATGACATGTAACATTACATTAGTTTGGGAACACAACATAAAGACTGACATTAGCAAATATCGCAAAACGGTCATCCCCACGAGTCTAGTTAACCTGTCATCATATATAGTGACAAATTTTTTTCCTGTAATGAGAATTTTTAAGATCTACTCTCTTATCAGCTTTGAAATATGCAATACAGTATTTTTCACTGTAGACACCACGGTGTTCGCTGTTCATTGCATCGCTATGACATTTATTTTGTAACTGGAAACTTGTACCTTTTGACCTCCTTCACCCATTTTGCCCACTCCCCGATACGCATCTTCCTCAATATCTACCTATTTCTCTCTCTATCTACCTGTATATCTCTGATGTTTTCTTCATCCAAGTATCTATAACAATATTGAATTTCCCTCTAAAGCTGTTACCAAAAAACCAAAGGAATTTCCTATAAATGGTGTAAGGTTACTTTAAGTATTTGTAAAACTATTTTAAAGAGTAGAACTGCTGACTTGTCACATCAAGGTTATTGAGTAAATTTTTCAAAACTTTTTTTTTAATTTTTAAGAGAAAAAGATTGCTCTTAAGTTTTAAACTGCTTGTCTTTTTTTCTTTCTTTTTTTTCCTTTTTTTGTCTTTTTGCCTTTACGTAGAGCCTCACCCACGGCATGTGGAGGTTCCAGGCTAGGGGTCTAACAGGAGCTGTAGCCGCCGGCCTTCGCCACAGTCACAGCAACGCGGGATCCGAGCCGCGTCTGCAACCCTCACCACAGCTCACGGCAACACCGGATCCTTAACCCACTGAGCAAGGCCAGGGATCGAACCCGCAACCTCATGGTTCTTAGTTGGATTCGTTAACCACTGAGCCACGAAGGGAACTCCTAAACTGCTTGTCTTGAAATTCATGTTGGTCACAAATCTTCTGCGAATTAAGAAGAAAGAATGACTTTTCTATTCTGGTTAAAATGAATTTAACCAGCTCTCAGCAAGTTCGTTTTCAAAAATGAATTACTAGCTGTGTCAGATTAACCGTAGGATACAACGTTAACTCCTGATCTTTTGGAGTTCTGATACATTTTCCTGTTCATCTGCTTAATTATTTCTTCCATCGCCTCATAGAACGTAGGCAGTGTGAGAGGAGGTTTCTCTTATGACATAGATCTTAGAAGAGCATCTAGCATCTACTGGGCCTTGCTAAATATTTGCTGAATTCATAAAGGAAAACCTCTTTTAGAGATTTTATAGGCAATGGCTATACATCACAAGAGCATCAAATAAAGCCCAAGTCTGAACTTGCTCCACACACAGAGTTTGTCAGAATGATCAACTTTGAAATTTTAACCAATTTTCTGGTCCTCTTGGCCTTCCTCTATGAATAAAAGATGATACGTATGATGTCCTTAATCCTGAGGGCCTTATTTTTCCACTAACTTTCTATAGAGTCAATGACCACTATTTTTGGTGCCAAATATCAAGCAGTATATTTTTATAGATATTGTTGCAGTGATTCTAGAGACCTTCAGTCTTGAGTCCTCACAAATTACTTTGCCCATATTTTTCTAAACATTTCTATTGATTTCCCTTAGGTAGCTATCTTCCCATTCTGTTACTGGCTTAGAGAAGGTAGGACTAGCTCTTGAGTCACACCTAAGCATGGAACGTCTACCTCATTCACCACCCCCCACCCCACAAACCCCAGTTCAGATGCTGACCAGTGACCCGTATGAGCTTTCACAGGAGATGCAGCTACCAGAGATGAGAGAAATTACAAAGGACTACCACAGAGACATTACAATAAATCAAAATAGACATTTTCAAATTCTTTTGCCAGACAAAATGGCAGGAGTCGCCATGGCTGAGCACAGCAGCTGCCCTGGAGGTTTGAAGCCACTGAACAGGTAAATGTGCAAGATCAGGTTGGAAACTGTCAATGCAAAAAGAGCTGAGCTGTTAAAATGGTAAGTTTAGGAGGGTTCAGGACGAGAAAGCAGATGCTGAATAGACAGGGAGTTATAAAACTGGCTAATGTATACAATTCGATGAGTTTGGACACATGCATAATCCATGATACCATCATCACAACCCAAGCCAATAAATGTATAATGGGTATGTGCATAAACCCAGACTCTTCAAGTTGTTTACATTAAATATGTGCAGAATATTTTTTTGGTATATCAATTATATCTCTATAAAGCTGTAAAAAAAGATTTTTGATTAAAAATCCCTCTGCCTTAGATATAGACTATAGGAAATGGAAATTTTCCGTTATCTTACATAACATAGAATATAAATTCAATGAGGAAATGTACAAGCAAATAATTATATAGGCCATTCTCACTTATGAACATTTTTTAATCCTAAGTGAAACATCAGCAGATTGAAAAAAATTTCCAGTGTGTGGGTATAGTCTCAGAAATGTCTATTGATATTCAAAAAAAAAAAAAATTAGCACTTACAATGCACATGATTCTTCATGATAATATAACATTTTAAAATGCATGTTTTGATTAGAATCTTCATAGAATTTGACTCATTTGGCAATAAAGAGGTGAATTGAGTATACTAATTGTTATGAATTGAATTGGTTCTCCTGTAAATTCCTGTTTTGAAATCATAAGCTCCAATACCTCAGACAGTAACTTAGTTTGGTATAGGATCTTAACCAAATTAAGTTAAGGTGAGGTTATTAGATCAGACCCTAATCCAATATGACTGGTGTTATTAGATCAGACCCTAATCCAATATGATAGTGTTCTTATTTTCTTATAGAGGGGGATTTGATACCAGGAGAACCCCATGTAAACACAAATATAACCATCTGCAAGCCAAGGGGAGAGGCCTGGAACAGACCTTCCCTCACAGCCTTCAGAAAAAACATTCTGCTCACATCTTAATTTTAAACTTCTAGTCTTCAGAACTGTGAGATTATAAATTTTCATTGTTTAAGGTAATTTGTTATGCTCTTGTAAGAGCCCTTGCAAGGTAATATGCTAACGATATCTATTGAAGAAAGAAATTTGCTTTCTAAAATATCAGACTTGCATTCCTGTAGGTTCTGGTTTAAAAGGGCTAAGGATTTTTTGTTCAAATGTCCTTGTTAGGAATGTTTTTTTTGGGGGGGAAATCTATTAGTTAGATGAATTATATTAATAGAGTTTCCAATATTAAAATAACTCTACATTAAAAATCATCTAGACACTTGGCAGAACCAGGAAGGACCCATAATTTGGTTTGAATGTCAGGATAATCACACACACACACACACACACACACACCCCAACGGGGTATAACAAGAGAGTATGAGAAGGTGTATGACTTTACATAATGGAGACTTTTATGAGAACAGAAGGGCAGGCCAACCAAATAAACCTGAAAAGGCCTGAAAGAGCAAGAAAAGGAATCTGTCCTAGGGCTTTTACTGTGGGTAGAGTGTGGGATTAGGGTGAAGGCTCTTTAGTATGGGCAGGGGCTTGCATGATGTCTACATCCCACTAATTCACACCAAAGGAGAGAGCCTCAGGCTTCATTATCAGCTTGCCCAGATGTGGGATACGGGGGGAGGGGGGTGAACTCCAATAGCTGTCAGCAGCCAAACATCAAAAACAAACTCAGACTCCTCATTACACGAACATAATTTTGATTTAATTATAACATCTAATTTATTTATTACACTCAGATTTGCTAACATTTTATTTACAAATTTGAAATCTACACATACAACTTATAATGATCTGTCACTTTATCTTTTGGGGATGCTTCGTCCAGTTGGGGGATCAGATTGTGTATGTATCTTCATAAAATAATTTTGCAAACTTTTCTTCATTCTCTTTACAGTAGACCAATTCACTAAAATTAGAAATTATTTGTTTCTTTAACATTTTGTAGAAACCTATACCAAAATATCTCTGATAACATTTTAAGTTCCTTCCTTGCCTACTAAGTAATGGGTCAGATTTTGACTCTATTGAGTATATGTATAGGAAGATACATAGACATAATGAGATTATATGTGTTTTTTTTCTTTTGTTACATCTATATACATATCTGTGTGTGTGTGTGTATATGGGTGATAAAATTCATTTCCTGGAGATTTTCAAATTTATTACAGAAAGTACCACATTGCATTCTTTTGAAATGTTTTCTTATCATATTGCTTTGTTCACTCTTACTGTAATTTGCTCTAAATCTTTTAGTCTTTTTTTCATAACCATTTTACTTTGAGAAATTTATTTAAACTCTCTGATCCTCACTTTCTAATTTATCAAGTGGAACTGATAACATCTGCTGTATCAGTTTTCTTTTGTTGTATAACAAATCACCACAAACTTAGTAGCTTAAAACAACACACATTTATTATCTCACCATATCCATGGATCAGGCAAGAGTTAAGCTGTTTCAGGAGTTCCCGAATCCGACTAGGAACCATGAGGTTGTGGGTTTGATCCCTGACCTTGCTCAGTGGGTTAAGGATCCAGCGTTGCCGTGAGCTGCGGTGTAGGTTGCAGACACGGCTTGGATCCCACATTGCTGTGGCTGTGGCGAAGGCCGGCAGCTACAGCTCCTGTTAGACCCCTACCCTGGGAACCTCCATATGCCATGAGTGCGGTCCTCAATAAGGCAAAAAAGACAAAAAAAAAAGAGTTAAGCTCTGTCCTCTGTCCAGGTTCTCAGCAGAATGTGATCACAGTGTCATTTAGGGTTTGTTTCTCAGCTGAGGCTAAGTATTCTCTTCCAAGTTCACAAGGTTCATGTCAGAATCCAGTTCTTTGCAGTTGCAGGACTGAGACCATTGGCTCCTCACTCACATGCCCTGCCACGTGACATTCCTTACAAAATGGAACATTCCTTCTTCAAGGCTAATAAGATAGAGTCTGCTGCTGGTTCTTGACTCTTACTTCTAGACCCTCATTTGAAGGGCTCTACTGATCAGGCCAGACCTAAATGGGCCAATCTCCCTTTTGATTAACTCAAAGTCAACTGATTAAGGACTGTAATTACATCTGCTGGGGGTGATAGCTCAACATACTCACCTGCTCTTCACTTAATCAAAGTGACCCCAGGAGGCATGTGCATCATTGTAATGGGACTCTTGGAACTATTTTAGAATTCTGCCTAAAGCACTTCCCCAGTAGGGTTGTTGATACTTAAATACGGCTAAATGACATGATGCACAGGAAGTATGCAGTGCAGCGCCTTGGTGAACTGGTTGTAACGGCCAAGCCAAAACCTCTTTCTTCTTGGTCTCTGGCCAGTTCTAGCCCTGAGAGTTCTTTTCCTATGATGGCCACAGCAGGTTGTCTGGCTGCTGAAAGCACGTAGGACCTGTGATGGATGGATATAGGGCTCTTCCTTTTCTCTCATTTTTCTGTGGAACAGGCTCTGGGATGAAAAAAGACATAGTCTTCCTATTTGTAAACACCATGACTCAAGTCTGGTTTGCATCTCGGATGCCTAGCCAGATACCAGAGGCCCAGCCCAGCACTCCTGAAACATCAACCCCAGAAAGGACAGAGCTGTATCCTAGGAGATTTCCAGGAGGTCAGGCCAAGATAATAATTCCTATTCTGCTGGAGTTTAAGAACTTTGATCTTTAGGATTCTTGAAATAGCTTACTAGGGCCTGCATAGTATGTTACTAAGCGTCTTTTCCTCAACATAAGTGATCTTCAAAGAAAAGTTTAGCTGAAACATTTCAATGCACTTACTACAGCCATTTGAAAGCAAGCCAAACTTTTGAACATAGATCAAACTTGCAGGAGTAAAGAGAAACCAGCCCCAGAAGTTTGGGTGAAAACCTGATCTTTACTCCTAAACCTTTTCATTTTATTCCCTCACCCAGCACAGGGCAGCTCTTAGCATAGGCCCACAAATTTTCTTTTCTCTTTAGACACTTTTATAAAATGTGTATCCTCCTTAACACCGTGCTGTCCCCACTGACTGAAATATCTCAGTTTCAGGGACACCTGTGCCCAGGGCCTTCAGCTCTGCTTTTATGTAAAATCACACCTAGTGGGAAGGTTTCCCTGATTCGGGCTCAGCTTAACCTGGGCTCCAGGCCTTCTTTCTTCCTCCAGGGCCCTCCACACCTGCTTATTTCTGCTGAGCCTTTTTATGCTGAAAATGCATAAAAGTGCAACTCTTTGACGATAATACAACTGTCTGATAGAAATAAAGCTATAATTCAACAGGCAAGGAAAAATCCTATTTCATAGATGAGCACCTGAGGCCCTGAGGGGGAACAGTCTGCCGAATCCAGTGTCAGAGCTGGGATCGAATCCAGGTCCTCTTCTGCCTACTGTGAGTTTTATAGGGCACTGTCGTGGCCCTTCCCTCAACCAACAAATGGGAATAAGCTCTAAATTCCCTGTGAGAAATTTGATGAGTTTTATAGGGCACTGTCACAGCCCCTTCCTAGACCAACTCAACTGAGAATCAGTCCTAAATTTCCTATGAGACATTTGGTGAGTTGTAGAGGGCAGTGTCATGGCCCTTTCCTGGACCCACTGAACTGAGAATCAGCCCTAAATTTCCTGTGAGAAACTTGGTGTGACAATGTAGTGGGCAGTCCTCAGAACATTGTTCGTGTTTTATAAAATGAATATGACAGATTCTGGATGAGTCCACTTAAAGAGCATGGTGTAAAAAAGTGGAGGATGAATCCTGCCCACAGAAAACGCCTCCACTGACACAACGTGACAGACGGTTGGGTCGAGTTTTCTCACGGTGAACCCGCACTCAAGCAGAGAAATTTTTGTATCAGAAGACAACAGCAGTCCCTGGAAATCCAGTACCCCCTGGCTGAGGCTTTCCTACAATACAAATAAATACTTCCCATTTTCACTCAATCCACTGTGTGTCAGAAATAAATGCACTTGAAATGCATTTACAGATCTTTTAGACCCTTGATGCTAATGAAATTCATGACTTTGCCCGATTTGTGTGGCCTTGCAAATGTCCTCATACATAATGGCTCTTGATTTTTCTAAAGTCCTCTGGCGTTTGCTATCGTCCATACAATTCAGCAGAAGGTTATCATGTGTTATTTTATAATTGATTCACATTGTTCTCTAACTGATTTCTATCTGAGCCGCATCTCTGAAACCACACCAAAAATCTCTCCAGAAACTTAAAGAGACTGAAGCTAAATTACCATCTTCTGGGGAAATCTCATTTGCAAGCCACGATGGTAAATACATGTATTTGCGGAAGTGGTGACCAAGATGGCTTTAACATTTCCATCAGCTTGACTCCAGACCTGACCTCCGTGTTCTTGCAGCACTAACCAGCAGGCTCTTGGCTCCAAGTTGTAACATGCCCCCTCACATGAAGACAGAAGAAGGTCCACATTTTATCAATGGGTTTTCAAACCCTTTCCCAGTTTCCTCTTTAAGCAAAGGCAGCACCCACTGTGAACCCTAGTCACCGTTCCCGGTGACTCTGGGAAAAGGAAGAAAGAGACACAGCCTATAAACCAAGGTGACAGTGATGGGTCCTGAGCAATGTCCGTGTCCTATTGGGTCAGGAGGGCAGGACCCACTGCCCTGGCAGAGGAACGGACGCCAGGGTGGAGGCCTTGACACCTGCGACCCCCTCCTTTGTCTGTTGTTCTCCGGGGGAGCTGTGGAAGGGTGCAGGGGAGGAGAGTGTCTCCTCCGTAAAAGCTTCTCTTAAAAACCTGCTTCCCCTGCGCCTGTGGCCTCAGGGTCACCACACGGTTTTAGGAACCTCAATTCTAGGTTCCTAAAATTGAGCTAGGCTGTGAAGGGACAGTTGGCTTTCAGTTGAGTTGCTTTTGGTCAGCACAATGAATTAGGGATCAGTATTGTTCCTGGATTAAGGGCAAGTCTGGGATATTCCCCCTCTTGGAAATAGACTGGAATATGGGCTCAGCTCCACAAAGTTCAGTTTAATATGTACCTTGTTCTCTGCCTTAAAACAATAGTTGAAAAGTCTGTAATTTGCCTGGAGGGGGAATCCTAAACGAGACCACGTGCAGTTCCCACATTTGTTAGATGAGGCTTGGACCTGGGGGAACCAGGCACGACCCGGGTCCCCTTCTCATCTTCGTCCCTATTTCCTGCCCTTGGGCTGCTATTTGTGCTGTAGAAATTAATAAACAGAAGCCTCAATTAAATAGAGTCAGGAGACCAGTAGGGGGAGCTCTTGTGCCCAGTGACTATGGCAGAGTCCAGGAGGAAGACGGGAGACTCCCTCTTTTCCTGGCAAGGACTCAGCCAACGAAAAGCCATGGTCTTGTTTACTGCGTGCGGCCCTCCCAACTTGCTGTTCCCCTGTGTGAAAGTGTCCTCCTTCCCTTGCTGGGAGGGGACTGAGACGTGGCTCAGCGTGGTTGCAGACCAGAATTGCAATACTCTGCTGAGCTCAAATAAGCTGGTCTTGGCTGGAGAAATATCTGGTGATTTATCTGTTGTAGCTGAACAGTACCAATTTTAGTTTAGGAGTGGGGAGCTGGACTTTTCTAACATCCAACACTGTGATCCCAGTAGTCACACTAGATTATGGTCTTAGGGAGAAAGGCCCTGTTTCAGCAAAGCTGAATCTTTTACTGATTTATTTCCAATGCCTTAAGCTTTCTGCTATCATGTTCTTCAAAGTTCAGCCACTACTGGCACTTGGTGTGTGTTCCAAAACATAACAGCAACAAAACTTAAGAAAATGCTATGCTACCCCGCCACAGGTTTTCCTGTTCTGTCCTTGGGAAAAGCCTGGAAAGAAGAGTAACCCCTGCTTCCTCCACTTAAGTCGCCTCCAAACCTCATGCTCAGCATCTCTCTTTTGTCCAGCTCCAGGTGCCATTTTCTGGACCAGTTAGAGTTTTATGGGTGCAGCGGATGTACTCCTCCTCTGGCTAATTGGAGCTGAGCGGAAATGTGCTGTGGTGATTCAGGGCGGCTGAACAACTGACCTTCAGAAAGACAAGAGCCAGAGACCACAGGGTCCTGGGAAGGGAGCTGCAGTGGACAGTCCCTTTGGGGGCAGAGTTTCAAACATTTTTGGGTTTGAATCTATCCCTCAGTCAAAATTCAGACGACGGAAACTGATTGGCCTGGCTTGGGTCTCACACCCTCTCTCCTGTGGCCAGGGGTTGGAAGAGGGTAATTTGATATTCACCCTGTTCATGAGGTGGTGGAAAACGAGACGCCCGATTCTCCATTTGTCCGAGAATTACATAGTTTTATTACTCATAGTCCTGCACCCAGGAAGCCCCTCTGTCTCAAGGCAGGTGAGGATAACTGCTCCCCTAGGGAGCCACTCGTGTCCTCAGGGAGGGCTTGTTCCTTCCAGGGCCACTGAGACATTCCTGCCCAGTGCCGAGGGAAGGTTGGGCTGGCCCCAAACAGTAAATACCTATGATGACAAGAAAAACTGGTATTCTCACCGGAGTAAGTATGGATGCCAGGCAGGCCACAAAATGGGTTACCTTGAGCGCTCTTTCCCTTCCAGTTGTAGTATATAGTTGTCTATATTCTGCTGGACCACCAGAATGGGAACTATGGGAGAGAATGAGAGCTCCGGCATGTGGGCTTGGTTTTCCATCGTTGACCAGGAGCCCTGGACTCCTTATTTTTTTCTTCCTTTCCTTTTTTTTCTTTCTTGGCTGCCCCACAACATATGGCAGCAAAATATTCTGCCTCTCCTGTGAACACCCAGGAACCAGGGATCAGATCCAACCTCAGTTGTAACCTATGCCTCACCTGCAGCAATGCCGGGTCCTCTAACCCACTGTGCTGGCTGGGGATCCTGGCCTACATCCTATGTCCTGACTGCAGATCCCGTTTTGCCACAGCTGGAACCTCTGGACTCCATTAAAAGGCGGCAGAATGCAGTAATTATGCAGGAACATCCAAGCACTATCATCACCTCTTTCTGTGTGATATTTTTCTGATTCTAGAACCAATTTCATTATAAAGCATGGCTTTAGAGGACAGTATGTGCATGTCCTGCAAAGGACCACATTATGCTGCTGACAAATTCAGGTTATCCAAGATCTAATTGAGCATTTTCTCAATAACAGGCACCTAAACTGACCTGGAGTTGCAGATCTGTCCAAGATCTAGACGACACCTCCAAGGAGCATGCCATGGTGTGGCCCCTGGCATGGAATTGATTTCCTCTGGAAGCAGGTAACTATGCTGAGTTTATAGCCACAGCCTGTACCTCACACCCCCTGCAAACTTCCCTCCAGTGAGTCTCCAGGAGTCCAGAGGAAGGAATTTTTATGAGTCTTTAAAAATATTCTCCCACTTCTGTGAACTCCCGTGACTTCTTATTCTCTTTAGTGCATTCTGTGAATATGGAGTCTTCTGTACATACACAGCACAATTAAATGTAATTTCTGTGTCATGATTAATATTACCAGGTGACTGGTGTTTGCTAATATACCAACTGCACATTTCATCAGAATCCTATCTTACTTTCATATCCTATTTCATTTAAAAATGTATGTTTTAATAGGGACAACTGACACAGTCACATGGGGGGATTCTAGAAACTCAGAACTGCCAAAGTCAGGTGTGACGTCTGTCCAGTGCTTGCTGAATATTGTTTTAATAAAACCGAAGTTTAAAAAGCCTTCTTGGAAACTTAACCATACTTCTACTCTGAGAATATTTTGGAATGTAAATGATGAAACGTTCATCCTGAGCTGTTCCTTTTAGACTTAACAGGATTTACTCACTTTTACTTCAAGTTTTGATTTTTTTTCTTTGCATGTGTGCGAGTTAGCCTAGTCCAGATGCTTCTTGATCGTTGTAAAATAGATCCTTATATTTTATTATAAACTTTACATCCTTTAATCCTAAAGCCATGCACATCCTAAATTTTCAAGGGATGTCCCAGTTTATATTATTCCCTGTACTTCATCAACAAAATCAAACAGATATTCCAATGTTCAGTGTTCAAAGCATATGTCATGGACAACCTCTTGCAACATAAATGGTGCGAAGTTGGCTTGCTGCACAATTATTCCAATTTTTGTTTTGGGGAATAGGATGATACTCTATACATGTCACTCTAAGAAGCCAAGGAAGGAGTTCCAGGTGTCTCTCTGCCTGAAAGTTGCAGATGGTAAGAGCTGGTGTGATGATCATCTAGAGCAAGGACAACATACACTGTGCTTTTCTTAAATTATAGTTGATTTACAATGTTGTGCCAATTTCTGCTGTACAGAAAAGTTACCATCTCATACATACACTGCCTTTCTTACATTATCTTCCATCACAGTCTATTGCAAGAGACTGGATATAGTTCCTTGTGCTGTACAGCAGGACCTCACTGCTTATCCATTCCCCACGTAATAGTTTGCATCTACTAACCCCAAACTCTCCATCCTTCCCACTCCCTCTCCCCTCCCCCTTGGCAACCCCAAGAGTGTTCTCTATGTCTGTGAGTTTGTTTCTGTTCGTAGATAGGTTCACTTGGGCTGTGGTTCAGATTCCACATATAAGTGGTATCACATGGTATTTGTCTTTCTCTTTCTGACTTACTTTACTTGAGAATCTCTAGTTACATCCATGTTGCTGCGATACATTGTGTTTTCTTAACAATTTAGTAAGCAGATTCTTAGTGTAATAAGAGTGTACAAACCCTGCAATTAGCCAGTGCATTTCCCATGAGGCAGCTAAATGCTGAGTATATTACTTGGTGTAAAGGAGATACAACAAGAGTGGGGGGCGTGGTGCTTTGTGTTATGGGGTAAACAGGGTCCTCCCAAAGAAAAAGCTGAAGTACTAAGCCCCAGGACCTATGAACGGGAATTTATTTGGAAATTGGGTCTTTGCAGGTGTAACTAAAGAGGGGTCGTTTAGCCCTAATCCAGTAGGACTGGACTGGATTTAGGAGAAGATGGACATTCAGTCATAGACGCAGGCGCATGTGTAATGACAGAGGCAGAGACTAGGGTGAAAGCCTACGAAAGCGAGGATTTCCAGTGGCCACTGGAAGCCGAGAAAGAGTAAAGCTTCTCCCATTTGGGTTCAGCGGAAGCATGGCCCTCCTGACACCTTGATTTTGGACTTCTAGCTTCCAGAACTGTGAACCAAAAAAAGCTCTGTTGTTTCAAGGCAGCCAGTTTGTGGTACTTTGTTATGGCAGCCCTAGGAAGCTGGCCCATCTCATCTGCAGAAACCACCACTACACGGGGATCTGTGCATCACCAGCTTTGCACTGGACACTGGTTTATTTCTGAGGATGCAAAGATACAAGCTGGCTGATTTCTTGAAGAAGAGTGTACCTTTTACACTGTTTGGGTGTTTGGGCACAGCTGGGCATGATAGCAGCTGGAAAGCCCTAAAAGGTAGTTTTGATTTCTTGTAACAGTCATGCACGTAAAACAATAACTGTGTGTTGTAAACCTCTTCACAGGTCTGCAGGATATTTCCAAAAGGTGTAGATTTATACGATAAAACCGAAGAGACTGTTCTGTGAACTGTGGCTTTCAGCTCCTGGCGTTATTAGGGATCGTTCCTGTGGGCGAGAAGTTAAGGGTCGGAACTGTAAATCATTGCTTCTTTCTATGTTCTTTTGCAATCTCCTGTAGGGCTCCAAAGGAGAGAAATCGGTATACTCTAGTGCTGTCTGGTTCCCAGTCTGGATTTCCTGTTGGTGATTGTTCTTGAGTTTTGCATAGAGTTTTGTGGAATAACATCTCTTTCTGTCAAATGTGTGGTGTGCTTGATCTTAGAAAAGTGTCAGTGGCAGCCGGTAAATCTGGGATGTCTACATTTGAAACTGCATTAAAAGCAAAAGAGTACCTCTTATTCTCTGAGGCTTTTATTTAATTCCAGTTATCAGCATCTTTAATTGGAAAGAGAATCTGAGGACAAATCAACCGTGTTGAGGAATTCTAAGAGATTCTGACACGATTAGGAGTATTGTTTTAAAATCATCACATGGGCTCCTCTTTTTTTTTTTTTTAAGCCCCACAGCAGTGCTATGACAAGTAGTTCATAGTGAAACAATCTTTCTAGCATATATTCTCACTATTTAATGTTAATATATACCCTTGGGTCTTATAAGCTTACCGTAAACTTTTCTTAAGGAATATTACAAGTAAAAGAGAGGTTAGCCAACATTTCTTATTTCATTTTAGGCCAATGCATTAAGTTATGAGCTCTCAAAATGGTAGGAAGAATATGAAGTCAACTACTGTCTCTTTCACAGAGCAAATTAAAAGTTAATTATTAGAGCTATCATTTAACTCTGGATATTGAACTCTTTCTTTTACAGAAACGTATCTGGAAACCCTCAAATAACAACTTAGATTTAGGTATTCTCTTCTTACCTCCCTTCCATTAGAAAAAAGAAATATCAGGCCCTGAGTAGTGACTTTTTATGATTGTAGAAATAGTAGTATATATATTTAAAGTGAGAGTGTCACTTTAAAATATGCTCTAATATTTATTTGGGGTAACTCATTTAAACCCAGTATACTTTATACTGAAACTTGAGAGTGTGATATTCCATTACCTAGAGACCAATAATAGAAGAAAATTTATTTTGAGTACTGTATGAGAAAAACAAATTGCGGTTCAACAAACGTTTTTGTCTAATTAAAGCTACACTTTAAAAAAAAAAAAGCAAGTCACAGTTAATATTGACCAGATAGTATAAAATCGGTGGTATCATTAGTCTTCTAAGCACCCACCCAACATTCATACAAAATCCTGGAGTTTATGATTACTGCTTAATAAGGAGTTCCTGAATGGGAGTGGGGAAGCTGCCACGCCTCACATACCAGAGTTATAACACCTCCCCAGAGTCACATTACAAAACACCACCTTCTCCAAGCACATGGACTGGTTTGGTTCATTTATAGCTCATCTTTAATGCATTTGATGGGCGTGTCCCTCGTAGACAGTGAAGTTGTAGGAGTCATTTACTCAATTTTCCAGTTTATGATTTGGGAACAATAGCAAATTTTTTATGAATGTATAGTGGATTTACAATGTTGTGCCAATTTCTAATGCACAGCAAAGTGAGTCAGTTATACGTATATACACATCCCCTTTCTTATATTATCTCCCATCAAGAGACTGGATTTAGTTCCCTGTGCTGTACAGCCAGACCTCGTTGCTTATCCACTATAAATGTAATAGTTTGCATCTATTAACTCCAAACTCCCCATCCATCCCACTCCCTCCCTCATCGCCCTTAGCAACCACAAGTCTGTTCTCTATGTCTGTGAGTCTGTTTTGTAGATACATTCATTTGTGCCACATTTTAGATTTCACACATAGGTGAGATCATATGATATTTGTCTTTCTCTTTCTGACTTACTTCACCTAGTATGAGAATCTCTAGTTGCATCCGTGTTGCTGCAGATGGCATTATTTCATTCGTTTTTATGGCTGAGTAGGATTCCATTGTATGTAGGTGCCATATCTTAATCCAGTCATCTGTTGATGGACATTTAGGTTGCTTCCATGTCTTGACTTTGGAACAATAGCAGTTTTTCTCCAGTTTCCATCAGAGAACATGCAGAGCCAGTGTATTTTTGTTTGTCTGTTTCCTATCCTGAAAATGACTTTTTAAGTTCAGAAGAGTTTTGGAGTTTTTCAGAAATACAGGAAGGGGCCGTGACATTTCTGGGTCTCACCGTTGAGCATGGCTCCTGACACTATTATTTCACATTCGTTTGGAGTAACTACCAAATCACGTTGAAAATAGCAGCAGCTGGAGTTCCCAACGTGGCTCAGCAGTTAACGAACCCGACTAGTATCCATGAGGAACCAGGTTTGAGCCCTGGCCTCACTCAGTGGGTTTGGATCCAGTGTTGCCACGAGCTGTGGTGTGGGTCGCAGACATGGTTCGAATCTGGCATTGTTATGGCTGTGGCATAGGCCAGCAGGTGCAGCTCCGATTGGACCCCTAGCCTGGGAACCTCCATATGCCAGGGGTGCGACTCTAAAAAGAAAATAGCAGCAGCATTTAACTTGTGTAGAGCATTTTAATGCTAATAAAAAGTATATGAATAAGTAGAAGATATAAATGTTTTGAAGAGCTCTACTTTTCTTTGAATTAACTCTTTATTTGATAAACTATAAATTAAATGAGATACACATTATATGTGAAGAGGAGTCAAGGAAGAGGAATTTGGATCTCAGCCAAAACACAAGGCTTCAACGTCATTAAAAATATAAAATAGGATTTCCCTTCATAGTTCAGTGGTAATGAACTCAACTAGGAACCATGAGGATGCAGGTTTGATCCCTGACTTCGCTCAGTGGGTTAAGATCAGGCGTTGCCATGAGCAGTGGGATCACAGACGCAGCTTGGATCCCATGTTGCTGTGGCTGTGGTGTAGGCCAGCAGCTTCAGCTCCAGTTCGACCCCTAGCCTGGGAACTTTCATATGCCATGGGTGCAGCCCTAAAAAGAAAGGAAAAAAAGAACCAACAATATGTTTATTTGGAAATTGGAAATAAATACCGTAGTAGTGTTTAAATAATATGTTTAATAGTTTGCTAAAAAAAAAATAGGATCAGGAGTTCTCGTTGTGATGCAGTGGTTAACAAATCCAACTAGGAACCATGAGGTTGTGGGTTCGATCCCTGGCATCTCTCAGTGGGTTAAGGATCCAGAATTGCCATGAGCTGTGATGTAGGCCGGTGGCTCCGGCTCCGATTATACCTCTAGCCTGGGAACCTCCATATGCCGCGAGTGTGGCCCTACAAAAGGCAAAAATAAAAAAAAGAGTAGTGTCAATTATTAAATTAAGTAACTATTTTTTGCTACCTATTCTGAAATCACTATAGCTACATTAAGAAAAAAAGGGGGGGAGTCTGAGTTCACTACAAGTCTTTATGAATTTACAGTGGGATTACCCAATAATCCTATAATGAATTGAAAGTATTCTAGGTCAGAAATGCATTGAGTATAACACCTAACCTACAGAAAATCACAGCTTAGCCTAGCCTACCTCAAACATGCTTGAACACATATTAGCCTACAGTTGGGTACCATCAGCTAACACAAAGCCTGTCATAATAAAGTGTTGAATGTCTCATGTAGTTGATTGAATACTGTACTGAAAGTGAGAAACAGAATGGATGTCTATACAGAATGGCTGTAAGTGTGTCTCTTATTCACCCTCTTGATCGTGGGCTGCCTGGGAGCTGTGGTTCTGCCACTGCCCAGCAGCATGAGAGAATATCACACCACATGTTGCTGCCTGTGAAAGATCAAAGTTCCAAATTCAACGTATGCTTTCTACTGAACGCATTTTGCACTCCCACCACAATAAAGTAGAAAAATCCTCAAGTCAAATCATGGTAAGTTGGGGACCATCTGTATAACTTTTTTTAAGGGGATTCTGACTATTAGTGTTAACTTTTATCTTAAATCGTAGGTTACTATTAGTGAATACAGACAAGATTGATTAACACATGTTGAAGGCTACTCTTCAGTAAGTTACTTAACTTCTAGCAGTATGTGTAAAAGGGATGAAATAATACCTGTCTAGTTGGGTTACTGAGAGGAGAAAATTAATTGATATGCTATAGTGGTATCGATTAGGGTTGGTGTTGGTCAAAGAATATGTGTGTGTCTGTGTGATGTACATAAACACGCTAATTTTCACTTATCATCATACCATGTGCATTTTCATGTCATTGTTACAAATTACCCTTTTATTGATGCAGCTTTCCTAAATATTTTAATTTTTTTCCAAAAGTAGATTCTGAGAAAGATCTCTCTTCAAGAACAATATTGTTGGACCAAAAACCGTGAAATGATCTTAGGCTCATAGGACGTGTCGTCCAGTTACATTATAAAGTGCTACAACAAATACATGGGCATTTCCCTTTCACTTCAAAGTAAAAAATGAGTAAATACTAAGTAAAAGATGGGGGCCTGGATAATAGAGGTTTTCTACGTCTAGACTCTGTTCAGGTCAAGTGCAGAGACCGGCCAGCGTGGGCGGGGCTGACCTAAGGGCGCCTCTTCTCTCGGGCTCTTTGCCAGCCCTTCCACACTGGCATCAATGCCATTGTCAGCTCTTTGCTTCTTTGGTTTGTGGCACTGGGTCTTCGCCGTTTCTCTAGCTACCTCATATTTGCCTTAAACGAGGCTTTCCGGCTCCTGTTCAAGGCCTGTGACGTTAGACAGGAAGACACGCAAGTTCAAATGAGTTAGGGGTGTGTGTGTCCTGAGCGGCCAGGGAAAGAGTTGTGGAAATAAAGGTGACCTAGGAAGAAGAGGTTGAGTCCAGCTATTCAGAACTTGCTATAGCAAGGGAATCAGTCAGCATCATTTGCATTTGGCAGAAATGTTTCACAGTGGACAAGAGGAGTGCTTCCGGCGTGCCCTGATTGGAGGCTGTTGTGGGGAGAACAGAGGGGGGCTCGCTAGAAGTGGGAGGTGGGGGTCCTATGTGATTGGTTAGCGTGCACATTTGGCTGTCTCTGTTTGGTCCTAAGTTGGAAGTAGGGTCAAAGAATTAAGGAAGCTGTGAGTTATTATTTAAGTCTTGGCTATTTGGGGTTAATTGTTGCCGGGGTTACTGTTTGGCTTCCTGGATTGTTGTTTGAGAGAGTTATCGGACCTCCTCCAAGTCTGGCGCAGATAACAGGCTGGCTCCACAGTAAATGAACTGGTTCCCTGGGCTGGTTGATGCAGACCGTGGGTCAGAGTTCTGTTTCGCATGGTCTGAATATTCATTCTCTCAAAGTGAAGACTATGGAGCCTCCATAAGTCACAGAAATGGGATCCACCACGGACGTCACGAAGACAGGTTTCATAACTTTGCCCCTGAAATTCGCCAGGGCTGGTCCAAGCTGCTGGGGGTCTTAGCAAACTGATCATTGAAGACTTCAGAACTTCACTCACCCCCACCTTTCAAAACATTGCCCTGGAGAAGTGTTTCTGTGAAGCGAGATCATTATTCATTGTTCTGTTTATGGCAAAGGAAAATAAAAATGCTGCATTTATCAAGAGACTAAAAGGATGAAAGCAAAAATTTCCCCTTCCTTTGAGATTTTGATGAATTTTCCTAAAATATTTTAATTCAAAACAATAACAAAATCTCAGTTTTTATCAATGAAGAGTGGACGTACATCATTTCTAGCAAAATGAAAATTGGTTTGTGCGTTTTAATTTACACTCCCTGCATCACCTGAACGTCTCAATCCCATTAGGTATGTAATTAAGTGATTTTCCCCCTGACTGCAGACAGAGCAGGTCCTTGCTCGTTTGGCTGGCACACCACTGTGCTTTGTCTGCATAATGGACACCTTAAAGCTCCCAAGTTTGGCATTTTGATAAAATCTTTGACTCCTAGTCTTTATGGAACTCATTACTGGCTTGCTTTTGTCTGTGTTTCTGTGAGCTCTATCTTGAAAGAGGACTCTGCAGCACTGGCTGAAGCTTTTCTGAGCTTTGCCGTGAAATCCGGCAGTGACCTAATCTGACCTCCCTTGGTTGGGATTCTGCCTTCTGGGATGTGATCAAAAAGAACATATCAGCAGCCTACATCCCAGTCTCGTCTTAAACACCAGATACCAGTTCATGAATAATTTTTACAATCCTGACTCAACTACAAGAAGACTTGGAATCTATGCTGTCATCTTTCCTAGGACAGTGTCTGTACCTGTAATGTCCACGTGTTGAGATGTGCAAACTATGTTTGCTGGGGTTTGATGGAATAATTCTAGTACATTGTGAGGTGGCTAAGTGAGACATATTGGTACCTTCCTTTGGGTGACCATCCAGAGTCACATTTTGCTCTTAGAGGTACAGGTGGAAATTCATCCTCTGTGATTCGTACACCCAGTTCGGCCTCTTTCCACGGACCTTTCCCTGATGAGAATTTTAATGTATCAGATAACCTCAAAAAAGAAAGCAGGTCTGAGAGGTGACAGGGAGAGGGGAAGCAACAAGACGAAAAACCTCCTGGAGGAGAATCACAGGCTTGAGAGGAAAACAGTCTATACAGAGGTAGGGACCAGAATGAACAAACAGAGGCTATAAATTGGGTGTGAGGTTATTTTGCAAGGATCAACAGGCTGACAAAAATATCTTGTGATGAATAAATATTCAAGGCAAAGGAGTAGACCTGAGTATCCCATTGATTTGATTCATTCAGAAAATATTTGCCTATCAACCATGTATTGGGACGTCCAGACACCATAAAGAATAGAGACAAAAGACACACAAGCTAATTACAGAGAACACACCAATTTTCAAAGTATGGAATGGGAAACGGGTCCAAATGCTTCCTCTGAAGACAAAGTGAAAACTCATGGAGAATGAGTAATAACGATTGTTTTGGGATTCACATTATAAGCCTCCTGGGTGGGGTGGGGGAGGTGCTATCTGAGCAGGCCCGGAAGGAGAGCTGGATTTCAATAGGCAGAATGGGGGGAAGGGAACAGCCAGTTTGCTGCGGAAAAGAATGGCCAGAGCAGAGGCAGAATCAGAAAAGTGGAAATTTGCTGGCTACTTTAAGCCGTACGTAATGTACAGGGTAAGCGTGTGAGAAGATTCTCATTTATCAAATATTTGAGGTAGCTTCAAGGTTAGAACATTTCACACATGCTAATACAGGTTCCAGTAGCTTTTACATCTAAGCAGAAGCAGTGCTATTTTTTTCTACCACCGCTTACAATTTGATTCTTATCTTTTGTACCACTTTTGGTGAAATAAAAACTTCATATATTAAATGCATCTTTTTTTTTTTTTAATGGCCACACCTCTGACAAATGGAAGTTCCCTGGCCAGGGATTGAATCCACGCCGCAGCTGTGATCTATGCTACAGGTGTAGCAGCACCAGGTCCTTAACCCATTGTGCCACAGTGGGAACTCCTGAAATGACTCCTAACTGCGCCATGTGTGTACAGACCTGCAATGCACATTCCTGCCCTGATATAAAACACTTCTAGCTTCCCAGAAATTTCTCTCCTGTTCCTTCCCACTGAATACTCACCCCCATCCATAGGCAACCATTGTTCTTATTTCTTCATCTAGATTATTCTCGTATCTAACTAAAACTCGTACAACGCGGATGTTTCTGTGCCTGATGTTTTTCACTCAGTATTTTTTTCTATGAGCTTTATCCATGTTGTTTTGCATATCAGAAGTTTTTCTTTGAATTGTTCAATGGTAACTCATTGAATTAATATATCCCAATGCATTCTCAGTTCTCCCCGTGGATGGGTATTACGCTTGTTTTCAGTTTCCGGGATTGTTAAGTAAATGCAAGTTGCTTTGTGGAATATTCCCCAAGTATCTATATAATGACTGTGAGCTTCATCCATGTTTTAATTTATATCCATAGTCATTCTTCTTTTTTACTGCTGAGGAGTGTGGGTTGCATCGATATGACAAGTTCTAAAATCTATTTACCTGTTGATAAACATAAATTGTTTCTGGGTTTCGACTAAAATAAGACATTATGAAGGTTCACATACAGGTTTAATTGCAGCTATTTGTTTTCATTTCTCCTGGGTAAATTCTAAGGAGTGGGATGTTTGAGTCCCATTAGCATGTGGCAAATTTGTGTTTCAGCTTTGTAAGAAACTTTCAAATGTTTTTTTTTTTTTTCAAACTGACTGTATCATTTTGCATTTTCACAAAGTAGAAACGAGGGTTCTGGCCATTCCTCTTCTTCACCCAAACATGGAATGGTCAGTCCTTTTAACTGTAGCTGTTATAATGGGATGTATGGTGGCATCATAATGTGGTTTTCATTTGTGTTTTCCTGACAACTGATGATAATGAGCACCTTTTCTTATGCTTGTTAACCATCCTCACATCTTCTTCAGCAAGAGGTCCGTTCAAATATCTTGCCCATTTAAAAAAATTGGGTTAGTTGTTCTCATTATTATACGAGATGTTTTGCTTGTATTATTGTGAGTCTCATTATCGAGTAGTCAAATTTCTTTCAATATTCTGGATGCAGGTTTGTTTTGTTTGTTTGTTTTTTTAATGTGCTTTGCAAATACTGTCCTCCCAAACTCTGGCCTATCCCTCATTATGTTAAAATGTTTTTGAAAGGGCAGAAGTATTTAATTTTGATGAGCATCAGCTTATTTTCAGAAAATATTTACAATTTACAATGAGGTAAAGTTTGTCCACAGAGATAGCCACATTTTTTTTTTTTTTGCACTATTTGTTAAAATGTTTTTCTTTTCCTCTTGACTATCTTTGAAACCAATTGTCAGAATCAGTGTGGGTCTATTTTTGGACACTGTGTTCTGTTTCTTTGACCTGTTTTTCTACTCTTTGGCCTTAGTATTATTTTAACTGTTTCATTCATCCGAGTTAGTCAAGAATATATCTCCCTAAATTATTAATGCCTTAAAATTTTGTTCAGTAACTCTGTTTACTTGGGATCCACTTCTCAGGTTCTTCTCAATGACTTCTCCAAACGGATATATGCAGGTGCAGAGCAGACCTACGTCATCCCAGTGTGAACTGAAGTTTAACTGTAGTACACAAGGGCATTCATTAAATCTTCATTTCTCTGCCATTGTGAACAGCGTGTGGTTATGTTATTCTTTTCATCTCCTTTTTCTAGATTTAAGGAGTTCCATAACTCAGCGTCTCTTGTTTTCTCAGACCGACAGGCTTCAGTGCATACTCCTCGGGAAACTGCCTGGTTGACCATGGCTTTGTCCAGCTACTGCCAAGAGCTCGGCTTCTCTGGCTGCCTCATCCTGTCACCTCCCCACTCTTTTCATAGGTGTTGATCGCTGCTATGAGAATTAGACTGCAACTTGAGAAATTTCCTCTAAGATTTGTTTTCATATTGTATTGATTTTTTTTCTTTTTTTTTTTATGGACACACCTGAATCATAAAGTTCCCAGGCCAGGGGTGAAATCGGAGTTGGAGCTGCTGGCTTACACCGTAGCCACCGCAATACCAAATCCAAGACACCCCTGTGTCCTACACCATGGCTTGTGGCAACACCAGATCCCTAACCCACGGAGCGAGGCCAGGGATCAAACCCACGTCCTTACAGATACTATGTCGGGTTCTTAACCCACTGAGCCACTACAGGGACTCCCTGTGTTGCTTTATTTTAATCCCCAAACTACTGATTAGGGCACTCAAGAGGATTTCAGTTTTTTGGCATTTTGGCAGCTGGCTCTGACCTAGAGAACTAGAGTTTGGATTAATTTCTGAGGGCATCTTGAGGCATGATGTGCGAAGAAGATGAAAAAGAAATCATTTGCCTTTGAGCATGATGGGAATTTGGGGGAAAACTGGGCATCACTGGAGAGAATTACTCTAAGCCCAGGCTGTAAACTCAAACCAGAGATTGGGGGGGGGGACGCAATAATTAATTTTTATTAGTTATTGAAAGGGGCAGATATCGGTGACCATCGAGGTGGATATGAAATATAACCAGGAAGTATGAGGGGATCATTTTTCTGACCCCAAACTACTATGCAAGTAAAACTTTATCTTCTGAAAAACAACAGATATGAAAACTTTGAAGCTTTCTAGACAGCAAGAAAAATGAAAAACTAATCACTTTTTGATGGTTTAGGAAATTTGAGGGGGGGGAAAAGACATTTCTAGATCTATAATTATGAATACATTCACATATTTATTTTCTTCAAATAGCACTGAGTGCTATTTTATGTGGGTGGGCACTCTCTTTTCACCATTGCATAGCATGTGTTGACACTTTTCACCTTTTCATGGTTGCTAATTACCTGCAAACCCTTTCCTGTTTAGAGAAAATATATTTAACGGTGCCGTGATGCATTGTTAGCCCCTGCTCTCCTTGTTTGTAAATATTTATTTCTCCTTATTGTTTTCGAGGTTTGCTACCACAGGCCAGAATACGCAAAGATGGTTTTGCTTGTCATCAGGAAACAGTTTGGGAATCGAAGCTGTAGGATGGGAGATGTCGTTTCCCATCACAGGAAACCTTTCTCATCTCCAGTCGGGTTGCACTGAGAAAGGCGTCCGGTGCTGATGGTGAGCGACAAAGCTGTGCTGACGCTTCCACACAGGCGTAGACGCATCAGAGGATGTGTATAAACAACAATAATGTCCGTATAACCGTTTTCCTCTGTGGTGGTAACTTTTTATGTGTCAACCTGATCGGGATAAAAAGACGTGGGGACGGTGAGTCAAGGATTATTTCTGGGTTTCTCTGTGAGGGTACTTCAGGAAGAGGTCAGCATTTGAATCGGTAGGAAGAGCAGAGCCCATGGCCCTCACCACCGAAGATGGGCATTGCCCCTTCCACTGAGAACCTGAACAGAACGAAAGGAAGGAGGAAGGGCGGATTCGCTCTGTCTGCATGAGGTGGGACATCCATCTTCCTGTCCTCAGACAGGGGGTTCTTCTGGTTCTGCAGCCTCTGCCTCGGTCCAGGACTTATGCCATTCTCAGGCTGATTGACCCCCACTGGGACTTACACTACAAGTTCCTCTGGATCTTATGCCTTTGGACTTGAGCTGAATGACACCACCAGCTTTTCTGGTTCTCTGGCTGGAACACAGAGGATGGTGGGACTCCGTAATCTCATGAACCAATTCCTGTAATAAATCTCTTGTGTATCTCTCTATATACATCCTGTGTGCTCTGTTTCTCTGGAAACCTTAATTCAGCATCTCACACTTTTTCTTACTTATGTGTTCTTGACTCCGAGAACATACGTAGAGCAGAATTTCGGATTATCTCAAAGTTTAGATGAGGATCAGAGAAGTTAGGGGCCTACCTGAGGGAACTCAGGACCTCTGAGGTGGCACTCACAAAACATCCGTCACTGGCCTTAGAAAAGCTTTGTCTTCCTGCTGCTGGAACAGGCGTAGGTGGTAAAAGCCATTGTCTCACTGCTTCAGAACCCTGATGAGCCTTCCACCTGCAAGGACCTCCTGAATCAGCCCTCCGGGGACCAGGGAGGAGGGGCAGTGACTCCAAAAGGTCTGGCTTTAAGTAAAATGTTGCATTTACTCACAATAAATTCATACCCTTGTTTTTCATTGAGAGGTTTTATTTAGCTTTTCAGTGTTTAGTTTTTATAAGAATCTCGTCGGGTGATTACACTGAAAGGAACATTAGAGGAAGCAAGACAGCTACTTCCAGCGTTCTCTGATGGAATAAGTATCATTGCCTCTAAATTTATTTTCCGATTAAAAATAACACAAGGACTTTGGTTTCTGATATTGCTTGTTAAAATCCTTATTTGCTGGTTTTATCCAAGGAGATTTGAAAAATCGGGTGAGACTAATTTCAACTTGCTACATTTGTTCCTGGGAAATGTTTCTCCCATTATCTGGTCCTGTTCTGCCTCATCCGTCTTCTACATGCATATTCTTTTTCCTAGAGAACCCTGCCATACTTCTTCCTGTGCTTCTACCACTGGGTTCAAGTCTCCATTTCTCCAGATACCACTTTATTGCTCCCTCTTCTCTGGATTTTATGCCACTTCCCCCAAGTTACCAACATTCAATTACGTCATACGATCTATTTTCTGTCCTGATGTTGTTTGCTTCTTGAATACATTAATTTGCTTTCATGATAGTCCTTGGCCAATATATTTATTTTTAACGGAAAAATAAGTGAGGTAGGTAGAACAACCCTTAGAAGACCACCTTGTCAGAATGCCCATAATTGGTGAATATGTTTCATGGCAAAGGGAATTATGGTTGCAAATGGAATTAAGGTTGCTAATTAGCTGATCTTAATGTAGGACAGTTATCCTGCGTTATCCTAGTGGGCCCAATGTAATCCCACAGGCCCTTAAAAACTGGAGAGGATGGAGCTTCCTGGTGGCTCTGTGGGTTAAGGATCTAATTGCCACTGCTGTGGCTCTGGTTACCGCTGTGATAGGGGTTTGATCCCTGACCCAGGCAATTCCACATCTCACGGCATGGACAAAAAAAAAAAAAAAAAAAAGTGAAGAGGATGGCAGGCGAGTGAGTTAGATAAGACAATGGAAGAAGAAGTCAGAGAGATCTGAGGTGTTAAGGGGACGTGACGCCCTATTGCTGCATTTGGAAGTGGAGAAAGGGGCCAGGAGACGAGGAATGCGGGCAGCCTCTGGAAACTGGAAGAGCAAGAAAATAGAATCTCCCTCCGAACCTCCAGAAAGAAACCGGCCCAGCCAACACCTTGATTTGAGTCCGGTGACACCCGTCTCAGAGCAGTGGCCTCCAGAAGAGTAAGGAAGTGAGTTTGCATTGTTTTAAGCCCCCAAGGGGTAGTTCGTTGCAGCAGCTGTAGGAAACGAATCCAATAAGGCGCTAAAGACACATGGGGACTGGACAGTCAGGATTCAGCTACAGCTTTCCAGTAACGAGCTGCTCTGCTGCCTCTGAGTCAGTCCTGGGCAGGCTGAGCCTGCTCGGAGGTGGTGGGGCTGGGAACTGGCAGGGGCTGGTTGTCATGGTAACATACGTGCGAAAGCCTTCACATTCGCATGGTCTTTTCTTCAAATGATGTATAATGATTCCATTTGTGTGTGTGTGTTTTAAAACTTTGTTTTGACATCCAAATATGTTTTTAATATACCAGGAGTCTAAACACTGGGTGTGTGGAAGCTCTGTGATGTCCTGCTGAGCATTTCTGCATCTCCAGCTTTAGGGGCCCAGCTCTCAAGCTCAGACCGTTTTATTGCACTGATTTTGTGGTTCATCCCTCAGGCAATTAAGGACAAAAAAGGGAGCATATTTTCGTTTTATCTTTGAGGAACTTTTTTGTTCTTTTCTAATTATGCACAGAACTGCAGACAGAAGTTCAGGCTTCTTTCCTGTGTGTGTGTTTATAATATTTTAAAACATAAATCATGAAGAAATGAACAAAATAAATGTAATCATCTGTTCAACATAAACTGTAAATAATAAATCAACTGCCTCTTTAAGCAGTGAATGCATGTAATTATATAGAGGATACATAGTGTTTCTGTATAAATTACATAAATTATTAGGTAAAATTAAACAGTAGAAGTTATTTTCCTCCCATAGTGTAGTCTGTTTATATTTTCACAGATATTTGATTCTTCCTCATGTTGAGTTAAAATAATTATTCTTGAAGTGCTCCATATATTTTCCGAGTTCTGGAAACACTGCCTTGTCTGTGCGGTGTTTTTTTAGTGAGCAGCGCTAGTGTGGCGTGCCGCTATTGCTTGTCTGCACCCTTTATTGAACTAAAAGATGTAAATGCTTAATATGAGAGCGTGTTTATGAATATCAATGAAAAGACAATGTGAAACGTGTCATCAGGTGTATGCAAATTTCAGAAATAAGTTCCATCCTTAAATACTCGCTATTATCCTTGTGAAAATTAGTCAAACTATGCACAGCCTCATCACAGCAGATTGTAGAATTTTTTTTTTTTTTTGGCTGTGCCCAAGGCATGTGGAAGTTCCTGGGACAGGGATCAAACCTGTGCCACAGCAGTGACCCGGATCACTGCAGGGACGACACTGGACACTTAACCCTTAACGCTGATTCGCCAGGGAACTCCTAAATTTTTTTTTTTTTTTTTACTGAGTTTGAGGTCTATTTTTATCATGTTCATATGAGTGACTTTGTCTTTCCAGAGAGCTATATAAACGGGGATACAGATAAAGAAAGTGAACACACTGAAACTTTTACAAATTATTGCATTCTTCGATATTACAAGCTGAATCATGTCCCCACCCCCACTCCAAATTCATATACTTAAGTCCTAACTTACCAGTACCTCAGAACGTGATTGTGTTTGGAGATAGAGCCCTTAAAGAGGTAATTAGGTTAGATGAGGTCATTGAATTGGGTCCTAATCCAGCCACAGCAAATGGAGGTTCCCAGGCTGGGGTCAAATTGGAGCTACAGCTGCTGGCCTACGCCACAGCCACAGCAACACCAGATCTGAGCTGCATCTGCCACCTACGCCACAGTCACAGCAACGCCAGATCCTTAACCCTCTGAGCAAGGCCAGGGATCCAACCAGCACCCTCATGGATGCTAGTCGGGTTCGACAACCACTGAGCCATGACGGGAACTCCTAAAATGTGTATCTTTTACAGGTATTTATTTTGTTACTGTTTTCCTTAATACGTGTATTAAATATTCCTAATCAGTTAGGTGTCCTCTTGTTTCCTAGATTTCTAGTTTACCTTTTTGTTCAGCCTTTGGATTTCAGACATTCCCAAGCAAAAGGACGCGGGTGAGACCAGAGTCACAGCTGTGCGTAACACCTGCAATCAATCATCAGACGCTTTGCTCACAGAGAGGGTTTACTTCAAAGTCACATAGATGATGAGAGTTCCCACATTTAGTTTCTTCTTCAACGAAGGACGAAGAAGGATGCTCCAAGAGAACATAAATCAGTGGAAACCTGAATGAGGGCAAGGGACACGCTGGTTTAGGGCACAAGAGGGGTGAGTTAGAAGAACTTCGGCATGTGCGCTTCGAAACCAAGGCCATTTCAGGACGTTCCAGTTGTGGCTCAGGGGTAATGAACTGGACTGCTATCCATGAGGGCGTGTGTTTGACCCCTGACTTTGCTCAGTGGATTAAGCATCTGGCGTTGCCGTGAGCTGGGGCGTAGGTCAACGACCACGGCTCAGATCCTGAGTTGCTGTGGCTGTGGTGTAGGCTGGCAGCTGTAGCTCTAATTCAACCCCTAGTCTGGGAACTTCCATGTGCCTCTGGTGCAGCCCTAAAAAAGCAAAAAAAAAAGAAATAGTTTATTAACAAAGGCCATTTTGGACAATAATTTTCAAATTTTCTTTCTTATTGCAGATGAAAGGAGTGACAGTCCAGGATTTTTTAAATTTCTTTACTCTTTTTCAAATTCCTATACCATTTTGATCATGTAGATATGTATCGTCTTTAGAAAGATTCTCTGAACTGTTGTACCTTGTCTCAAAAACTACCAGGTTTTAAATCATGTAGATGTATTTAGGTAAAACATAAATAGAGGCAGGGCTGGTTTTTAAACATGTGCAGCCGATATTAAAAACATGACTCACTGATTGTCAGCTTGTCATGTATTGATCGTGTATTTGCTTGGTTTGGGCCACCAGGTAAGAAAAATAATAAGTGGCACGTGTGTTATTGATTACTTTCTTCAAGTTGGTGTTTTAATTTGATTATATCTGACTTATAATCTTTATCTGACCTTTAGAGTAATTTGCAATCAATGCCTATTTAGAAGTTTAAAAAAAATTGTGGATATTTAGTGTATAATAACTTCAGTGTTCAGAGCCAATTAACCATTATAGCAGGACCCAAGGATCAATGAATTGCTGGGAAAAAAAAAATCCTGTTCCAGTTTGTGCATCAGGGCTGTGAGCATGAGTTGTTTTTCCTTTAAAGTGGATCTAGGAGCTTCCAAGATGGGAGGACTGCCAAGTGCCCTTTCTTTTTCCAATAATCATCTTTTTTTTCTTTTTTTTTTTTACAAACAATAAATAATCCTGTAGTCTCCCTTGGTATCATGAAGGATTTCTGTTAGCACAGTCTAATTGCATTGGAAAAGCAGACCTATCCTGAGAAAAATTATAAACGTATAGGTAATATCTGAAATTAAGTAAAACATTATCTTTTTTTAACTTTCCCAATGAATAAAAAGAAATTCTATGTATGTAATTTTTAAAAGTGACTTAGGCCATTTTAAAAATTTGCACCTACTATATGGCAGCCTGTCTTCTATTTTACTTAAAATAGACCAATTCCCAATGAAAACAATTTAAATTAAACTAAAAGGAATATCTGATCATCTGTCTAAACTCATTAGACTCTCCAGATTGTCCTGATGGATTCACCAATGTCTTAACTAATTTGCCTCGGTTTTACTTCTGTCACAGGCGTATAATAGCTCTAATACTGATTCTAGATTAATACTGTAAATTACTCTTGGTTCGTTGTAGGAAATAAATTGATGTCATCTAAAAACCAGACGTCGTTGTAAGAGCAACAATGAAAATAATTTCAAATTTAAGGTCAGCGATAATCCTGTTTCTTAGCCTAAGAGAATATTCTAGAAATTATTACTTCTTAAAGTTAGGAGAGATTTAATATAAATTTGACAATTTCTTCAACATCGTATCATTGAAATTCAAGTAAAATTAAATCATATGTAATACTTCAATTGAAATGATCTGTTCTGTATTATCAAATACATATCTTTATATTACTGTGTTGATTCATTCTTCTTTCTGATTCTAGGCAGAGGGTATTCTAGGATGGCAATCAGGAAACCCTAACAATAGTTATTTATGGACCAAGAGATAATTATTGATTTTAAATTTCTCCTTTATACTTTCTATTTTGGTCATTTATCCTAGAGCAGAGGTTAACATCAGTTCTTTGAGGAAGATATAATAGAAAGAAAAAATTACCTAGGGAGTTCCTGCCGTCGCTCAGCAGTAACAAACTCAAAGCCTCTGGCCAAGATTAAGAATTACCAGATCCAATCATCGCCCACCCATCTCACTGTAATGCCCCACCCCCCACCTTGGGTAACCTGGCCTGCTCCTTCCTTCCCCCTACTAGGAAAGGTATGTGGCCCCCTCCTCACCCATTATAGGAACCTTTTGTGTCTCCAACTGACCAGTAAGTGTATTGTAAGACCCCTCTTTCCCCAGCCAATCATCAGGATAGACCGCCCCTCTCCCTGGGCTATAAAAACAAACTTGACCATGCACTCATCCTCTGCTATCTCTGATTATCAGGAAGTTCTCCCCCCCCCCAACCCGCCGCACCACCAGCATCTCTCATCTCAATAAACTTCTCTCTCTCTTCACCTCACCATGCCAGATAATTCTTCTTTCCAACCCGAGTGCACAGACCTCATGAGCTTCCCATGAGGTATGGGACTTTGACACCTCCATGTGACAGATGTGGAAGGAGGGATTCTAAAGGATCAGGCCCCTTGCCCAGGGTGGCATCACTGCAGAAATTCTGTCCATTGGTGCTGAATAGAAATATGGAGACAGAGTTTTGGATGAAGGGGAAAAAAACAGGTGTATCGCTTTGCCAGGCAAAGGAGGCCATAGCAGGCTAGTGCCCTAAAAACTGTGCCTGCCTTTGGGAGAGATTAGGAAGTGGTTTTTTAGTTTGAGAGCAGAAAGTAGGGCCATAGATAAGGATCGGCGCAGATGCAAGCTTGTGTTCTTCTTCAAAGTAGATATTTAGTGACCCCAGAACTTGTTCTGATGGTGGTCCTCTCTGGCTTCCACTGGTTGGGGCCTCCAGTTCTGCAGAAGAACTGAAAGATGTTGTTATGGATATTCCTTGCAGAGGCAGCAGGACCCTGCCCCAAGGCTGCACTACTGTTTCTTGACTGCTCCTCCCTGGTCTCTGCAACCCCTCCCTTCCCTGTAGCAACTATTTGAACCCACCCTTTGGAATTCAGGGAAGGTTATGGAAGCCAAAGATTATTCCCTAAAAACAAGAAATTGCGGACACAGAAAGTCTTGTGCCCAGGAGCTCCACAGGGCCCTACTTGATTTCAGTGTGGCTCAGTCAGGAGCACGTCAACTGGAGAGGAGCCCCTGAAAAGGACACAGCCCAGGAAACCTCTGGCACACCTCTGATGTGGACGCGCCCACACCACTGCTCCTTTTCACGGTCCCCGATTGGAAAAACACCTGCATTTTTGGATACCAAATGGGTTCTGTAATTATAAGAAAGGGAACATTCTTTTTGCAAAAAAGAACCTGTGGATTATGACTAGTTAACTCTAACAGTCTACCCTGTCCAAAATCCCGTGTGGCTGACTTGTACTGACTTAGAGATTTAAAGAGTTTCCAGTGTCAGCCACACCATGGAATGCATTTTCTTGTTTGGGTCATAAATTGGACATAAGTGCAATGTTTAAAGGCCAATATATGTTTTAATAACACCATAAATATAAACTCGGTACAACAGAGTGTGGTATTAGCTTCAAGGAAACAGTAGCATTCAATCACTTTGCTTGTGTTCCTTTTTTAAATTGCTCTCTATTGTCAATATTTCTATTAACATGGCCAAGTTTTTGTTTTAAGCAGGAAAGTTCTCTCAGGAACCAGCCACCTGCATCATTCTTTGTTAAGCAGATGCAGAATCAAAATAGGCTAAATGATATTGCTAGTGTTTATGCCACAGAAGAGATTTCTGTACATAGTTACGCAGACTTCTGTCATGAAGGCTTTAGTAATAAATGTGAGAATTCTTAAATTGAGCATTATTTGTGCAGCTCATGGCTGGAAGGAGCACATGCTGGTGACATGGGTGAGCATCCCTTTGGCTGGGTTCCAAGGCATCCTTTTGTGTTATGGAAATATGAGTTGGGGAGACGCTTGAGAATACATTAGCAAACACTTTTGAAAGCAGAGATTCCTGTATTAAGAGAAAGAATCTACAAAGTTTTTTTGTTTTGTGGAGCATAAAATGACCACGAATGAAATATTGACTAAACCAGAGCTTGAATTCTTGTTGGAACATTGAGATACATGAAGGTCACCACCCCTGGCTTTTTCTACTTTGGGGGCATCTGCAGCAAAGACATGGGGCTATGCTGACATTTGTAAACAGTGCTGCAGAAGTCTGGTCACAAAGATGGGACAGGAACTTCCTCCTTGCTTCCCCTAAAAGGACACTCAGCAAGGCAGAATGGCCACGTCTCTGTGGTGTTTCGCCTTCACTGGGATCTCTCAGGTAATGTAGGTCACTGGTTGCTTATGTCTGCCTTTTGTTAATCTTCTCAAACTATATACAGAGCGGAGGACTCTGGTACCTTTAAGATGTTAAATACAAGTTAGTCTTGGATTGGTTTGAACCAGGGCTGAGAATGGTGTACTATTTGCCGGGAGATGGAGAAGGGCCTGTTTAGCTCCAGTCTGTTTGGTTGGGGATCACAGGATTCTCTCACAGTCAGCACTGAAAGACTTCAACTGTCATTACACCTTTTTCCTTCATTCTAGAACGTTCTTTCTTCTATTCCATAACAGACTTTTTAAAAGCATCTGTCATAGATACTGATGATTTCTTTTGTATTTAAATCTACCTTTCTGAAGGCTCCCTCCACCCGGACCCCCGTTGGGGAACTGAATTGCATTTTTTGCAAAGACTGGAAAGCAACATGTATATTGCCACCTTTTCAATTTGTCACCTCCACGGGGGTCCGGTGGTGGCGGGGCAGGCTGGATCAGAGATGACAGTGAGCACCAAGCCTGTCTGGTTAGGGGCAAGAAGGCAGCCAGGGAGCTGCCAGGAGCAGGCAGCGGAGAAGACCACCTAGGAGCAGCAGATGTGCCTCAAGCAAAGGAGAGGATGTGTCTTTATATGCATTTTCATTCTGCGTGGTTCACTGCTGAGACCGTGACCTGAGAAGAAAGCAGAAGATTGCTTAATCCGAGCAAAAGCTTACATCATGAGACTGAAGACCATGTCCCTTCCCTTCATCAAGTCACGTCTGTTACCAGATCTCCCTGTCTCTCTCCTGACAAGATAAGCCTTCTTTCTCAAATATTCTCCCCTACTTGCTCAACTACCAGCGTCTCCAAGACGGATCAGTGTAATCAGAAGGGTGACTATAATTTTCATATTCAGAACTCGGTGCTCATCTCTCATAAATCATGCGAAGCAGGGAGTAGTTCCAAACTGAGAAAACGCTGGCCAAAATAGCACAAAGCTCTTTGTGAATTAGAATCTACTCCATTCAGTGGGGATCACAGAGACACAGCACCGGCACTTCACACATTATGTGTCAAGACAGCAGAGTTTGGGGCATTTCCATGAGAAGCAGTGTGGCAAATAACAACTGAGATGATGTGACTTGACAAGATTTCAGCATGAGAGACTTTACCAACATTGCCTCTGCACTGGAAAAGGTGACAGTCCTGCTATTTGCCAAGCAAATAAAGGTTGGCATTAGAAACACGAGACCTTCTCCTACCTTGGAAGCCCTCCTGCTCTTCAGTGCATTGCTACCTTCCAGATCGCATATGCAGAGTAAAAACGGTGTGTCCCACCTCTTCCACAATTTTATAAGGAATACTTAGTAAAAGCACAGATGGTTTTGATGGATTGAATCCAGCTGAGGATGGATCAGACATGTGTGGCTGCATAGACAGTCAAAGCTGGACTGTGTGGAATCGGATTCAGTTTCAAAAACTTTCTCCCATTGGACAGAACACCTTTTCTTCTCACACACATGGGTCTTTACTCTCATATGGGCATTTCTTCCCTATTAGTGCATCTTTTCTTCCCAAAGACTTCTGTCTTTCTTTATTTTTTTAACAAACAACGAAAACAAGCAAAAAACAGCAAACGCACCACTCTCACTCATATTTACAGTGTCACTGCAAAGTCAGCCACCTTCCTTCAGCTTAAAAGTTTGCTCCACCGGAAGCTGTGCTTTTCAGACTCCTCCTTCTCAGTCCTTAGGACGTGTATATAAACAAACTTCAACAACAAAAAAGCCAGATGTTCTAGGCTGCACCAAAGACTTAAGTGGAAGTAACAAACACTGCATATTTAATATTTTTGTATTTTAAATATCACGGAGGCAAGTCTTTGAACTTCCTGGCAAAGGTAAAATACAGGTCTCCAGGAAGATGTACAGGCTACACCTTCAGGCTTAAAAGGAGTTCCACCCCTTTACTGTAAATCTGGGTAAGGAAACTGAAATAATGTGCACTTATCTAGATGAGAGTATAACACTTGTGTGTGCACGTGCGCGCGCGCACATGCACACACACACACACACACACACACACACACACACACACTGATATTCTTTGGCCTAATGCAGTGAATGGAATGGAAATAAAACCAAGTTTTAACTTTTTAAATCTGAAATTAGTTACAATTTTCCTAAGCTGACATTTTAGTGTTACACTATTTGACAGCCCTATAATAACTAATTTCAGAAAGAGTTTTACTCACAGAGTTGTCATAAATTACATGTAAGAAAAACAGAACTGTAATTGTATTCAGAAATAGATGTTTCAAGCTTTCTAAATAAAGCAGACATTTGTGGTGATATCTATTCAACAGCCTTCTAACTGCTGAGCTTAAAATGAATAATGGCTCATGTTATTTTTAAATGTTCTTCTGTGAGAATGCAACTGTGTCTCTGTTTATATAAAAGCTAGTTCTGCTTTCTGCACATTTTATAAAAATATTACAGGTCACTTCCTTTCTGGAGAATTCACATATTTTGCAGTATTTTGACAGAATTCTTTCACAGATAAGGAGAAAAGAAATAGGCATTGGAGAAATGATTACAGATACTTTTCTACTGGCGGAGAGAACTGAAGACAATTACTGAGCTATGTTTTTTTCTCACATTTTCAAGATTTTGCAAAGATGACAGCACCTCTGCAAATGACTCATATAGATTCAACTGCCATTTTTCCAAAGGTGAACCTTATATGCAGTCACACACAGGTGATTCTTCTTATTCTTCATCTGGCATATGATTCATCTATGGGCTTGAAGTCCATGAGGAAGGTGGTATTAAAGATTAAAAGTATCCCACACTTAAAAATCAGCTGGTAAAAGCCACTTTTGTAATGGCAGTCAATGGCTTTCTAAAGTCTGCTGGTCCATAGAAGCAATGAGAACACTGGAAAAAATTGCCAACACCAACATTTTCAAAACTCTGGAAATCAACCAAACTTTTTAAAACTTTAAGGAGCATTTATTCTGGATAATAACTAAGTATTGGTTAAAAACCAAACAAACAAAAAACAGTGATATTTTTAATGTAATATAACTTGCCACATTCCTATAACCCTCCAAAAAACCATTCCTATCAACCTCCGAAAAACCAACAGCCTAGCAATAATCATAGCAATGTGAAACTGCATTCTAAAAGCCATTGAAAGGGGCAAAACTGGTTGGAACTCCCCAAAACCTCACCCAAGAGAATTGTTGTTATTTGGCCTGTCAGTCTTCTAGACAATCCAATTCATAGGTCTACTCCTGACCCAGAGTTCACCATGAACAGCCTCTCCCCTGGGATTGTTTCTGGAAACACAGTAGCAATACATTTTTTAATGCCGCAGCTGCCAAAGGTGAACCAGTAGAAACAAACAAGACGTTGACCAAATAGTGTAAAAGGGAAGACACTCTGGAATGAGATACTAATAGGGAGTCTGAAAAGATCTTACATATTCCTGGGGATCCAGATGTCTACACATGTGAACAGCTGTATACACTCACAGAAAACATGAGAAGGCCCTAAAATCTCTCACCAGTGGCTGACCTTGAGGCTCTGAATGAGTAGGAATTACATGGTAAGGCCAAGTTGAAAACTGCCTGCTGCAGCAATAAAAGATGCACCAACATACATAGAGAGCCTCTCAGCAAAATTGGGGAACTTATTAAGTCATTTTGGAAAATTTTTGTCAAATAATTAGGTGACCACCAAGCTTCCTTAGCAGAGACTTTAGTTGCTACACATAATAAAGTGTATGGGCTTTGTTAAATTAGTTCAGGAAAGTCTATAAATAAGCAAAGGGACATAATGACAACAAAAATCCCTGAGAAAGAGAAGAATCTGATTTCCAGAGTTGCCAAATTATATTATTTCAAATATACAATTTTCAGCAATAAATTATTTTTTCTTTTTTTTATTATACTATAGTTGATTTACAATGCTGTGGCAATTTCTGCTGTACAGTCATATAAATATATATATATATATATATACATATATATAGAAACAATACATATATACATATATATATATGAAACAATAAACTATGAGATGTGCACAGAAACTGAAAAGGAAGACCCCTTAGGGTGGGGGAGGAAACAGTAAACAGAAATCATCTCTGAGGAAGCCCAGATGTTGCACTTACTAGACAAAGACTTATAATAAGCTATTATGCATTCAAAGAACTAGAGGACGTCATATCTAAAGAACTGAAAGAAAATGGAAACCATGTCTCACCAAACAGAAAATATAAGTGAAGCAACAGAAATTGAAGGAAGAGTGGTACTGGAAAAAAACAAATAGAATTCTGGAGTTGAAAGTACACAAACTAAAACCAATAAGCACGTTTGAGGGGAGAGATGAAATAATCACTGAAATTTAAAATAGGACAAATTAGATCAATTTAGGTTATCTATTCTAAGGAATAGAAAGAAAAAAATAAAAAGCACTCGGACACTTGGACGACACCAATAAGAATGTACATTTATGTGTAATGGAAGTCCTAGGAGAAGAAGTAGAGAAAGAAGCAGAGGAAAATTTTAAGATATTAATGGTCCAAAATTTCACAAATGTGATGAAAAACTTTAATCTTCATATCCAAGGAACCCAGTGAGCTCCAGATTGGATAAACAGAGATTCACACTGAGACACATCCTACTCAAACTGCTGAAAGCCTAAACAGAGAAGGTTGAAAGCAGCAAAACAAAAGCACCTCACCACATGCAACCATCCTCAGTAAGCTAAACAGCTGATATCTCATCAGAAACCATGGCCATCAGAAGACGGTAGGATGATTTATCCAATGCGCTGAAAGGCTGCCGGCCAATATTTCTGTATATAACAAACAAACAAAAGGCCTCTCCTTCCTAATTGAACATCCCCAAACAAACTAAAATAAGGAGTATTAGTTATTCAAAGTAATATCCTGCAAATAATACTAGAGGGTGTCATTCAGGCTCCCAATCTGTCTCCTTAAATCCCTGATCGTAACCCAACTCCTGGCAGAGTTGTTCCAGGAAGAGTTTGTTCCTGCAGGTGGTTTGTCTTTTCAGGGGTAGTGGAGGAGAGCTGAGATGCCGGCATGGGTCTGCAGGGTGGAAGCAGAACCAAGAAGGAGGGAGAGTTCTGACTGACAGACCCCAAATCTGGGACTCTCAAGATATGGCATGACCTCCTAGTGTTGATGGCCTTCCTCAGCTGCAGTGACCGTGTTTTCCAGGTCCCAGCCTTCCTGAGATATTTTGTTCATATAGAGCCTATGAAGATCTTTTAAAAGTGATTAGATCTCAATGATAAAAAAAGTGAATTAAAAAATCTCTCTCCCTCTCTCTCCTCCCCCATCTCTATCTCCCCACACACATGCCTCTCCTCACTAACCACTACCCACACAAGTCCTTTATTCAGTCAGAGAAAGCTATGGTTTAAAGCCAAGACAATTATCTCAGAATCTGCTGTGTGTGTGTGTGTGTGTGTGTGTGTGTGTGTGTGTGTGTGTGTGTATTGCCCATTGTAGCTGAGAAAGTTTCTATATGCTTTTTTTTTCTGATAATAACAATGCTTTCATCCTCCATAATGTGAATTAACTGACAGAACCTCCTGAGGCTTGTTATCTTCAGTTATTAGGTGGAGGTTTATTTACTAAGATACCTGATACCTCATCTCTCTCCAGGCCTCATTACATGGGTGTGCAGCTCTCCAGGAAGATTTAGAAGGTAATTACACCACCTTTATTTAAAATATATGATGCTGTTAAAAAACATCTAAATGTTTATCATAAATAAGCCATTAGGTGACTCTGGTGTCTTCTAAATTTATTTTTATGATAGACACAGATATTTTCGTAGCTATTTTTCCAGCCAGAGAATTGTGAGAAGCTTGAAAATGATTGCTGATATTCAATGTCTAAGTCATGGAAATATAAAAAGAAGGAGAAAAGTCTTCAATAATTAAATCCCCCATGAATCCTATGAACATGAATGGAGGCAGTAGACGCTATTCACAGCCTTATCTGCACCCCAGCTGCCCCACTGTTGCCAACACAACTGTCACTCCCCCATGACACAGCACTTCTGCTGCGACTGCATCTTTAACAGAAGAAAATCTGTACTCTGAATGGCGATTGCTCATAGGAGGCTGTGAACTGTCAGTCACTACTTTGAAACGGCTTGAGTTTCTTCTAATTTTGTCCATGTCCATCTCCATGATTAGTTAACATGTTATGACTGGGTTTTGTCATCTAATGTTTCTTTTGAAGTTTTTTCTTTGGTCTTTGAATTGCTTTCCTGAGACAGAAAACAGAGAAATCCTAACACACACAGCTTAGCCTGCAGGCTGGTTTTGTGCAGTGGCCAAATGGGTGGACACCATGTGGACTGACTGCTTTCAAAATCTGGCTCGGGCATTTCCTAGCTGTGCAACCTTGGGAAAGTGGTTTAACCTCTTTGTGACTGACATTTAATTTTATGCATCAGCTTGGCTAGGCTGTGGTGTCAAGTTGCTTGGTCAAACATCAGTCTAGAGGTCCTGGTGTAGGCGGTTTTTAGAGGTGATTGACATTTTAGTCCCTAGACTTTGTACAATGCAGATTACTCTCCATGATGGGGCAGGCCTCACCTTTACTCAATCACTTGAAGTCCTTACGAGCAAAAACTGAAGTTTTCCAAAAAAGAGGGAATTCTATCTCAAGAATTCAAGACACAAACCCTACCTGATTTTCCCAACTGCTGCCTTGCAGAATTTTGACCCAAGACTACAATGTCAAATCTTCCCTGAATTTCTAGGCTACAAGCCCACCCTCCAAGATTTCTCCTTCTTGGAGCCCACAGCCACAAAAGCCCACCTCTTAAATTCTCTCTCTCTCTCTCTAGTCTCCTCATCTAAAACCCGTCATTATTTCACAGAAACAATGTAACAATATACTGCCCTCATTTAAATTTTTTTCTTTGTTTATGCATGAAAATAAACATTTATGGGAATTAAGAGTATAGAAATTCAGGATCTAATGAAACAAGAATGAAAATTCTATGCATGAAACCTTAACACAGACATGGATTATGGCTTATAATTCAAGCCATTGTGATAGAAGAAATAAAATCGCCCATTCCTTTCCCACATCCTGCAGATAAATTAGGCTTCCTTAGTAACTGAGCTGAGGAACACAGAAAGCATTGGTGCAAATGTCTTTGAAGAAAAATGTACAAAGAATCACATGATGGTGAATTCTATTCGGGCAGGAATAGAAGAGAAAGACCTTTAAAGGGGACTAGGCACCAATGGTGGATGAATTGTGGGGTCCATCACATTTCATGGGAACACTGATGCTCCTGCTCAAAGTGAGACTGAACTATAGATGACGGTCCCCAATGCGGGAAGTCTGTACTTGATCCAACCTCATCCTGAGCATCTAGAGTTTATCAACTGAACCTGAATAGAAATGCAAAATAGGAATTTGTAATTGGCTTGTTTTCCTGGTCGACATGAGGTTCATATAAGGAGTCCCAATATTTTTTCTTTGGACTCTTTGTCATTACTGTCTTACTTACTCTTTCACTAAACGACATACAAAACTTTACTGAGTGCCCCACTTCCTACCCTTTACCCCCTTGGTAGACACTGAGCCCATGACTGAAAACACAGAGGATGGGGTGTTATTTTGTTTCCTAGACTCGTTGTAACTCAAGTTTTAGTGAATCAGCAGAATTTTCTAAGGGTCTTCTTCATTTATATGCCTAGATTTTAGTGGCCTTGCTGTTGCATCAATAACTGCTCATTTGTAATTTCTGCAAACTCCGTCATTCTGCACTACCAAGGGGATATTTCTTCCTACCCTCTTGTGATTGATCCTAAAAAAGGATATGTTGTTTAAATCGTAATTATGAAATGACCATCAGTCATAAGAACAAACCCCCCAAGTGGAATGGAGTCTTTTTTTAATTAGTAGGGGGTTGCTCCCTTCCTATGAATAGTTCAAACCCTACAGTGGTGGAAGCTTGTATTATATGACTTCCAAGAAAGCTTTACCAGAGGGCCCTGGTCAACAAATTTCCAAGCCTCAGTTGGAGTTGTGGTGAACATAAGAAGTCCTTTACTACATCCTCTAGTTCAGGGAAGACTTGCTTGGATAGCGCTTGTACCCAGACAAATTATTATTGTCTGTTAGAGATAACTTGTTTAGAAGGAACAAAACTTGGAGATCAGACAGACTTCGGCTGGAGTTTCAGCTTCACCAATTACAATTTGTGTAATCTTTGGAAAATTACGTACACGTGGTAATCTTCTGTTCCTTCAGTAGAAAGTAGAAATGAAATTATCTACCTCGAATTACTTTAGTGATTAAATTATAGAATAGTAACCCTAACCTCAATGCCATGACCCAGAGCTGCTTATTTGTGATGGAACAGAAACGATCTACATGACTTGCAGATTTCAGAAACCTCATGTATGTATCTGAGTTTCAGCAGAGAGTTTGGAGCAAAAGTGTAAACACCGAGTCTTTAGCAGGTAGGTTGGAACAAAAAACATAGAATGAAAGGAGATGAGAAATGAATTTGAAACAATGAAGAACTTCAAAATGAAAAGAACCAGCAGCAGAAGCAGAAACCAAGTGGTAATGGCCCAGCTAGTGATCAAATCAAAGAAAATGTTGCCAAATGTAGCCAAAAATTGAAAACAACAACATAATTTTAGCTCTACTCACGGTAAACTTTCACAATACAAATGAAAGAAAATGTATAAGAAAAATCATATTTTAAGTGTTTTGCTTTTGTGGCTGTAACAAAAATATTAGGTGAACAAGCTAACGCTATTGCTTTGACAGTTCACTGAACATAAGATTTGTTCATTAATACTATGATGAATTGTATTAAAGATGAAGTGATATCGAAATTTCACAGTTCAGTTGTCTATCCACTCTACTTGTTTTAGCATAACAGTCTGATGTCAAATGTGAGCGACACCTATTACTTTCATAAAATCACTTGACATGAAAAATAGTATAAAAATGTATGTGTATATATATATGTGTATGTGTGTATATATATATATATATATATGTATATATATATATGACTGGTTGACCTCTAATGTAATGTCTTAATAACTGTTGTGAATGTAATTTGTTCAAATGTTTAAAATGTATTTTAAATACATTTTTATAATTTTTGGTAAGTTAGAAAATGTGTATATTCTATGGCCCAGTAATTACATTAGAAAGCCTTTAGCTCATTCCACCAGAAGTTAAGAATATTCAAGAAACTGTTCATAAAAAAAAAAAAAAGAAGCTGTTCATAAGGGCAAACAATCCAGATGGCAATGGGCTAAATGATTCACTCATGGACTATTAAACAGCCCTGAAAATGAATATACTACAGCTACAAACAGCATAAGTTAAATTTTGTAACAGCATTAAGGGAAGAAAAAAAATTTCAGGAAGGCTAGTATAGTGTAACAGCCTTATAATCATATTAAACTAAATTATAACAAATCCAAATTATATTGTTTTAGGCATACACATATATGTGACCAGATAATACACAAGTTTTTAAGTTTACTCTTGGAAAAGGTAACGTGCCTTTGGCGCCCAAATCGTATCCCCTTATTCCTCATCCTGACTTTGGTTGTAACCTTATCTGTGTGACCTCAGCCCCCTGGCATTTCGGGGGACAGTCAGAGGAGGTTTCTGTCTGCTTCTGAGTAGCTCCTTCTGTAATCAGGTCCCTGTGACATACAGCAGTGACCATGACAACCCAACAGCTAACACCATCCACTTCGGTGGACTGGCATGGGTCAGGGATGGAAGGGCATATGTGTCTCCTAAAGGGACAACCATGTAGCTATTGTAAGAGCAAGAAAAGAGTTCTAGGGACAGTAACTACCAAAGCCTACAAAATATCTAAAAGGAAACCCAGCAAGGAATACTGAAAACCTGTTACAAAATCTTAAGCTGGAGTTCCCGTGGTGGCTCGGCAGGTTAGGAACCTGACTGGTATCCATGAGGATGTGGCCTCGATCTCTGGCCTCACTCAGTGGGTTAAGGATCCAGGGTTGCCACGAGCTTCTGCAAAGGTCACAGACATGGCTTGAATCTGGCATTACTATGGCTGTGGTATAGGCCTCAGCTGCAACTCCAATTTGACTCCTAGCCCAAAAACTTCCATATGCTACAGGTGTGGGCTTAAAAAGGAGAAAATACATGTACTAAACTGTGTAAAGCCTATCTGCACCCTGAATACGTGGAGAGATATGCAATCTTCCCATTTGGGCAGACACAAGAGTGAAAAGAAAGTGTGAAAAGAGAGTAATACTGTCGTAATTATAATATAAAATCAACAAATTTTGATAAAAAGTTTTTCCAGGAGCTCTTTTACTTATCTTGTTAATTTAACTATAAATGGATCTAAGAAAAACTCCAACAATAATCAAAGACATGTACAAAAATGAAAGGAATTGCCTTATGCAGTAGCAAGGCACGTTATAAATCCAGAGTAATTAAAACACTGTTATTGATATAGAAATCAAAAAGTCAGTCACTGAAATACAATTGACAATATTGAAATTTTATATATATATAATATTGAAATTACATATATATAATATATATATTACATATATTGAAATATATACATATGTCTGGATGCAATTTATCATAAAGGTGGTATTTCAAATCAGTAATGAAAAGAGAATCAGAAAAATAAATTCCAGAATCATCCATGTCAAAAAAATTTTAAAAAGCCCAAAGGGTTTCTGCTGTATAGCACATGGAACTGTACCCAATATTCTTTGATAATCAACATGGGAAAAGAATCTGAAAAAGAATGCATGCGTGTATATGCTTAAATGAATCACTTTGTTGTACCGCAAAATTATCACAATTTTGTAAATCAACTGTACTTCAAACTTTTAAAAAATTTAAAATTTTAAAAAAGTAAAAAATGAAACGAAGCAAAGCTCTAAATGAGTTGTAAGAAAATAAAAGGAATTAATTTTAAATATCGGGATAAAAAATAATTTTGCAAGCAAATCACAAATGAGAGTTTTTCCCTTTACCTCAATAACCATAAAGGAAACAAAGGTAAATTTGACATCGTGAAATTGTAGCTGAATGAGACCAAGTCACTACAAAGCTTAAAAAAATGAACTAAATACTTCATAGATATTTGCAGCATGTACAAAGAAAAAGGATCAACATTTAGACTATATTTAAAAATCAATAAATATTCAAAAAGCATGACAATCCGATAGGCCTGGAGGCTAAGAGTGGAGACGAGAGGAAACTTCAGCAGTCTGCAGACACACACAGGGTCCAGCCCTCTGCCTGAGAGTCGGATGCGTGAAAACAACACTGAGAAACAATTTTCTCCCACAGGATTTGCAAGGGTGAAAAAATATAAGAATACCACCATCCAATTTTGTTGACAGCGTAGGGCAGCAGGTCCTGTCATTCTCTGGAGAAGAGAGGAAACGCTCATGGTCCAGCTTCCAAAGGACCACTTAGGTCTTTATTTCATGATCAATAGACCTCATTTTTAAGTCATTATTTTCACTTCTCTGTATCAAATCTTAAAACAGACATTGGACAAATAAAACAAGATAGAAACATTTTCATTGTGCCTTTGAACCTAACCTTAAAATAGGGGAGGAAAACGTGTTGATGGTCATTTGCAGGGAAAGGCTCCATACACACATCAGAAAGAAGTACAGGGCACTCTCCCCACTGGTCAACCTGTTTCAAATTCCCTACTCCTCAAACGTAGCCATGCTAAAGCATAGTCTTTCTGCCTCCAATTTTACATATAGCATATCCAGAGTTCTTTTCAGAAATTATATATACATATATGTGTATGCATATATACATTTTTTTTTCTTTTTACAGCATAGGGAAGTTCCTGGCCTAGGGGTTAAATCAGAGCTGCATCCGCAGCCTACGCCACAGTCAAAGCAATGCGAGATCCAAGCCACATCTGCAATCTATGCCACAGCTTGTAGCAGCACCAGATCCTTAACCCACTGAGTGAGGCTAGGGATCAAACCAGCATCCTCATGGCCACTATGTTGGGTTCTTAACCCCCTGAGCCACAACAGGAACTCCCACATATACAAATTTTTACTTACAGGCAAGAGTATGCATACAGATATTTAGTATGTAAATGTATATGTAAATAATACATAATTTTACTTTGCATGTATTTTTCTAAACACAAGTATTTTACTAGCTGTTTTTTTGATTTGTATTTTTTGGCTTTTAAGATTGTCGAAATATTCCTATAAAAATCCATACAATCTTATTTATTTGTATTAACCTTGATTTAAAAACTCCTAATTGACTACAAAGCACAAGAGAATAGTGTGTGTGTGTGTGTGTGTGCATGTGTGCATGTGTGTGCGTGCATCTTTGTGTGTGTCTGCATGTGTATATGCATGTATGTGTTGATGTCTGTGCAAATTATTTTTAAATTGTTAAACAAAACTTGAATTCCTGGGATAAATCCAAAATCAATCATGTGCATGTACTTTTTGTTTGTTCATTTTAACTTGATGGCATATTTTGTTAATAATTTGTTTAAAATATTAGGATTTTTGTGTTCCTATTCAAGAAAGAGACATTCCTTTGGCTTTTTTTCTAGCACACTTCTGAGTATTAGCAACAATATTTTAAAAGTCATGTTTCTGCATTTTCTGCATGATCTAACAGAAGTATATGCTTATTTACTATTTGATATGATTATTTGCTTATGCTGCTTAATACTGTTATTATACTTTTCATTACGTTTTAATAATAATTATAATAATGCCAATGTTGTCCCTGGAACTCTTGTTTTGTGTAGGTACTGTTATTTATTCAGCTTTAACCCTGAACACAAAATCTTTATTCTTGAGTTCATCCATTCTGTATGTCTTTAATGAGCTCTATGTTAATGGGCCTCATGGTCAGGACATCACGCACTGCTTTAAACAGTGAGGGGCAAAGGTGGAAAATAATTAGTATCTATTTCAGGCCTCAAGGACTTTTAGTGACAATAGGAAGAGGAGAGAGCAAAATAGAGTAATGAGGAAAGAACTTTGCCCAGCTGGACACCGGCACAATTAATTAACCTAAAGTTAATCTGAAAAGAGTGGAAAATGGACTCAAGATGCTTATCCTCACATGCATGTATTTTTAATTGCTAAGTTTTTTATTGGGAATCTGGCTTTGTCCCAGTAAATAACAAATTTATTTCTATTAATAAAGATGCTTTATGAACCTGAAGCCAAAAAAGGGAAAACAATCATTTATCATTTTAATCCACTCATTCTTCTAAATGACAGGCATTGATAATAAACATATAAAATATGAAATAAAATATAAGGGACATATTTCTAAATAAATATTGTTCCAGCAATGATAAAGTTATTTTCTTTATAATTTGCCAAGATGCTTCATATGTAATTTTCAGTTAGGCTTTTTTTTTTTTGTCTTTTTGCCTTTTGTAGGGCCACACTCACGGCATATGGAGGTTCCCAGGCTAGGGGTCTAATCGGAGCTGTAGCCACCAGCCTACACCACAGCCACAGCAACACAGGATCCAAGCCGCATCTGCGACCTACACCACAGCTCACAGCAACGCCAGATCCTTAACTCACTGAGCAAGGCCAGGGATTGAACCCACAACCTCATGGTTCCTAGTCGGATTCGTTAACCACTGAGCCACGACAGGAACTCCTAGGCTTATTTTTTTAATTAGTATGTTTGTGATGCTCTCCATTAGGACCATGAAGTATATTCAAAGTCCTGCATACATTTCAAATAGCCCTGAGTGAACAGGAGAAATATGGATAGCTCCCTACTAGTTCCATAAAGGATAAAATTTAAACAGTATATGAGTATTATTACAAAGAGATTTGCTACTGGGTTTGCATTTTTTTTTTTTTTTTAGAAATGACTTTCTGAATAGATTACAACCCAAGACAGCATCAAAGTGAAGAGATAAGTCATTTATCATGATGAAAGTAGCTCTAAGAAATGAAAGACTTCTCAAGGTCTCTTTTCATCTCAGATCCTGATCCGGAACTATCACCAGACCCCCTTCTTGTATTAAACCTCTTTATTAAGGATAGGTCCCCCATAGGCGCTGTTCTGTGATGTAACAACATAGACAAAAGCGGCCCGTGACCCACTGTAACGTGATATGCTGTGATGGTGAACCAAGCAATGACAGCCTCGCAGTCACAGAGACTCACTTTTCCAGCAGTGTCTCTTTAGAAAGCCCTGTGATCTTTCTAGTATCGTTTCCTCAATTTTAAAATAGGCATTATTAGTTTTACTTTACTGGACTTTTAGTAAAAAGGATCTTTGCTTGGAAAACTTTGGCTCACTCTGATAACACAAAATTTTAGATTACAGCAAATATTTTCCTAAATTCCCAACTCAAGGTACTGCCACTGATACTCTCATGGCATGTTGCCAATCATTTCTCATGAGGTACCAGGGGATTGCATCTTACTCTGTGCAGAAATCTGGGGATGCACAGCTGTGCCTGTGGACTCCGGTGGGAACATTTGAGGAGGAGAGCAGCGCACTGAACTTACACCAAGAAAATAGCATCTCTATTTCCTTTCAAATACTGAGATAATTGTAGATTCACATGTTATCTTAGTTTGGGCTCCTGTAACAAAGTATCATGGGTGGTTTAAACAAAAACTCGTGTCTCATACATCTGGAGTCTGAGAAATCTAATATTAAGCAGCACCATCATCAAAAAGTCTAAGTATAGATAGACAGTAGACCATGTATATGTGCTGGGGGTGGGGGGTGTGGGGATAAGGGAACACTCCTGCACTGTTGGTCGGAATGTACATTGGCACAACCACTATGGGGAACAGTATGGAGGTTCCTTAAAAAACTGAAGTAGAATTACAATATGATCTAGCAATCCTGCTCCCAGACATATATCTGCGGAAAACCACAATTTGAAAAGCTACATGCACCGTAATTTTCATTGCAGCACTGTTTACAATAGCCAAGATATGGAGACACCCTAAATGTTAATCAACAGAGAAATGGATAAAGACGATGTGGTACATGTAGGCAATGAGATATTATTCAACCATAAAAAAAAAAGAACGAAATAATGCCATCTCTAGCAACATGTTTGGACCTCAAGATCATCATCTGCGGAATTCCCATTCTGGTGCAGCAGAAATGACCCCAACTAGTATCCATGAGGATGTGGGTTCCATCCCTGGCCTTGCTCAGTTGGTTAAGGATCCAACGTTGCTGTAAGCTGTTGTATAGGTTGCAGACACAGCTCAGATCCAGCATTGCTGTGGCTATGGCATAAGCCGGCAGCAGTAGCCAATTTGACCCCTAGCCTTGGAACTTCCATATGCTGCAGGTATGGCCCTAAAAAGCAAAAATAAACAAATAAATGAATGAATAAATAAATAAATATTATCGTACTGAGTTAAATAAATCAGAGGGAGAAGGGCAGAATACCATGTGTATCACTTTTATGTGTAATCTAATAAAATTATACAAAATAACTTTATTTATAAAACAGAAACAAATTCACAGACTTCAAAACCAATCTTATTCATGAAAGCATTGGGAAGAGGGAAGAATGAAGAGGGTGAGAATAATATATACACACTATTGTACAAAATAAATGATTAAGGAAAGCCTACTGTAGAGCATGGGAAAAGCTTCTCAATAGTTTGTAATAACCTATAATGGGAAAAAACAATAGATATATTTATATGTATGACGGATTCACTTTGCTATATACCTGAAACCAATACAATGTAAATCAACTATACTCCAGTAAAACTAAAAAAAAATGTTTTGCAGATTTGCTGTCTGGTTAGAGCTCTCTTCCTGGTCCATAGGTTGCCATTTTCTCATTGTGATGTCACATGGCAGATTGAGAGAGAGTGGGAGACTGGAAGAGACTACTAGTACTTATTTCATGATAAATAAATTTGGTTTATCTTTAATTTCTTCTCAACTCCTGGACAGTGATAACTACCCTTTAACTCTTCTGTCATTTGAGTTCCAGTTTTTGTAAAGGCCACTCTAACCCACAGCATCAGTTCTGGACCAGAATGTGCCATCTGCCTTCCTAAATACCCCTCAGTGACATCTGAGCTTCTGATAACCTTTGCTGCTCGTGATCCTCCACTCCTGCAGAGAAGCACCTGCTTCTACACCACAGTCAATGACCTGCACCCACTGGGCTGAGCCAGGAGTGGGTCTTGTCCCAGCTCCTCCAGACCTCCACGGACCATGCTGGGAGCTGGCTTCAGATCATAATTATTCTCTGCTTCTACCATGGGCCCATTAAAGGCAGAATTTAGAGATGAAAAGCCCTGGGTCTCATTATCAGTCCCTACTTCAGACATGAACTTTGAAATTGGAAGTCTCTTCATGTGGCTTCTGTAGCTTTAATGACACCATCAGTATCTCCACCCTGAAGGGTGCACTAATTACAGGCACTGGGAAACACAGCTATATTTCAGTTAATCAAGTTCATTTGGCGCCTTGAAAAAAAATCACAATTAAGAAAAGAAATTGTGCATGTTGTATTTTTTGCTGGTCAACTTTGAAATAATAACTGTTTGATCTGCTCTAAATAAAATGAGAAAAACAGTCCACGCTTCACTATTCACAGGCAGAGGTGATGAACATATGTTTCTAATTTGAACTAAGAGAAAAGCAAAACTACCCAATTTTAGTAAATCTTAGTTCTCGATAACCACTCACAGTATATTTCAGCTAAGAAATGAGCATATGGTTCAAGGAATAAAGACACTAGCTGGCTTGAAGTGGAAACGAGGCTCCTAACCTCAGAGTTTCATGAGGTTTTACTGAATTTGATTCTTCAATATTTCCTGTGAATTTCCCCATTATTAAAGGATGCTGTTGGAGTTTCTCTCTGGTGCAGTGGGTTAAGAACCTAAGTGCAATGGCTCCAGTGGCTGTGGAGATGTGGGTTTGATCCTCTGCTGGCTCAGTGGGTTAAACGATCTGGCATCGCTGCAGCTATGGCATAGGTCACAGCTGCCACTTGAATTCTGTCCCTGGCCCAGGAACTTCCACATGCCTGCAGCAAGTTAAAAAGAAAGGATACTGTTGATCCATGCAGGTGAGTACCCGGCAATAGCATGGACACCTCACTATTTTACATCATCTTTTAGGTGAGATGGGTTTCATAGGAGATTATTGAGTCTCTTCAGAGCTTCTGCATCTGGATATGATCAGGTGGATTGATTTGCTTCATGTAAATGTGAAGTGTAGTGGGAGAGGGGGTGTTGATTGCCATCTGCCCTGTAAGGAACTGTGAGCTTCAAGTGGAGAAGGAGTTTGGTCACCATGGGATTTGGCTTCTTTTTCAGCCGGAATGGATTTACTGCGGTCAGACTACGGAGAATTCATTTTATTTTTGGCACATCTGTTAAATGTTTGTTTGTTTGTTTATACCCAGCCCTAGGTATACAGCACTGGCTTTTCATGGCAATTTGTAGAAGCAACATTGTTGTTTGTTGATGGGATTTGTCTGATGGGAGTTCCCTTAGTGGCTCCGTGGTTAACGAATCCGACTAAGAACCGTGAGGGTGCGGGTTCGATCCCTGGCCTCGCTCAGTGGGTTAAGGATCCGGCGTTGCCATGAGCTGTGTTGTAGGAGCAGACGCGGCTCGGATCCCGCAGTGACTGTGGCTGTGGCGAAGGCCGGCAGCTACAGCTCCTGTTAGACCCCTAGCCTGGGAACCTCCATATGCCGAGGGTACGGCTCTAGATAAAGACAAAAAGACAAAAAAAAAAAAATTTTGTCTGATGACTGAGTCAGACTCTGAGATGTACAAGGTCCTCAGGAGATCCCTGTACACACTAAAGTTTGGGGATTTCTGGGAAATGGGGATGAGAGGTTTTCAACTTACCTCCTACAGGGAAGCTGGGCTAGAAGCAGAGGACTAGGGCTGAGACTGTGCGAGGCCCTTCTGTGGAGGAGAGGTCAGAAGTCCAGCACAGAGAACTCTACCCAGTACTCTGCGATAATCTACATCAGAAAAGAATCTGAAAAAGAATGGATGTGTGTATATGAATCAGTTTGTTGTGCAGATCATCCCAGTAAAATTCCTGCACAAATTTTCTCGGAAACTTTAACAACATACTCGGGAAGTTCCCATTGTGGCTCAGTGATAACAAACGCGACTCGTACTCGTGAGGATGTGGGTTCAGTCCCTGGGCTCTCTCAGTGAGTTAAGGACCTGGCGTTGCTGTGAGCTGTGGTGTAGGCTGGCAGCTGTAGCTCCAACCGGACACCTAGCCAGGTAAATTCCATATGCAGTGAGTGCGGTCCTAAAAAGCAAAAAAATAAAAATAAAAAAGTAAATGAACTTCCATTTCATATTTTGTGTTTGAAATGTATGCTCCTTGAAATGTAAGTTATGCTTACATAAGGATTTTTATCTTGCTCTATAAATTATCTAAAGCATAAAAGGGACTTTCCTTTTTTTTTTAGGGCCACTCCCGCAGCCTACGGAGGTTCCCAGACAAGGGGTCCAATCAGAGCTACAGCTGCCAGCCTACACCACAGCCACAGCAATGCCAGATCTGAGCCATGTCTGTGATGTACACCACAGCCCATGGCAACCCCAGATCCTTAACCCACTGAGCAAGGCCAGGGATCAAACCCGCAACTCCATGGTTCCTAGTCAGATTCGTTTCCGCTGCACCACAATAGGAACTCCTAAAAGGGACTTTTAAGATCTAGTTCTATATTTCTTATATTGAAGATAGGTAAAGTTCTGAAATTCTGATCACAGAAATTATTGCAGGGTCTTTGTGGGTTCATTTAGCGTAAGTAAATCCAGGGACTAGCTTATGTTCTTTCTTTAATAATGTGCCTTGATTTCAACCATTTTGTAGTATGTTTTTAAAGCCTGCATGACATATAGTTTTATTTGATTGGTAGGATTATTGTCTCAAAGTTGCATGCTTAAATTATCTTCATTTCAGAATGGTTCTTTTTCCAGGTGTTAGGATGACAGTAACAATAGATAGTCTTAGTATAATTTTAAAGTTGAGAAGTAGAAATAAATTTCAGTGCAATCCATCTGAGGTTAAAAGTTGCATAAGTGACTCGAATAGCAGGGCTCAGGAAGGAATTGAAAAGATCACATAAAAATTACTGCTTTCGTTGGCAGTGACTCTAAATCAATCAATTTGCTAATGTGTTCTATAAAACAGGTTTGAGTTTCAGTTGTGTCTTTGTTTCTGTGTTCACTGCTGGGCGTAAAAATCTGGAGGCCACAATCTGTGCCCCCCAAAAGTTCTTAGCCCAGTCCAGATATACCCAAACTTGGCACTATTGATATTTTGGTCCAGACAATTCATTTTTGCAGTCGAGATTGTTAGGTGCACTGTGGAATGTTTAGCATCCTCCTTGGCCTCCACCCACTGAATGCCAGTAGAATTCCCTCCTCCTGCTGTGACAACCACACATGTCTTCAGAGTTTGCTAGATGTCCCCTGGGAGGAAAAATCATGGTGGAGTATCTCTGTCCTAGTAGGACAGAGAGGTTGTTACGGTCAGCCAGGTAGTGCCAGGGCTGGAAGAGCATGGGGAACCTAAGGAAAGCTATGAACTGACTGCACCGCAGGGCTCAAAGAGGCAGAGCGGCCTCGATGGCTTGTTTTGAGGGCAGTTCACTCAGGAGAAGTAGGTTGGACATTTTAACTTAATCTGGTATCAGCTGAACTACCTCTAAAGCCCGATGCTCCATGAAGTGACAAGATGAATATCAGCCAGTTTCCCTGTTCTGAGTATCAGCCAGTTTCCCGGTTCTGAGACTTGAATCCTTTTATGACTTAAAGATGGGGAAGATTTTCTTAAACATCATCCTATAGTTTTTCGTAAGTACTTTGCCTCTTACCTTCGTACAACACATTCCAACAATTTCGGACAGAGGTACTGATCCAATTTTATTTTCTATAGGCGTTGCACAAGTTTTTGCAGCCTGGTAATCCTGACCTGCGGTGCGAGGCTCTAGACAATTGTGGTTTTCCGTCTAGCCTCCCTCTAGTCTTCCGTACTAGCCCATTCTTCTATATCTTCCAAAGTACCAGGCTTCTGCTTTGTAATATCTTCTATCTAGTTCCTCTCTTATTCTTTTTCAGATTTTTTTCATGAATCTAGAGTGACTGGTATTACCACAAATTTGAAAATCATGCAATCCTCCCAAAATTGTTTAGGTTTTTATCAGTTACATTAATATTTTTTGTTTTATTTGGGAAGGATGGATATCTTAACAATGTCTGCCCATGCACATTTTGTCTACCTGTCTATTTCACTAAATAACTTAGAGTCAATATACCTAGGATAATTCCTGGCTACGTGATAATCTAATGTTAATGCAAACAATATCTTATTGAATTTTCTAATTATATTTTCTATATTGGCTTAGGTTTATATTTTGAACTAATGGCTACTTTGAACTCACATTTTATCAGTCTTTCTGTTGATTCTTCTGGTTTTTATATGTACCATATTTAAATTTATCCTGCAGATAATAGTATTTGACTTTTCTGCTAATCCTTATACTGTATATTTTTAATTTTGTAATGGTATTGAATAAAACTGTCTAAAATGGAAATCTTTATAAATTCAGCTACATTATAACTAAAAAAAAACAGAAACAAGACAAATGATGAACAAATAATTTATATTTATTTCTTATATAAGAAATAATTGACCAATGACCATTATCTATAATATTGTAGTAACTCCTAAAATCAGCATAAAGAAACACAGTCCGGTAGATAAATTATCAGTGAATCTGAAAAGCTAACTCATAGCTTGAAATATCTGAATGTCTAATAAATTTGAGTATATCTCCATATATTTTTCTTTCCTTTTTTTTCCTTGTTAAGGCTGCACCCACAGCAGATGGAGGTTCCCACACTAGAGGTCGCAGCCGCCGGCCTACACCACAACCATAGCAACATCAGATCCAAGCCACATCTGCGACCTACACCATAGCTCATGGCAATGTTGGATACTTAACCCACTGAGAAAGGCCAGGGATTGAACACACATCCTCATGGATACTAGCTGGGTTCGCTACTGATGAACCACAATGCGAACTCCTCCATATACTTATTAATCAGTGAGAAGATACTATTTAAAATCGAAACACCACTTTATGTCTTCCTGTTGCTAAAGTTTCAAAAGTTAGATACAAAACTCATTGCCCAGGCAATATGAAAACAAAGTTTTAGTGAGAACCTGAACTAATGCAGCAAATTTGAATACAAATTTAAGTTTTAATAAACAAGGGTGTGTGTTTGACTTAAAAGATAGTGGTTCCACTACCAAGGTATATACTTACAAGGAGTGAACAATTTTTTGTGCGTAATGGAATGAAAAGAGGTGTTAAAAATACCCCACCCATAGCAAGTATAAACTGTGATTTCCTCAGTCAGACCTGGCTATCCTGTCACCTTTCCCATGGAACACTTATGCAAGTTCAAAGATATCTAGGGATTTTATAAAATTTCATCATTGCAAAAATTAAAATGTTTTTTACTGAAAAATGGACAAGTCTAGATCTAGCAATAAAATGGACAAATAAATCCTGGTATACAAATTTCCTGAAATACCATTGAACAGTCAAAAGTAGTACATGCCTACATGTCAGTATAGATTTACCTCAAATGCAAATTTGGAATGAAAAAAAGTAGTAACTTATATTACACGATTATATGTTTATAGAAAACATATACATGAAATTCACTATATGTAACATCTTAGACTGTGTGTGTGGCCAAAACAAAATGCCATATTTCCCAAAACCTTTTTATTATGAAAATTTTAAAATCTACAGAAAAGTTACAAGAATAGTATTCTACATGTTGTCAACTGTGAGAAAAGCCAGGGTTGCAGTAAAAAAAAAAAAAATGAATAATAGTAAAGAATTAAAGTGTCAGTATATGAATTACTTCATGAGGTGCTTTGTAGGCATTCAGATACTTTAAAATCTGATTCCAAATTTTTAATACTATCGGGATTATGCAAACATTACGGTTTATGCTAGCTGTTGAAACCAAGAGTTGTTTTTAAAAAACAAAGAGGGAGTTCCCACTGTGGCACAGTGAGTTAAGGACCTCACGGCAGCTGCTTGGCTTGCTGCTGAGGCTTGTGTTTGATCCCCTGCCTAGATCCAGTGTTGTCATAGCCGTGGTGTAGGATGCAGTTGTGGTTCCGATCTGATGCCTGACCTAGGGACTTCTGTATGCTGCAGGTGCAGCCAAAACACACAAACAAAAAACAAAATACCACAGACTGGGAGACTTAACAGAAATTTCTTCAAAGTTCTGGGATTGGAAGTCTGGTTTGCCAGTATGGTCAGATAATGCTGAGAGCGCTCTTCCAGGCTTGTAGATGGTCTCTCCTTGCTGTACACTCAGGTGGACTTTCCTCAGTGAACGTGAGCCCCCCAGCACCCTCTCTTCTTCTTCCCATATGAGGCCATAAATCCTATTCAATTAGGAATCTACCATTATGAACTCATTTAACCTTAATTACCTCCTAAAAGCCAGTGGTTACATTGGGAGTTAGTGCTTTAACATATGCCCCTTTGGATGAAGGGGCAAAATTGATTCCATGGAACATGGTACATGAGTAGGTTTCTATTCATTTATTATAAGTATCTTCTAACGCTTTTATGTTGGCAGTTGTTCATATGAACACCAGTTTTTTACATCTAAGAATATAGGAGATGGGAGATAGATCAGGAGTCAACATATTCCGGTTACTGTTAGTGTGGAAACAATAATAAAATTAAGATTCAGATGAAAGGACAAAAATAAAGCCGTCTACGGACTGAAGCTGACAGTGTATCTTGTACTGGGAAATATGACGGATGGTATAAATACTATACCAATGAGGATAAACAGATTACAATATATGAATTTAAAAAGCTAATAGTGTGAAGTAAATCAAGCACATGAATATATGGAGGGGAGTATGAATGAAGGTAAGGGTAAGATAAGCTATTATAAGTAATCCAGTAAAACTGAATTTATGAGAAGTTAAAGTTGTACTTTATATAAAGTTAAAATAATATTTTAAATGTTAAGTTACAGAATTAATACCACTAACATACATACGAGATTTCACTGTATGTATTGTTTTTTAATTTTTATTTTTATTTCTTTGGGCCATGTCCACAACATGCAGAAGTTCCCAGGCCAGGATCCAACCCAAGGCACAGAGTGACAAGGCCAAAGCCTAAACTGCTAGGCTCCCAGGGAAATCACATTTTACCCCATTTAGATGAGGGCTAATTCAGAATTTGTGACATTTGTAGTTGTTAAAAATTTGAAGATAAAATATAAATAAAATGAATAACTTTATTTAATGTAATGTATTTATGATAAAATAACATTTCTCTTAAAAGATTACCAGAGGCACATGCTTTTTCCAATCCAGGACAATTCTTGTCAGCATCTCAAATGACCTCCACGTTGTCACACCCCGTGGTTTCTTCTCTGTTCCCATTTTATTCATTTTTGATAGGGCATGTCTTCCTTAAAATGACCTAACACCTTTTTTCCCCCTTACCTCCTTATCTATTTCTTTCCAATCACACTTGCTGGCTTTTTTCCCTCTTTCAAACCTGCCTGGGGCCGCTGTTCTTTCTGCTCTTGTTCCTTCATCTGTATGCTTTTTTGGTACATGGTTTCAATCCATCACAAACCTGCCTTAATCATTTACTAACAACCACATATTCACTCTCTCCCCGCGGATGTCAGATGAGATATCACATCTAACCCACCTCATATATAACTCAACCTAGTCTCCCAACTTCATCCTACGCTTTCCCCATCTTTAGAAGTAGCACTAGAATTCACTGAGCACCTGAAATCCCAAACTTGATTAATCTTTCCTGACCCACCCACTTCTAACCTTTCAGCGAGCTCTGCCAGTTAGGTCCTCTGAATTACCCATATGTCTGCATTCTCATGTTCTCTCTCAAGTCCATCATCTCTAACCCAGACCCCTGACTGAGAATGGTCCCAGCCTCCCCCTTGCCTCCCCTGTAGTCTCTCTTCCACGTAGTAGCCGAAATGACTTTCCAAAACTGTTAATCAGAGCGTATAATTCTCCGTTTAAAAGCCTCCCAGGGCTTCTGATCAAACTAAGGATGAACTTCAAACTCCTTACCTGGGCGATTATGGATTTATATCAGTTGGTTGCTGTCTGACATTCTGACCCTCGTTCACTTAGCTCTCAGCTGATGTCACGTTGCAGACACACAGGCATTCTTCAAACACTTGCTGCTCTAGTTCCCTCTGTGTGGCATCTTCTTCTCTTGGAGTTATATATACATGGCTGATTCTGACCTGGCACTCAGTTCTCAGGACATATGCTGCCTTTGAAACATTCCCAAATAATCCAATATAGGCAGGACCCTCACAGCCCTTTTCCTACATCTAGGTTGCAATCATATCGCCTCAGTTCATTTTTTTCATGATGTTTACCTTTTTTCTTTGCAATTGTAATTATCTTATTTGCTCTTTGACATTATTGGGTTTCCTTTATCCGCTAGAGCTAAATTTCGCAAAGACAATGACTGTCACTTCTGTTCATCAATATGTATTAATATATTCCTGTTGTCTAAAATGGACCTGACACATGGGGAAGCAGGAGAGTGGATCTACTTGAATGCTTATTACAAACCAGACATGGCTCAGACAGTGTTACCTTAAATTGCTCATTGCTCCAAACAACCCCATGCAGTAGATGTGATTAATATTCTGTATTTCAGAGGAGTTTACCAGATGAGGTTGACTGGCTCGCTGAGTATGTATTACTAACAACAAGCAGAACTGGGATTTTAACCTGGTGATGACTATGTCCAGAGTCTACACTCTACAGATTGCAGCCTTACTGTATTTAAGTGTAATGAAATAAGTTGAATGGAAGAACAAATAGAAAACTTGTATTGTGCTGTCATACATTACATTAGCTCTTATTTTAAACTCAGCTCAGGTTACTGAGTTTCCTTCATGTGAAATGATGGAAGTGTCCCAGCCACGGAGTTGGAAACAACTAAACCACAAAATTCATCTGTGAAGTATTCTGTCCACTCATCTTCTCATGGGGATTTCTCAACGGGAAACATTGGAAGCAATGATTTAAACCCACCACCCCTAATCATCCAAGGTGCCAAGGACCTGAGGTCCCTTGGCGCACCCTAAAATATTCAAAGTTTTAGGAATATTGCCCCGAGCATGGATTTTTCTTGTCTGTGATTCCCTTGTCTCTTATGGCGCAGTCCTCAGTGTTAGACTTCGGCCCTTCCGTTTCCATGGGTGACCATGCCTGGACTGGGTGATGAGCCAAGACACAGCTTAGTTCCATTCCCTTCAGAAAATCAGCCCGGTGCCCAAAGTGTGAGATGTGTTTATTCTCATTATTGTCCCAAGTAATCCACCTGTCGTTGCTCCTAATAGTCACTAGTGAACGATACCAGTGAGTGGACCCTTGAGTATAAACCTGTACCTCGTAGTTCATTATTTATGCCTTACCTATTAAGGAGGTCGCTGTGCAGATTCTACTTCACCTCCTGACTTTGCCTTCATATGTGCATAATCGCAAGGAAGTCAGGCCAAATGGCATATCTGCTCGGTACTGAACTTGGGCAAAACTCCTGTAGGACTACTTATTTTGTCTAAAGTTTCTATGCTTTTAGGCTGCCAGTTAATAACATCTATCATGATGGCAAGACTCTTTAGGTTGATAGAATCCAGATAAAACTGAGTTTAAGACTTCACCTTCAGCTACTGAAATAGCAATTTTCATCTTAAAGACTATTGAAGTAGGAAAGCTATTGAATAAAGCTCTCATATGATTGTATTAAAAAAGGACTCTAATAGGCATAAATCTATCTCTATAGACGCTTTTGCTTTTACTGAGTCTGGCCTTATTTCAGTATGTATTATTAATCTTTAAGACAGGGTTTATGCTTCCTTCTCTGTGTTGAACTATTTACAAAGGATGTCTCTGAACTGAGATAAGGTTAATAAGAAAAAAATATCACCTACAGCAGCCGAACCAAGAAAGGTTCATGTCAATTTTTTTCCCAAGTATGGCCAAGGAAACAAAAAAAAAAGACATTCTGGAGAGGAACAGATAATGCACCATGGCTTTTCCTAACCTCAGCCTTGTTTGCATCACAAAGCTGAACTGTGACTTGATTAAATCCTGGAAATGCTCACTGATATGTCAGACTTGAAAATAATCAAAATGATGTTTCATTCATGATTGACTTCTCCCTTGACCCTGACCCAGACTAGTGAACCAACTCAAAGGAGAAGACGGCAGCCAAGTGACCCAAGAGGAGGCCACCGCAGTGGAGCTCCCTCACGGCCAACCCTGGAGTCACTCCCACAGGCTCCATGCCAGGGCACTGCCATTCTAGAGAGAAAACCAACTGCTCCCCAGGAGGATGAAAGATAGTCATGAGGTCGGCCTATCACCTCAAGAGGACCAGTAGGCTTCCTGTCCAGTTTTGATCATCGTGAACAAGCTAGAATGCTGAGTATGCCAACACAGAACAAGGGACAAATGGCATCATAGGGAACAGGGGAAAACAGAACCAATTAGAAGAAAACAATTCACGATGGAGGAAAATGCTCTTCGTTGTTTTCTGAAATGAAACTCAGTAAAACATGTTCATATTAAAAGGAGCTTATATATAAGATAATAGAAAAATGAAATGCCAAGGGAGATCTTAAATCAGAGAAACAAAGTTAGAATTAAAACACCAGGATTACAGATCTAAATAATGAATTAGATCAAGGAACTGAATACTGAGTACTTCAACAAATATATAGAATATGGGTCTAGGGAACATCTGTAAACTTTGGGGTAAATATGACATATGTATACTCTGCATGGCCAAGCCGGAAATAGCTTAGGAAACACTATTTTAGAAGCCCTTGGAAAAACAAAACTGACTTAACAATGAAATTCTCCCCTTTAGAGATAAATCAAAATAAATAAATGTCTTAGAGACTGAGAAACCATGAAAAGTTGAGTAATAAATTCATTTAGAAATGGCACTAACTATATTCACATGATATTTTAAAAGCTGCAGAAATAAAATTGGCATTAATACTGAATCTGCATAACATTTACAATGATAGAAAAATTATAGCTATCAAATATGAATGTCCTATAATGATTATAGTTAATGTCAATAATGGGTTATATTAACAATCATTTAATATAGAATTAACATAGAAGCTAAGATGGCAAAACATGCATATTCTAGCTTTGGGGAATATAAATAAATGTTTATACTCATATTTTTAATATCTAAAAATAGAAATGTAGAATTATTCCATTGATGAGTAACTGTCAGTTTTAAGAAAATGAGGTTAATATATAGAATTTCTCACAATAGAAAAAGTAAGAGTGGACAGAATGGCTAATGATGTTTCCATAGAGACTGGAAGTCACAAATATCTCAATTACAGGAATAAGCAGCCTTAAATATACAGTCTCTTCTCTTTCCCACACAGATACTAATGACATCTCTTTGTGCAGAATATGAAAGGTGAAATTTTATCAGCTTTGCAACCAGCTAGTTAAGTTTGCTGGATGGGTTTGCAAGTGAGACTTGTATCCTGTGTCATTACATTATTTCCACTGACATCTTCTGTATTCCTTGTCAGGGTTGTTCCAGTTCTTTGGAGGATATGAAAATAACATATAAGGCCCTGATTTTCCCCAAATTTCTCTATCCTGTAGCCAAAAGTTGCTATGATTAGGATCACCCATGGCCTGGTGAGTAGGAGAAAAGACAAAAGCCAACAGTAAATTAACACTTCTGATGTGTCATTCATATATTTGCCTGAATTCATTATTCATTGATAGTGATCCATTTGGGATCCTGTTGAAACACTGAATTTGATTTAAAATTTCCATATCTCGATAAGATTAGCCCAAAACTAAATTAAGGGACTGGTAATCAAATTGATCTGCATGAAGAGCAAGAATCAGGATTTCCCGACGTGGCTCAGTGGAAACGAATCCAACTAGTATCCATGAGGATGTCGGTTCAGTCCCTGGTCTCGCTCAGTGGGTCAAGGATCAGGCGTTGCCATGAACTGTGGTATAGGTCGCAGACGTGACTCAGATGCCGAGTTGTTGTGGCTGTGGCTCCGACTTCAAACCCTAGCCTGGGAACTTCCATATGAGTGTGTGGCTATGGCCCTAAAAAGCAAACAAACAAACAAACAAAAAGAGTAAGCATCTTACTCTAAAGCCATCAGCACCCAGTCCTGTGGATAGAAGACTGATGTTCTTCCCAGAATTAATCTTGATACTCCTGCTCTATTCTGTAAGTTTTAAATGCACTCACTTAAATTTTATGAGATCTATTTATGTTTAAATACTTCGCCAAAAAAAAAAAAACCCTCATTCCTTTGATTTCTGCTATTAAAAAAAAAAGTTTTGTTTTCCCTTCTGAAATCTGCTTTGGAAGATGAATTCAGAGATAAAAGACTTGAGAGATTTTACTCCCCACCAAAAAGAACTTTTACAAAAATTTTCCTACTTTAAAATATTACTGGAAGTGCTCAGTAAAAATCAACATGTTATTTTGAGTAACTGTATTTGGCAAAAATCTCATGCCACTTTATTTTCTAGTCCTCCTAGCTCATTTCCAGCTCCCTCCAGTAACCCTGTATCCAGGCTCCAAGCCTGGACTGGGATCACCTCTTGGCCTTAGCTCCAGCCACTGACCCCCACCAAACAAGTCACCTGGAAGTGACCTCCCGCTGTTGGTGGCAAGTCAAGGCACACCTTAAAGACTACAGATTCTCCTCCTCCCAAAACCTTTTCTTTTCATCCCAGCCCCAATCATCTCCCCCTTTTGTGAATTTCTAGAACATTTGCAATGACCCTAGTGCAGCCTGGTTCCGTGTCATGTGCTATGTTTCAGTTTCTACTGTTTCTAGCGGGCTATCTGTGTCTCTTACTCGGGCACCTAGACCACAACCAGAAAAGGCCAGAGCCCATGCTTCTTGGGTGCCTGCAGCCCCAAACACAGAGCTAAGACCCTCTAGGTAGCAGTTTTCACTACACAATATCATGGCAGGAGGACTCTGAGCTAAAAGCTTCCTAGCCTGAGAGTCTAACAAAGCTCTCTTCAAAATTTATGAGACAATAAGGTCAGAACCCAAACAAAGCATGCAGATACATATACACTTGTTTTAGACAATGTGTGATTGGCTCCAGCCTTCGTTCACAAATATGTATCTCAAAATAATCACCCCAAAGTTTTTGTTTACTTTTGTTACTTTTTGTATAGCTGACTTACAATATTGCATTAGTTTCAGCTGTACAGCAAATGAATCAATTATATGTATACATATATCCATTCTTTTTTCCCATACAGGCCATTACAGACTATTGTGTAGAAAGTTTTGAATAAGGAAAGTATTCTCATTTGAGAAATGTTTTATTAGATTTTAAGGCAGGTGCATTATGAGCTCCTTGAAAATCTGATATTCAGCAGGGGCACAATTTTATATTGTTCGTTTCTAGATTCTCAACATGGTTTATGAAGGAAGCAAGAGAAAGAAGGTGTCAGAAAATATGAGATTCCCCCCCAACCACCACCGGACAGGAAAAACAAAAAATCAAAACAACCCTGGGGTAACATGCCACATGTGTCACCGTAATGTCAGTTGTTTCAGTTCACAGAAAAAAAATATGTTAAAATTCACAAGTTTGTAAGTGATGAGTCTTTTTACTTATTAATCTAGATTTTCTTCCCTTGGGGAAATTTTATCTCTGATTTCAGTGGTAAACACATTTTGAAGTAAAAAAGGACACTACTTTATCTTCCTCAGCAAAGCTGTCACACAATTCTCCACATGAGCAAAAACACTTATATTGGTACAGACTTTCTTGCAGGTTGCAAATGTTAACTTCTGAAAAATAAACTCTTTTTAAAAGTTATTCTTCTAGGTTTTGTTATTAAGATACTTTAAGCCATCTGAATAATATCTTTGCCACTATAGCATCCTAAAATCCTTAGTTTTTAATTTCTTCACTTTTCACAGGTATTTGAGATTCTAAAGAAATAATAAAACATACTCCATCAACAGAAGCAGTTTGTTAAGTACCTACTATGTGTCGAGCGTTGCATTGGATCCTGGGGATATTCTAGTGAACAAGACGTCCCATCTTCCTGGGAGAAAAACCATGAAAGCTGTCATCACCATAAAGCTCAATCATTGATGATGAGGGAAGCCTGGGGAACTGTAGAATGTGAGCAGGACCAATTCAGCCTGACATGAAGATCGGAAAAGGCAGCCCTAATAAAGGTACATTTAAATTGAGATCTGAAACAAAGGCAAAGAATGCAAGGGGAGAAGGCAGTTCCGGTGGAGGACATGGTCAACGTGAGAAAGAATATGGTGACTTTGGGACAAATGAAGACGATCAGCATCCTCCAACGCTGGAAAGGAGGGGAGGCCCTATCTGGAGGATGTGAGAGAGCCTGGTAGATTGTATGTATTCCACAGGGTGATGCAAGGTCATTAAAGAGTTTAAGTACCATAATTTTGTTTATAAAAGTCCCTCTGTCTGTAGAGACTAGGGGCAGAGCCGGAGGCACAAGGTAAGTCAGACTGGACCTCTCTGTCCCTTCCACGAAAAAAGACGATCATGGGTCCTGCCGGAATTGGATGGGAAAAATACGGAGGGATGCAAGACATATTCCAGAAGAAGAGCTGAACGTATTTGGTGATTGTGAGAACTCTGGTGATGAGGAAGGAAGAATATCTGCACACCCCGTACGGCTGTGCAAGCTGTGCACTAAACAACTCGGGGTGCCATTGCCATCACATCCGTATTGAAGTTCCTTGATGAAGTTGTGCGTCATGAAACCAGAAAGCGCAAGGATGAAAGAGTCTGCTTTGGTCTTTATCCTTGCCAGATGATAATGCTGCCACCATTTATCGTAAGGTAGGAGAAAATCAGGTTCATGACGGTAAGGTAGGTAGTGGTGCAGGGACCAGGGGAAATAACAAGATGACTGCTAAACTGTTTGAACGAAGATGGGTGCTAGTCCAGTGTATGTGGGTCTGACATGTTGTACGTTTAAGAAATCTCAGCCTACAGGGGATAATGGAAGCCAGAGAGTTTTCTAAGATTAGACCAAGAGTGTGTAGAGACTGAAAATTTTTGTAATTTCAGAACTTTTGGAATTTTAACACCCAATGGTAAGAGAGAAGCAAAGAACCAACAGGTGGGGGAGGGAACTGAAAGACCAGGGAAAGCTGGTGACACAGGGTCCATGGAAGAGAGGGCGGAGGGGGAAAATAGCTGAATTTTGAGAAGTGTTTACAGGGTAGACCGAAACAAGTGTGCCCTTGATTAGCATGATTCCCTTAAAAAGGTGCAGAATCCTTGGAGTTCCCACTGTGGCTTAGTGGAAACAAATCTGACTAGTACCCATGAGGACGCAGGTTCGATCCCTGGCCTCGCTCAGTAGGTTAAGGATCCGGCGTTGCAGTGAGCTGTGGTGTAGGTCACAGACACAGCTCAGATATGGTGTTGCTGTGGCTGAGGCATAGGCCAGCAGCTACAGCTCCAGTTCGACCCCTAGCCTGGGAACTTCTATATGCCGCAGGTGCAGCCCTAAAAAGACCAAAAGGAAAAAGAAAAGAAAAGAAAAGAAAAGAAAAGAAAGGGGCAGAATCCAGATCGTAATTGCTTTAAGGTGGAAAAGAAAATGCAGAAATAGAAACAGGAGGTGTGGACAACTCCTTCATGCAGTTTAACTGAGGGTATTAGGGTGAGTAGGGCAGTGGTGAAAGGATTGTTAGAATAAAGGGGCGGAGGTTAAATATGCAAAACAAGGTCATTTTTTTTAGGAGTTTAAACAAGCAAAGTCGAGGCGATTAGCTTCCTGTTGAAGCAGATGCTCATTGTTCTTTGTAATAAGTGAGAATATTACCCCATACACGTCTCAATGCTGTTTCACTTGAGTTAGCACAAATCAAAAGGATATAAACTGATACAGAAAGACATTCAGTAAGGAAAACTTTCAGGAAACAACTTGAAAAATCTTGTGTTCTCTAATGAAATTACTATTTTATCGCTTTTTGGAGAAATTCTTTTTCTCTCTTCAATTTACCTGTTCGGTGGCTTATAAAATTTTAATGTTAGTGGTATAGGAAATTCAAATAATGATACAAATATACAGCAGGAATAGAATATCAGTCTTATACCAAGTTAGTTACAGAAATATCGAAGCCGAATTTCAAAGCAGAAGCTGGGTTGTTGAAAGAAAGTTCCTCTGCTATACTTCCACAGCCCAGCAAACAGAAGTCCATAATTATTTTCTTATAGTATTTGAAGAGTAAAAATGAGTTATAAATTGAAATTCAACAATTTTTGATCAATACTTTGAGTACTTTCAATACATATTGAAGAGAAGACAGATTACAAATACTCTATGTATCCTCTCAAAAAATTATCCAGAGAAAGCATTGTTTCTGAGGAAATGTATTTGAAGAAACTTTAAAGATTACTTCACGAAAACAACACTTATGACACTTTCAAAAACAGTAATTTTAAATAACTCGTGATTGCTTCTGCTGAAATAGTCTAATTCCCGCTGAAGGGATTTTTATGTTAGAATTGGAGAAACTGTATCTCACTCACTATTCGTCACAGGTCCTAAAGCAGAAAGTCCATATAATTAAATACTAGTACATTCTATATTTTGTTTTCCAAGCCATTTTCTTTTGCTTGAAGATTTGGCAATAATTCTTTCTCAAAGGTGAGCGTTCATCATTTATAGCAAGGCTGCTGTATTAAATCAACCCCAGGAATCTGGAGTTTTCTGTGTGGTTCATTTTCAAATTCTGCATTGGCCCATCCAGCTGGATGGTCCATTATCTGGGAAGCATCCAGCCTGTCTGCATTTGGCATCTTAGTTACCTGGAGTACCACCTGTCATGCTAACGTACTGGCATTCTCCCATATTACAATCAGGCTGAAAAGTCCTACCCTTCATTAGTCCAAGTTCACTATTTCTCTAGGGATGCTAAATTCCTTCAGCTGACGTTCGTGTATGATAGATGAAATAACTGAATCCAAGCTTGGCTTCAGAGACACTGTGTTGTCCAGGAAATCATTTTCATTTTGTACAGACTGGCCCATTCTCTTCTCTTTTCTCCTGCAGTCTCTGAAATTTTCTGTGTTGCTATACTAGGTGGCCAAGTTGGAGAGAAATGACAGAATACCTAATGACAATGAATGGAAGGGCTAATTATAAATAATTAATAGATAAGGTGATACATTTGTTATTGCCCAATTATCGGGAATACTGTGCATTTTTATTCCTTGTGCATTTTTTTCCTTTTGCATTCTGACTTTTCAGTGCACTTTTTGTAGTTTCACGCCCCAACACAGGGAAATGTCAGCATCATTATATGAAATTTTTGCATATGAATAAGAAACCCTTTTCTCTCAGCCCTCATCACCTGACAGTCAGTCTGGCTCTACAACCCATAATAATTGCTTTCAATTGACAAGAAACAGTAAGATTTTATATCCCCATAAAATTAAACATAATTTTTTATTCCTTCTCTTAGAAGATTTTGATATTCTAACCAAAAATCTACTCATTCATGAGTAACAAAACTATGGAGGCAAGATCATTCTATATTATAATTCTATATTATAACTCCCTCTGGATTTTTTTTTTGTTTTTTTCCTTAAATTAGTTAGTCACGGTGATGCCAAGTATAAAAGACTCCGAAAGCATATTATATTCACCACACTCATCACACTGTTCCTCCAGGGCATCTCTTAGTTGAGAAAGACACATTCTTTCTCACCCATCTGGATGCCTTGACCAAAACAAATCCCTGCATGTTAGTCCCCAAAACACAAGATCGGTACAGTCAACTGAAAGGCAAGCCTGGTTTTGAGGGTGGAAAGATGAAAATCACTGGCACCATTTTCCTCTTTTACTAAAAGGAGGCTCTCATTAGCCTCTCCTTCGCATTCTCTTGCATTAGGTATAATTTTGGTGAAGTTTCATGCTTGGGAAGAACTCATGTACTTGTCAGGTTGAACATAATGTTCACGTGTCTGCATTGACACCATCTGAGATTTTGTGGGTGGAACAGAGGAACACTGTCCCATCAAGAACCCATGCAGAATCTCACATGACCCACCAAAGGGTGGTATGAGGGTCCAGGAGATTGGGAGGTATGACAGAGGGGAGGCCCCAGTCCAAATCTGAACAGGCTTTTCTGTCATAATTAACACAGAACCTCAAAATATCACACAATAAAATGCACCACTGATCATACAACATTGAAGGACATTTCTTTTTTTCTTTCTTTCTTTTAAAGTACAGTTGATTTACAACGCTGTGCAAATTTCTGCTGTATGGCAAAGTGACCCAGTCCTATGTACATATATTCACATTCTTTTATTTTAATATCACTTTCCATCATGGTCTGTCCCAGGAGACTGGATATAGTTCCCTGTGCTGTCCAGCAGGACCTCCCTGCTTAGCCATTCTAAATGTAAGAGTTTGCATCTACTAACCCCCAACTCCCAGTCCATCCCCCTCCCTCCCCCTCCCCTTTGGCAACTACAGATCTGCTCTCCAGGTCTGTGAGTCTGTTTCTATTTTGTAAATAGGTTCCTCTGTGACACATTTCAGATTCCACATATAAGTGAGATCATATGGTGTTTGTTGCAGGGCATTTCTTGACCCAATGATCCGGGCGTTCTTCATCTTGTCACACTGCCACCTCAGCATATGACTTCGAGCCTGTCACTCATGGGGGGAACAGAGAGAGACTCAGTAGATTTTAAACGTCCCGGCTGCTTGTACCACATTGGCCAGAACTAGTCACCTGACCCCACCCAAGTCAGGGGAGGCTGGAAATGTGAAGTCCCAGTTATCGAAAAAGCAGGGCTGTCTCTGATATACCAGATTAAATGCTTTGCCTGGAGTGTATCCATTAAGTACATGAAGTCTTAGACCCGCATCAAGATGTCGTGGGAAGTATCATTTCTAACCTTCTCTCTCTCTCTCTCTCTCTCTCTCTCTCTCTCTCTCTCTCTCTCTCTCTATTTTCTGCTCTGTGTGGAACAGTCAGGCAGGGAAGGATGGTCTGGAAAATTGGAAGAGAGATCCCGCTTTCTCCTTAATGAGAACTATATTCTCTAGAAACTATGAATTGAGGTCTTCCGTTGAGGTTGCAGAACATTCGAGGTTTAAGGGGAGCAGAGAAGATGTGAAGATCTGAGGAAGAGTAGTGGGCTTGTCTCAGGGTAGAGTGTCTTCCTGAGATTTTTTTGGCGGGTCCTCACTTGGGGTGAGTCTGGCCAGTAAACACACTGTTTTCTCAATCACCTCTCGGCTGGGTGCGCCTCTGTCTTCAATTCTGGGAAGCACTCTGCTCTCACTTGACTCTTGTCTTCTTCCATTGTTTCTGGCACGATGGAAAGATGTTGGAAGGTCTGCTCTTTCCTTATGCCTTAAGTTTTCTTTCATTCTGTCAGTTTAACACTCTTGCTCTGTGTTCTGAGAAAAATCCTTCACTTCCATTTTCCAGCTCGCTGATTTTCTATCTCTTTTGTATTTAAACTACCTATTACATTGCTGTTTGGTGAAAATTTTTAATTTCCAGGTCTCTCTACGATATCTTTTTCTCTTGAATATTTTTTTTACATTTTCTGGGATGATGATTACGTTAATTTTTAATGTCTACACTGCTGCATTTTAGAGTCCTGTTTCTTTCTTAAAGAAGGTAGATTCTTCCATCATTCTAGTCCATGCTTGGATCCATTTCACCACATCTCAAGGATGCTTCTGGGTAAATGTCCACCAACCCACAGTGTCAATTGATATTTAATTTGCACATATGGCACATATGGAAATGGAAATATTTTATTATATTTATGTTTCTTTGCCCATATATTACACATTTATATACAAATATTTGAGTCATTTATACTCCTTCAAACTGCCTTCTAGTTTTCCTCATATTTTCAGTATATCTTTATTTTGGCTGAATTAACCAGTCTTTTTTCTTTTTTGGCTGCACCCATGGCATATGGAAGTTCCCAGGCAAGGGGTCAAATCAGAGCTACAGCTGCCAGCCTGCACCACAGCCACAGCAACACAGGATCAGAGCCACATCTGTGACCCACACCACAGCTCATGGCAACGCCGGATCCCTGACCCACTGAGCAAGACGGGGGATCGAACCTGAGTCCTCATAGATACTAGTCGGCTTCATTTCCACTTCACCACAATGGGAACTCCCAAGGCCAAATATTTTCATGGGTTGTATGTATTTCCTAGCAATTATGAGAGATGTTATATGAAACGACTCTTCTAGAAACAAGACTTGGCTACCTTGAACCTCAGTTTTTAGTGTCTTGTGTTGCTCATTCAGGAAAAGAGTATTGGAGGGAAATTTAGCCTTAACCCATTGCCTACATAAACAGGAAGCACCCCCTAAAAGTACCAGGGGCCTCCCAGATTGGAGCCACCCTTCTCCTTTCTTCCTCCATCTCAGAACTTCCCCAGGGCTCCAGGCGCCTAGAAAGGGAGTCGATTCCTCTCTCTGATCCTCCTCTAATTCCGATTGTCATGTCAGTGCCATGGGAAAGGCTGGGGAAGAAGCTGATTATGAACTTTCACTGGCATATTTATACCTGATGCACAGAGAAATTGTATGTTTATCACTGATTCGGTGGCCTCATCTAATTTAAGGAGATAAGTTAGGCAATACTGTGGATTTTCTTGCATCTAGGACTAGTTTAAATACTCCTCCATTAATTTAATAAGCTTTTTTTTTTTGTCTTTTTTGCCTTATCTAGGGCTGCACCCATGGCATATGGAGGTTCCTAGGCTAGGGGTCTATCAGGAGCTGTAGCCGCCAGCCTTCGCCACAGCCACAGCAATGTGGGATCCGAGCCGCGTCTGCGACCTACACCACAGCTCATGGCAACGCCGGATCCTTAGCCCACTGAGCAAGGCCAGGGATCAAACCCGCAACCTCACGGTTCCTAGTCAGGTTCGTTAACCACTGAGCCACGATGGGAACTCCTAATCAGCCTTTTCTTGAGAGAAGAAATATACTACAAATAATATATCAATTATAAGTTACCATTCCCATTTTTTAAATGTTAAATTCTTTTAAAATTGTGTTTTAGAATAAAGGGTCTGCAATGGTGAAATCATGTCCCATTTTGATTCAAGATAGACATTGTATTCAATAGCTATCAACTATCTGAGTTCTGGCATTTCAGAGAAAGTGTACAAAAAAACATTTGGCTAGGACAAGTGACATAATTTGTAGGATGAAGTACAAAATAAAAACATAGGCCTCTTATTCAAAAGACAGGGAAAATATGTGAAAATACTAAACTATGGAGGTTTTTCTCTTTATTTTGCAGTGTCTTTCTTTTCTTGTCATACTGCTTTTTTATCCTGCTTTTCGTATTTGATATTTAATGTCATTCTAAGTAAAGACAGTCAAAATTATAAATTACTAGCAGGTATTTTTCCATTCATTTATATACTATGCAATAACAGTGTTAAATATAAATATAAAAGTATGTAATTCATTTGCAGAACCAGAAAAATGATGTAATTCATACGTTATAACTCATGCATGCATATTGTGTTATCAGAACAATGGAGACACTACACAGCATTACATCACCTGCTTTTCAGCTTTTGTTTTCATGTCTTGATATGCATACTTTTTAACCACCATTCTCTACCTTTGGCTTATTGATGAGTGAGGAAGGACTGAAAGGAAAAGGAACCACAAAATAGTCTATTTTTCTCTTTCTTTGTCATGGTTTTTAACCTCCGTGATAGACTGATGCAGGGGGGTAACACAGATTTAAAAAAAAAAAGATACAAATTTCCTCCATCAGTTGTATTTCTTACAATAACACTGCCTTCTTTCTCTGTTTGAAACATCTTCCCTTTCAAAGAAAGGTCTGGTTTGAACGGAAAGCTTGGCTTCCCAGAGCTGCCAGTGCCTCGCTCTACTCAGCTGTAGACCTAACGTGCTCACCTTATGTTAACATTGAGTTTCACGGAAGCACCAACATCATGAGTTCACAGAAATGCTGGGCTCATTGACTTTTAAAGGGCTATATGGACACAGACCATACACCTCTCCTAAAAATAACTCAAAATGAATTATAGACCTAAACGTAAATGAAAAAAAATGTGAAACACAGGAGTTCCCCTTGTGGCTCAGTGGAAACGCACCTGACTACTATCCATGAGAATACACGTTCGATTCCTGGCCCCACTCAGTGGGTTAAGGATCCAGCATTGCCGTGAGCTGAGGTGTAGGTCACAGATGCAGCTTGGATTCCGTGTTGCTGTGGCTGTGGTGCAGGCCGGCAGCTGTAGCTCCAACTGGACCCCTGGCCTGGGAAATTCCATATGCTGCCAGTGCAGCTGTGAAAAGCAAAAAAAGAAAAAAAAGAAGAAGAAGAAGAAAAACAAAAACTCCCAGAAGATGACACAGGAGAAAATTTAGATGACTTTGGGTATAGCAATGACTTTTTAGGTGCAACACCATTAAAGATCCATTAAAGAAGTCATTGATAAGCTGGACTTCATTAAAATTGTGCTAAAGATAATGTTAAAAGATTGAGAAGACAAGCCACAGTCTGGGAGAAAATATTTGCAAATAACACATCTGAAAAAGGCCTCATATACACATATATGTAAAACTCAACAATAAAATAATTTTTAAATAGGCCGGGGCTATGGCAGGGGAAAAACTCAGTAGACAAAGTGACACCCTTGCCAACCTAACTGCAAATTTAGATAACCGTAAATAGACTTAGAACCTAGTGATTGTTTCCATGTTTCTGCTGATGAATCAAAGGCAAAATATCTCTCCTGAGTGATGCCTGAATTCTGCTACTTCTCCAGCGTCCTCTGCATACTTGCTGCAAGGAAAACTTTTCATCAGCAAGGTCCCAAACCACCTACGTGATGAATCACATTCTGAATAAGAAATCGTAAAGTAGGATAAAGTCTTCTGGCTTTGACTTCCTCTAAGAACTTCGATGATCTTAAGGGAATATAAGATATTGATGATATTCTGCTTTATACATGTACTTATTTTTACCTATAGCTTATAATTCTAATTCAATGGTAAATGAAAGACAAAACAAAAATGTCTCTTTTCATTTTACAGGTAGTAAGTTACCTCATTTATCTCTTTACACATCAGAGGGAACTGAACAAACATTATTCATTACTGTGCATCTAATTTTATTTCTGAAAGCATATACCTGTGCCTTAACCTCAAAAGATTCTTTCTGGATATGTGAAAAAATAAATCTGTTTCCAGGCTAATTGCTACCAATTATCAAATTGATGTGAGAACATCAACATTTGATGATTACTGTATTTAACTGGTATTAAAAACTGAATGTAAACAAGCAACAATGTTGCCTTTCTTCAAGTCAGCACGGATTCTGCAGCTCTCACCGGTGATCAGGTTATCCCGAAATCCATGCTCATCAGATCCCTCGCCAAAGCTGCACGGCCAGAGCTGTATTCTCACACTCAGATTTGTCATCCTCACTTAGAGTTCAACAAATGCAAAAAGAGAGTCATCATCTGACGCCTTCTCTGACTCTTCTCTTTTCCTAATGATATACTTTCTAAACCCATCGCCCTTGGTCGAAGCCTTGTCATCATTTCTTAAATTGGGATCCTCATTTTTGATTTCTCAATTGCTTTCATCCCTTCAAGCCATCCAGTCACCAAACTTTTTCTCTTCCTACCACTGCACAGGAATTCACATAGCAGACCTGAGACTTCTATCCTCAGAAAAATCTGCTTGCAAAGTTGGTTCCTGGCTGAAATCTGGGAACTTGGCTGGTATACAGTGCCCTGAACTGACATAAAACTTTTCCCATATGATAAGATTGGCTCACTGTGACTAGGTTGGGTTTTTTTTTTTTTTTTTTTTTTTTTTTGGTCTTTTGAGGGCCACACCAGTGGCTTATGGAGGTTCCCAGGCTGGGGGTCAGATCAGAGCTGCAGATGCTGGCCTATACCACGGCCATGGAAATGAGGGATCTAAGCCTTGTCCGCAACCTACACCACAGCTCATGGCAATGCCAGATCCTTAACCCACTGAGCAAAGCCAGGGGTCAAACCTGCATCCTCATGGATACTAGTCAGATTTGTTTCCACCGACCCAGGATGAGGACTCCTAGGCTGTTGTTAAAAACAATATGGTCTATGCTAGACAAGTCCTTTCCTTCCAGGAGTCAGGGATTACAGTGGTTGGCAGAGAATGTCCACACAACCAGCCCCTTAAAAGTCTATTCAGTGAGCTTCCTTGATAGAGAACACTCCTTACACAGTGTCCCAATTTATTGCTTGAGGAATTAAGCACATCCTGCACGATTTCACTGGGGAAGACTGCTGGAATCTTGAGCCTGCTTTCTCCCAGCCTGGTCTCCTGAACCCTTTCCCTTTACTGATCTTGTTTTGTTTCCTTTTGTTATATTAAATCTTAGCTGTGAGTGTAACTGGGCTCTGAGTCCTGGGAGCCTTCATAACGAATCACAGAACCTAAGAGGATATTGGAGTCTTGGTTTCACTATTTGACTTCCTTGTTTTTTTTTTTGGCCACCAGACCTGAACCAGAGTTGCAGCCTACACCACATCTGTGGCAACGCTGGATCCTTAACCCACTGTACCAGGCCAGGAATCGAACCTGTGTCCCAATGCTCCAGAGATGCCACTGATCCCTTTGTGCCACATGGGAATTCCTCACTTCTCTTGAGATCTTTGTTGTTCTTCATATGTTTCTGTATTTTTTTTAATTACATTTTATGGGAGTACAGTCATTTACAATATTGTGTTATTTTCCAAAACCCAGCTTGCCTCTCTAGCTCTTGTCTTCCCACCTTCAAAATAACTCTGTAGATTATTTTAGTTCTTAAGTGGTTCACTTCTTTCTCTTTATTACTCCACTCCTATCATCTCAGCTCCATCACTTTCTCACTGGGGTTGTAGGAGTCTCCACCTGAAAACATTTGGCTCTCACCTTGCCTAGGAAACCTTTCTCAATTATTTCTAAAAATTGAAAGACACAGTGTAATCATGGTATCTTCCATTTATAACACTACAAAAGCTCCCTGAATGACAGCCTCCTGACCTGTCCCAGGAGGACTGCTGTCTCTCACCTCATTGCTTGCCAAGTCCAAACGGATCTCCACAACCCACCCTCAGACATCAGTCATGTCAAACTGCTCCTCGTGTCCTGGTTACACCAGATAGTTTAATTACTTCAGGTCTCTCAAAAATTCTCCCTCTCACAGGAATATTTTCCCCATGGAGAAACAACTGAATTTCCAAAACTTATGTCGAGTTAAAAAAAAAAAAAAGATACAAATGAAAATATATGCAAAATAGGAATAGACCCACAGACATAGGAAGCAAACTTACGGTTGCAAAAGGGGGTAGAGAGGGGTAAGTTAAGAGTTTGGGATTAACAGATATATATAAAATAGGAACCAGCAAGAACCTGCTGTACGGCATGGGAAAATATACTCAATATTTTGTAATTTTGTAATGCCTTTTTGTTTTTAAAACTATGCATCATTCTTTTCAAACTTATTGCCTTGAGTGAGAATATTTATAATATTTATTATATTTATTTATTATAAATAAATATTTGCTATAAATATTTATTATATTTTTTGGTTGCTGATGCCAAATTAACACATTTTTTAGAAAATTATGATTTAGCCTATAAGAGAAAATAATCTGAAAAAAGTATATATATGTACATATACATATCTATATTTTAAATTATGATTCCCATTTTCAGGGGTAAGAAAACTGCAGTTTAGAGTTGTGAAGCCACACTGACATCTGCTTAGAAAGCATCTGTGTTACAGACGTGAGATTTAACTTTCTTTTTGTTCTATTGATGACCAGAGTATCTTTGCAACCATTTTACAGTATTGTTTTCCTGTAGTGACACCTACAATCTCAAACCTTTAAGTGAGTGCAAACCACTGTGTTCTGTGCTGACCCCAGACTTCTTCATGGATCCACTTTTCAGCTCTTGGCCAGAGATAATGTGCTTAGCAAAATATCTTACCACGGCTTTTTTGGTCAGAACTACTCTTAAATGTTCTTTCATTTTAGCTTTCCTTGAGTAAACATATGCTCATTCATCATTTTTTCCCAAACACTGAAGAATGTTTTTCACTATGTTAAGTGCTTCTTTGTTTTTAAAACTATGAATCATTCTTCTGAAACTTACTGCCTTGGGTGAGAATATTTATTATATTTTTTGGTGGCTGATGTCAAATTAACACATTTTAGAAAATAATGATAGCAATTATTTCTACCCAAGTCTTTTGGATATTTGCACATGTGGCTATACTGTGAATGATTTTTCATAGTGTAGCATAATTTTCCAGTAAATCAAAGATGTTTTTGGCAAGATCATTATGGAAAAGCCAATGGACTTTGAGATGTGTGCATGTACTTTTGTCTCAAGTTTTTGTCCAATTTTTTAAAAAATTTTGAGACTGATAAATTCTTAAATGGCACATTATATTCAGACACAATGACTATAACAAAACTGTAACTGAAATTTGAAATGAATGGACGTGTTCCTTAATCTCATTAGGATCAAAATAGGAAAACAGTCTGCTCATTTATTTCAATGTTCTCTTGCATAAAATTTTAAGTTATTTTAGAAGTTTTCACTTGAAGAATACAAATTTTCCAAATCACAAGTAAACTTTAAGATCATAATGAACTTTATTTTAAAAGAAGTTATGTAGCTGTTTTGCTGTTGTTGCTGTTCATTGTTGTTGTTGTTTTCTAACTTCTGCTTTGAAGGATTTTTCGCTCTGTCTCCTTGGTTACTCTCAGTTCCTGGATTTATAACCTTTACCTCAGGGGCTCTGAATCCCCAGGGCACGAGTATTTGAAGTGAAGACTAAGCACAACATACGACCTCAATACTCCATGCACGATGCTAAAGAAGTTAAGATCAGGAGTTCCTGGGACCAGGGATTGAATTCAAGCCACAGCTCCAACAAACCCGATCCTTTAACCCACTGAGCCAGGCCTGGGATCAAACCTGCACCTCCGCAGTGACCCGAGCCAACCTGCTGCAGTCAGGTTCTCAACGTACTGCACCACAGCAGGAACTCCATTTTTTTTTTTATGAGTTAAAAATCCATGCAGATACCTACATTAACCATCTATCTTTTCAGAATTTACAAATTCCAAATAAAGCTCTGGCTTTGTACTGCTTCTTACAGAATGAATGGAGTCAAAAGTTCCTTGTTCCTCGCTGTCTCCACCTATACTTTATTTTTGTGCATACCGTGTTGTTATTATAGGTCATACATCTGTTACTGCATTTGATTATTCATTGAGGATAAGGTTCATTCTTCGAACATCTTTTCATCCCTGGTATTTAGCACTACGGATAACAATTTCCTATTAAAAACAGGAACACCCAGTCAAATTTATTATTTGTTTGAATGAATGAAACAATGTACTTCAGAATCAGATTTATTTCTGAATCTCCTACAAAAATTACTATTACCTCCCGGTTTTCTAAAGTTTTTTTTTTCCTTATTAAGTATCTTAGTTATCCAGTTAGATAACCCAGTAAAAGTCATGCTTCAGTCATTTCTTGATCTAGGCTTGTACCGCATGTGCACTGAGAATTGCTTTATCAGGTCACAGTGATTCTAGGGCTTTCAGAGAAATGCAATCCTTACCTTTCATTAGTGAATGAGGCAAAACTTAAACTATGTCTACTGTACTCACATCTATCATCCATTTATTAGATATTTGGTACCACACTATCCAAATATTTTTTCACCTTGATTTCTTGGACTAAATATATACAGATGACCACTCCAAAACAAGTTGAGCTGTTTTCAGTCATTTTCATAGCTGCAAAGGTCTCCACTGTTTATGCAACCAGGGATCTGCAAATGGACATTTGCAAAATTGTTTTTGCTATTAAGAAAAGTACCACAATAAGCAGCTCTCTGTATACATGTTTCTTTTCTGCCAGTTTATTTTCGGATAGATTTTCCAAAAAAAAAAAAAGCATTGAAGAGCATGCTAAATTGTGCTATATTTTCAAAAACCTCTCTGATGGGTAACTACTCAGAAGCAGGATTACTGGATCAGATGGTAGTATTTTAAATTTTTTTGAGAAATCTTCATATTGTTTTCCATAACGGCTGCATCATTTTACATTCCCACCAACAACAGTGCATAAGAGATCCAGTTTCTCACCAACATTTATCTTTTTTTTAAGCCATTCAATAAGCTGTAGTGTAAAAACCTGCCCACACTTGATTTTCTCTTTTTTGCAATGCAAGAGCCTGCCTTAAGCTTTGATTGCTAAGGAAGCTACTTCAAAAAGACCTGTCTTGACTAGATAAAAATCCAGGCCTCCTCCCTAACCCCCCTACCTGTAGGTCTTTTGTTTTAGCGATATTGTTTGGTTTTATTACCAAATCCAAGCTTGTTCTTCTTGCCCCATGACAGGCCAATAGATTGGGAGGCAATTTGTTGGGGCAAGGAATAATGACTTTTAATTGGAAAGCCAGCAGACCGTGAAGGTACCAGACTTATGTCTCAAAAAACCATCTCCTCTCAGTCAGAATTCATGTTCCTTTTATACAAGAAAGGGGAGGCAGGGAGGTTAGTGGTTGTAGACTTCCAGGTGGGAATTACTTTGGTTTTGCAGCTGTCCACCGGAGACCAGGACATGAGTTCCTGTAAACCTCCAACAAAACATGTGATTCTCTGTTCTGCAACATTTTATCTAAAAATGTAATACTCTTAAAGGTCCTAGCCTTAAGAATCGACTACCCTGTATAGTCAGCATCCCTTTGCAAAAGGTGTAGCACCTGGACGACTAAGCAGTGACAGAGGACAAAGTTAAAGCAAAGTTAAAGGAAAAGGAATAGATCTAATATGGAGTCAGCTTTGCTCTTTGCTATTACAGTTTACTGACAATTTAGGTCACTTGTTTTTAATTTTCCTGCACCTCATTCCCACTCTTAGGTTGCAAATTCACAGATTAAGAGTGACCTAAGATTCTTGGTCCCCACCCTCAACCCAAATAAAAGAAGCCTCAGGCTGCAGGTTCTCCCACTCTCTCCACCCAGTACTTCAGTGTGTGACCCTAGACGCCCCATGTAATTTTCAGGACATGTGACTAAAAAATATTTTTCTTTTTTTCCAAATTTTCTTGGTGACTTTCCCTGAGAGTGTCTTGTCTTGTAGTCATAATAAGAACCACAAGGGCTTGTCAATCCACCATTTTGGTTATTAATAGTTGGAGCCCTATACAAAATATAGATGTGGCGTGGTACATCATTGCGGTTTTTAAAATTGTGTTTCTCCGATCATTTATAGCACATGAATATTCCCTCAATAAACCTGCTAAAATTAAAATAAACACAAGGAATAAGCTATACTAACCAGCTTTCAAAGGTACATGGCTTTGTTGGCAGGATTAAACTGGTAGGCAGAATAAAGTATTAAATGAAGCACCTCTTGATTTTCTTTGGCAAAGCAATTTTTAGGTCAAAGGTTGAGCATTCAGCATTGAAGGTGATTTTAGCAAGGGGCTTCAGAGTCTAAAGGATGTTTTATAAGGCTCAGTTCTCATTATTCCCCTTAGGTAGGGAGTGGAATATTTTCCTTTCTAATTTGTAAGTCAATTTTCAACGTGTGTCTTCCCACACATTATGGATTTTTCTATTCCTAAATTTATTTAGAAGCCATGAGTAAATCAGCAGAGTCTCAGAGCTGAAAAGAAAGTTATTAGTCAATAACTCAAGATATATGACCAGTCTTTCCAAATGTGCAAATGTAAGTATAGATGTTTTTGTGGTTTGCTGAGTCACAAGCTATGGATTTATAGGACAGAACACATTACTGTGTTTCAACATGGCCTACCTCCGTATGGGTAGGGGGCAGTTAGAAGAGCCGTGCCCCGCAAGCCCCCCCTCCCAGTGCCCCATCCCCAGATGTTCACATCTTTTATATAAAATGGCAGAGTATAGTTGGCCCTCCATATCCATGGATTTCCCATGCATGGTTTCAACCAAACACAGATCAAAACTTTAAAATTTCCACCTTCAGCTGGTTAAATCCACATATGTGAAACCCTTGGACACAAAGGACTGACTGTATCTAAACAAAACACAGAGAGAGATGGTCAGCATTTAAGCTGTAATAAGAGCCTGTATGATATAAGGCCTAACAGCAACAACAAAACTACTCCAGCACAGTAGGACTTAGCTCTACGTGTTTGTAGTTGCCTGATGAATCCAGTTAGTGGCATTTTCAATCACTCAGAAAAGAAGCTTACTAAATCCACTTA
>PVHT020000009.1:19337414-19364002 GCA_004024745.2 Catagonus wagneri | reverse complement strand
CTGTCGATGGACATTTGGGTTGTTTCCATGTCTTGGCTATTGTGAATAGTGCTGCAGTGAACATGCGTGTGCAAGTGTCTTTCTCCAGGAAATTTTTGTCTGGATATATGCCCAAGAGTGGGATTGCTGGGTCATATGGTAATTCTATGCAGAGTTTTCTAAGGTACCTCCACACTGTCTTCCATAGTGGCTGCACCAGTTTACTAGTCTTCACTTTAAATCTTACATTCATTCCAGCCTGGGCATATTTTGTTATTATTGTTAGCAAGAATGCTGTTTCTGTTATAACAACTCAAAGAGAGGCATACTAAAATCATAGCTATGGCTAAGTTCCTTTAATTAATCAGGACTTTAGTCTCTATACATGTTCATAAGCAAAGTATAATTTTTTTCTGACATTTAACAAACGTGTAGGAGAAAACTTCCTGCTTTCTGTTAAATACTAGGTTTAAGTACTTTAGTACACACCAATATGTTCAATGACTCTTCATGAAATAAGTAATATTTTTATGGCAAACATTAACTGAATCTGAGAAAATTCTCTCCTGAATTGATGTATCATTTCTCAACTACAGGAATAGAAAAGACGTGGAAATGCTATGCCATTGTCCCGCTGTTATCATCATCATCATTATGATATTCTTATTAGGATAACCTTTAATATACAAATTGTTCCTTCTGAAAAATATTGATTTTGAACACATAATATTTTGTGTTTTCTTGTTGGACGTCTTGCTCATTGCACTTCATTCCGGAAAGTCTGCCATCTTAGAGTTTCAGGGGAGCTTTGTTGGTGACTTAGGCACCCCTGTAAAATTTTTGAGGCTTCTTCCACAAATGGCAGAGTCTAATATCTCTCCCTTGAGTGTGATGAGAAAAAGAAGCAAAATTAAAATTGCATTACCTCTGAAACAAGGTTAGAAAAAGTGATACTGCTTTGGCCTGGCACTCTCTCCTTCTCCAGATAGGTGTGTTAGAAACCCTAAGCCAACTTGTGAGAAATCTACCTACGGTGGAGCCACCTTGCTGGAGAAGACACAGGGAAAGAGAAACGCCCAGGATTCTCAGTGCCCAGCTGTTTCAGCCCTTGCTCTGCCCTCTGATCTGGGTGGATAAGCCTTCGGATCATTCCAGTCCCCGAGTTTAAGGCTGTCTTACTTATTTCAGATTCAGTGGAGATGACCCTGTCTTTCTTGGCCCTGTCCAAATTTCCAAGCCCTAGATTCTATAGGCAGAAAAGATGATAGCCACATACCAAAAGTGTTAATTTGTTTTGCAGTCATAGCAACTGAAACCCTTCTAAAATATATCATTAAAAAAACCCAATTAATCCTGTGATATCACTGCTCTCTTCTACTGTTTTCTCTCTCTCCCATGTCTTCCTTTTATTCTTTCTTTCTTTTTTTGGACTAAATCTTTCCTTTTTGAAATTTTATGGAGGTACAGTTGATTTACATGTTGTGTTAATTTCTGCACAGCAATGTGAATCAGTTATACATACACATGCATACATTTATACACATGTGTATTCTTATTCATATTCTTTTTCATTACGATTTGTTACAAGATAGTAAATAAAGTTCCTGTGTTATACGGAAGACTTTATTTTTTAATATGTCCTGCATCTAGTAGTTTGCCTCTGCTATTCCCAAACTCCTGATCCTTCCTTCCCTTATTCCCTACCCTTTGTCCTGTATCTTAATTTAAATCAATCTGCTAATGAATACTGTGGAATAAAACACGTACCTGAACAATAAAATAACTAACTTGTATTTTAAAAGCTAAGTATAAAGTTACCAGTCTTGTCTAATTTTAAACATGTTTAATTCCAACAAAATATAGCTTTATTTACATTTTTTTAATATTACCTCTTCCCTTTTTAGACAATTCTTATTTGAGTTTGGATAAAGCCCATATGTGTCTTCTAAGAAACAAATTTTTTAAGACAATCACTGAGTGTCCTTCTTTCTAAGTTTATCATTCATTATCCAGACAGGTAAAATTGTTCAACAAGGAGTATCAAGGACTGTTAAATATTTACAAAGATGAGGAATGAGAGAGATTAAAGGCTAACGTTAGCCTTGGTGAGAGACATGTAAATGGAATTTCATGAGAACCAGAAGTTTGAAGGATTAATAAGACAGGGGAAATAAAGGCAGCGAGTTTGGGCAATCCAAGATTTTAGCTGTGAAGTGGAGAAAAGATATAAAACCACAATTTCTAGCAAAGATGGAACAAAACGAAGGTGTTGATTTTCCTCTTTGTTCTTTTTGAGATGAAAACCACTTGAGCAGGCTTAAAATCTTTATTGAAGGGCCAGTAGAGAGAAAGATTGACCATAGAGGTTTTCACAAATACAGAAAAGAGATCAAGGTCCCTCACTAAGGGAAAATGAGCTTCCTCACTTCCTACGGAGTTCATTACTATAAAATTCCCTATATATAAACTGCTCTAGCTACATCTCACAAGTTCTGTATGTTGTATTTTTATTTTATTTCAGGACAAAAATATTTATAATTTCCCTTTTGATTCCTTTTTGCCAGAGGTGCTATTCAGAATTGAGTTATTTAGTTTCAGAATTTGGGGGATGTTTCTCAGATATCTCTCTATTTGTATTTTAAAAATTAACTTTGATCATAAGGCATGCTTTGAATCACTGGAATTCTTAGAAACGTATTGAGGCTTGATTGTATGGCTCACAACATGGTCTATACAGCTTGGCCTCCACATCTGTAGGCTCTATCTCTGCTGATTCAACAAATTTAAGATCGAAAATCTGCAGGAAAAAAAAAATCCCAGAAATGCAAAAAGCAAAACTTGGATTTGCCACACACACCGGCAATAATTAATATGTCATTCGCATTGTATTTACAACTATTTACATTGTATTTATATTGCCTTAGATATTATGAATAATCCAGAGACGATTTAGAGTATATAGGAGGATGTGCATTATATGTGAACACTATGCCATTTTGCATGAGGGATTTGAGCATCCGTGAATACCCAGGAATGATTATATTGGAAAGTGTTCTATGTTCACTAAGACTGTGTGTTCTAATGTTGTGTGGAGTGTTCTAGAAATGTCAAGGAGTTTGTTGGTTGTTTTCCTTTGTTTAAATCGTCCCCATCCTTACTGACTTTCTGTCTACCCATTCTATGAATTACTAGGGACTGGGTGTTGATGTCTCCACCTATAACTTGGACTTGTCTCTCTCTCTCCTTCTGAAGCTCTGTAATTGGGTGCATAAATTATTGTGCCATCTTGTTAATTAGACATCTGAGTGTAATCAGCAAACGTGAACAAAAATCTGTTATCTCAGTTGCCCTTGAACGAAGCTGAGCACAGTTGAAAGGAAGTTACTTTTCTCAGACCATGATGAGTTTATGTAGGCACATAATATGAGAAAGTAGGACTGCGTGACTTTACTGTACAGCGGAAACTGATAGAACATTGTAAATCAACTACAGTTTAATAAAAAATTAGACAATAAAATACAAAAAAAGTACCGCTTCCTACAGGAAATCCCAAAGTTGAGGCAAATCACTGTAACTTTGAATAATTCACCGTTTATCTATGGCCAGAAGTTTTCTGGTTATAATTTTGACAACCACTCTCTATAAGCTTACACATATACTGACATCAGAGGCTCCACACATATGCTTATAATGAGTCATGGGGTCATTTGAAGGAAATTCACATTTAGCTGAGGAAGGCTTAGAGCCTTAGCTTACATGGTTTGAGTTTTGTTTACAGTTTTCCATATGCCCAGACTTTAACGATCTGTCACACAGATTAAGAAAAAATCATTTGTAGTCTACACAAATTTGCTTCAGCATAAGAAACATATACCCAGAAATGTCTGAAGATAATTAAAATGAAAACCAGCAATTTGGAGTATACCGACTATGAATTAAAGTATGCTATCTGCTTTAAGTGGGGATTTTTTTTTTTTTTGAGGAATATATGGGTACTTTTCTAAAAAATGGCCTTCACTGATCTGCAGGGTCACAGAGTCATTCAGTCCAAACGTGGAGGCGGTGCAGTGGGAGAATGGGAGTAGATGCGTTTCCAGCAGCTGGACTAGCCCTAGAATAAATGCAGAAAAGTAATAGCTTCTAATAAGCTGGTTTAGAGAAATCTTGAAAAATTCAAAAATTCAAAACCCTTGCCTCACTCAACCTGTGGAACCGGGACTAGTTATGCACAAAAAAAAACTTTGCTATGTTTGAAATTTACCAAGAAGTTTAAAAGCAGCAGACAATCTCTAGTCACTTGTGATGGAACATAACAGAGGATAATGTGAGAAAAAGAATGTGTGTATTTATATATACACACATACACACACACACACACATATATATACATATATATTTGTATCTTTATTGTCATTATTCTAGGATGTGGATATATATATATACACATATATATGTGTGTGTGTATATATAAATCCTCATCAACACTTGGTACTGTCTTTTTTTATTACAGCCTCTCTAGTGTGTATGTAGTGCTTTCTCATTGCAGATTTGATTTCCATTTTCCTAATGACTAATGATGAGGAAGCTTTTTTTCATGTGCACGTTAGTTATTCTCTTATCCTCTTTGGTGAAATTTTTTTCAAATATTTTCCCACTTTAACTTGACTATTTATTTATTATTAAACCGTAATAGTGCTTTGTATGTTCTGGCTATGCATTCTCAGCAGATAAATGACCTGAAAATATTTTGTCCTAATTTGGTGAAGTCTGATTATCAGTGTTATTTTATGGACCATGCATATAGTACCCTGTGTAAAAATCCTTGCCTATCCTAAGATAAAATCAATTTTATCCTCTTTCCTTTAGAAGCCAGATAGGTTTAATCATTGATGATTTTGTCGCTCTCAGTCATCCCTTCAGCTTTTGTCTTTCTTTCATCTACCGTTTTCTTTTTTCCTGGAAAATTTTTCATCAGATTTTTGCAACCCAGGAATAACGAAGAGCCTATTTTCCATGTTAAATAGAGTTAAGGACTATCTTCTGTTTTTGTTTACTGCCCTTACCTATTTACATGATGAGAAGCTTCCTCAATGCGATGGGAGCCTCCACAGGTGACAGCCAGGTTCCCCCCAGGGGCCACGTAAAAGAAAGGAACGGGGATCGACTGAGCTACAAGAAACACATGGGATGTATGTTTTTAATTTTTTCTGGCATTATTGAGGTATACTTGACAAAGGAAAACTGTATAGACTTAAGGTGCACAACATGATATTTTGGTGTACATATACATTATGAAACAATTACTTGGCAATCAGGCTAATTAACATATCCATCATCTGATGTAATTATAATTTTGTGTGTGTGTGTGGAGGGCAAGAACACTAAAGATCTCTCTTGGCAAATTTCAAGTACACAATACAGTGTTACGAACTATACTTAACATGCTCCGTATTAACTCACCAGAATGTAGCCATCCCACATAACCAAGTGTCTGTGTCCTTTAACCAACATCTCCCAGTTTTCTTCACCTTGCTGCCCCTGGCAGCCATCATTCAATTCTCTGCTTTTATGCATTAGCCTTTTTTTTTTTAACATTCCACATATATAGCCACATGTAAAATCATGGAGTATTTTCTTTCTGTTTCTGGCTTATTTCACTTAGCATAATGTCCTCCAGGTTCAGATCTGGCAATGAGTGTCAACTGATGGATGAGCAGAAAATATATGGTTTATATATGACGAATTCAAAACGTAGAGCAAGAAGAAAAAGAAGCAAAGGCGGACTGGAGTAGAATATAAGCACGGTGTTAGGAGTTCAGCTGAGCTGGGAGAGAGAAAACCAAGCTGTCCGATGTGGGAGTAGCTGAGTCAAGATAAAAGCCCCAAGTGAAGGAGGCAAACCTTTAATCACGTATAGTTATGGTAAAGCAAATGTCCAAAACCAGAGAAAGCAGAATCTCCCCATGTTCCATTTTGTCCCATGGAAAAGCACACCAGTCTCGGGTCAGGTGGTCAGTGCAGACACGGGGGTCAATTTTTGAGGGATATCTGAGCAAAGGCTCTGGCAGCTTACAAACCCTAAGTTCGCAGGTGAACAGTACGAAATGCTGAGTCACAGTGGGGAAAATGTTTCAAGGTTTCTTTCTTCTCCCCTCCATTCGGAGATCTCAGCAGAGGAACCAGAAGAGGACTTCTGACCAAAGCTACAGATAAAGAGAGAGGAAAGCAGTGCAAAAAAAAAAAAAAAAAAAAAAAAAAATGCTGAGCTCGCCAATAAGTAGTTGAGCAATTGTAGCTTTTATTCAAGAGTTTCAGACCAAGACACATGGAGCCAGATGGATTCTAGTAGAAAGTGGCCAATTTAAGGATGACATGGCTCCGCATCTGAGGTGACGAGATCAGTGCCTTATGCAGAGATAAAATGCACTTCGGGCACCAGTTCTTCCTCATTGTTCCAAGAGAGACAGCATATCTTACAAGCTACTTGCTTCTTCTTCTTTATTCTCTTTTTCTTTTCTTCTTTTTTTTCACTGTTGCCCTTGTATATGAATAGCACTCACAATATTTCGTCAAATTACAGTGAGAGTATCATCAAAATAAGCTTGGATTCTTAATAACACTAAAATTAAAAATAAAAGCAAAAGAAAATATAAGAGCAGACATCTGTCTACATAAGCAATTTAAAGAGATTGGATTTTTTTTTAATACAGAATGGAGAGGAAATTTTTAAAACTACCTTCATATGCATTTGCTAATTAAATTTTTGCTTTGTTAAATGAAAAAAACAGCATATGGTTTTCATTCAGGTAGAGGAAAAACTGAGTGATGAGGAATTAAGAAACGGAATCACTGAAAGAACTGTTCAAAGCAATGGGAACATGTACCTTTTGATAGCTGCATTCATTCTGGAGTTTTCAAAGTAAATTTTAAGTTCTCATAGATTATAAGGGAAATTAACATCTACATGGAAATATGTGCATATTTGATTTATTTGGGTCTTTACATATATTAGCCTTGCTTCCCCAGGAGAAATAAGACAAAGTCTACATAACATCTTTAACAGCTGGTACATCTATCTTCAGACTTGAGTGTCTTTCTCGTACTACCTGGTGTGCCTTCTAGCGTATGTATAATAAATTACTTTACGCAAAGTATTACAACCATTGGTATGGTAATTAGAATGAGACAAATTGCAGTGGTCTTTTAGTAAAATGATGAATTGGTTTGAACCAATCAGAGGCAGAAAACTTAACATTAAGACAATGATGGATGGGTGAGTGATGGTAAGACCCAGCTATGAGATGTAGCTTGAGAAGAACTCTCCTTCCATCCCCCAGACAAAAAACTCTTCGTGGTGGAATTGGAGACACAAATAAGAGGAAGGTAGATGGATCTCAACTTCAGTATCTTAGGGCAAGTATCTCATTTTATGGCAAAATTACTTTTCCCACAAAAGATTATCCTTTTTCCCTCAAAAAAAGCATATTTAAAAAAAAATCTTATCCTGTATCTCTTTTTCCCAGGAAATTACTTTTTACTTTTATGGCAAAGTGACATTCAGTGGATGCTCCTTTTACTTCTCTACTATCCTACAAGTGTTAAAACTGATTAAATTCCTCCCCACCCCAACACAGGCCTTGCTGGGCCTGCGCCATTAAATGAGTTTTAATTTCATCCAATGGAAACTGAATTAAGACTACTTTTAAAAATAAATTTATAGGGAGTTTCCATTGTGACTCAGTGGGTTAAGAACCTGACGAGTATCCATGAGGATGCGGGTTCGATCCCTGGCCTTGCTCAGTGGATCTGGCATTGCCATGAGCTATGGTGTAGGTCACAGATGTGCCCCATATCTGGCATGGCTGTGGCTGTGATGTAGGCTGGCAGCTGCAGCTCTGATTCGACCCCTAGCCTGGGAAGTTCCATATGCAGCAGGTCCAGCCCTACAAAGAAAATTAAATAAATAAATAAACATAGTAAAATTTTCAAATATATTGTGAATCTAAAAAAGTTGGGGAGTTCCCTTCGTGGCACAGTGGTTAAGAAACCCGATTAGCACCCATGAAGACACAGGACTGATCCCTGGCCTCACTCAGTGGGTTAAGGATCCGGTGTTGCCGTGAGCTGTGGTGTTGGTCGCAGATGCGGCTCAGATCCCGCGTTGCTGTGGTGTAGGCTGGCGGCTACAGCTCCAATACGACCCCTAGCCTGAGAACCTCCATAGGTCATGTGTGTGGCCCTAAATAGACAAAACACCAAAAAAAAAAAATGGGGAGTGAATATGATTGAAAAGGGGCAAAATATTATTTGAAAAATTACCACTAATTAAAACCTCAAAACCCACTGCTCTAGGCTGAGGATTGAACTTGCAACTCCTAAGCAATAGTCAGATTCTTAAACTATAGTCAGATTCTTAAACTATAGTCAGATTCTTAACACAGCACCATGGTGGAAACTCCCAAATTAATTTTTACTTCAACCTACTCTAATCTATAAATCTATTTATGAGTAAAATTATCTGTAGATGTGACGGTTACTAAAGACTACTCTTTTAAAATACACAAAAACAACATATTTTTATCCATTACTGCAATAACCAAAAGTAAATCACATCAACTATGTAACCATTACAAAAATGTTCATCTCCTCACACACACACAGGATTGCTAAAAAGCCACATAAATGTAATGAAGGTCAGTTTAATCTCTGTGATTGAATAAAAGATGGTCAAAATTAATCAGTTTTGAAAAAATAGGAATGTAGACCCAATATCACTCCGTTTCTTTTGCTTTTTTTTTCCTGTGCTTACTATACCAAGAAAAGAAAATTATTTTCACATCTACATTATTCACATAATTAATCACATCTAAATATGAATACCTTTTAGATAAGTTCCCTAGAGATATTAAAAATGTCACAGTACACTACCATTTCTCATCGCTTACTCTATTAGAGCTGCTATAACACATAATTAAAAAGTAATTCAACAAGAGTAAGTTTAAACTTTTGAATGATGGCTGACAAATAGGAAGCTGGCTGTTGATTCATGGCTAGATGAGAACAAGTCTGGTTTCCTGTTGCCTTGCTGGTGGACGTTTACCGTTTCTAGTGTCCTATTCTAACTTTAAACTCCCCTTGTCAAATAGTCTTCTGCAGCACATTGTATGCAATTTCACAAAGATGAGAAATATATGAACACCATACACGCGATAACAGGAGGTTGCGACAAGGTAAAGCTCTGATAAGCTATCAGCATTTTTTCCCCTACATTTCTATGAAAAAGAGTGAATATTTAAACTGTTTTCAAACAAAGTCAGCAGGATGTGAAGTTTCACTTTTGCCCTGGATAACCTTCAGGAACTTTATTTGGCATTTTATTTGTTCGTGGTCCTTTCTTCAAATCTGGTTATGTCACGGAGTCCAAGCTCATTGCTGGGGCAAGGAATGGCAATTTAATTCAGAAAGCCAGCAGACTGAGAAGACGGTAGACTAGTGTCCCAAAGAACCATCTTACCCTGGTTAGAATTCAGGCTACTTTTATGCTAAAAAGAGAAGGGGTGTGGCTGGTTGTTGCAAATTTTGTACTCCAAAATCCTTTCTTCTTACAGCTGTTCACATGCGTCTGGTCACAATATTCCAATAAGCCCCCAACAAGACATATGATATTCTCTGTTCTGCAACGTTTTATCTGATAAGAATGGAATAGTTTCACACATTTAAAGGGCAGAACCTCTGTATATTTCAGGCAGTAGGCTATATTCTTTTACAAAAGGTGCAGAGCCAGCCTGATTAAGCACAAGCAACAGAGCACAAAGCTTAGAGCTTAGATCTAATATGGAGTCAGGTTTTTTTTCTTCTCTATCCCAATAAGATAAATTAAAGGCTTCTCTATAGTACAAACAACTCTATGATATCCTGGGCTCCCTGGGCCCCCCGAAATTAAAGGACTAGGCATTTTCCACACTGATGATAGATTCTGTGAAGGCTGACAATATCAATAAGTATTTGTTTTTGGGCCTTCTAACTCTACTGTGGGAGTTTAAGTCCTCTTGGTTCTGGAGAGGGTACCCTGGTTGTGGGTTGCCTGAGTCCATTTCTGTCCTGGCGGACCTCCTGTGGTACATGAATGCTCCGTGCATGGGAATACGAGGGCCGAGAGGCAGGTGCTCCAGGAGATCTTAAATTCCTGAATCCTATCGTCTTCTCTCCATGGCAGTTTGGAGAAGATCCAGAGAGCTGTGGGCCCACAGGAGGATAAGCCTGGTTGGAGGACACCCGTACCCTTAGTCGCTGCTCCACTGCCTGACGGCATGGTCCTGGCCTCCCCTAGGAAATGGAAGCGTAGCTGACATATTCCAGGGCTGGGGGTAGAGCAAGACCGGCAGAGGGTGCTTGGTGCACAGCTGTCCATCCTGACTTGCCCCTGAGTTAAGGGTCTTACCGATAATGGTGCAAAGTCAGTCTCGGGAAAGCGGGGCGGTCGTCAAGAGGAAGACCGTGGAAAGGCAGGGAGAAATGCTGACCCTTCCTGATGAATTCATTTTTCTGACTATTCCTGTGAAGCTCTCATGTCTGGGTAATCTGCATTTCATTTCTGTAGACTTAAGAAAGTCATTTTTTATTGGGTATAATCTTGGAAAGCAAATAAATAAATACGGAATGCAACACAAAGCAGTAAGAAAAAATGAAGTACTAACAGCCATATTTTTTACATTGTAAGACCAAATTCCAGTCAATAGAACTGGAGACACAAGAACCCACTGGGCGCAATAAAATCATGTGATTTAACCCGAGCAGGTTATTCTTATCTAGGGAGCAATTGCCTTTGAGAAAGTGAGAGCATTAATTTCTCATCAAACTTGGGATAAGGCTAAATGTGTGAAATCCCTTTTACACTTTTGACTTTGTTAGGAAGATTTTGCTTAGAATGCGCTATTAATTTGGAGCTCCACCTCAAGATAGAGCCAGCTGGGGTAAATAAATAAACGTTGTAAACAGGATAATGGCCAGAATCATTTCTCGCTGGTGACTCTGTTTCACTGCTGAGAGAAATTTTCTAGGAAAAAACAGTTAATGGAATACTCAGCTTATCCTGATACTATTAATTCTCTTGAATGAACTGAGAAGAAGGTAGTTAACCAGGCGTATTATCCCAATTTTGCTGCCTCACTAACACTCAATTGTTTGTCCCAGGTCCCGCCTTTAGTTCACCCTATCCTTTTGCTTTATTTTCTCAACATTTTCCTGGACCGGCATTGCCATAAATGCTGCCGGGTTCTCACCTTGTGTATGAATACAACATGTAATAAATTAAAAGGCATTAACAAGAGGCGACTCACTAAACTGTGATGAGATCCTACATTTATCATTCAAATTTGGGCATTCTTGTTTCAACTCTGTGCCCTCTGGACCCGTTGGGGTTGATGTGAAGCTGCGTTCAGTCACACCAGCCTCTTCCAGCTGTGTCTTCACATCCTCCTCCTCCCTCCTCCCTCTTTGCTGAACTTTGAAAACTGCGGAGTATCGAATCGATGATCGTGGGCTACTTTTTCTTACACATGGATGTTATGGTCCCAGTTAGCATCTGTGTGACCTTGGACGAGAACTTAACCAAACTCTCAGTGTCTAAGAGAGGACAGTCCAGGTCTCATAAGGCTGCTGAGATGAAGTGAGTCAGTGCGTGTGAAAGATTTACTTTTATTTCCACGTTGCTGGCTGTCCTTAAGGTCCCCCCCACTTCACCCTCACCACCTCTGGGCTTTGCTCCTCCGTTTCTGGGCATCTTTAACATCTGCATGCTTCAAGTTCATGCCCCATTTCTTTCTTACAACCTTTCTTTGAAATTCCAGTCTCCATCGTGCTCTCATTTCCGTGAACTTCTTCGAAGATGGTGACTCCTGATTTCATTCTTGATTCTATTCATTTCAGGTTCGCTATTACCTTAAATCATGGTCTGAGTTGTCCTCATTCAGGATGCTTCTAGGCAAAGCCAAAGTAAATTATATGGTTTCCATCTGACTGACTAGGCGCTGGACATGCTTCTTATACCCTTTCCAATGTGGCTTCACCAGCTCTCCACATCTTGGGCAATAACACGTCTTAACCTTCCCTGCTTACTGAAAGTCTACCTAGAGTGGGCATCATAAGCCCTCTTGGTTTCATAGGTGAATGTTGATTAACAGACAAAATGAAACTTGATCTAGTCAATAATTCATGGTTAGGCATCAATAACATGCAATTTTAGGAAAGATCGATAAAATAAACCTCAGTATAACGACTTCGGTGATTGGCATCTAATCCAACTTGTATTCTTGTTAAGTATGGTAGATGTGCCAAACTGTCGTATTTGATAAGCAGCCTATGTATTATGTCACTTCTTAAAATATTTTTTCTTTCTATTAGAATTGTACCTTATGCCATATTTTATCCCTACTAGTACAGAAGTCTGCCTTTAGGAATAAATTAAATATATAGAAATGTTTCCAAGTTTTAAAAATGTCTACTATTATTTGCTAAAATAAGTACGCCGAGAATGTGGTTAGTTGAAAAATTAAGCCAGAAAGAAATTAACTACATTTGAAAATTCTCAGAAATGCAGCATATCCAGATATAAGCAGTTTCTGGAAGTCAGATTAATTGTGACCGTCCAAAGTTTCTTTCATAAGCTCTCTGCCACTCTGTAGAGAGCTTCCAATAAATCTAGTTCAGCACTCACAACACCCTAATAATCATGGATGCTTGCACCATCCCGCAGAGGAGCGCAAGGCCATCTTTCTCAGGATTTCCAGTATTTATCTGCGCTTATCAATATCTATGCTCTTTCATCTCATGCAGCATGAACAACTTGAATAAAGTGCTTTCTCAGACACTATTAAAAAAAACTCACACGACATTCCCTCCAGACCAATAACTGAGCAAACAAACCGCTTGCTTTACTTGTTATTTGTTTTTAAACACAAGTCTAACAGTAAAATTTAAAAAGAAAGATGTGGCAGTTCCTGTTGTGACTCGGTGGTAATGAACCCTACTAGTATCCATGAGGACACGGGTTTGACCTCTGGCCTCACTCAGTGGGTTAAGGATTCCGTGTTGCAGTGAGCTGCAGCCTAGGTCGCAGACACGGCTAGGATCCCGCATTGCTGTGGCTGTGGTGTAGGCTGGTGGCTACAGCTCTGATTGGACCCCTATGCCTGGGAACTTCCATATGCCACAGGTGCAGCCCTAAAAGCAAAAATTAATAAATAAATAAAAATGTTAAAATATAAAGAAAGATGCTAAGACAAAAGTAGCAGCCTGGAAACTGCAGGGCGTCTTAAGGCAACGTAGACCTAAATCTTGGTCTGTGAGTGACACAGAGAAAGGCCTGGGACAGCAGTGGGGGTGGCTCTACCACGTCATGTGCTTGGCAAATTCTCTGCATCCAGGTTCCCTTCAACACTCCTGCCCAGGGGGCTGCAGGCAGGGGGCTCCGGTTGTCCTTCCACCTTCACTGCGAAACAAACCTGTTCCTCCGCGGTCTTCCCCAGGGGGCAGACAACTCACTTGGTAAGATTCTTTAACACCGTGTTTACTGCTGGGAACCCTCTGCTCTGCTTAACTCCACCTGCTGCCTCGGGTACCTGAGCCCCCCCGATCTTAACTGCATCAGCCAAGACCTCTTCTCTCAGCTTTGATGTGGCAAAGCTGAGACCTGAAATTGCATATTCATCCTCCTGAACTCTTATCCTCTGGAATGAATAGAATTAATAAAAAGAGACCAAATCCTCCTATTCCTTGTGTTTGACACAGATTGTGAACATCTATGATGTTTGTTTTCAACCGCGTGTGTATTTTATCTAACACAATTCACTCGCTTTTTTTTAGTTATCAGGCAGCCCCTCTTCTCCCTTTTTTATTTATTTATTTATTTTGGCTTTTTGGCTTTTTAGGGCTGCACCTGCAGCATGTGGAGGTTCCCAGGCTAGGGGTCAAGTCGAAGCTATAGCCACCGGCCTACACCACAGCCACAGCAATGCAGGACCTTTAATCCACTGAACGAGGCCAGGGATTGAACCTCTAACCTCATGGTTACTAGTCGGGTTCGTTAACCACCGATCCACGATGGGAACTCCTCCTCGTCTCCCTTTATAAAAATGTGCTTCAGTCTTTTCTTGAAAGGCTTTGGACCTAAGATTAGAAATATTTGCCCATTTGCATCCCTAAAAATATTTTTGAGCTTTTTCTGGGACATAGTTGCTAAGAAAAGTCATTTAAACACTAGATGATGCTTGGGGATCTTACTTTTTAAGCTTTGTTTTTATACATTTGTTAGATTATGGTTCTACTTCCCACTTCTATTCGTGTCAAATGGAAAACTGTGATTTGAGAAAATCTCATTGACAATTTCTCTCCACTTTACCTATTCTTTTCTACTTCAAGAGAATGTCACATCAATTTGTAAGATAATTTTCTTGAAATAATTAAGACTGCTCAAGAGAGAGATTTAACTTAAGTGTTAAGGGTTAGCATACTGCTTTATCTTATAAATATTCAAAAATAGAGTTATATAAGAATGGTAAGTGGGCCTGGGTGTGCATGAATTAAAGATTCAGTCTTAACATAAATAATTTATATTTAAGTACACGGCTTGGAGAAATTCAAATGCAAATATGTATAATCTAATGTTAAGCATTGAAAAGAAATCAGATTGCTGAGTATTAGAAAGGTGAACATTTTCATTTTTTTCTTAAAATTTTCCCAAAATATTGTGATGTCTATTAATTACTTTAGTGCTACAGGCGGTAACCAATATCTAAACTTTCAGCATCTTTCCATAGAAACATGCTCATGCATTTTAGAAATCAGTTGGGATAACAGAGGCTACACTAAACATTTTGATTATAGAAGGTGTAATTTGGAAATAGCATCTTATGCAACTTCGGAAGATCAGCAAACCTTCAGTATATTAGGTTGGCTGTCTTAGTCAACCTAATATACTGAAGTGAATATTTCTTAGATTCAACTGGAAGCTGCAGAAGCTCTCAGGAGTCTCCAAGAAGCTCCTATCAGCTGTCCGGGTCTGTGGTCAGGCTCTCTAGGAAGTGACAGTGAATCCTGCATCTGCCTGCAGCTAATTCTGAGAATGATGTTGTCTCCTTCTCTGCCATCTTCCAGACCATGTATGTATTTTCTCGAAGGCAAACTCTTGCCTGGACCCAGACAGAGAAGTGAATTCTCTCTTCAGCATCATAGAGGAGTTCACAAAGTTGTGGTAGAAAACAGAGAAGAATACCAACTCATGCAACAGTGCAGAGGGATGTAGGTGGTCCTGGTTGGTATGCTGTCTGTTGGGAAGATGAGATGACACTTTCATGTCCACTCCACATTCACTTTCTTCTCCATAACTTCACTCATTTTCTTTTGGCAGGGACAGGCTGGATGGCCCCACCCAATTACAAGAGGAGCCACCTCTCAGTGACTGTCCGTAGGAGGAGTAAAATGAGTGAAAAAGTAGCTTAGGTAATGAATAATTTAAAGAAAAATTTCAATTAACCTTTGCAATTGGAAAAAAAAAAAGTGATACTGGATCCAGCAGGTAACATAAAATAATAGTTTATCATCATCAGTTGTACTGTTGACAACTTAGATTTTCTTGTATATTGAATGATTACTTTTAATACCCTTGAAACAGTCTACTGTTTTCCTGGGATACAAATATTAGTGCTGAAAATCAAAACTGTAATGAGTTACCACCCCCGTGGTCAGCGTGGCCATCATCTAAAAGTTTACAAACAAATGTTAGAGAGAGTATGGAGAAAAGAGCACCATCCTACCCTGTCGGTGGGAATGTAAATTGGTGCAGCCACTACGGAAAACAATACGGGTGTTCCTCAAAAAACTAAAAATAGAGTTGTCATATGATCCAGCAGTCCCACTCCTGTACATACATCTGGACAAAATTATAATTGGAAAAGATACGTGCACTTCTGTGTTCATAGAACACTATTTACAACAGCCAAGACGTGGAAACACCATAGATGTCCATCAACAGATCGATGGATGAAGACGTGTATGTATACAACAGAATATTTCTCAGCCATAAAAATGAATGAAATTATGCCATTTTCAGCAACATGAATGGACCTAGAGATTATCATACTAAGTAAAGTAATTATGAAAGAGAAAGACAAATGCCGTATTATATCACTTAGGTGTGGAATCTAAAATATGACACGAATGAACTTATCTATGAAACAGAAACAGAGTCACAGACGGAGAGAAGACTTATGATTGCCAAGGGGGAGGGGAGTGGGGGAAAGACGAGCTGGGAATTTTGGATTAGCAGATGCAAAACATTATACATAGAATGGATAAACAACAAAGTCGTACTGTACAACACAGGAAACTATATTAATATCTTATAATAAAGCATATGGAAAAGAATACAAATATATATCTATCTTTGCTGTACACCAAAAGCTAATACAACATTGTACGTTGTAAATCAACCACACCTCAATGAAAGCAATTTTGAAAGTAAATAAGTAAATTTAAAAATCACAACTATTAGTGTTGAAATTCCAAATTTTACTGTATAAAAGTATTGAATTGACATACTAACTGTTCTCTGATGGCAGTCATAATGATACTTGTCCTGAAGAGAATGGTCACATTTCTCAGAATTTGCAGAAAACCTACCTCCATTAGAAAGCAATGAAGAAGGTTCTGAAGTTTGCTGATAAAACTCAATTTTTATATGAACATGGAGGGGACCCTTTTGAGGTTCACTGAATCACATACAGTATGATCATATGAAGTTTTACAAATATACACACTTTATAACCTTGTTTAGGCTAGAAAATATAGTCTTGGATTGTACTCCTTATTGTGAGAGAAAATTAGAGGTTACTTGCATTGCTACTGGAAGCTACTAGTAAGCAATCAGAGAAGCAACATATTTATGTTTTGTGAAGCACGTTCGATTAAGTTAACTCTGGAAGGAGATCTGAAAAATTACTTGAACTAGTAATATGTTATACATTTTATTCCCTTGAATAAGTCTCATTGAATGTGCAAGAGAATGAGGAGAATTGTTTATATAATGTGTTTACTTCTCTCTCTACATACAAGGCTCTCAAAATCAGATATTTTATTGTCTTCTCCTGACAATATCTACCACATTAACTTTTGTGAATGAGTGAAAGTGGAAATTACTGTCTGATGTGCCTGATCAGCCCTTTTGTAATCAATTGGAAATCTTAATATATCTCTGTGCAAAAGGATCTTACTTATGCATTCACATCATATGAATTTACTTTTCTTATGCTACTGCCCCCTTATGCTATTGAAGTTTTAATAAAATCCACACCATTGATATTATCTAGTCATCTACTCTATATTTAAGTTGCAATGTTATATGCATTTTTACTACCAAAAAATTTACCAAGAGAGATGCATTGTGTTTCTCCACATTCCCAGGCATTACTGTTTAAAGATAAGAAGAGTTTCACTGTATGTCTCCAGGTCATCTGGGTTATTAGCTAGATAGATTTAACCATTAGTAGCTGCCTGAATTATAACTTCTTTGGGATTATTGGCAATTCGTTTAAGTTTTGAGAACAATTAACAGAAACGTTGCATAATGCTAGGCAATAATGTCAGCTCTGGCAAAGGTATTTTACAGATCATATATTTCCAAACCGTTTGTTCTAAAATAAGCTTAGCACAAAAGGTCTTGCCTTGTAGATGCACAATCTAAAAAATTTAGGCAAAGTGGGTTTAAAAGTGAATAAGCCACAAGATAATAAAAGGCACGTTTCCATGTAATTTAAGGCTTAGATTAATATTATAATTTCAATTATGCAAAGCAACTTTTCATGCGTGGGGTTTCTGAGCATGTAACTGTGAAATGCAATTCACAAGGCTGAATGGGAGTGAGATGTATATACAATTTGCCAATAGTCATGTTAGGGACGATCTTAGCTCATAGGAAATTGGGAACCATTGGGTATTTGCTACACCTTTGTGTTGGAAAAAAAAAAAAAACCTAAAATGAAAGGCAGTAATAGAAATTAGGTAGACTTCCCCAAGAAGGAAACACAAGAAGTTTATAGGCGTTCCCACTGTGGCTCAGTGGAAACAAATCTGACTAGCATCCATGAGGACACAGGTTGGATCCCTGGCCCTGCTCAGTGGGTTAAGGATCTGGCATTGCCATGGGCTGTGGTGTAGGTCACAGATGCATCTTGGATCTGGTGTTGCTGTGACTGTGGTGTAGGCTGGCAGCTACAGCTTCAATTCAGTCCATAGCCTAGGAAACTCCATGTGCTGCGGTTGCGGCCCTAAAAAGATTAAAAAAAAAAAGAAGTGTATGTGTGTGCGTGTGTGTGTGCATGTACAGATCTTAAGAGAAGGTGCATCCTACAGCTCTCTAACTGTGCTGGCAGGTAGGATAGATTCCCTGTGTAATTTCCACTGTGACTTACAGTAACAGTGGCACTTTCTCAAGATGGCTTCTAGCATCCTTGGGATCACTGCTTTACTGGTCCTAGTCAGCTGTTACATTTTTATCACAGTTGTGTTAGTTTTGGTCATGGAACAAGTAATGCATTTTCAAATGACTATGATATTAAGTAAATAAAACATAATTAGTGTGATTAATGTTGTTTTTTAATCTAAAATCAAACTGATACTTCCTGTCACTGTCCCATATTTTAATTTGTCACCAGGCCTCCATGACAATAGAGAAGGTGAACCTATTATTTGAGATATCTATACCTTTTCCATAATTAACTATGGAGAAATCAATTATTATAAATGCACAGTAATAATTAAGACTTGTAATTTTCTCTCATTATGATTAAACATTTTGGAGACAATTGCATATTAATAAAGAAAATAGAGACATGATAAGGAACATTATAACAGGTTGTGACATCCTTAATTAAGCACAGGAAATTGATATTTGCCCACTAGGAAATATATCTTGCATTCATGCAATCATTTAACATCATGTAGAGAACAATTATATCATCCTGATGAATAAATGAAATGATACCCTAAATTGGTGGTCTATATTTTAACTTACATTTAATGATTTTTAAAATATCAGTGAAGTTATTCATTCCATTAGAATGCTAAGTTCACTCTATAGTAATACTAAAAGATAGTATGCCAAGTTTCTGTTCTTTGGCAGATTTTTAGATTAATAAATAGCTTAACATTTAGTTTTTTATTTCCTACAGTAATAAAACAAACTAGTAAAGTATTACTTTAAAGCAATCAATTTAAATGATTGATAGTCTACAGAAAGATCTAGACAGAATGTACAACTCATAATGGAAATATGTATCAGAGACAATATCAATATACACTCTGGTCTGCAAGAAATCATTACAAATTAAAAGTGGGGAAAAAAAACATGCACATGTTTGAGCTGTTCAGTATTTAATATCGCCTCATGTGTGCTTGTTATTTTCCAAGGTGTATATTTGTCAGTTCCTTAGTATATTTATATAGGAATACTTTTTATGAATTAAATTGAATAAAATACTCCTTAGGGCTGTTAGGTCAAAAAATATATATATTGTGTAGCACTACACACTTTCAGCATAAGAATTTAACCTGCAGGAACAATGGAGATTTCAAACGTGGTAAATTATTTTAGTAATACCAAACCCTGTCAAATAACACACAAACCTTGCTTAAAATTAAACACTTTTATTTAGAGTTACAGAAATTTAAAAATAAAATTTTTAGGGATTTCCCATCGTGGCTCAGCGGTAATGAGCCCAACTGGTTCCAATGAGGATGTTGGTTCAGGTCCTAGCCTCGCTCAGTGGGTTAAGGATGCAGCGTTGCTATGAACCATGGTGTAGACAGCAGATGCGGTTCAGATCTGGTGTGGCTGTGGCTGTGGTATAGGCCGGCAGCTGCAGCTCTGATTCAGCCCCCAGTCTGGGAACTTCCATGTGCCCCAGGTGTGGCCCTGAGAAGCAAAAAAAAAAAAAAAAAAAGGACTAAAACTTGGGTAAATGGTTGAATTATAATTTTTTCAATTTAGTGTCTCACTAATGGTATTTTATAATTCAGCTTTTCATACTGCAATGAGGTTGTAGGTTGTTACGTGACACTCACGACATTTCACATTCTATGTGCTGCCATAAAAGCTGCTCTTTCTTTAAACCCCTTTAATGGCAAAATTAGAAAGGCTAGACAACGAACAGAAATAATTTGTCTCTCCAGAACTTGAAAGAAAATCTCTCTTTAGTTTATGTACTTTTAAAAGTGGGGGTAGCATCTTACTCTTTTGTATGTTTTCGGGAAATATGCTAACAGCTGCCCTTCCACACTCTTGAACTTTAATCAGGGCTGGAGGGTTTCTTTATTGGAGTGGTAATTATATCATATGTTTGCATAAGAAAATAAACATTCATAACATTATCCTCTAATAAAGTCAATGTTTTCAAGGAATTCTTAATGCATAAGTCTTCTTTTGTATTTTTTTTCTCATGAAGGAACATAGGTTATCACCGATGAATGAGTGATGATTATTTCAACATATATTTTATAGTTTTCCAAAATCATGCAGGGGGACCAGCTAACTGCCAACATGCATTATACAACTATTTTACTCCATAAATCCAGGGCAAAGATGATTTTTAGGGGTATGCATATTCAGGATTTTTTTTGGTCATGATATACTGTGTTTAAGAAGGTAATGTTTTAGTTCGATGATTTCCACGAGTTAAGGCCACATTTTGGTTGTGATTTACAAAGATATATTTGATTAGCTTCCAATTCTCTCTTTTCTTCCCTAACTGAAGCTATCTTTAACTTATCTCAGACGTGATTATATTTCACATGAAATTCTAGATACAGTGTTCTGACGTATCTCTATCTCTTAAGGTTTATTTTCAGAAACAAGTAACAAAAGTGCAACTCCGGAGGTCTGCACGCATAAGGATTCACGCCCTCACAGAAAAGGACAGTGGAAGTTGGCTGCCCAGGGCTCACAAAGCACCTGCACCCAGTTGTCAGAGCTCTCATGTATGTGAATCTTCTATTTTATCCCTTTGGGTATAAAGCTTCCAGCCATGAGAACACCTCATGCACCCAGATGGCAGCTAGAACTGGAGCTCCCATGCCCATCCCATCAACATTCCTGAACACCGATGGAAGGAAGCCTGCTATCAGTATACCCCCTCTTGTTGATGGCCAGAGTTAATGAGACAGAGACAGATTTTTGGAGTGAAAATGAAGACGAGGTTAAAAATATAAATTTTTATGCACCATGGTTCTTAAAAGAGTAATTAGCTAAGCGATATGTTTAGAGATCATTAAGGTACCTGAAAAATAATTTCATATTATTATAAGCAGAGAGTTTTCCAGATCTAGGTTTATAAACCTGGTCATATAAAACTGTGGCTTGTCAAATCATTCCTTTGGTAAATTTAAACTCTTCTCTCTTTTTTTTTTTTAGGAAAGTCAAACCTCCAGTGTCAGTGCCGCAGGAAATGGTAAAATAGTAAGAGGTCTACAGCATCAATGGGTATGACTTCTACATCCTTTTATTAGCAATCTGTTGATAAGATGCAGCAATAATAAGGTATATCTCAAGTGGTTTACACTACCTTTGGGCCATTAACAGTTTAGGGTGTCAACCACCCTACCAAACTGATTTATGCTGAAAGTTGCATATTTATGTATAAGATTTATTAAAATATTCATACCTATCTATATGCAGGGCTTAAAGTTTATAGTGATTGAGCTATTAGTTATAAATTGTCAGCAACTCATAGAAATTAATTATATTTAATGGCTCTTGATTTCCTAATAAACAGCTTATTATGTGCTTCAGCATCTTTGTGAAATATGGAGCACTTAAAATGAATCTTCTCGTTGTAGAGGTAATAATGTTCTCGGTAACAGTATTTTAAATTGCTCACGATTTGCTAGCATGTTTCCGTCCACATGCTTCCTCCACCAATATTTCCTTAATGAATTAAATTTGCCATTAAAATAAAGTGACTTAAGTCACGCCAAACAGTGCTGTCCACTGGAGTTATTCATCCCATTTCACATGCTTTATGCCAAGGAGAAAGTTAAATTAGCAATCCAAAACTCATGAAATCCATGCCCACGCTGGTTTTTCATGGATTATACTGAAAAGAATGTGCTCTCAAGTTTGTGCCTTGCTTGTTATGGGGGTCCTGGATTCTCTGAAGATTTTGAGGTGCTTATGGCTTCATTTGGAATCCACAACTCTTCTCAGTATTTTCTTCATAAAGTAACTGAAAAGAACCTGAGAATTTTAGTGTATGTGCTTCTGAAGTGAGCACAGAGCTGAAGGACTGTCTTCCCATCTAGTTTGAGATTTCAGTTCTTTGCTTTGATAATGAACATGCAGTTGGAGTTATCAAATCTTAAGAATTCTACTCCCTGGACTGCTTTGTCTGCAAGTGTGTCATGTTCCACTAAATGGATTTTCAAGTGGTTTTTGTCCGAATGCATCCTTTCAGCCAATCAGTTAAAAAGTATTGACTTAATATGTGCTGTATCCGAGGCACAGTGTTTCACATCTGAACTGTCTTCAGCTGACATCTTCTGGTTTAAACACTTTGCTCCTGTATTTGTCTGAGTCATTGTTATATGCTTCACACCAGGCTGTTATAAAACTTTACTTCCTGATGACTTTCCATACGCCCCTAAGGCAAGGTTGGTTGTTTTTTCTCTTCCGAGTACCTCCATTCTACAACATATGAGTTTAGAAAGTTCCAGCATGTCATGGGTGTTTCTTAAATTACTCCCAAACAAGTTTTTCCGCCTATATACTTCATTTGTCATTGTGAGGAAATAAATTCATATGCAATGTTTGAATCAACCTCAAGTAAAAACCATCAGTAGGAACAGAGAATAGGATTTTTTTGTGGAATTTAGAATCGAGACTCTAAGTTCTGAGAATTATTATCATAGTTTATCAAATAGATTATATTGCTTAATTCATGCTGTTCTCATAGTCTTCCTATAACATGATAGTACGTGGAAACCAATGATTGTCTTGTCTAAGATTTATATGTTTCTATTCACCAAAAGCCAACAAGCTTCAGACAAGAAAAAACTATATATTCTTGTAGGGGAAAAAAACAGATTTTAAGTGCTGGACAATAACTTGTCATTTTCCCTGACTTCTTATCCAACTTTGTCTTTGGCACTTGTCATTTTGAATGAAGACATTTGACATTAATTACACTTTTGTGACCCTTAACTACTCTTGTTGGAAAAGCCAAGCTCTTCAGAGAAGAAAATTGTACTGAGAAAATCCATGAGATTAGTTCATCTCTCTAGTGCTGTCAATCCAAATCCTAGTTCCTTTGGGAAATTGTAAAAAGGGGCCTCAATGTCATTTCAATACCAGGATGCTGAAATACTTCTTTCACTCCACGGGAAAGAGAAGAAATGAAATTAATTATTTTGTACAAACTGTTTTTAACATTCTCATCCAGGGGAACTTACTCATACTTCTGTGGTTTCATGGCACCGTCAACAGACCCCAGCGGGGCGCCTTGCTGTAATTATTCAGATTGGTATTTCTCAAGTAAGACTATAGTTTTTTTGAGAGATCCTGAAAAAAAATATATAAAGCCTCTCCAATATTTAGCATAATATCTGGTATATCAAAAAGGATCACCGTAAGTCATATAAGCACAGAAATACAGCTATTAATACACAGTATATATACCGGCTTGTAATTTTTTTGGGGGGGTTTTTTAGGGCCACACCCTTGGCATGTGGAAGTTCCCAGGCTAGGGGTCAAATCAGAGCTATAGCTAGCTGCTGGCCTAAGACACAGCCACGCAGGATCCAAGCTACATCTGCAATCTACACCATTAGTTCATGGCAATGCCGGATCCTTAACCCACTGAGGCCAGGGATCAAACCCGCAACCTCATGGTTACTAGTTGGATTCATTTCCACTGTACCACAATGGGAACTCCCATACCTGCTTTTAACTGATTTTTTAGATGTTGTTTCTAATTTAGTTTAGGTAAAGTTATATTTTTTTAAATTCATTTAGGCTTGTTGCAAACTCATGCTTTTATTGATATTCACGTAACTGAGAATACATGCCTTTTCTTTTTGTGTTTGTATGCAACACTGCAGCTCAGCAGCCTTCCATACTCTGGTTTCCATTTTAGGGCTGAAGACCTTCAAAGAGGAGATACAGGCTAGATATATTTTAGTGGAGCATTCCTATTTCTTGATATTCTCGGCTTAGTAAGAAGTACTGTTTTTCTTTTACTATTTGTTAAGTGTAAGAATGAGTACGGACTTCTAGGTAATTTTTTGTTTTTTGCCTTTTTGTCATTTTATGGCCGCACCCGCGGCATGTGGAGGTTCCCAGGCTAGGGGTCTAATCGGAGCTGTAGCCACTGGCCTGCGCTGCAGCCACAGCAACGCAGGATCCGAGCCGCGTCTGAAACCTACACCACAGCTCACGGCAACGCCGGATCGTTAACCCACTGAGCAAGGGCAGGGATCGAACCTGCAACCTCATGGTTCCTAGTCGGATTCGTTAACCACTGCACCACGACGGGAACTCCCCTAGGTAATTTTTTTTTAACGTAAACTTCTAAATATTGCCTCACATTAACAGCTTTATTAATTCTGAACTATTTATGCTTCTAAATTAACATGACTTCGTCTTTGGTGGAGTCCTTCTAATATCTTGCTAGATTCAATTAAAGGTTTTTAAGAATTTTTGTATTTACACGCAGACTTTAATGCTAGCTCATGTTAATCTGAAGAAGCTAGACTATGCTGAAGTCATAAACAAACTCCCAGCCTCAGTAGCTTAACCAAGAAAGGTCTATCTTTAGCAAATGATATGGATGCCAAGCTGTCGAGCTGGGGGATCTGCTCCATAAAATCGCCTGGGGACTTTTATCCAAAGAGTCACCATCATCATTTTCTGGCTGCATTGTCTGGGTCATGAGAACGCCACAGTCACAGAGGCAGAAAGAATGGAGGTCGTACATGGGCTGAGGCTGTGCCAGTCCCATGTCAGCTCCTGCAGCCCACTGGCTTGGAGTGGACATGCGACTTGGCAAAAACGCTGGTTTGTATCGTCTTTCCTGTGCCTGAATGCAGAACTGCGTATTGGTAAGGCGTGGTTTATTTACCATACTCCTGTATGTGTTAGGCTCTGGAAGAGTTACGATAATTTATGGTGACTACTTCCTAGGATTTCTGTGAGGGTTAAATAAGTTAACAGGGGTAAAGCAAATAAAGCTAGGCCCATAGTAAGCCCTAAAACCTGTCCGCTGCTATAATTATTGTATTAATTAGTGGTAAGGATGACGGTGGAGTAGTGATCAAGGGAGAGGCAATAGTCACATGTGCAGCGGTGGCAGTGGTAATTTTGATTATAGCAGCAGCAGTGGTAGTAATAATAGTAACAGTGGGATAGTACTAGCAGTAGCAGCGGTATTATTAAGAGTAACGGTGGGGACAGTACTAGCAGTAGCAGCGGTAGTAATAAGAGTAACAGTGGGGATAGTACTAGCAGTAGCAGCGGTAGTAATAAGAGTAACAGTGGGGACAGTACCAGCAGTAGCAGCAGTAGTAATAATAGTGATAGTGGGGATAGTACCAGCAGTAGCAGCGGTAGTAATAATAGTAACAGTGGGCACAGTACCAGCAGTAGCAGCGGTAGTAATAAGAGTAACAGTGGGCACAGTACCAGCAGCAGCAGCAGTAGTAATAATAGTAACAGTGGGGACAGTACCAGCAGTAGCAGCGGTAGTAATAAGAGTAACAATGGGCACAGTACCAGCAGTAGCAGTGGTCATAGAAGCGGTGGTGGCTGTAGGTAGCAGCAGTGGTATAGCAGCAGCAGCAGGAGTGTCAGTGCCGTGGTGTCAGGGCAGCAGTACTATTTGAACTACAGGCAGACCTTGGAGATACTGTGGGTTTGCTTCCCGATGATCACAGTAAAGAGAGGACCACATAAAGCCAGTCCCACGGATTTTTCGGTTTCCCGGCACAGGCATAAGTTAGGTTTACACTGTACTGTCATCCCTTAAGTGTGCAATAGCATTATGTCTAAAAAGACAAAGCACACGCCTTGATTTAAAAAACACTTCATTGGCGTTCTTACTGTGGCACAGCAGGTCAAGGAGGCAGTGTTTTCTCTGTGGTGGCACAGATCTGATCCCCCAGCCAGTGCAGTGGGTGAAGGGTCCAGTGTCGCGGCAGCGGTGAGGTGATGCGCCCCAAGGACTTCCACAGGCCTCAGTGCAGCCGAAAAAGAAAAAAATGCTAAAAGTAAAAATGCTTTATTGCTGAAAATCTGTTAAATATTATCTGAGCCTTCAACAAATCATAGCAGTAACATCAAAGGTCACTGATTGCAGAGCACCACAAAAATTGTAATTATGATGGGAGATTAAGATACCATAAGAGGAGATCCACCGTGGCTCCCAGGCTAGGAATTCGCTGTTGTCACTGTGGTGGCTCTGGTTAGAGCTGAGGCGCAGGTTTGCCCCTCGCTGGGGAACTCCTACGTGCTGTGGGCATGGCCAAGAAACAAAAAGGACAACAACCAAAAAAGTCACTAAGAATTACAAAAA
>PVHT020000009.1:19311294-19337314 GCA_004024745.2 Catagonus wagneri | reverse complement strand
GTAGCAGCACCAATAATAGTAATTCTAAGGCCCCCTCAGTGCCTGGCAAAACTCATGTATAAAAAAAAGAAAATACATATATATATATATATGTATATATATATATACACACACACAATATATTATATATATATATATACACCCATATACATATATTATATATATACCCATATGCATATTTATATATATAAAATAGAGACCTTACCTTTTTTGCCCTTAGCACTTAATTTCATATTTAATGTGTTTATTGTCCTGTTCCTAATTCCATTAGACATGTGGTTAAGCATTAGAATTTATTGTCATTTATTTGAAAAAAAGTTGAAATATTCTTTCTACTATAATTGCAGTTTATCCCCTCCGGGGTAATTAGATTCTTGGATATTGAAAGTAGATTTTCTGGGCTTTGGTGCTGCCTCCGCCACTTCTGAGTTTTGTTGTTGTTTTTTTTTTTCTTTTTTTCCTCAGCTATAAAATGTGAATCCTAATGGTACCAATCTTGCAGAATTGTTTTAAGGACTAAATAAGTCAATAAACATGAACTACTTTGAACAGTGGCAAACCTAAAACAATTATTCAACAAGAATTATGTAACTGCTATCTCCTTTCTTGTGCTATTTATTTTCATCTGCCCTCTTTCTTTTAATCAGACTTTCAACAATTTCTCTATCTTTGGCTTAATTGATTGCTTTTAGTTTCTGGCTGTTTTATTTTGTAATCCACTTTCTTCTGCTTTATTTGACATTTATAAATTGTCTTTTGTTGAGGTCCTAAAGTTGTATAATGGGTGAGTTTAATTTCACTGCTTGTTTTCTCAATATATGCATTTAGAGTTAAACCTATTTTTCCCAGTTTGCTTCGTATTTCGTTAAGGACCGATAATATACACTTTTTTCACATCCTTATTGGCTGTTCATACGTTTTCCTTAAAAAGTGTCTGTTTAAAGCTTTCGCTCCTTTTCATTAGATTTTCTTATTATTATTGAATAGTAAATTTTTCCTTATTTATATTATATATTTTTAGTTCTAGGTACACATTCCAGATGTTGTCAATATTTTCTCCTTGTTTGAGACTTTTCATTTTCTTCGTGATGTCTTTAGAAATGTAGACATTTCTATTTACATTTCTCATCATTTATGATTTTTGCAAACTAAGAAACTTTTGCATGCCTCCAGGGCACAAAGGTTTTCTTCTAGAAGTTTTACAGTTTTGGATTTTACCCTGAGGTCTCTTAATGGGCTGAGTTAGACTCCACTCTCACACCCTCCGCCAAGTAGAGGGACTTCCTGCTGCCTCAGTACCATCGCTTGAAAATAATACATCTATATCATTTCACTCCTTTTTAATCTCATCAGTTCGATGTATTTTTGTTTCCTTTTTCATGTATCTTCTTTTGGATTAATTGATTATCATTATCTGTTTATCTTTCCTTTTTTTTTCTTTTTTATGGCTGCATTTGTAGCATATGGAAAGTCCTGTACTAGGAGTTGAATCAGAGCTGCAGCTGCAAGGTCTACACCACAGCTGTGGCAACACTGGGTCCATGACCCACTGAGAAAGGCCAGGGGTTGAACCTACATCCTCAAGGACACTATGTTAGGTTCTTAACCCACTGAATCACAATGGGAACTCCTGATTTTTAGTAATACATTCTTTTACCACACATTCAGGAGCTGTTTTAAAGACTGCAACACACCTCGGTGAATTATTTTGTCCTCCAATAAACTATTTTGCCTTCTTATACCATACTGGTACTTGAGGATACCAGTGAATTCTTTTGTCCTCCAATAAACTATGGTGCCTTCTTATACCATACTGGTACTTGAGGATACTTTTTTCATTTGCATCAATACCTTTTTAATATGTTAACGTTATTGGGCTTAGCTATATTCTACTTACACATATCCTATAACTATTTGACGTTATTGTTTTTTAGTGTTAATGTTCATTTACATTTGCCAATAGTTTTATTCTTTCCTTGGTTCTATCCTAATTTATTTTCCATCTTGGCTCATTTTATTCTGGTGAGAAAGTTAATATTTCATTTAGTGAATACCTGCAGTTGATAGTTCTGTTTTTATTTGCTTTGTTCTTGTTTATTTTAACTGCATATTTGTAGGATTTTTTTTCACTTGGCATGGGGAATTCTAGATTGGAAATTGTTTTCTTTCATTTTTTAATAACATTTTATTTTCCTCTGACTTCCATTGTGTTTGCTGACAATAGCAAGCTGTCGTTCTTAATCTTGCTCCTTGGAAGGTGATGTGTGTTTTTTATTTCTGCCTGCTTTTCATATTTTTCAGCATGTTTACTAGGACTTGTCTAGCTGTGGTCATTTTGCATTTAAGCTGCTTACACTTACCAAACTTCTTGAATCTGTAGAGAGCGATTCCTTTATTGATTTGGGGAAATTATCAGATTCTGATCCCAGTCTCTCTCTCCTTTCTTTTCTGTGATCCTGATTACATGTAAGTCAGACCTTAGGACCAAGTTCCCCCATTTTGAAGCTCAAAATATCTTGAGAGAAGGTTCACCCTATCCGTGGAAGGCAACTAGAATGAAGCAAATAATTTCATTCCAGCACAGGTGTGACTCAAATTTATGCTGAAATTTTGAAACTTCTGCCTACCCCTAATTCACCACTGCTACTATTGTGCGGCTCTCTAATTGTCAAACTTAGAGGCTGCTGTATTTCCAGGGTCCAAGTACATCTCAAGTACTCAGTCCCAGCTTCTACCGCCTCTACAGTGCAAATCAACTGAGAACTACACTCTGATGCTCGGCTTTGTCAGCTCAGTTCCTCAAGTTCTTCATCTTCACAGCTTAAGAGTTTTGCAGTCAATACCGTGAAAACTCACTGCTGAACCCTTCTCTTTTCTCCAGGATATTGGCCTCTTGAACATGAATTGTCTACCATTTTGGTTCCAATTATGCCTTTGGCATAAAATCCTATAAGAGCAATCGTTGTGTAAAAAGTCTTAATGTTAATAAAAATTTTGACGCATGTTGCTAAATTGTCTTTCACAAAGATGGAGTCAATTCACCCTCTTGTCAAAATGTTTGGCGTATGGTATACTTATTTGTAAAGTGATTATTTCCCATAGCCTCTTGCATCAATAGAGGCAATAAATAAAGGTGAACAAAATTGAAAGAGTGGTTTTATCTATAAGAAAATCCTTCCATAATAAGAGGGGGAGTGCAGTGGCAGGTGATTCTTTTTACCCTAATAAGAGAAGATAAACTAATGACTCTTCCTTGACGAATTACAATCATCATGCAGAGAGCACTGAAAGCTTAGCATTAGTGTATTAAAGACCAATGTTAATGCAAGCTTATAACTTCACATGTATCCTTTGGCTGTGAGGAGAAGTATGTCTTTGCCTTTTAGTGGTTAGGTATATTTTTATCAAGGCATAAATAATAGTTTATGTGTTTTAATTAATTCTAAATGATTTGAGGCTTGGGACTCTATCAGTTCTCCAATGACATATAACAGCTCATGGTGCATTGTGGGCACTTAATTTTTTTTTTTTTTTGTCTTTTTGCCTTTTCTAGGGCCACACTTGCAGCATATGGAGGTCCCCAGGCTATGGGTCTAACAGGAGCTGTAGCCGCCGGCCTTCGCCACAGCCACAGCAACGCGGGATCCGAGCCGCGTCTACAACCTACACCACAGCTCATGGCAACGCCGGATCCTTAACCCACTTAGCGATGCCAGGGATCGAACCCACAACCTCATGGTTCCTAGTCGGATTCGTTAGCCACTGAGCCACAACGGCTACTCCTTGGGCACTTAATAAAAGTATGTTGAATGACTGTTTCTTGAAGAATGTAGACTTAGCAACATCAGCAAAATCTTGAACCCCAAATATGTCATCAGACTTGCCTTTTTCCAAGGAAGATTTCGTGAATTGGCAAATGGCTTTTTCTCCGTTGGTCAAAAAAGCATTATTGGAACATTCAAGACACAGAGAGGCCTGGACTAGTCAACACAGGACCAGAGTGATTAAAGAGACTTGGAGTTCCCTGGCAGCCTGGAGGTTGAGGATTCGGTGTTGCCCCTGGCCAGGGAACTTCCGCATGCTGCTGGTGTGGCCAAAATAAAATAAATACAATTCATTATCTCAGTTCTCTTGTGAAACATATTACCTTCTATTTTTAAATTTCAGAATATTTTCTTACTAGTCCAGCTAGTACGCAAATAAAAAAGGAACTGTGGTTTTCCCAGTGTTAGAACTAGGACTTAAAAGGGAACTCTGGCAACTCTTCTGTGAGCTATCCCTCGGGGTCCCAAGGTCTACAAAGTGTGGGTGCATATGAGCCTGAGAACAAACTGAGACTCATGCAACCCAGAGGGAAGGACTCGGATCACACTACACTGTAGAGGGGAAGTCTGAAGACTTATTTGCGATTGCTTCACTCACACCTCTTAGTCAGCGTCCTGTAATAAAGGCCTCATGGTCCTGTTCACCCTGATGGGTTAAATGTTTCTTCTGAACTGCAGGCACATCCTCACAAATGTTCTCTCCAGGCACACAGGTAATGGAGCCAAAAGTACTGATGGAACTATTAATCAAAGTGTCATTCCTTAAAACTTGTAAATTACAGCCTTTAATATTCTGGTGACAGTCATGGTTTTAAAGGACCTCGACTTCACTTTATTTTATTTGATTAAAAACTCCCCCAAATTCTCAAATACTTAATGTCTTAAGATACCAAATTTCTTCTAAACTCCAGACATTGTGTATTAACGTAGAACATGTCAGGCCTTAGGGAAAATCCCTGGCAAATAACCATCTTCACAGCACCAGGGAGTGATGGTTTCTACCTCAAAATCAGGTCACCCATTACTCCTTTGCTAAGCCAGGTACAGGTACAGTTATAACTGGAAAGTAGTTTACCGCCTACGATAAAAAACAGCATGGTGCAGATCTAACAACAGTAGTACTTGAACCTCATAGCTATAAACCATGCAGATTTTACAAAATAGAAGTAAAAGGAACACGTACGCTGTGATGAACAAGAACATTATTTCAACGTATTGTCTGAGAAGCTGAGAATAACTGCCCAAATGACTAAAGTTTGCTAATTATGTGTGAGTAACTGTAATTAATTTCATTTATGTGCAATGCGGGTACTTTCATATATAAACTTTACCATTTAATTTTTAGTGTGAGGACTTGGTGCATCGGTACTAACAAATAACTGGAACAGGTCTATGAAGAATATTTCATTTTGTCTCATCTTTTATTCATCTGTTCATTTGTGCTATGTATATTTTAATTCTTTTCTGAACCATTTGAGAATACATATTTTAATGTCACGCCTTTCCTTCTGACTACATAAGTGTGTTTTTCATAAAAACTCTGTGTCCTCATGCATAACCACAATATGGTTATCAACTTTAAAAATGCAATATTAACATGAGAGTTTCATCTAATCTTCATCCATATTCTATTTCCTTCATTTGACCCAATGGTATCTTTTGAGTATTCTGGTTTTTTTCTGCTACAGATCTAGTCTAGGATTCCATATTGCTTTTGTCATTTCTCTTTATTCTCCTAGTTCACTTCTTCAGATTGCCATTGTCTTTTGACTGCTGTCTTGAATAGGGAGCAGATATTTTATCAGTGTTTCTCCAACCTTGCCTGATATGTCCTCATGACCTGACCTAGTTCAGGCATGACCAGCTGGGTTAGACAATGCCTATCACTCCCACTGGAGATCTGATTTTTGACCATCAGGGTGAGATCTTATGCGTTTTCTCCACTCTGTGCTTAGCATTTGTTTCCTTTTCAACCCGTGCAGTGAGAGCTCTGGCTTCTAGTGGCATCACAATTACTCATTTGCTTGATTCTACAATATGCAAAAAATAACCTCAGAATCACCACACCTGTAGATGACAAAAAGCAAATCCAGTGATAAAAGGAAACATTTGTTTGTATATGATTTGGGTGCTGAAAAAATCGTGGTTACTCTATGTTGGGTCACATGTTTAAGTAATTAGGATAATCTCCCCTAATTAAAAACTAGAAGCTTTTATAAAAGATACTGGTTGTACATACTAATTTCCTTTCCCTCTCATTTGTATCCCTCATTTTCAGAGCATTTCATCTCATTGCACTGCATACTGTGTATCTTTGTACGCTGTGCATATCAGAGTATCTTTGTACATTGAGGAATCAGCTGGCTACTTTGTACACTGAACAATCAATTGGTTACCTCTGTGTAACCATTTAAAACAGGAACCATTGATTTGGCTCATGATTCTTTGGGTTCAGACTGGTGGTTCTAATGATATTCGCTGGACTGCCTCGTGCATCTATGTTCAGTTGGAGAGGTGGCTGGGTCCTGGGTGGTCCAGCTGATCTCATTCATATGCTTGATAGCTGTCTGGCTGTTGGTTGGAGTAGTAAGGGATGACTGGGGTTTGTGTTCTTTCCATGCAGCTCTGGAGACAGAAGCTGTTTCCCAGGAAATAGCAGAGTTTCCATTAGCCAAAGCATCTTGTAAAAATGGGGCAGGTTTTAGGGCTGATGAAGCATACTCTGCTCTTTGGAGAAACACGTGGAAAGGTACAGTGCAAAGTGTATGGATACAAGGATAAGTGAAGAATGCTGCAATCTCTCACAGGTTCCTTAAGTCTTTTGGGAAGAAAAGTATGGCTTAAAATAAGATCAAACAACAACAGCAAAAAAGAAATCCAAAGAAATTTTGTGTGTTAGTGTAAATGCATTGGTTTTTATGAAAATGGATATGAGAATCCATGTGTGAATTGTGTGTCATTTGCCTTTCTGATGTCTTTTTTGGTCACTGCTTTAACTTCTCAGTTATGCAAAACAAATACCTAAATGGCTCATATCTATTAATAGGATATATTTAAGGAGTAAGGGCCCTAGGAAAAGACCAAGTTTCAACTCTGACATTGTCTGTATGTTACTGATCAAAAGAAAATCAAAAGACATTTTATTTGTGTGAGCATTTAAGGAATGTGTATACATGTGGGGGGATATCAGGAGACTGGGTCACTAGGCTGTACAACAGAAATTGACACAACACTAAATCAATGCTAGTCCAATAAAAAATTTTTAAATAAATTAAAAAAAACATTTAGTCATGATTGCACGAGACATTATAAGATACTGAAAATCTCTAGTTTTCAAAAACAAACAGTAGACATATTAAATCCTTCTCATTTTTTGACCTGTTGTTTGATATTCACATAGGTTACTGTCAGGAGTGGAGTTTGGACTTTTACTATATAGGATTATTTTCACATCATTAGAACATTCAGATGCTGCTAAAGTGAAGAAAAGGTTTCAATATTTGAGAGAAATCTGTTTTGATTTAAAATTTGTCAATAGTATTTCATCGTCTTTCACGAGTCTTTTGATCGAGACACCCGCAGCTCAAATCCAAATCAAAGTGGCTTTGTGAGAATTTTCTCTTTTCTAATTAACTCCATTCTGAAATACCTCAAATCAAAAGGCCTCGAGGAGAGGTTCGAGTGTGAGAAACAACTATCACAAGTCACCTCCAGAGCTTCTGCTGGGACACAGGCATGAGGCAGTCTGGCCACTGGGTTAACCGCCTATTCCCCCTGTTCAAAGTCCTTACCTTGCACCTGTCCTAGAGAAGAGAGCCCTCCTTACCCCTCCCTAACCTTCCATTCCTGCAGCCCCCTTTCTAGCCCAACACCATGGTCCACTTAGGCAGACCTACAGCCTCTAGTGCGATTCAAGAGAAAGCAAAGTCATTATATGACAAACTAAAGCAAAGGGAAGGTGAAGAATTTAATGCCAGAAAAGGACGGTTGGATAATTTTAGAAGGAAGATTGGCATTGAGATAACAGGAGAGGGAGCTTCTCCAACCAGGAGGAAGCAGATGAGCTCCCAGACCCCATTAAAAAATCCTTTGAGGAGACAGGATATCCACCTGAAAAGGTTTTTTAGTGCCCTATTCTGGGGGAAAAAATGCCAGATAAGACAGTTATTGGTAAGGAAGAAAACGAGCATCCGGATTTAAAACAGGATGGATAGACTAACTCCACTGTTTTGTGCAAAGGTCCTCAGGGTTATGATCAGGACTGTCCTTATCTGTAAAGCTGCTAATTTTCAAAACTTGAAAAGATAAAAGCCAGCTCCCAAACACCAGGCTTTTGGTTCAGCTGTGTAACAAGAAAGCCCGGACAAGGCTTTTTTTCTGGATGGGTTCCATAGATGCTTTAACCTTGATGTCAGGAAGTACCTTGTCAGTAAGACTGCCTTATGAAAGTTCTGTTAATATTGGAAAATTCCCCCAGCCTCCCAGAACCTCATGATTTCAACACCAAAGCCATCGAAGTGTTCTACTTGCGCCCAATCAAAATATCTCTAATTCAGCTTCTAGATCCGAGGTGGTAAAGACCTTTAAGACACATTACACATGGCACTTTATGGAAAGGATTGTCAGGCTGTGGAAGTGAAGCGCCGTGGAGAGAACATTATGAAAAGCTGGCAGGATCACAGCATGGAAGAGGCCTTTGTCGTTGTAGAAAAAACCATGAAAGCCAAGAAGCCGGAAACAATAAACTCCCGCTGCAGAAGATTGTGTCCAAGTTTTGTGCATGATTTCACAGAATTTACAACAGAGCTAATTAAGGAAATCATGAAAGAGATTGTGAATATGGGGGAAAAAAAAAAAAGAGGCGGGTAAAGGAGTGTCTTGAGATATGGACCTTGGAGAGATTCCAGCGCTAATAGACATTGCACCAGCAGAATTAACACAAGGCAACCTGGTGGGAATGAGTGCTTTTCACCTGGGGTCAGACAATGAGAAGAGGATGTAGAAGAAGCAGTGCCAGGAAATAAACTGACATGAGACAATAAGCCAGAAGGGTTCGGATGAATCAACATTGTTTCGACTATTTGTTGTTCTTTGAAGTACATGGACTCTCCCAGGATACAGGCACTGAGACTAAAGGAAACAGTGAAAGGAGGATTGGTAACATACGGAAACATTTCAGGAGAAGTGAAATGAAAAAGCAAAAAAAGTCAGACAGAAATTACAATGTATTTCCGTAAAGTTACCCCTAGGGTGCCTGTCCCTCCTGCCTCCTCTTACACCTCCTCCACCTTTTCTGCCTCTGTCATCCTCTAAACAGCAAGACAAAGCCCGCCCCTCCCCTCCTGCCTACTCAACGTGAAAAGGATGAGTATGAAGACCTTTATGATGCTCCACCTCCACTTAATGAGCAGTAGTTAATATCATGCTGTATAGTTAATAAACCCATCTATCGTATATGTGTGTGACTGTCTTCATGTGAAAATCTAATAACTTGTGGAAAGAACTGTACAAGATGTTTTTGTGCCCCCATCATCATCGCCTACGTATTCGTTGGGTAGAACAGCATATGCAAGATGTACTGCAGTGAATGGGTTATCCTGACATAGCATAAGGTGAGTGATGCTTACTGTGACGTTAATGATGAGCCAGCTTTCTTACTGTTTTATAACTTTGTTCTCAAAGTATTACATTACGGTACAATGTGCCACTTTCTTAATTAGAGAAACTAAAAAATATAAGGAGAAAATTCAGAAACTCCTCAGTCTGTACATCTAATTCTTTGTTGCTTTTCTGTAATTGTCCTTATGCATATATTTTATATAAACATTTTGTAGGTTTCAAGGCGATAAGTCCATGCATTCAAAAGTTTTTTGTTACTGTTCTATGTTCTTCTTGGCCACCGCTACATCTAAGTGCTTAGAGATAACTGAAGACTCAGTTTAAAGTCTTTATGCCCTCCAAACATTTCCCAAAGAAATGTGGATTAATGATCATACCAAAACTTACATTAAAATAGCCTACTATAAACTTGGCTCTTAAATATTTACTTTGGGATTTGATTTTTGAGGGCTAATAAAACCACTCTAACTTGTCACTTTTATGTCACTACATTTATCCCAGAAAAGTAAAAGAGAAGAGCTGCAACAGGAAAGGTAAAAATATCAGTCACATCCTCCAAAAAGGGGATTTAGTAAGTAAAAGCTTTAGAAAGATAGCTATTTGTCCTAGCTGGCGGAGAAGATTTATAATGACTTCATTTCCAATAAAGTTCATATGATCGATATAATTTTTACGAAGTAAGAGTTGGTCAAAAAGAAGAATGCTTCCTTTATCTTCAGCACAAAAAAAAAGATTTTTATCTACTAAGATGTTCTAGATCATTTTAGATATCATGAAAACTTACCCACTTTGCTGAAACTAAAGTTTCAAAATCATCATCAGGGTAATTGCTCAAATCATGTACAGCAAACACAGTCTTGAGGGCCATTGCTAGGAACATTAAGTTCTGTGACGTCCCCTATAGGCCTTTCAGGTGTGGCACCGTTGTCATCAGCCTGTATTTACCTCTGCTCTGAAGCTTCCTCAGCCCAGATTCTCAACCTGACCTTCACAAAATTAAATCCTCCAGTCCTGTTTTGCTCCCCAAATCACCCTACTAGATTCATTTCTATCAAATGCGTGTGGATACAGTCAGTCTTCCCTGTTTTTCCTTCTGACCTCATGGGATTTGCACCCGTAGCCATTTACAGCCCAGTCTAGTTGTCAACAATGGAGACATTTTACTATTTCTGTCTGGGCCTCAGCTCACAGAAGGGGTCAAAGCCAAAGACTGATATTTACATCATCAATATATAGGGTTTTTTTTTCAGTTTAATTTAACTTTTATTTTATATTGAGTGTTCCTGATTAGCAATGTTGTGTTAGTTTCAGGTTTACAGCATAGTGGTACTTTTTTCATATGCTTTTCCCTTGTAGGTTATTACAGAATACGAAGTAGAGTTCTTTGCGCTATGCAGCAGCTCTTTGTTGATTATCTGTGTTATATATAATTTTCTATAGAGATGTAGGTGATGCCTGTACATATAATGTCATTGGATAGTGTCTTAATTGAGACTATAGCAGAATACCATAGACTGGATGGCTTAAACAACACTATTCCTCACAGTTTTGAGGCTGGGGTTCCAAGAGCAGGGTACCCTCATGGTTGGATTCTGGGGAGAGCCTTCCGCCTTGTTCAGATAGCTGTCTTCTCATTAAGTTTCACATGGAGAGGAGAGAGGAAAAAGAGCAAGCTCTCATGTCTTCTCTTGTAAAGGCACTAATCCCAACCCAGGGCTCCGACTTCATAATCTTACATCCCAAGGCCCCCTCTCCTAATAGCATGACACAGGAGTTTAGGATTTCAACATACAGATTTCATAAGGGACACATTTAGTCCACACAGATAAGGGATGATTTCCTAAGAGGGAGAAACACCAGCTGACTCAACCATGTAACATGTTTACCAAGGGGTTGGAGCTGGGAGAGGAACCTCTCAGGACTGGCCAGTGAGAATGAGGGAAAACCAAGAGATGAGATCTCAAAGAAGCCTAAAAAAGAAGTGTTTCAGGAAGGAAGAAGATATCCAGTGTCAAATGGTTGATGAAGAAGAGGATTTTAGGCAAAGAAGGTAATATCCTGTGTGCTTTGGATGGTCGACTCTTCATTCCCACAGTAACAGTAGCTACAATTGCATTGTAAACGTAGGACATTTTCTGTCTCTCATTAATGTGTATAATTATAAACCTATTCCTCACAGATATTTCAGAAATGTGAGTTTAAAAGCTTTCTAATATATTTCACAGGCTAGTAGCCAAGTCTGAATAGCATTTACTGTCATGGAACCATCTTCTAAGCCAACTGGCTTAGTGAAAAAAGTGTTGATGCACAGCCAGCCAATATGAAAGAGAAAAACAAGAGCAAAAACGTTAATTGATCATTGAGATAAATGCGGATGATATAATGGAATAACAGAGGAAATGAGACCGAAACTCAGTCATGCATTCCATCAAGGGGCTTGGTTGCCATCCCTTCTGGTGTCAAAAGAACATCCTTTGGCATCAGTCAGAGAGAGACCCGGTCCTGATTCTGATTCATCTCTCAGGAGCTGGAAGAGGCTGGCCATGTAACTCGTCTTCTCTCAGCGTGCTTTCTTGCCTGTAAGATGGGGAAAATTATATTCACCTCAAGGAGTTTGTACATGGACGGAAGTAGATATTTCTGTGAAAAGTCCAGAGGGATTTTTTTTTTCAACCGGTGGTGATCTATTTTAGGGATATTAAAAGTTATTTGGGATTGGCTTGTGCACACTGTAGTATGTGGAATGACTGGCCAACAGCGATCTGCTTGCAGCACAGGGGACTCTACCCAAAACAATCCGAAAGAGAACGGATGTGTGTTTACGTAGAACTGAATCACTTTGTTGTACAGCAGAAATGATCACAACCTTGGACATCAACTAGACTTCCAGAAAACTTTTTTAAAAAGTTATCTTGGTTAATACTAGTTGAACAATCTCAATAATTCATTTTTACTGTTATCCTTCTGCCATTGCACAGCCAAAAATCCATTCAGGTCACTTTTTAAATGTTAGACGTGAAGTGGGAGGTTTCATTAGGTTTGTAGCAATGAGCCACATGATTGTCTAAATTTTTAAAAATGTGTTGTATTCATTTAAAAATTCACTGTAATTCTATTACAAAAGATTAGATCAACAAGGCACTTTTGTACAAATTGTAGAAACAACTTGGCTGTCCGGGTGTGGGGGATGTTTTTATTCTGTCGATTAACTGACCAAAAAATAAACACTGCCACCCAAAGTTGCTGGTTACTGCTATCTATCCACCTGAAGGATTTGGCTCCAATACACCTCCTCTGAAAGCATGTGGCTATCCACAGCATTTTGCTAGTGTACCTTCCCAAAGACAGAGCTAATCCCATAATATGCTTTTGCTCTCACTGAAGGTATTATGGTTTAATTTTAGCTTTGAGTGGTTATCATTATTAATATTTTAAAGTTAAAAATCACTTTGCTGTGGCTGTGACGTAGGCTAGCGGCTGCACCTCCAATTAGACCCCTGGCTGGGGAACTTCCACATGCCCTAGATGCAGCTATAAAAAGAAAAAGTTAAATATCATAGAGCATTTTCACCCACACACAGCTTATAATCAAAGAGAATTAATCATCCGTGATACCCTGCTGACTGGTCGATCTTAAAGGACGCCCCATTTATTAGTTCATTTTTAACCTTAAGAAATCAGTCACATTTCCTAGTTTGTATTTGAATGGCATGTGCCTGAAATTACATATTAATGAATACATGAAAATACACGAAAAAATAGAGAAAACACATGAAAAAAATAAAGAAAATGAATCAATGTCTGCTTCGTCCAGTACTGAAGTATTATAGGCACATAAGATTTAAAAATACAGAACATAGGAGTTCCCACTTGACTCAGTGGTAACTAACCTGACTAGTAACCACGAAATTGCAAGTTCCATCCCTGGCCTTAAGGATCTGGCATTGATGCGAGCTGTGGTATAGTTCACAGACACGGCTTGGATCCCATGTTGCTGAGGCTGTGGTGTAGACCAGCAGCTACGGCTCCAATTCTACCCTTAGCCTGGGAACTTCCATTTGCCGCAGCTGCAGCCCTAAAAATCAAAAAATAAAACAAAACAAAACAAAACAACAACACAAAGAAAAAAAGCATCATATCCAATTCCCTCTCCTGAGAAAAATCACTGTGATAAAACCACTTTTATCATTGTGATGTTTTCTGCCTGTAGCACAATGCATTATTGATATTTTTGTTATTAATATAGTTACAGTAAATAGGATTTCCTCTCTCTCTGTCTCTCACTCTCCCTCCCTCACTCTCTCTCTCTCCTCTCCATCTCTCCCTTCCCCTTTCTTCTTTCTCTCCTTATTTCGACCTTCCAAAGGGCTTCTCCATCCAGGTAATTCTGACACTGTCCTCTTGGACATTACATATTCCTGGGCTGGAGAAAAGACAAAAAGAACAAAGTTGAAATATCTTTTCCCCAAAGGATAAGTGGAAAGAGGTTCTGTGACAGGGCAGAGAAGAAAGCAAGTTAGGTAATTCATCAAAGAAAAGAAAGCCCTGTCTGCCAGCCTAAGGAGAGGCTGACAGCTCATTATCTCTGGGCTGGATGGCGGCCACGTGGCTATACCAAAGTCAAAACCAAAAGGAGTCACCTCACATTGTCTTTGGGCAACAAGAACCCGCAAAAGATAAAGCACAGCTTTCAACTTCACCTGAGGTTAAAAAATAAAGATAAGGTAATGAGCCAAGGTATTCAGAAATAAGAATAATCAAAGGCAATGGTTTCATTATTAACCTAAATTGTTTAATTACTTGTTATACCACTTGACAATTATGCATTAATCACATGGTTAATCTAATAACCTTGATGTTCATAGTATGAAAATCTTGTGTAATATGCACAAAGTAAATGTAGTGAGTGGCTTGAGTTTAAGTTTGAATGATATTTAAAATTTCTGAAAGAAGAAAATTTAAGAAATTGATAAGAATATGTGACAAACTCACATAAGTACAGAATATTTTTATAAATTACAGAATTTGTAGATGGGCCATGATTTGTGATTTTTTAAAATGCATCATCACATCTATTTTCTAGACTGCATTTTTCTTCTAAGGTCCTAGGAGTGTTATTTTAGGAGGTATGTTTCCTCCCCATGGAGATACCGTGAAAACTGTGCATTGCATTCGGTCTTCACAGACGTTGAGCTGGGCTTGAATACACTGGACTCTCTTGCCTGATTTCACCATCAGGAAAAATGATGGAAAAATGTATATTTAGGTACAATGTAAGTAGACCTGGAACATATGCCACCCTTCCACCCAGCAACAAAGCTTATGTATAGAATGTTAGAGTCTTTAGGCATTTTCATATTAACTGGTAGGAGTTTTTAACTCTGGCATTCAGAATGAATAGGTTGTTCAATATAAAAATATTATTCCCTCCACAAATTTCAAATAGACACCTTTCAAAAAATGTTAATAGTTTCCCTTTTTTTATTAAATGAATGCATGCATGTATGAATGTATTCTTAAGTAGAGCCTTTCGGACATCTTAAGCTTTGAAGGCTCAGGGATGTCGAGACAGACATCAAATATTGAGTAATTCCATGATGTAAAAGCATTTTCAGGAACTGTGGGTCCCATGCTGAAGCATTCCATATTGTGATGTTTCTTGACTTATTACATTGGCTCTTTATGTTTCCTCTGCTTCCTCCTCCTTCTTCTCCTTCTCGTCCTTCTTCTGCTCTCAGCTGACATTTCTCTATGCCAAGCATATCTATTCACTGAGGAATCTTTTCAATAATGTATGGTATCTACCCTGTTCTGGGAAGCAGCATGACCAAACCAGAAGCACAGAAAGAAAATAAATGAAATCCCTGAGAAGAGGAGCACCTTGGAACAGCAGGAACGTAGTACTCAAAGAGGAAGGAAGGAAGGAAGGAAGGAAGGAAGGAAGGAAGGAAGGAAGGAGGGAGGGAGGGAGGGAAGGAGGCAGGAAGAAAGAAAGAAAGAAAGAAAGAAAGAAAGAAAGAAAGAAAGAAAGAAAGAAAGAAAGAAAGGAAGGAAGGAAGGAAGGAAGGAAGGAAGGAAGGAAGGAAGAAAGAAGGGAGGGAGGGAAGGAGACAGGAAGGAAGGAAGGAAGGGAGAAAGGAAAGAAAAATAGAGAACACATTCATTGTCAATTGGACACAGAAGCCACCTGAAATAGCTTCCAATGACCAAAGTTAGAACAACAAAATAAAGAAGGAATAGTTTATAACCCAAAGTATAAGACAAATATCCATGAGCGTACATTAATGAAGATAAATGATTGGATACCTAAATCAATGGGGAAAAAAGACAAGTTTCCTATGCAGAAAAATTCCAAATGAATTATGTCGATACCCTGCCCTCTTTCTGGTGGAGTATCACTCTCACTCCCTAGGTGTGGGCACTCCATGATGACCTTCAAAGACTACGGTAGGGAAAGAGGAAATAAGAGAGTAACTTTAGGGAGCAGATACCTGACAAGTTCTATCTCAGCCAGTTGAATAATGTCATCAACAGCCCTGAACCCTATTCATGTTAGGTACACCTGACATCACGTGATGAAAGTGGCACTTCACCTCCGAGGTCTTCGTCCCCCTAATCCGTAGCCCCTGTCCAACAACAACAAAAATGCCACACAAACCCAAACTGCGGCATGTTCTACAAACTACCTGACCAATACTCCCTAAAATGGTCAAAGTCATCAAAAAACACAGAAATTCTGAAAAATTATCACAGCCAAGAGAAGCCTTAGGAGATTTGAGGTGTAAATGTGATGCGGTATGCTGGGTGGGGTCCTGGAACAGGAAAAGGCCTTAGATAAAAACTAAGGAAAATCCACAATATATTGGAACAACTGTATGAAATAACTTAAGAATAATCTATTAATGCTGATTCATTGGCTGGGGTGACTGTGTCATCAAAGCCATGGCATATGTTAGGAATATACAAAACTGCTTTGCTGTATACAAGAACCCTCGCCACTATCTTTCCAACTTATCTGTTAGTCTAAAACTATCCTTAAACAGTTCAGTATGTGAAAATAGCAACAGCTTATTTTTTAGCATTTGAATGTGTTAAATCCATCTATTATTGACAGAAGGTGTCATATAATCTGTCACTTTAAATCAGTGTTTCCCAAACTCCAATCTGTATGGGAATCACCAAAGTCATATTTTGCATTTTTGATGTAAGCTAGAAACATCTAAATGACAGATGTGAAGTGCACTGTATTTCTTTTGGACAGTACTACTCTAGATCATGTTCATTCATATCTTATTTTATGTAGCCCAGAAAATCTGAGTGGTTTTCCGCACATACGCTCTGCACTTACTATAATTATTTTTTTCTCTTCTTTTCTATTTATTTATTTATTTTCTTTTTAGGACCTCACTGCAGCATATGGAGGTTCCCTGGCTAGGGCTGAATCAGAGGTGTAGCCGCTGGCCTACACCACAGCCACAGCAACGCCAGATCTGAGCCTCAACCAGGACCTATAGCACAGCTCATGGCAATGCTGGATCCTTAACCCACTGAGAGAGGCCAGGGATCGAACCTGTGTCCTCATGGATACTAGTCAGATTCGTTTCTGCTGAGCCATGACATGAACTCCTTTTTCTCTTCTTTCTTTAAACTGAAGGACAGTTTTTGTGCAATATTATATGTTACAGGTATATAATATAGCGAAATAATCACTAAGTCCTTGCAAAAATCTTATGACTAGTACAGAATTGTTTTGCGTTGGTTCTCCTTATAAAACTACCTATCCCTGAACCTCTCACGGAGAAAGTCTAATTTATTTGCTCTGGTGTGTGCATGGACATCAGGGCTTTTAAACACTCCCCAGTGATTCTGATGTACAGCCAACACTGGGAAGCCCTTCTTTAACGTTTTATCACGCAGATGATAGCAGTGATTTCCCCTCTCGGAATGTGAGTAGCTCACCAGTTATAGCAGTACCTCTAGGAGTTTTGGCACCTTCCTGGCTTCTATTCTAGAAGTCAGATGATGATCTCAAGGTTTGGGGTCTGGAAATTCAAATGAAGCAGCAATTGCTCTTAACCATGTGTGAATTTCAAATGGCTGTTGGTGTAGAGTCTTCAGGAAGGAGAGAGGCACAGGGGGAGAAGGTGATGTAGGGAGGGAGGAAGTCGGGGGGGTGCAGGGGGGAGCTGAAAAGAATGCCAGATAAGTTTTAAATATGAGAAGAGATTAAGGGGACAGAGCAAGAAACCAAAGAAAATAAAATAGGGTTTTATGACTCCAGTTATAGGGTTTATGATTATCCATCTTTCATACATATTTTCAATATATTGTCTTATTAAATTCTCATAAGAATCCCTTTAAGGTGTACGGTTGTTCCTATTCTACAAAAGAGGAAAAGGCCCAGTGAGAGTTAATTACTTGCCTTGAGACAGTCCCTGAGCTGAGCACAAGCAGACAGGCCGGGTGGAGAGAGGGGGTGAAACCCGTGCTGTCCGCCTGGAGGGGACAGAAGGAGTTGATGATGCAGCTGGAAGGTTTAAATGATTTAATCAGTAAAGTCAGGCAAACACAGAGCAATGCCTGTGTCTGAGTCAGTGCCTCTACGGAGAACTGCTTCTCTAAAGTCAATACACCCATTAAATAGTTTCTTTTAATATTGGAATAACTGCATAGGCTGACGTATTGCATGCTTGTGTTGCCAGTTCATTGGTGTTTTCCTTAAGTATACTTAATAGTTTTTAAGTATTTCCTCTCTGAGATGATGTGTTTAACACAACCAAAAGAAGACCTGGTGTGCATTCACCATGTATGGTACAGCTGTCGATGTTTGCTCTATTTTCTCAGCGGTTTCTTCTGATGCACCTATTAAAGAAGTACCTGAGCCTGGGGGATTTAACACGGAAGAGCTGATAACCCTGTGTGGGCTTTTCCACAAGGAGGCGCTGCACCAGTGGGGATGAATAGGTGGCAAGAGTAAGTATGCATAAGCATGCATCTTTCAGGTCCCGGGTCTCTGAGAAGTGCCTGGGAAACAATTTTGTTGAAATGAGAAATTTAATGATGCTGTAGAATATGGAGACACATAATTGCAAATGAGAAACATCAGGAAAAATTCCAAATCCTATTTGGAAACATTATTGTAGTGTCACAGGATTTACTTAGGGAGAGAACTAGAGTGCTATTTAGTTCAGAAAACATGAAGAGAAATTTGTTCTAGAAAGAATTAGGACGCATCTCTTGATAGTGAGGAAGAATTCACCATATGCTGAAGGGAGGAACTATTTTATCTATGGCATTCCTTGTGCTGCCGTATTAAAAAGAGATGAGCAACTTGACTAAAGGGAGCGGAAAGGAAACAAAAGGGGCCAGCTGCATACATGACTTCTGAAAGACCACAGAAGAGAGAGCAGAAAATCCTATGGTGGATATTAAGGTTTAATTCACAAAACTCTCTGAAGTTGCTTATTTTTTGTGTGGAAGGAAATTAGTCTCCAAATGACTAAAAAGACAGCAAATCAGGGGGCTACGGAGAGAGGCAAGATAGAAGAAATAAAGTTCATAAAGTAAAAAAAAAATACATTTGTGGAGGTATTTTTCAGAAGAGAATACATGCTGCAGTTATTTTTTTCATTTTCTGTTATTGTTTGCTATGAGTTACAAACTAGGTATGTTTTTGGTTCACTCTGTGTGTGTGTGTGTGTGTGTGTGTGTGTGTACGTACACACACTAATATATTCAGTAGCTGAATTCATACACTTCCACAGCTTCAATATATTTAATGTGTGGCCCCGATCTTGAATTGAAGCTGTTGAAGTGTATGGCAAGTATTGAAAGCCATATCTAGATTACAGCACGGTGAATTGTCCATTCATTATCAGGGTCAAAACAGTAAGATACTCCCCCATCCCCCGCTGATCAGAGTATAACTTAGTATAACTTTGTGTTTTCCACTTAGGGGTCTGGTGCCGTGGGGATGTGCTTACCCTCTGGTGCACTACACCAGGCAACTCGCCTTGTGTCCACTGATAGCTGTCAGTCCTGGGCTGTCTTCTTGGCCTCAGATGATGCAGACTCCTGCGCATGCGCACGTGTGTGTGTGTGTGTGTGTGTGTGTGTGTGAGAGAGAGAGAGAGAGAGAGAGAGAGGAGGGGGAGAGTTGAGTCTAATTATCAGCTGATGTCTAATTGATTTTGTCTAATTATAAGCCTCTTCAGTTTTAGTCTCACTCCATCCTTAGTTGCTGACCCAGGATTCCCTGGGTCCTGACATAAGACAGCCTTAACCGAGTCACTGCAATAATTAATTTAATATGTTCAACAAGCAGTGGAAATAACACAACCAATGCCACTCACTAAGCTACTGACCTGAACTGCTGACATCACCAGCTATGTGCCATGGCTTGTCCGTCTCCCTGGAGGCTGTATAAAAACATTTGAGAAAATAATAAATAAGAATTACTTAGAAAATGTCAGAAGCTATTTACTAGTAGAGACTGGTGAGATTAGACCTTGACTGGCTAGCTCAAAACGCTGACGTGGACGGAAAGGACCCCAAGCCGACGGAATTATATCCAACTTGTTAAAACAGGAGACTTTGCTGTGAATATTTATGTTTAACATACTCCATGGAATTTTAACCTCAATTAGGCAACGTTAAACAGTAAATCCTCTTAGGGGTCGACCTTCTTTTTTTGTATCTTGAAACAGAATGGAGGGAATAACTCTGGGAGGTCTCTGCTTTATAAAAAGTTTTGTTGAGGTATAACTAATATCCAAGAAGATGCACATATTTAAAGGGTACAAGTCAGTTAACCCTGATCTCCATGTACACCTGTAAAACCAACCACAATCAAAGCAGTGACATAGATAGCACCTTCAAAACTTTCCTCCTCCTCCTCCCCTGTATTTGTTTTATTACTTTATTTTATTTTATTTTTGTCTTTTTAAAGCCGTACCTGTTGCATATGGAGGTTCACAGGCTAGGGATTGAATCAGAGCTGCAGCTGCCTGCCGCAGCCACAGCCACAGCAATGCCAGATCCAAGCCACGTCTGTGACCTACACCACAGCTCAAGGCAATGCCGGATCCTTAACCCACTGAGCAAGGCCAGGGATCAAACACACGTCCTCATGGATCCCAGTCGGGTCCGTTACAGCTGAGCCACGATGGGAACTCCTGTTCTATTTTTACTGTGGTGAGAACATTTAACAGGAGATCTGCTCTCTTAGTAAAACTGTAACTGCACAACCCAGTCTTGCTAACAACAGGCACGACATTGTATATGAGATCTCCAGTCTCTATTCATCTTACACAACAGAAATTTTACACCCATGAATAGCAACTCTCTGTTTCCCCCTCACTCAGCCCCTGGCAACCACCATTCTGCTCTCTGCTTCTATAACTCTGACCACTTCAAGTACGTCATTGAAGTCAAATCGCACAGTATGTGTCTTTCCTGATAGGCTTACTTCCCTTAGTATAATGCCATCCGAGCTTATCCATGTGGTTGTATATGGCAGGACTGCCTTTTTTGAAGGCTGAATAACATCTTATTGTATGCCTATACCATTTTTTCTGTATCCACTGATGCCTCAATAGACATTTAGGTTGATGTCTTAAATGTCTTAGGTTGATATGACACCACAAGCAAGGGTAACAAAAACAAAAATAGACAAGTGGGACTACATTAGATTGAAAAGTTTCTGGAGTCCCCTTCGTGGCTCGGTGGTTAACGAATCTGACTAAGAAACATGAGGTTGCGGGTTCGATCCCTGGCCTTGCTCAGTGGGTTAAGGATCCGGCATTGCCATGAGCTGTGGTAAAGTTTGCAGACACGGCTCGGATCCCACGTAGCTGTGGCTGTGGCGAAGGCCAGCGGTTACAGCTCCTGTTAGACCCCTAGCCTGGAAACCTCCACATGCCGTGGTGCAGCTCTACATAAAGGCAAAAAGAAAACAAAATGAAAAGGCAAACTACAGAATGAGAAAAAATATTTGCAAAACATCTATATGCTAATGAGCTAATATCCAAATACATATAATAAACTCCTACAACTCAACAGCAAAAAAATAAATTAAACCAATCAAATATGGGAATGAGCTTGAATAGACATTTCTCTAAAGAAGACATACAAATGGCTAATAGATGCATGAAAACGTGCTCACTATCACTAATCATCAGGGTGAAGCTAATAAGGACCACAAAGAGATATCACTTCACACCTGTCAGAATGGCCATTATCCAAAAAAAAAGAAAAAAACCTTTATTGGCAAAGATGTGGAAAAATTGTGCCTTGGTGGCGTGAATGTAAAAAGGTGAAACCAAGGAGCTCCCGTCATGGCACAACAGAAATGAATCTGAATAGTATCCACGAGGATGTGGGTTCGATCCCTGGCCTCATTCAGTGGGTTGGGGATGTGGCATTGCCGTGAGCTGTGGTGTAGGTTGCATATGAGGCTCAGATCCCACATTGCCATGGCTGTGGTATAGGGCAGCAGCTGTAGCTCCAGTTTGACCCTTAGGCTGGGAACCTCCATATACCACGGCCCTAAAAAGCAAAATCTAAACTAAAATAAAATAAAAGGTGCAGCCACTATGGAAAACAGTACAGAATCCCTCAAAAAATTAAAGGTATAACAGCCATATGGTCCAGGAATCTTACTTTCGGGTAGATATCTAAAAGGATTGAAATCAGGATTGCAAAGATACCTGAACTCCCACGTTCACTGCAGCGCTATTCACAATAGCCAGGACTCTGCGGAGAGCTTGCTGCCCCAGTAATCTAACACATCCAAACAGGAACTCAGAAGTTCATGAGCAAACCAGCTCCAAGACCAATTACCTGTTGACTACCAATTTTCTCAGATTATTTTTCTTTGTCCCTCCACCCATTCTCCCTACTATCCATACGGGACCCTGTTGGAGGAGATATGGACACAGCCCAGTATCTGCCAGCCCCCATCAGAGCTAGTCAGCAGTAGACTGGGAAAATAATGGTCAGAATTCCTAGGACTGCAAGAAACTTACTAGAAGGTGAGCACCATTCTGGATACTACAGACATATCTTCGAGAGCCTTGAAGCAAGGAAGCAGAGACGCACTCTAGTATAAGAGATTTTTCTAAAAGCCCTTTCTCATGTACTGTCCCTCAGGCACCCTGTTTCCTGATGTAGTTTAACATCTTTCTCCTTGGAGAAGGAAAGATACTCAATGTTGCTAGTTATTTTAATACAGAGCAAGGTTATGTGGGTATATTTGGAGAGGAGTGGTAAGTAACTGACTTCCTGGGATTGTCTTTGGTTTGTTTCATTGGCTCATACACATTTGTGTTTTCTGTTTTCCAGAGTGCTTAAAACTGACCAGGAGCGGTACCTCTCAGCCCTAGAAGCCTGAGGACTGGTTCACCCAGAGGTACTTACAACATAGCAGGTGGACTGATAATCCAATAAAGAAAGCAGGATGCAGTGTGCACTTGTGGATGAGAAGAAATCTGTCATAGCAAGGTACTGGATCAATAGACCAGAGCATTTAGAAGTGTCACTGTCAGGGAAAAAAGTGGGCATCTTATAGCTTATATGAAAGGAGTCATGCATTAAAGAACAGATGTTTTAAGGACAAGACATAGAAGCATGTAAAAACCAACATATTTAGAAGTTCCCTTGTGGTACAACAATTTAAGGATCTGGTGTTGTCACTGCAGTAGTCTGGGTCACAGCTGTGGCACAGGTTCGATCCCTGACCCAACAACTTCCACATGCCATGGGCAAAAAAAAAAAATATATATATATTTACACATAAACAGTTGGTTATAATAACAATTAATGGATTTCTTATTGTACTGGGAGCTCATTACCATAAAGCAAATCAGTCTCAGTCCCTTCACTCTCTCTCTCAGAATATTTTCCTAATATGACTAAAGTAAAAATATTTTTACAGATTCAAAATTGTAACTTCCTCCTTTCATAAAACTAGATGATCATGAATCTGGTTGTCCCAAATATACTGAAAACCACCTCTCTGTCCACTTGTGGTTGTGGCTGAACCTAGATTCTGCATCACAGATAATGCCGGGCCATTATCTTTACGGAGTTGTTGTCTTCTGCCCAAAGAGAACAAGATGGGAACTGGCTTTAACTTCACCTGACGGAATCGATGCCATGGTGTTGAGATAAGCTGACCACGGAAGGCAGCAGTTCTTTATTCAAACAAGAGCCTGGGTTGGAACACTCTGAAGATAACCCTGAAGGATGGGAAGACGTCATCATCTGTGTAATGAATCAGGCTCTGACCCTCCTCCCAAGAAAGGTTTCCCCTAATGGGTGTTCAAGTACATTGAGTCATGTACTGCTTCACTGTGGAATAAATAATGGCCAAAGTGTAAGTGGGGGGAGATGTAAGGCAGGGGATCCAGATAGTGGGGGCGGATGCTGATTTCACGGGACTTAGGACCAGTGCGGCCACTCATTTGGCCAATCAGTGGTTTAATTTGTGCTATCGGTTATCTGGGAAAAACTGAAAAATCTTTATTTTAAGAATTGCATTTTTTCTTAGAAATGACTAACTTAACAAATTAAGTAAAATAAAGGACGTTGTTTAAAATAAGTAAAATAAAGAGTTGCCATTGTAGTTCAGCTGGTTAAGAACCTGACTAGAGTCCATGAGGATGTGGGTTCGATCCCTGACCTCAGTGGGTTAAGGATTCATCATCACTGCAAGCTGTGGTGTGGGTCACAGATGCAGCTCAGATCTGGCATTGCTATTGCTGTGGCTGTGGTGTAGGCTGGCAGCCACAGCTCTTATTCAAGCCTAGCCCAGGAATTTTCATATGCTGCAGGTGCGGCCCTCTAAAGAAAAAAAAATGAATTAATTTTTAAAAAATTAAACAAAGCAAAATAGGTAAAGTAAGTTATAATATCCTCTTCCAAAAATAATCCCAAATAACTGTTTATATATTCAGCTTGAGTAAAATGCCACTAGATCTCATGCGCATATAGGGTGTCCAGCACTTAATAATATACGAATGTTTAGGAATAATTACCGACCTTCTTATTAGTTTTATTCACCTGGTAGGAGCTCAGTAAATGCTGAATAATTGACAGAATCTGTAGACTGAGACGCTGGATGGGAAATCAAATTCCACAGGTAATTTTTTATTTTCCTCTGGATTGGTCCACACTCGATTGTTCGAGGAAGCGCTCAAAAGAGCTGTCAGTGTCCTCTAGAGGATTATTTACATTTCCAATATTGTGTGGGTTAAAAGGCCCTCCAAGAAAAATGGCATGAAATAACCTGGGCCCCAGGGGGGCCCCACAGGAAGATGTGGCTGGAGTGAGTTATTTGAAGAATGTAAGGCGAATACCACCCTGTCAATAAAGACAAGCTCTTTCAGAAGATGAGTTGTGGGAGAATAAATCATAAATAGATTTCAGGTGTCAGTCAGGAAATAAGCTATTACTTTGTCCCAAGTGGAGCTGTTGGGGACAACAGAGCAGAATACTGCCTGTCTGGAGGCTGCCGCCAGCTCGGGTACCATGGCAACCAGGACAGGCGTGCGAATAACAATCACTCCCAAGGTAAACGGATGGCAACTGATTTCTCTTCTGAACTCAGAATGCAGAGGCTAAGAGGTATAAATGGAAAATTCATTTCGGTAACACCATGCATGACATTCTGTGAAGGTCCAGTCTTCTGCAGGCTCTTGGGCAAGCCTGGAGCCATGGGTGGATCTGATGGAGAGCTATTTCATGCAGCATCTCTTCCCTCCCTTGCTGGCTGAAATTTTGCAGCATCTCATTTGTAGCCTGTACGGAAATGCAAGGATCAGAATCTTTCCCACCTGACACTGGGAAGCCAATATTAAGGAAATGAAGTGGAGATATTTTAAAATAAAATAATTTTTAGACAACTCAGATTTTGCCTAGAATGTGAGCCATTTGCTATTATAGAAGGATAATTTTAAAATTCTAAGACTTTCCTCTTCCACTCATCCTATGATCTCAGTTAAAAAAGGCGGGGGGAAGGATCTGGGTGGCAGGAGGCCCAGTGATCCCCTTGATTTAGTTCTTTGATTCTTATTTTTGAGGGCCGTTTCTTTAAAAAAAAAAAAAACTCAGAGCTGAGCTTGTGCAAACAGCTCAAGAATCTGAATGTATCATGTGAGGCACAGTGACTGAAACATTAATACGTTCTTTATAATCTTGCTCCTATCACAGTTTTCTCTCCGTGAAAGTGGAGATCTGTCTGCTAATGGTTTCACAAATTGATTATAGGTATAGTCAGTGTTACTCCACAGGCCATTAAAAATTACTTTTGAACTCCTTTTCTCTAGACCTTTTCAAGTTGTGGCTACAATTCTGTACCTAGTTCTAGTCTGAAGGTTTTTTCCCCATCCAAGCAATTCTCTGACACCAGCCGAATAAGCCATGATTTGACTCAATTCTGACCCTGTTTACCCAAAAGACAGTGTGAGATTCCACGGTTTCAGGGTTCAGTCCTCTAAGACTGCCCTCTGCTTCAAACACAAAGCAAAAGGCCAGGTTGTTGCTGGGGCTTCTGACCAACTGGCTGTATAGTTTAGAAG
>PVHT020000009.1:19265280-19310294 GCA_004024745.2 Catagonus wagneri | reverse complement strand
ATGATACTATGCATTTAGTCTTTGTCCCCATTCCTGGCACAGGGCTCCTAAAACCCTGGAAATTTATATTCATAACAAATATCTTTTGACCACACCTGAGTTTATGTCAATGAGGTGACTTTTGGGAAGCACCTAAGAGTGGGGGCTGGTTGCCAGGGGCAACCAACCATGCAATTGAAGAGCTGGGACCATCAGTCTCCTGCGCTTCCTGTGCCTATTTTAAAAGATTCAGATTCCGGAAGCACAGGATTCCTCTTTTTTGATGCAATTCATGCGTGTGAGCAAATAGCATCTAGCCTTCCTCAGGTCTTTCCATCATGCGCAAAAAAATGTATGCTCGAGCTCACTTGATATAACATAAAAGAGAATGAAAATATTTGACAGGGGTCCGTAGCATGGAATTGAGTTAACAAAAGGTTAATGCAGTCTGCTGTCATTCCAAAGACAGACATTGAAACAACTGGAGGGATTCGTAGGAAGTTCAGTTTTGGGAAATTTTGGAGCTGATGGATTACCTTATGAGGAAGTGTATCCCCAACTCTTCAAGCAAAGTCTGCATGATCACATGAAGAGATGGAATCTGTGTCCCAGGTGATGTTGAATAAATGAACTTCAAGTTACTTTGCTATATTCTTTCATTCTGCAGCTGGAGGACAAAGCTATTGGGAATTTGAATACTGAAAATCTCAGCACTCAGACCTATGCTCTATACATTCCATATGAAGCACCCGCAGCCACAGAAAACACTCCAAGGATTTACAGTTCTTTTTTAGGGCTGCACCTGCAGCATATGGACATTTCCAGTCTAGGGGTCAAATCGGAGCTGCAGCTGCCAGCCTGCACCACAGCCATAGCAACTCAGGATCCAAGCAGTGTCTGTGACCTACACCGCAGCTCTTGGCAATGCCGGATCCTTAACCCGCTGAGCAAGGCCAGGGATCAAACCCACATCCTCGTGGATACTAGTAGGTTCATTACCACTGAGCCACGATGGAAACTGCTTTGTAGTTCTAGGAATGCTAAAAATCTGCCTGCTTTCCTATCATATAATCTTTCACAAAATCATCACTCATCTTCTTTGTTTCCTTTCCTTCTGGATAAATAACAGGAAGCATTCACACTGAAAGGAAGGTCATCCATGAGTAAAAGGCGTTATGTGCCATTTGCAGGGATTATCCCAGTACAAATTTCCTTGCTGGTTACTCCACTCCCTGAATTCATCAAAACTCAGAGGTGTACTTCCCCAAAGAGTAAATTTTACTCTATATTAATTAAAACATAAGTGTTTTAAAACACTGACTTCTAAAATGTCTTCCAGTTCTAATAGTCTTTGTTTTAAAAAAGATTTTGACTTCCCAGAATTTTTTTTTCCAGCGTTTTAGCAGAGAAGGCCTTTGAGGTTTGGCCTTAGTAGTATCCTGGCTTGCACAGAAGATCTAATTAATATTGAAAGAGATCTGAGTCATATTTTTCTTGGGCAGAAAAGAGTTTCAGATTACTAGTAGTCATTGAAATTGGCCTTTGAAGGCATGGAATCACTTACTGAATTGAAATAGCTGCTCTTAAGAGTTTGTAGAAATGCAACCTGTTTATTTGATGCAAAGTAACACCTGGTATTGTTTTTCACTTCCAGGAGCCACCAAAAAGAAATTTCTGAAGATACTGACATTAGCAGTCGTGGTCCTTACCAGGCACTGCGCAAAATGTCTCCCGTGGATTATTATACTGAATCCTCACAACGAACTCGAGACCTCAATAGTGTGAGTTTTTTTCATCTTTTACACAGGAATAGATTTATTCTGTATATGATCATTTCCCTATAACCGACAACCCATGTCTGGGACTCTCAGAAGCTCACCTTCTCCATAATGTGCAATGAGTCACACCTGCCTCAGTTTCTCTGAGTTCTATTTAAATTGATTTTGAAGCACACTCAGATCCTGAATAAACTTCATAACCTTCTTAGAAAGCAATAAAAACCCTGCCAGTCTCTCCCCCCCCCCCCCGTTAAGCATAAAATCCTACAAATGGGTGTGGAAATCCCACTTTCTGTGACTTAAATAATAACTTTACTTGACTTAAATTTTAAATCAAAATTTAAATCCAGCCTTCTAGCTTCCCATTTGAAATAAGAAAAGAGGACTATTTGGGACTGTGAACATTTTCAGACAATATACCCTCTGGGTGGTGTCTAATCTCTGTGATTCTCCCCAAGGGAGATGGGCCGTGAGAATGTCCACAGGGTCTAGGGCTGAGATAAGGAGTTTGAGCAGGAGGAAGGCAACGAAGAGTTTCATTCTCATCCTCAGCTCCCCTGCAGTTTGATGTCCTTGGTGTCATTATCCAGACCGTAGCTGCCCCATGTTTTTCCTGGAAGGACAACGTGTGGCTTCGGGGCAGCAGGTGGTGACAACCTTAAGATGTTCAGCTAGAGTTTTGCTTCTGGGCATTAAATTGAATCCAAAGTCACTCTTCTCTGTATCTATCATATTAAGTTGTCTTTGGTAGATCTGAGTAAATTATTTCTGGAAAAACTGAGTGGGTTGTGAAATTTTTTTCTGATTTACAGGCAAAGAGAAACTGAGTGAATTATGAACTTTATTTTTTCCTGATCTATAGGAAAAGTTGAGTGGGTTGTGAACTTTACTTTTTCCTGACCTCTAGTGATTCAGGGAGGGAGGGATGGGGTGGAGGGACCTTTCTTTGCCTTTGAGCCCTCCAGGTGGTAATTCTGTACAATGAAGGGGAACGAAATTATTGACCTTGGGAATTTAGTCTGTGTTGCTACTTAATCACTTTCAGGCTCTTGCTTTGGGGATGTCCCAAAGTCCTTTTCATGTGTTTTCTGTGGATCCCCAGAATCACATCCATCCCCCTATAAAATCACTAGGGCTTGGAAACATTAAAAACGAGCAAAGCTCCCTATTTCCCGTTGTTACCCTTTTGTTTTCTGTTATGACAATCAGGTTTGTGAGGCAATAGAAAGGGTATAAGTTCACTTAAGCGAAGAGAAAAATAAAGTCACTCCAAACCATTCAGTTTGCAAGTGTCACGTTTTAGTGGAAAGGAAAGAAAGTATATGACAATGACTTGAAGACATGTCTCTTCTTCCACAAAGTTATGCTTGCATGTGTGTGGACCTTGCTCAGAAACGGTCTGGAGAACAGATGCCACTCCAGAAAATGTGTCGCATGGTTTGTCCGAGGGAGGTTTTCCTTGTGTTTAATTTGGAAATGCTGCAGGCTGCAGCGGTTCTGTGGAGGACATTAAAATCGAGGGCCGTGAAGCATGAGTTCCTCTGGCTAATTTATCACTGATTTCACTTCGATCATTCCCTGACACTGAACATCTGTTCAGGAGCTTGTTGGGCCCAAGTCCCCCCAGAGCCTCCCCTGGGGGGCAGAGGGTCTGCCTCCAGACCAGCCCAGACGCAGCCTGTGCCTTTTCTTGCTTTAGCAGGTGCCGCCGGAGCTACCATTAGCCTGACAACTTCGAGAGAGAAAAAAAAAAAAAATACAACGTGATAACGCCACAAAACATAACTGCTTGTTGAGCCTCCTAAGACTCATAACTTCCCAACTTCTGTTGAGAACATTAATGGGGAGTTAATTAGCCATTGTTGTGACTGATACTGAAGTCTGTGGTTTTTCTTTTTATGGGACTGATGTGTTATCTGGGCTAATTTGCAGAAGTTTAATAACCGGAGGTTTCACACCAGCATGAAAAATAAATCATAGGTGATGAAAACCTATTAAAAACATCCAAATAATCAGTCTGTAGACCGCCACTCCTAATCACCGAGAGTCATCAAAAGATAACAGCCAAACAAAGCAATCCTTTGAGAGCATCAGCTAAAATTCTGAATTTTTTTAAAGTACAGTTTTCACTTCTGGCTTGGCATTAGGATTCATAGAAACTCAACCTAGGTACAGACGTCAGGAAGGGCAAACTGTGCTTAAAACTCTTCAGGCTGATGGGGAAGGGGTGCGGTTGTCTCCATCCAGGGAGCAAGGATGCAGATGCTGCAGTTGGGGCCTCTCTCAGAGAAAGTCTCTCCCAGGCACCCGCCAAATGCTTCCAAAGAGGCCTTGCTTGGAAGTGAATGCCCTCATGTCTGAGAATAACAGAGATTGCAAGGCGCTAATAATCCAGCATAGAGCTCCTGACACAGAGCATAACGTGAGCGTTATTACACTCTTTGCAGTGGAGTCTGTGCAATGACTGGTCGAGAGGCCGCTGCATGATAACCAGGCGTGGACTCAAGTCCCACATGACCTAAGTGAGTCTGTATCCCTGGGATTCACTGAAGGCTGGCAGGAGGGCCAGGAGGAGTGTCAGAGCCGACCGGGCCGCGGTGTAGGCAGCCACCTCCAAGCTCCCAGCGAGTGTTGGGGGCCTGCCCGCCAAAGAGGGGGACCCCAACCTTCTGGCCTGTGGCGATAAGGGCTGCCCCAGGGAGGTGCCAGGGTGAGTCATGCAGGAAAGAGAAGAAAAATAAAAAAGGGATGTCTCTAGTGCTGTCCAGAGCAACTGAATTTCTGGTCCCAGCAGCAAACAAGATGGGGAAGGCTTTGGGGGAAGTCTATATGGGTGTGCAGGGTCGAGGATGAGGTGAGGAGGAAAAAGCTATGATGTTGAATTGAGCAAAAGTGAGGGGGTCTTCTTGGTTGCACGTTCTCTCACTCTCCACCTCCACAGTTCATCCACGAGGAGGTCTAGCTGGCACCGCCTCTAATCCGCATCCTGGTCCCTCTGCCCCCCTCCGCCTCTGCAGCCGCGTCCCATGGTAACATTATCTTCACTTAAGCACCCTTTCTTTCCCTCCTATATGCCCTACTCTGTTTTCCGTGCAATAGTCATGATCTTTCAAAAATGCAAACCTGATCCTGTCACTTTGCTGCTTAACACATTCTAATGAATGCCTATGAGACTGAGCGTGAATGTCAAACCCTGGCCCATCGAGGATCCATGTCTCTGATTCTGCCATTTCTTCACCCTGCGGCCACACCACTCTCCCCCCTCCCACTGAAGTCTGGCCTGGGAGGCTTCTTCTTGATCCTTAGCCTCCCCAAAGAGCCCATTGTTAGACCTTGGGAGTAATTGTTATCCCTGCCTGATTGATATCTGCGTCACTGACTCCCTGTCACTCAAATCACACTTCTAATGTCACTCCTCGGAGAAATTCTGTCTGCCTGCACAGTCTCAAGTGGCCACCTCCTCCATCACATAGCCCTATTGAAATTCCCATTATTACTGTCCTCATTGGCATTGACCTCATGAATTTGTTTGTTTATGGAATTAAAGTACAGGAAAATGGGCTTGTTCCTCTTTGATCAAGTGGGACAGTCCCTGACACCTAAATCTCAAATATCATTTGAACAAACTAATTCTTACTGCACCTGTACCTTGCAATGGCACTTGGCCTAGAGCGAAGTTTTGAAGGTTTGGAGTTTTTTTTAATAAATTAGTGCTAGAAGAAAGACCCCCAAAGATTCTCAGGTGACGTCCAAGTGTCTCATTTCTCTTCATGGATCACTGGAGTAATTTTTCTAATCTTTGAATCAAAATACCACTGTGACGACTGGCAGCTAGGTACTCTGATATGCCTCTTATTTTCCTACCATTTTTGGATGTTGAAACATTCTCTCGGGATTTTCAGCCTGATTTGTCACGTGTTGTTAAACACTGTTACTAAGCGTAACACCCTCCGTGAAGCAGGACCATTGTCCTGTTGGCTTCAAGACAAAGATCCATGCACCTGCCATCATCAAAAGAAGATGGGGGGGTGGTATCCTTCTCTATTGGGGAATATTTCCCTCTCAAAGGTGGGGCTCTGATCAGAAAAACAGCAGCACATTTGCAGATAGGCTGTAACATCACTTTATGGCAGATAAATAAGTAAACCCCATATCTGCAGATAGGCTGCAATATCAATTTATTGTAGAATACATTAGTAAGCTAAGTAGATATTCCCTTAGTTCCCCAGGGAAAACAGGAGAGTTAGTTCAGTCTGAATAATGAACAGCATCCGTTCTGACTAAACCAGCCATTTATCAAATTGACTCTGTTGCCCTTGCGCCCCAATTGATACGTATAATTAGCCTTACTTAAACATATTGCCAGAGTTTGGGGGATGATGGAGGAGAGAGGAAAAAGAACCGAAAACATCATCACCCAGCTGTGGCACTGGAGCCCAGGAGTACAGCAAGGTGGTCAGCCATCTCAGAATAAACATTTTATACTGGAGCGTGGATTTATCTCAGAAATGAAGAAAATGTTGGGCAGTTAAACTTGCAAGTATGAAGAGCATCATTTTTAAACTCAGCTAATGCGTTCCTAAGAATGCTAAGGAGCAGACTGCAACTTCACAAGAATTTCTGTTGTAAGAGATGAAACTGTAAAGGGAGATCTCTCAGGCGTAAAACCTGTTTAGGTTATATAATCAGGGACCCCGTGCGTCCCCACTGGCATTCAGTTCCCACTGTTATTAGAGATTTCAGCAGAAAAATTCAAGAAGCCCGAGGATAAGATCACTTTCCCACTGCCCTACTCTAGACCCTAGCAGACATAGCCACCTCTTAGCTGTGCTTTCTTTCCGTGCTTGGCAAAAGCCCCCAGCCGGCTGGCTCTTCCCTGATCTGCTCACGGGCCTTCCCTCGAGGAGATTCCACCACGAGGAATCCACTTAACATGCTCACCTCACCCATTCCGCTGGCCTTCCCTATCTGCTCCACTACCAGGATGCAAGCTCCCTGCTTCCAGCAACCGAGTTTCATCTCTACGTTCCTCGTGCCTGGTACTATCGGGGCTCAATAAATACCTGAAGAATTCTGGGACTTGCTTTCCTTCTTGGAGAACTGTGCTGGACCTGAAGACAGGAAAGTGATCAAGAAAGCCATGTGAGCAAAAAGAAGCATAAGGAGAGGGCAGGAAGTGAGGGGGATAGCCATGTGAGACGGTACTGGAGAGGTGAGCAAAACCAGAACCTGCCCAGCCTGGTAGGTCAAGGCCAGGGATTTGGCCACAGAACAGGCGCAATGAGAAGCCTTGAGAGGTTTCATGGAGGGCACTCATAAATTTGCAAGTTACTACCATTTGCATGTGATGGCTAAAGGATATTCAGCCAAGCAATCTTAAAACTTAAATGCATGTAGTCTAAAATACCTTTAGATGTGTATAGTCTAAATGCAACTTCCTGGCATTATGTCATTTGACGGATGCAGAATGCTAGACTAGGATGTGGTTTCACTATTTAAAATATTTAATATGATTAAATTAAATTTTCTTAAATTCAAATAAAAATTGTGCATCACTAAATAATTTGACATAAAAATGTTACACTATAATTATGTTTATATTCTTTTCTAATTTTAATATGCAATTATTAATGTTTAACTTTTTGTTGCATTTCCTTTAGTTGTTTGAGGAAAATAGATCCAATTTTGTATACTTCACATTACATTTTACTTTTAGTCTTTTAAATTATTGATATCAATAGAATAAAATGTGAATTTGTATCACACAAAAAGTGAACATATTGGTGTGAAGATCTTTATTATAAAAAAAATCATGATTTTGTATTAATGTTATTATTTATTCAAACATTGTCAGCCTAATAGCAGAACATTCAGACATGGGCAATTTTAATTTGTTACAATTTCTGAAAATATTCTGTTGACTTTTAGTTATGTAAAAAACAGCTTTATTTTTTTCCCATGTTGTCATTTTGGCAATGTATCTGGAAAGGTACATGATAGAACATATTTTACTGAACAAGCTGTTAGCTTGATTTATATATATTACCTGTGACAGGTTTTGGGGGTGTCCATTTGTACCCTTGCCTCAGATTCTACAATGTTAGGGATGAATCCACTGGACTTCAGGTGAAGCCCAATCAAATCTCTTGCCCAACAGGCGATTTCTTTGTCCTTGTCTCTCCACTCCAATTTCTATCCAAAACCCTGGCTTTAAAACTAGTTTAGACAATACAAAATCCAACTATTTTCCCCAGTAGAAAATGTTGCAGCTTAGGTCTTCTCTCCCAAACTAGGCCTCTTCCTTTGTCATCACCTTCTTTATGTGGTTTTAATGGTGTGATTTTTAATGATCTCTGCCCTTGGAAGTGAACAAGTCAAAGGTGTTCTACCCATGATTCTACTAGAGTTCCTGGCTTCATCAATCCTGGGCCACTTTGCATGACATTGTCTCTGGTTGGGATCCCTGATTCATGCAGGAACTGCAAGTTCAGACTTGATATCCCTGTGTGGCAAAAACTCAATATGTAATTTTCCATAATTCAACAACTATTTACTAAGTACCTATGATGTCTGAGGCACCGCCCTGGATGTTGGTTACAGCAATGGTGTAATTTGGTTCTGTAGATGGGCCACCCGGAATTTCATAGAACTTTTCACTTCTCAGTCCCCGTCTCCTATAACCCATTTACATCCCATGTCAATTCTTGTGGCAACAGACTCCTTCCTCTTTCCTGACACTTATCTTATCCCACCCAAAGGCTGTTCTACACTGCTGTCATGTGATATTCCTAAGGCACACAGGTGATCGTGCCACTCTCAGTACAGAATCCTTCAAAGTCTCCCCGTAGAGCTCATGGTCAAGTCCAATATGATGATGTAGCATGAAAGACCACGTAGTCTGCTCAACCCGTCATCTTTTTCAGCCTCCCCTCCTATCGCTGTTCTCCTTGCTTCCCCTGGGCTTTACCCATACTGAAATTGCCTCAGTTCTCTACATATATCACACCTTCCTTAGAAACAGGGTTTGGAGACTTCTGATTAGATTTCCTTTTGGTCCTTTAGTGTGATTCCCCCACGGAGACCACTATAACTCTTGTGTCTGGGAGAGTTGGTAAGACTGAGGCAGCAAGTGGGAAAGAAACTACAAGTGCTATGAGTCCAAAATGAAAATGCACTTACCCCTTGTCTCAAAAATCAGACTTCTAGTTACCTAGTAGAAAAAGTTCTTGGGGTTGCTCCAAAATTATTTCATTGCCACATATCCCATCACAGGAAATATTAAAAACAACTTAATATGTCCTTTGATAAGAGACAGATTAAAAAATGTTCTGTATTGGAGTTCCCGTCGTGGCTCAGTGGTTAACGAATCCGACAAAGAACCATGAGGTTGCGGGTTCGATCCCTGGCCTTGCTCAGTGAGTTAAGGATCTGGCGTTGCCGTGAGCCGCGGTGTAGGTTGCAGACGTGGCTCGGATCCTGCGTTGCTGTGGCTGTGGTGTAGGCCGGCAGCTACAGCTCCTGTTAGACCCCTAGCCTGGGAACCTCCACGTGCCGCGGGTGCGGCCCTAGGTAAAGAAAAAAAGAAAAAAAATGTTCTGTATATTTATGCAATGAAATATAATACTAGGCCCCTGCTAGATCCACATGTAATAGCACTAAGAGAAAAATCGTCTTATTACAGAACATGAAAAAATGAGGGGGCTAAGCCCCTGGGAACACTGCATGTAAGAGACTTTCACTTTCTCTGTGTGGTTTGGAATTTTATTATTTATTATCAGAGGTAGATGTGAGTTTAGATATGTCAGCAAACAAATCTAAATGTCTAGGTTAGAATTAGAAAACTTTCATCTTCTAATAAAATGGTCTGTTTCCTCCCTTTGACTGTTTCTACTTTAATTTTCTATCAGAATATTGCTGCTAAAGTACATGAAAGATCTATGGAATATAATTAGCTATGTTTGAGGAGTTACTTTCACACTAAGCTCTTATTCTTAGCCACTTATAATGGAAAAACCTGGCTTTTGGCCTTAAATTTTTCCAGCTGCTTTCAAGACAACCATGAGTTTTATTTGGGAACTTAAAGAAAAAATATCTTTCAGTTATTAATATTTAAACCAATGTTGTTCTATAGGCCCTAAGAGGAAAAAAAGTAACATTTAAAGCCTTCTGCCCTTTTATTGATTAAAATCTGAAAAGGTTTCCATTGAATTGACCTCAGATTAACATGGTTGCAGTCTGAATTTAAAAAAAAAAGGCATTTTCTCTATGTATACCTATATCCAGGTGAGTAAAAATGAGCAGCAATGAATCGCTGTTACCCTTGTGGCATCCCTGTAAACATCCACTTCCATGTGGATCCATGCAGGTAAGTGTCTCTTCACAGAAGAACACTGCTGTTTAAGCCTTTCTTTACGTGAACACATTTTTTTATGTTTGTTTTTAGTTTGGGCAGCAAATCAATATGGCATTACTTATATTTTCACATTTCTCTTTCTTTCTGTCTCTCTCCCTCTTTTAACCTATTCTTTGACTCCAGTAGTTATTTTTTCTCTTAAAATAATGAACACCCCATGGGTCTATTTTATAGGATACTATTTATCAAAATATCGGTTTCAACTTTCCTTATTTTAACCCCTTTGATTCCATGTCCTGAGGTGCTTGATGGTGCCAGTTTTTAAGCCAGTTGCAGAATTTGCCATGTAAGTGTATAAATAGAGGTTCCCAGATTCTCCGGACATCATTTTACAACTTAGATATTCTCCTTCTAATCGTAGTGTATCTGGAGACTGAGGATACTCCAAGTCTGTCATCAGCATCTTCTTCCAGGTTCCAAAACCCCATGGCTATTGTGGCCTCTCCTGCATTTTGTGTCTTTTTAAAACCAGTTTTGGAGTTCCCGTTGTGGCTCAGTGGTTAACGAATCCGACTAGGAACCATAACGTTGCAGGTTCGATCCCTGGCATTGCTAAGTGGGTTAAGGATCCGGCGTTGCCGTGAGCTGTGGTGAAGGTTGCAGACGCGTCTTGGATCCTGCGTTGCTGTGGCTGTGGCAAAGGTCGGCGGCTATAGCTCCTGTTAGACCCCTAGCCTGGGAACCTCCATATGCCACGGGTGTGGCCCTAGAAAAGGCAAAAACAGAAGAAAAAAAAACGAGTTTTATTGGTGATTTCTGGAGGGAAGAGGTTTAGTTCTTACAGCTTGGATCTCATTTTTCCAACTTAACCTACAAGTTGTGTATAACCTTTAATATGAATGCAAAGGAATTCTCCTTTGTAAGGTGTTCTAGGAAGTTGAAATGAGCAAAGAAAACTTAACGATGACAACCAGGATTTTTTTTTTGTCTTTTCTAGGACCGCATCCGCGGCATATGGAGGTTCCCAGGCTAGGGGTCTAATCGGAGCTGTAGCCGCCAGCCTACGCCACAGCCAGAGCAACGTGGGATCCGAGCCGCGTCTGCAACCTTCACCACAGCTCACGGCAACGCCGGATCCTTAACCCACTGAGCAAGGCCAGGGATCGAACCCGCAACCTCATGGTTCTTAGTCGGATTCGTTAACCAATGAGCCACGAAGGGAACTCCGACAACCAGGATTTATTCCTTATTATCTTAGGCAGAAAACAGGTTGAACTCTTCAGAACTACATGTAATGGACAAAACAGTATTTTATATAATAACAAATCAAATATATCCCAAAGCCACAGTGCCAATACATTGAATTTCCTGTGTTATTGAAATGTTACATTAAAAAATCATTTAATCTCCAAATATTAAGATGCAAAGTTAAAAGCTTTCTTATAAAATATACAAGGAAGCTAAAAGAGAATTATCTAACGTCTCTGTGTTATGAGGGTAATTATTAGTACCTTCCCAGCTCTAAAATATTTGTTTTATGAACTAGAAGAGCATTTGAAGTGAGTTTTATAATCCATTTTTTATTATCCAATTAAACTTCTCCTAAAAGTACAATTATCAATTTATGAGAAAGGAATCAGAACTCATTAAAGGGTAAAGCTGATATCAAATTTCTAATTTATGGACTTTCAAACCTTTAACCTTCTGCCCTTTTTATTGATTAAAACACTATATAACTATGTTTGTATCTGTATCTACATTCTGTGTTTAGTGATTTCTTTGGACTTATACACCTAGCAATATGGCAGGTTAAACATAACGCAATCAGGTCTTGAATGAACTGAAACAAATACATGTTATTTTGTCTTCTGGATTTATTAAGACATAAACGGCATACAGCACTATGTAAGTTTAAGATGTACAGCACAATGATTTGACTTACATGTATTGAAATGACTGTCACTACTTTTAGTGTAATTCCATCATCTCATACAGATACAAAATTAAAGAAAAAGAAAAAAATAGGTTTTCCTTGATAATGAGAACACTTAGGATTGACTTTTAACAAATTTCATATGTAACATATAACATTATTAATTACATTAATCATGGTAATACCTTGTATCTCTAGTACTTATTTGTCTTAGAACTGGGAGTTTGTACCTTTTTCATCCAGGTGGGAAGACTCGAAACTGATTTGCCAGCTAAAGTCATCTGGGGGCATCTTTATTCACATGGCTGATGGGTAATACTGGCTATTGTACTCAAACTGGGCTGACAACCAGAAGGACTGAACATGACCTCTACTCGTGGGATTTATCTGTGCACATGATACGTGAGAACATTTTTGGGGTTCCCCGTGTTGTGGAGGCTAGACTCCCAGAGCAAGTGTCCCAAAGGGTGTGTCATTGTGATGACCTAAGCTTGGAGGTCGGCCAGCGTCACATCTGTTAAACTCTATTGATTGAGACAGTCACAGAAATCCATCCAACTTCAACAGGAGGGAGCATGTAGACATCCCACTACCAGATGGGTTGAATGTCAAGGTCACATTGTAGAAGAGCATGTTGCACCATCATGAGAAAAAACAGTGTCACAAGAGGTCAAGATGCATCGAGGAGACAGAAAAATCTAACATATGAGTAGTCAGAATCCCAGAAAGGAAGACGATAAGGCAGAGAAACAGTTTTCAAACAGAAAACGGCTGAGAATGTTCACAAGGATGGAATACATGAAACCACCAAGAATCACAGCCTATGCCAATAAACATTTTAAAAAACAAAAATGTACCTTTTCATGTTGTAATAAAGGATCCAAACAAAAGAGAAAAAATGGAGAAAATTCTTAGGACAGAAAGAGAATAGAAGAATCAATTAATGCGATAATATAAGGAATGACTCCTCAGGAACAAAAATAGAAGCCAAAAAGTTGAAAACCACATCACCAAAGTGCTGAGGGAAAACAGATCTCACCTGAAACTGTCTATGGAGCAACACCATATTTCATTAATGAAGGTGCGATATATTTCAGGTTATTAAAAACTGAAAAAAATCACCATCTGTCAATCTTTGATAAAGAATTTTGTAGGGTATATATGTTTGTAATTTTTCAGTTTTATTGAAGTATAATCAACACATAAGAATTCTATGTATTTAAGGCATACGATTTGATATTTTGGTATATGTATACACTGAGAAAACATCAACACGGTCAAGCTAATACCCACCACCTCATTTACCATTTTTTTTCTTTTTTTCCTTATCAATTGATAATGAAATGATTTTTCACCATTTCTCCATTCACAGTTTTCTTTTGGTCTAGCCCAATTCGATTATGACTTTTTTAAATTAAGACTTTGCTCTTTTTAGAGCAGTATAAAAGTCAAGACAAAATTAAGGGGAAGGTACAGAGATTCTCCAAATACGTATTGTTCTCGTGTCTCCATAGCCCCCCCTCCAGAGCAGCACATTTGTTACAACAGGTGAAGCAGTGCTGACACCGATAGACAGCATAATTACCCAAAGTTTGTATTTGACATTATAGTTCACTCTTATTTTTTTGCATTCTATAGGTTTGAACAAATGTCTAATATGTATACATCATTATAGTATTATACAAAGTATTTTCACTGGCCTAGAAATTCTCTGTGCTCTATGTATTCATCTCTCATTTCTTAACTCTAACCCTAAACCCTAGAAACCACACATCGTTTTCCTGTCTCTATGATTTTTGACTTTTCCAGAATTTCATGTATATATATGGAATCGTGCACTACCTAGCATTTTCAGATTTTTTATTAGTAAATGCTGGGTCTGTATTCTGTGGAAACAAACATGTGAGAAGATCTGGAAGAGGTTATTAAGGGACCACCATCTCTGCTTTGAAGTGTGGGAAGCACCATTCTGGATAGTGTCTTACAATATGGGGAAGGCTATTTACCAATAATTCTTTATACCCTTCTTGAAAAAATGTAGGACAGACACAGGACTAATCTGCTGAAGCTTTGCTTCATTTTATGAGATTAATTAAGCTCTCAGTATATTAACAACAAAACAGGATTAGCTCTGTCTTCACCTTTCCCCGGGTTGGAGTCTTTATGTTGTTACCATAGCAACCTGGTCCACAGATTTGATGATAATTAAAAACTAACCAGAAGAGCATCTTTATCCACTGGAACTGGAAAATAAATCCTCAAAGGCAGGAAGAAAGGTAAATATCATGCCAGTACCCAAAGGAAATTTTAAAAAGTTTACAACTCACGGCAATAGGGAAATGTATTAACTATTAATTTGTTTAAGCATTTAATAGTTAATTTTGTAAAAAAAAAAAAAAAAAGAAAGAAATCCTTGTTGACCATAATATAAATTCATAAAATATTTTTACTTGGTTCGAAATCATTATGTGTATTTGGGGGTATGTTATCCTTTCTATTTATAGAATTAAGATAACAAAATGCCACATTAATCTTTTGACATGCATAGAAGTATATACTATAAAAAAGGAAAAGTCCATGCTCATTCTCCTTACTCTTAATGTCCAATCATTGGTAGCAACTCTAGTTCCTTCTCAATAAAGAATCACTTTTAACAATGTGTGTGTCTGTGTCTGTGCATGTGAATATATATCAGGTCTTCGTAAACTGGCACTGTTGACACCTGGCTGCTGGGTCATTCATTGTGTTCAGCTGCTGCCCTGTAGGATGTTTAGCAGCATCTTGGCCTCTGACCAGTAGCTGCTACTAGCATAACCCTTCAGCTGTGTTAAAATCCTCTCCAGACATTGCCAACTGTCCTAGAGCAATCTTCTTTTACGGTTTTTCCCTTCTGCTCCACTCCACACTACAGTGAATGTTGATCTCCTGCAAAAACATTCAGATTTCAACTGATAGTTGAGACGGTAACAGGCCAGGGAAAATACCCCAATACTTTGCTGCTAAGTGTTCTCCAAGCTTGCTGAGTATGTGGTAAATAATCTGACATTCACTAGGGAAAATTCTCTGGCCTTATCGTTTCAAATATTTCTCCTGTTCTTTTCTTTCTTCCACTATTCCTTTATGAATTTTATATGTTTAGTAGCTGTCCCACAGTTCCTAGACAGTCGGTTCTGTTATTTTTCTTTCTTTTTTTTTCTTTTCTGACTTTTTAAGGCTGCACTTTTTTCCAATTGTTTATTATTATCTAAGGAGGTTAGTCCAGGATGAGCTTTTCTGTTACGACCTGGAGAAGAAAGCCCTACGGTGGTTTACTTTTTAGGAAAGATTTTACCACTAAGTGTAATTAAAATAATTTGTTTCAAGAAAGACAGTAAAGGAAGAGCAAATTGATCATTTCCTAATGACGAATAATGTATCCCCAGAGTGTGATAATAACTTTGTAAGCAGAATTGATTTTCTGTTTATCTAAATTTACTTCTGAAAAACATAATTCATGAGCATTCCAAATGTATGTTTTGGAAAATGTCTCTATACTCTTTAAAAGTGCATAGCATGAGAGACTATTGCCGGAAAACAGTGTGGCAATTGGACTAGAAATGAAGTAAGTATAAATTGAAGAAGAGAGAATTAAAGAAATAGTTTTATTTATTTCAGCTTCCCATTGAGTTTCTCATTTTGCATAAGCAGTCACATAGAAAATTAATTTAATACATGATTAAAATTTTGAAATGTTCCTAATTGTTTTGTTCTTCACTGATTCCTAAAGTGCTTTATGATAATAAAATTCATGGTTGTAACTATTATTATATTTGGATGATGAAAATGAAGAGTATTTTTTGCACCATCCAGAAATATCATACAGCATTTTTAGTCCTCTTCAGGCAGTTATTAGAAATATGCCTGTACATTCTCAAAGTGCTTTGCCTTGATGTAATAATTATTCTTCCGTCCTGTGACCTATAAGTTTTGAGTTTAGTCAGTGGAGTTTTAAAAACTTCCATAGTTGTCCCCATTCAATTAATACTTGGAAATATCTTAGGCATATGTAAAGCAAAATGTTACTACTTTTAAACGAATGATAAATTCTCTTGATTTTCAAAAATATAAAAACACAATGCATATATTTTATTTTAGAGAAATAATAATACATGGCACACTGTAGTGAATTTCTACTTATATGAAATTTATCTTTCTTTAAAAAAAATTCAGGGGCTATACCATGACATTCAGTGTACACAGTGATGTTTCTAAGGCCCTGAAAAACCTTGACTCAGGTGAGCCAATGCTTCTCAACCTGCCAGTTTCTCGCAGGATCCCAGTCAATTAAGAACTTGTGAAAATGAGGCTCAGGCACAAATTTTTTAAATGCTTTTTTCCCCCATTATAGCTGGTTTATAGTGTTCTGTCAATTTTCTACAGTAAAGCAAAGAGACCCAGTTGCACATACATATATATGTTCTCTTTCTCACATTATCCTCCATCATGCTCCATCATAAGTGACTAGGTAAGTTCCCAGTGCTATATAGCAGGACCTCATTGCTTATCCATTCCAAAGGCAATAGTTTGCATCTATTAACTGGACTAGATTCCCAGTCCATCCCACTCCCTTCCCCCTCCCCCTCGGCAACCACAAGTCTGTTCTCCAAGTCCATGAGTTTCTTTTCTGTGGAAAGGTTCATTTGTGTGTATATTAGATTCCAGATATGTGATATCATATGGTATTTGGCTTTCTCTTTCTGACTTACTTCACTTAGTATGAGAGTCTCTAGTTCCATCCATGTTGCTGCAAATGGCATTATTTTGTTCTTTTTATGGCTGAGTAATATTCCATTGTGTATACATACCACATCTTCTTAATCCATTCATCTGTCGATGGACATTTATGTTGTTTCTGCAGGCATAAATTTTTTTTAATTTTCCCTAATCATAATGTGCATACAAGAGTAACAATTACTGACAACGTTCATTAAATAGTTATCTATTATATCTCTATTGTTGTTTTTTAGAAATATACACATACACATATCAACTGTTAATCAGAAACTTAATTCCAAATAATCCTGGACAAGTTTGTATTTGATATTTGTTTACTTGACAGAATGTATTAAAAATAACCATACAAATTCAATATTTAAAATACAATAATAGGATTAAACTAGGATGCCTGGAGATAGATATAAGAAAATAAATATAATCTTACTGAGCTCCTCTAATAACACTGTAAAGTAAGTGATATAATTATTGCCATTTTAAAATTAAGGAAACCAAAGCACCAGATAGCAAAAACAACTTGTCCCAGGTCACAGGGCATGTAGGAGCCAAGAATGAACCCAGACAGCCTGGCTTCAGAAGTCCCTACCCTTACACTTACACCTACACTTTTCTACTCAACCGCAGTGATTTCTGATGAAAACTAATCTTCCTGGAACATCCGTTCCAGAGATGTCTCCCCTCTGAGTCTCATAAACTCCTGAGTTGTTCTCTTTCACTACCTCTGAAGGTAACCAAAGATTTTTATTCTTTTTTTTCCAAGGACAGTGCCCCTGAAGTCATGATCCCCATTATCTCTATAAGTTATCCTTGTTCCATTTGCCACGTACTCACAGTTCACTAAAAGCTCCTAAAACTCCTTCTACTCTATTATATGTAGAATCTAAAAGAAGTGGGATCCTGCTGTACAGCACTGGGAACTATGTCTGGTCACTTGTGATGGAGCATGATAATGTGAGAAAAAAGAATGTATACATGTGTATGTGACTGGAAAATTGACACAACACTGTAAATCAGATATAATGGAAAAAATAAAAATCATTATTAAAAAAAAACAAAATATGGCACAAGTGAACCTGTCTACAAAGCAGAAGCAGACTCACAGACATAATGAGCAGACTTGTGGTTGCCAAGGTAGTGGGGGGGGGGAGTGGGATGGACTGGGAGTTTAGGGTTAGTAGATGCAAACTATTACATTTAGAATGGACCAGCAATGAGGTCCTACCTAGGGAACTATATCCGGTCTCCTGGGATAGACCATGATAGAAAAAAATATTTTTTAAAAGAATGTAAGAAAAAATCCTCAGGTCCCATCTTCCCTCAGCCCATCTTCCCTCAGCCCCCTCAAAATTTACTTGAAGCCTTGGAAGAGACTTCCCAAATATTCCTATGGCATCATTGCTCATGAACCCATATCTTTCTGCCTAAAGGCTGTTCCTAGGAGCAGGAGTGTCTAAACATGTGCAAGGGGCAGGCAGGATGTGACACGGAGTTAATGTTCCAAAAAAGCCATCCTTTACTATGAAGTCAGGTAGAAAAGTGGGTAAGAACACCAGCTTCTTGGTCCTCAGTGGTATGATTCTGAGCTGTGTATTATGCGTTTTCTTACGGGTTCCCCAGTGAGATCCTTTTACCCTGTAGCCAAGATGATCACTCATTCCTTAATGCGCCCCTTACTGGCTTTCCTTAATTTCCTCTGTCCTTTCCTTTTGCCCTCTTTGCATCCCTGAAGTCATCTTCAGATAAATTATGTGCACCAAATTCTTGATTCAGAGTCATCTCTTGGGGGCACTCAAACTAAGAGGATGATAACGAAACACTTTTCTGCTTCTCCGCTTCTGTCCCTCGTTACTTTGTCCACCTCCTAAGGAAGTTCTACTTGCTCAGTCCATCTCTTAAAGGACCGTGTCTGCAGAATGCCACATGACCTCTGTTCTCATCTCACCTCCAGAGGGACCTCATCTTCTCAAAATTAAATTACATTCCATCACCATCTGTATGTTGATTGTTCCAGAATCATTAACTCCAGCTCAAATGCCTCTCCTCTGTTTTCCAGTCATTTATCCTGGGCACTGTTCCAGTCATGAGTATAAGATTTTCAAACACAGATCCTACCTCAGGGGGCTCACAACCCAGTTAGGAGAGAGAGAACACCAATAAATTATTACAAAGTATAATGGACAAGATTAACTAGTGAGCTTAAAAGAATACAACAGATATTGTGCCAGAGATTCATGGAGATGAAGAAGAGCTTTGGCTAAGACGGCCCAGGACCTTCTTCAAAATGAGTACTTGAGATAAAGCCTGAGTTCATTCCTCTCCACTGAGCGCCCACATCAGGTACCAGATTGCTCCACTTAGGTGTGTAACTATTTAGAACTGAGTACATCCAATACTGGTTCTAATGGTCGTACAAAGATGCTTCTTTTGCCTTCTTCCTCAAGGTCAAGCTTCTATCAGTCCGGCTTCTTTGGACACAGGAAGAACTCATGATCCTTTCAAGCTTTGTTTTTGTAAGTGCAGGCGTGGCAGTGTTTAGTGTGGACCTAAGTGTTCCTCACCACGAAGGCAGGACTCTTTAAGGATAACTCTGTGTGAATGAGGAGATTTCGCAGCCTGGGTCATGAGAACAGGTGCTCTTCTATCTAATTGTTCTGGTTGTTTCCTCTCCCAGATTTGAAGAGTTTATTTACACATACATGCTTTTCAGGACTGTGTGAGTATCTCCAGACCAAGACTCTCTGAAGGTCTCCAGGTTTATTCCGTAAATTTCTCTTGCCTTTCTGATTCTCTGTCCTGCAAACTCTAGCCAGCTTGGTCTTCTGCTGCTGCTGGAGGATGGAGTCAATAGATGTCAGTTATATCCAGTTGATTAATGGTGCCATTGAGTTCAACTTTGTCCTTCCATATATTTTGCCTGCTGATTGCATGCATCTGTTTCTGTTAGGGAGTGTTTAAGTTTCCAATTATAACAGTAGATTCATTTATTTCTCCTTGAAGTTCTGTTGGGTTTTGCCACATACGTCTTGATGCTCTGTTTTTAGGTGCACGCACATTAAGGATTGTTATGTCCTTTTGGAGATTCAGTCCTTTATTGTTATGTAAGGTCCCTTTTTATCCCTGATAATTTTCCTTGTTCTAGAATCTACTCTGTCTGAAATTAGTATCAATACTTCTGCTTCCTTTAAATAGTACAAATATTGTCTGTCTTTCTCTTTCCCCTTACTTTTAACCTATAATAATCTTTATATTTTAAATAGGTTTTATGTAGAAAGCAGAGTTAGATCTTATTTTATGATCCACTCTGACAATCTCTTTTAATTGGTATATTATAACATTGGCACTTAAATTGACTATTGATAAAGTTGGATTAATATCTACCATATTTGCTACTGTTTTCTTAGTCCCTATTTTATTGAGGTTGTAATTGACATGGAGCATTGTATAGTTTTAGGTACACAGCATAATGGTTTGATATATGTTTATGTTGTGAAATGAGCACTGAAGTATATGAAACGACTGGCCAACACAAGGCTGTGTAGCACAGGGAACTCTATCCAATGCTCTGTGATAATCTATATGAGAAAAGCATCTGAAAAGGAATGGATGTGTGTATATGTATAACAGTCACTTTGTTGTAGAGCAGAAATTATCAGTACCCTGTAATTCAACTATACTTCAATAAAACAAAAATGAAAAAAAAAAGAAATGATTATCTCAATACTTTCAGATAACATCCATCACCTCGCAAGGTTCCTAATTATTTTTCTTGTGATGAGAGTTTTTACGTTCAACTCTCTTACCAACTTTGTATGTGCAGTGCAGTGTTGTTGGTTATGGTCACTGTGCTGTATTTTACATCCCCAGGGCTTATCTTATCACTGAAATTGTGTATCTTTTATCCACCTTCCACAAAGGTTACTCTTTTCTATTTGTTGCCCTTGTTTGTCTTCTTACTTTTGTCTCTCACTCTTGTTATTCCTTTTCTTGTATTAACTGAGCCTTATATATGATTCTATTGTTTCTCCTTTCTTAGCATGTCAGTCATATTTTTCTTTACCTTTTTAGTGGTTGCTCTGGAGTTTGCATGATACATTTACAACAAATTCAATTCACTTTCAAATAACACCACACCACTTTATAGGTAGTGCAAGTGTATTGCAATAGCAACACAATCCCATCCATTGTATCATTGGTCTCATACATTTTACTTATACGTAGGTATACGCCAAATGCATTGCTGCTGTTATTATTTTGAACAAAATGTTATTCCTTAGCTGAATTAAAGTCAAGAAAAATTAAAGTTTTCATTTTACTTTAACTTAGAGCTCCCCCCATTCTCTTCCCTTCTTTGTGCAGATCCTACCTAATGGCACATACCATTTTCCTTCTCCCTGAAGAACTCATTTTAACTTTTCTTGCAAGAAAAGTCAACTGACAACAAATTCTCCCAATTTTTGTTTACCTGAAAGGATGATTTTGCTGCACGTAGAGTGGGTTGCTTTTTTTCTCTCAGCACTTTAAATATTTCTCTCCATTCACTTCTTGCTTTTATGGATTCTGAGGAGCTGACATATGTAATTCCAGTTTTTGTTCCTTCATAGCTGAGGTGTTTTTTCCTCTGGCTTCTTTCAAGATTCTGTCTTTGATTTTCTGAAGTTTCAATAATATATACCTAAGTGTAATTTTGTTGGCATTTATCCTGCTTAGTGTTCTCCGAGTTTGTTGAGTATGTGGTAAATAATCTGACATTCACTGGGGAAAATTCTCTGGCCTTATCGTTTCAAATATTTCTCCTGTTCTTTTCTTTCTTCCACTATTCCTTTATGAATTTTATATGTTTAGTAGCTGTCCCACAGTTCCTAGACAGTTGGTTCTGTTATTTTTCTTTCTTTTTTTTTTCTTTTCTGACTTTTCAAGGCTGCACTTGCAGCATAAGGATGGAAGTTCCTGGGTTAGGGGTCGAATCAGAGCTGCAGGTGCAGGCCTACACTGCAATGCGGGATCTGAGCCCAATATGTAACCTACACCACAGCTCATGGCAATGCTGGATCCCTAACTCACTGAGCCAGGCTAGGGTTTGAACCTGAATCCTCATGGATACGAGTTGGATTCGTTACTGCTGAGCTACCACAGGAACTCCTTCCATTATTTTTCATTTTTCCCCTTTTTTCTTTTCCATTTTGGAAGTTCCCAGTGACATATTCTCAAGCCCAGAGAGTCTTTTCTCAAATGTGTACAGTATATTAATCAGGGTTTGGTGAACGTATGTCCCTGGACTGTGAATTTCCACTAGTGCTTCTCAGTCACTGTTTCCCTCTTAGGTGGGACAGGATGGCCAGAGGGAGCCGGATTTGGGTAGAAGGAGCTAGAGTTGGGCATTCGTCTGCCCCCGGGCTTGTTCAGCTCTAATACCCATGAAGGTAGGCTCTGGTAAAATAATTTCCCTTGAGAGCAGACCTTGTTGAGAAGGCAGAATGCTCTGATATCTTTTAAGATGCTTTCTTTTCTTCTCTCTCAACTAAAAGGCTAGGAGTTTTACTCTCAGAGTTCCAGCGTGACTATCTTTTAGAGTTCTAAGACGTAAAACTCACAAAAGCATGGGCACCCTATGACAGGGTCCCCCTGAAAGTTTTAACTCACAGATTTGTGCCCACCGAGTCTCCAGCAATTTGTCAATGACTGCTTATATTTTCCTAACCTCTGTTCCCTGGAAGGTTTCCGTTCAGGGGTTTCTGCACAGGTGGGTTGTGATTCTCAGTATCTGCCTCTCTGTCTCTCCAATTTCAGAGGCAACAGTTCACCCTGTGACCTCACTTCTCTGAAGGATCTAAAAAGAGCTGTTGGTTTTTCAGAGTGTTCAGCTTTTCATTGTTGTTAGGAAGGAGTGGAAAATTCTGAACTTCTTACATGTCAGACGAGAAAATAAGAGTATTGGATTTTGTTTTCATTTTTATGCTATTTCATAGATTAACCTTAATACAGGTAAGGAAAGGAGCAAGACTTTAAGTATAAACTGACTTTTAAATATTGTCATTAAAGTGCCATGAGATGGATGTGCAGTTATTTTTTTTTCTAGTGTGATGAACATGGTTTGAAAGAAAAAATGTGCAAATTAGTATTTATCAGTCCTGGTATTGAATATATTGTCATGGAAAACTGTACTAAGCTGTTAGCCAATATTGAAGAGTAACTTCCAGAACTATAGCCAGCAGCATATTATTAAATGTCTATGAAATAAAGATTTTATACTTTTTGGAGTCTTTGATCACCTAGTATGACTCTAGCAGAAAAGGAAGGTACAGGAGTTCCTGTTGTGGCTCAGTGGTTAACGAATCCAACTAGGAACCATGAGGTTGCGGGTTCGATCGCTGGCCTTGCTCAGTGGGTTAAGGATCTGGTGTTGCCGTGAGCTGTGGTGTAGGTCGCAGACGCGGCTCGGATCCCGCGTTGCTGTGGCTGTGGCGAAGGCTGGCGGCTACAGCTCCTATTAGACCCCTAGCCTGGGAACCTCCATGTGCCACAGGTGTGGCTCTAGACAAAAAGGCAAAAAGACAAAAAAAAAAAGCAAAAAAAAAAAGAAAAGGAAGGTACAAATGCTGGTTCCTTTGTGAAACGATTCTCTTTAAGTGGTGTTTTTTCACTCAAATCAGGCATCAAATTAATAATCAGGTTAGTGACTGTTGTGGCTCAGCAGGTTAAGACTCTGACTAGTATCCATGAAGATGTGTTTCGATCCCTGGCCTCGCTCAGTAGATTAAGGATCCGTCGTTGCCACAAGCTGCATCATAGGTCCCAGATGTGGCTCAGATCTGGCATTGCCATGGATGCAGCATAGGCTGGCAGCTGCAGCTTTGATTCACTTCCTAGCCTGGGAACTTCCATATGCCTCCACAGCAGCCATAAAAAGAAAAAAAGAAAATAAAAAAAAAAATTAAAATGATTAAAATAATCATATATTTTAATGGAAAACACTCCCTCTATATATATTTTTTTAATGTTATAGCTGCGCCTGCAGCAGATAGAAGTTCTTGCCAGGAATTGAGTCTGAGCCACAGCTGTGGCTGCGCTGGGCTGAGGGTCAAACCGGCACTTCTGTAGCAACCTGAGCTGGTGCTGTCACGTTCTTAACCCACTGTGCTGCAGCGGGAACTCCAACACTCTGTTCGTTTTTGGAAGAGATTTAGGAAACGAAGACTTTTCTGAATTAAAGAAACACTCTGTGTTTGTGGAGAGTGCTGGTGTAGAGACCGGAATCCACAGGAAAAGGAGAATTTCACACACAGGCCCCTCTTTCCTGTGGATTTAATCCAGGACAAAGGAACCTCTCTGAAAAGGCAGTTCCCAATTGTACCACCTCTTTAAAAGATCCTGTCACATTTAACCGCAGCCTGATCTGAAGTAATGTATTGAAGACAACAGTTTTTTAAATTTTTTAAACTTTTGGAGCAATATGTAAAGAAACCAGGTTAATAAATCAGAGTCATTTTAAAGTGGTGATCATATGTGTGTACGTCATTACTAACTAACCCAAAACCTCTTTGCAGTTAAATAGATGTGATGCAAATACACACCTGCAAGCTCCAACCACAACTCTTTGCTCTCTCTTTTCCATAGTTCTTTCTCTCTCTTTTTCTCTCTCTCTGACCCACACATACACAAACCAGAGTATCTAAATTCAGTTATCAAAATGCATCCCCTCTGTGTATTATATTAAAGATTCATAAGTGTCAAAGAAAGTTTATATGGTGATCTCTGGGTTATTTGGATAAAAATTCAAGTTATTTTCTAATTATATCATATTAAATTAAATTAATTATCTAATTTAATTATATTGTGTTACTGTGTGGTAAGCTATACAAAAGAAACAATTTCTAGTCAAAGTCCTCAGTTTGATCCTTCATACAGTGAATAAATATGAAATGAAACTTAAAATATTTGTTTGCATTATCCAAAAAAACCCACAAAAATTTAATTTTTACATAAAATCACTGAGAAATCTAAAATTAAATTGACCCAAAATTTTGTTTAGATTGAGTAAAAAGCTGTTCCTTTATCATTCTACTGACAAAATGTAGAAAGTGTAAGTTGACCTATTTTTATTAAAATTGTAAACGTTTACACCACGGTCAAACATTATTTCACTAAAATATATAAGGGATAAAATTATCATTCCATTTATTCTGTTCTTTGATGAATAGCCTATAAAATATGTAAATGCAATTTAATATATTTTATAATATTTTTATAAAAATATTTTATAATATATTTTATATATTTTATATATATATTATATTTTAATATACAAAAAATGAATCAGTTCATTTACATTTATCAACATTTATATTAAGATCGTGGTCTGCATTTAAATATATTTTTATTTTGTTTTAAGCTATAAAGTCTTACTAAAAATACCACTTAAAAATACACCACAAAATAACAATTGTCCAAATAAAAGCATTTTGTAATTAAATTAGATTTTAAAAGATTCCAATGAAAAAGATTTTTTTCAGAAAAATCATATATGGTTGTACCAAATATTTCTTTAGTTTCCAGATATGTGCTTCATACGTTATCATTTATAACAGAGGAACAAATCCAGAAAATTCATCCTGATTTTTTTTTCCCACTGATTGATTACAGAGCTAAATGTTGATGTAGTGGGACTATTTCCTACTTATATACATTTTTCCTTAAGAAAAGGAAAATTATCCTTCAGTCATTAATTTCAATAGCTTGTATCACAAAAAAATTCAGATTCACACAAGGCACACAGAGCAGTTCCTAGTTTATTGTTCACTATTTGATCGATTGATCCATTGATTGGTTCATACAATAACCCACTTTCCAAAAGGCTTTAAGGAAGTTCACATTAACACACACAACGTATTAAGATAAAATACAACTAAAACGCAATGGGGTCTAGAGAGTAGGCAGTTCTTTCCCCCATGTGTCCTTATCATGCATTACTCCACTGGTCACAGAGTTAGTCAAACTCCCTAATTCTTTGAGAGAAAAAAAATGGACCCATCAGAGAGCATCTGACCTTAATGAGACACACAGTGCTGACTGTTCTAGAATGTCCCCTGCAGGAATTCTGATCATTCATGGGTCTGCAATTTGGGCAGTTTAGCTTCTGGCAGACATTATTTCACCTGCCCGTTCTCATATTATACCACTTTGCAGAGTCTTTCATTTTCCTTTTTTAAGTGGAAATGTCTTCCTAATCGCAAGCTCACATAGACAAAATAAGAACTGGAATTTATGATACAGGTGTTGTGGGAGCTTAGAAAATGCTGACTAAAATGCTAAAATGCTGTCTGCTGTGGGACGAGCACTTGCCGGCCATTCAAGATAAACAGCCGAAAGCACCTTGAGCAACAAAGGAGAAAGCCCACAGCCTCAGTCCAGGCTCCACCACATTCACTTTCTCAGGGATCGGACTCAAATAGAGCCTAATCAATCAATAATTTAGGACAACATTCAACCTCTTGATTTGCCCTATTGGGTAACATTAAAATTTCAACCAATAAAATTACATTCAAAATGTAGTTTTAGAAAAGTCTGTTACTTTAGCAAATGTACTTGCTTCATAGATGTGTGGTTTTCTAGCACTTCTCAAAAGTGGGGCAAAATGAACATTTTCACAGCATAAAAGTTTATCCCTCTTGACAAGCCATTGGTTTGCCCTTTTCTTTCCTAAAATCGGTAGGACAAGTGAAGCCTAGAAAAGTTCATCAGACCTCTGTGTTTTTCCCAAATTTTATTCTGTCCCCTCCTCACTCAGGCCACCAGTCAACTGATTATTCACCAGGTGTATAGGGCGTGTGAGACCCCAAAACATAAACCCTAAGGGACCTGCCTTGATCTAGGTGCCCAGGGAATTCCAGATCCATTGGGGTAAATTGTCTAAACAAGTAAATAAGTCAATAGCGAAATGTTTAGAAATGGTGATTTGTGTTATAAAAGCAGTGAGTGGTGCTGAGACAGGGATGAGAAGCTGGGAGCAGTGGTCTGGAGTGTGCCACCCACACAAACCCAGGGATGTGTTGGGCAGGCCTCCAATAGCGAAGGCACCCAGAGTCAAGAGATCATGGGGTTGGAAATTAAAAGTGACTTCTAACTCAATGACTCTGGGCTGATAGTCTCTGACCTGTTTTCCCACACATGACTATTAAACCTCTATTCACCACAGCATTATCTACAATAACCAAGACATGGAGGCTACCTGAATGTCCTTCAACGGGGGGGATGGATAAAGAAGATGTGGTACATATACACAGTGGAATATTACTCAGCCATTAAAAAGAATGAAATAATGCCATTTGCAGCAACATGGATGGACCTAGACATTATCATCTTAAGTGAAGTTAGACAGTGAAAGACAAACACCATATGACATTATTTATAAGTGGAATCTAAAAAAAGGGAAAACATGGACTTATTTGCAGAACAGAAACAGACTCACAGACTTTGAAAAACTTCTGGTTACCAAAGGGGACAGGTGTGTGTGTTGGGGGGTAGGACTGGGGTTTGGGATTGGCATATGCACACTGAGGTATTTGGAATGATTGGCCAATGCTGTATAGAAAGAACTCTATCTAATATTCTATGATAATCTATGTGGGAAAAGAATCTGAAGGAGAGTGGATGTGTGTACGTATGTAACTGAATCAGTGTTGTACAGCAGAAATTATCACAACCTTGTGAATCAACCATATGTCAATAAAGCTTAAAAAAAAAAAAAACACCTGGCCTAGAATGCAGTAGGAGTGAGCACCTTCCCTTTTCCTTGTTCTTGCTTTTGCACGTACATTCATACCCTAACCTGCATTTCTCTTTGAAGAATTCGCTGGGTCTGACCCAGGACCCATCCTACATCTGAATTCCTTACTCGTCTAGTGCTCAGAAACCCCATATATATTTGAATTCATCTGCACAAGATATGTGCCCTCGGCTAAAACAGCCTTCGGCCCAGGAGGTCAGGAACACAGGAGTCACACCCTCAGAGCTCTGAAAGGAGGCCGTCACTAGGGCACCGCCACGTCCAAGGCCAGAACTACAGACCAGCTCCTGGCCTGTGGTCACTCCTGGGACACTGCTGTGTTGGTGAAGGCATATCCTTGTTGACTGAGGATTAGCCACTGAGGCTTCTGGTTACAGGGGCTCAATTCCACTGAGTAAGAAGGATGTATGTTACACAGCAGATCAGTTCTGTGCTATCTCATCGAGATGCATCACACAGGAAGCCAGTTTAATTAAACAGGAAACTCAGTTATTATTATTGAATATTTGTTACTATTGGGGAGGAAGCAGAGAGTCAGGTGGGCACTGAGCATTGTTATTTCTTGCTCCTAGAAAAAGATTAAATAACTGAAATATCTATTGGGGTCAGCAGGTTACCTTTACTTGGTGAAAAAATTCAGGAACAGTTATTTATTGCCAGGAAATTGGGAACCAGCCCAGTGCTTAGACTCTATCAGACCCTTGAATAACCCCAGCAATCAAGGAAGCTAGTGACTGATTTATCTGTAAACCAGGAATGTCATTTGCATCTATCACCAATCAGAGAGGTATCTACTTGAGGTATCTGAAAATGGTACAAATTATCCACAATGAACAGATCTGTTTTTCTTCATTTTCCTCATTCTTTGGTGGTTACTTATCACAGGAAACACCCCAGAAACCTCAAATTCCCCTGGTCTTGTGTTAAACCCCCTAGGTAGCTAAATTCCCATGATTACAAAAGCTGAATGTCAAGGGGAAAAGAACAAATCCCCAAATGTCTAAAAGTACCTGCCCGTTTAACTTGGCTGCCAGACATACCCGTTCACCTGCAGCAAGACAGAAGCCGCCTTTCCAGGAAGCGTGGCAGCTGCTGACTAAGACAAAGAAATCCCACAGGAGAGTTGAAGCCAGGAAAGAAAGATGCTTATGTGACAGCAATCCAGGAAGCAGAATCTCTTGGCACACAGAAGCCTCAGGAAACAAATCTAAGTGTGGCTCCAAAGCGACTCTGTCGACACCAGGGTGGCTCACAGTGCCCATGAGAGGTTCCTGGTGAACAGTCATCACTGGTCCCAGCTGGTTCACAGTCAAGGTGCTTTCTCCTTATTTCACTTTGGGTACCTCTCCCCAGATTTCCAGGGTGGACAGAAGAATGCAGTGGACGAGGGATGGGACCCAGAGCTCAGCACTGGGGCCTTCGAACTTGTTTCTGGAATGTCATAGTCTTACAGCCTTCACCGTTAACCCCACGCATTTGGATTTCATCCTCCTTAAAACAAAACACAGGGTTTAGTCTAGCAGATCACCGACTTTCTGTGGCGTTTAGATGAGAAAACAACTACCCAAAAACTATAACAGAATATTACTGATTCCTTTCATTCATCATTCACTTATCCTACGTATGTCTTTAAAGCCTGATATATACCAGAAAGTGTTGATAACAGAGATGATATGATATAACATTGGTCCTCAGACAGCCCCCACCATAATGAAGAAACAGATGCACAATATATCTGATTATGTTAGCTGATATATTAAAGGTAATTAAGATCTAATGTTTATTAGAAAAAGGAATGACCTCTGACCTGACGCTTCAAATTTGACATCATTTGGTTCCACAATGGTCAAAGAGCCCACACCCACAGAGTACCTGAGTTGATGGGAGAATGAGGGTTCAATGTAGTAATGGCTCATTAAATGAGCAGGCCGGGTTAAAGTCCTACCACCTCCTCTGTCACACTCCTGACAGGTTATTAAAAAGCCTGGGACAACTATAGGATCCAACTCAGAAATGAAGATGTCTAAACGGTACCCCCAAACCCGAGACTTTAATAAAACCTGGACAAACACTCTACGTGACAAGTAATATCCCCCAGCCGCTGTCATGTGCCATGTTGTATTTGATTAGTTCATGGCTGTGTGAGGTACACAGTAAGAACAATGAGCTTCTGGGAAGTTAATCTTCTCAAATTTTCCCAGCTGGTAAGTGGTTTTCTTGATTTTTTTTTTTTTTTTTAGGGTCGCACCCTCAGCATATGGAAGTTCCCACGCTAGGGGTCCAATTGGAGCTACAACTGCCAGCCAACGCCACAGCCACAGCAACACAGGATCCAAGCCGCGTCTGTGGTTTACACCACGGCTCACAGCAACATGGGATCCTTAACCCACCGAGCGAAGCAAGGGATCCAGCCCGCATCCTCATGGATCCTAGTTGGATTCGTTAACCACTGAGCCACGAAGGGAACTCCCTGAATTTCTTTTAGTTGGAAATGCCGTCCTGTTTGTTGAAACAAACGGAGCCCACCGCAATATGACCTTCATTCAGTTAATGATATTACACGGGTGCGCTGCATTGAGGTGTGCGTCGTAAATCCCACTGCCAGTCACAACAGGACAGCTTCTCGAGGTGAACTTTAGTCAGCTCCCCCCAGCCAGCCACTTTAGCTTCTATAGACGCGACTTCTTTTATTTGTTTACTTATTTATTTATTTTTAAATTATATTGGAATATAGCTGACTCACAAATGTATTAGTTTCAGGTGTACAGCAAAGTGAATCAGTAATACATATACCTATATCCATTATTTTTCCCCGTACAGGTTACACATCCCCCAGAACAGCTTCTTTCAATCCAGAACTTCTCTAGAGAAAGGAAATGCACTCATTTAGGAAGAAGGCAAAGATGCAGGAACAGGGGAAAAAAAAAACCAGACTTCTGGAAGATTCTATGGGTCAGAACCTGGGGCCGCGAGTCACTATCCAAGTCTTTGTCTTCAGGCCTGCACCTTAACATCTGATTCCAGTTTTAAAACACCACACCCCACACAAATACACGTAATGATGATTTTGAGAAAACTCGTCCTATTCTATGATCCTCAAAGCTTACGTGAGAAAAGTCTATTGACCACAGACTTTTGAGACACAAGCTAAGAACTGTCAGAGCATCTCAGCTTGAGACCCTGTATCCAGGATGCTGAGCTACTTACTGCCCAGAGCAAACAAGGATGGGGACCATGTTGACCTTTGCCCCCGGCCTTTGCCTTGGGTCCATTCAGTGGCCATTCTGCCATAGTGTCAGGAGATGACTATACCAAGGCAAGGCACATATGGATCAGGGTCTCAGGGACCCCAGAGGCTCTGACCTCACGCTGGTATTACTTGGTATTGGCTGCCTTTTTTTTTCTGAAAAATGCAAATATTGTCTGTCCTTTTTCTGTTCATATCTGTATGCATCATATAAATTGATACAGTTGATCCTACTGGAAAAATATTCTTCCTGATTTGCTTCTTTGTGGGTTTCCACTTGTATGACCTTCATGCTTCTAAGATTAAACCCAGAGCCAAAGAAAAAATACCCTGGTAATACTGAGAAAGACACTTTAGTGTCATTTCTTACATCTTAGGAAGCCAAGCTATTTTCATTCCCAAGAACAGCCCCCGCGGCAGGGACCCCTGTCTTGAGCTTTTTTTACTGACTTAAAATAGCGACTCAGAAGAATTTTTTAAATCCCTTGAATGAAGACTGTGGGGAAAGAGTGAGGTTCAACATATTAATGACAGCTCTGGAACACTATCTGGGCCACCTGTGGAGGGCCTGTCTTAATCTCTCTACTTCAACACCCGTGGACGTGCACTGGTTTTCCTCCAGCCTTGGATGGACAACCCAATGTTCTCCTGTTAGGTGTGTGCTACAAAGAACTGACAAGGAAAGAAGGAAGACAAAACTGAGATTCCACATTGAGCACGGGAGAACTTCTCATTGTAAGGTCACTATATTCTGATCCCTTATGTATCCGTGTTACAACCGGTAACCATGCCTTGTATCCAGGGCAAAAGGCATCTCCTTCAGTGAAGCTGAATATGAGGGTTTCAGCTTTAATCTCCTTTGACTCATTACACATTGAAGAGAAACCAGGTTGTTGGTTCCGAGGAAATAGTGAATCTAAAAGTTTAATCTGAAATTAAAGGTCCAGATTAAAAAAAAGTCAAACTTCCAAAACGGTATATTTGGGAGTCAGGGAATTTCGAGGGAGTGAAGTGCTTTTAGCGGATTCTGGGGTTATATTTAAAATGTGCATCTAGCACCGTTGAAAGGATTTTGTTTTGAGGAATGTAAGGAAAATATACCAGAAGTTCCTGTTGTGGCTCAGTGGTAATGAACCCAACTAGTATCCATGCGTTTTCAGGTTTGATCCCTGGCCTCACTCAGTGGGTTAAGGATCCAGTGTTGCTGTGAGCTGTGGTCACAGACATAGCTTGGATCTGGCATTGCTATGACTCTGGCGTAGACTGGCAGCTGCAGCTCTGATTTGACACCTAGCCTGGGAACTTCCATATGCTGCAGGTGTGGCCCTAAAAAGCAAAAAAAAAAAATGTTAAGTACCATATTGTGTTACCCTACCCATACTGGGCCTAGAAACATGAAGAAGAGAAGAAAGACTTCATTTATATATAGCAATTTATTTATTTATTTACTTACTTATTTTGCTTTTCAGGACTGCAGCAGTGGCATACAGAATTTCCCAGGCTAGGGGTTGAATCAGAGCTGCAGCTGCGGGCCTACACCACAGCCACAGCAACTCGGGACCAAGCCACACCTGCAACCTACACTACAGCTCATGGCAACACCAGATCCTTAGCCCACTGCGCAAGGCCAAGGACCGAACCCTCATGGATACTAGTGGGGTTCATAACCCGCTGAGCCACCATGGGAACTCCTATGTATAGCAATTTAGATGTTAAGAGGAGACACATTGCAGGAAAGCAGAGCAATCTAATTGCCAATGAATGAATGATGAATTAAACCCCCATCTGGAGTTTCCGTCATAGCTCTGGTTAACGAATCCGACTAGGAACCATGAGGTTGCGGGTTCAATCCCTGGCCTTGCTCAGTGGGTTAAGGATCTGGCGTTGCTGTGAGCTGCGGTGTAGGTTGCAGACGCGGCTCGAATCCCGCGTTGCTGTGGCTGTGGTGAAGGCTGGCAGCTACAGCTCCTGTTAGACCCCTAGCCTGGGAACCTCCATGTGCCGCGGGCGTGGCCCTAGATAAGGCAAAAAGACCAAAAAAAAAAAAAAAAGATAAACCCCCATCTAAACAGAGATACATTTAAGTACAGCTAAAAATAAAGAAGAATATTTCTTGTACTGCACTATGTACCACCACCATTTGAGTTTTGCATTCACTATACCCATATTGTTTTGGAAAACTTGATATGGGCTATCCATGTGCTGAGGCAAGCAGCTGAATTTGAAGCCTACGGGAGCATAATGCATCCTTGCCTTCACTCGGGAAACCCATTGCCACGGAGGCAAATTTGCTACTCTTAGACACACCTTCTTGCAACTGTAGTCAAAAATGTAAGATGGCTTAGTGGAAGGTAAACCATAAGGCTTGGATATCTCTATTGTTTTGAAAGATACAAAGAATAAAATAAATACAGGTACTGTATTCATTTCACAGTTGCTGCCATATTAAATTAACACAAAGGTAGAGGCTTAAAGCAACAGATGCATTATCTCACAATTCTGTAGGTTGGAAATCCAGGTGGTTGGCTAATATCTTTTCTCCTGGTCTCACAGGAGTAGAATCGAAGTGTCCTCAGAACTGGCTCCTCCTCCAAGGAGGCTGTGGCTTATCCCCTCCCAGGCTCATGATGGCTGTTGGCAGAATTCAGTGCCTGGTGGGTATAGCATAAAAGTTCCCATTTCCTTCTAGTTGTTGCCTGAAGGTCATTCTTAGTTTCTAGAGGACCCCTGAATTCCTTGGCTTGCGACCATCTTTGTTTTCAAAGCCAATGTCAAGTCCTCCTCCAGAGCTGAAAAAACGTTCTCTGCTTTTATGGTCTTTTGTGATCTGATTGAGTCAGAAATTTAATTAGATCTAATCTCTCTTTTTTATTTTTTTAATTTTTTTCCCTTATCTAGGGCTGCACCTGCAGCATATGGAGGTTCCCAGGCTAGGAGTCTAACAGGAGCTGGAGCTGCCAGCCTTCGCCACAGCCACAGCAACGTGGGATCCGAGCCGTGGCTGCAACCTACACCACAGCTCACAGCAACGCCGGATCCTTAACCCACTTAGCGATGCCAGGGATCGAACCCACAACCTCATGGTTCCTAGTCGGATTCGTTAACCACTGACGGGAACTCCTCTTTTTTTTTTAAGGTACCTTTCTTTAATTTTTAAAAGCATACACAAGAGAAACTATGTGTTTTCCATAGAAATGTCCACAATAATAGCAATGCATTTCTTGGGAGCTCCCTTCATGGCTTAGCAGTTAATGAACCCTACTAGGATCCAGGAGGATTTGGGTTCAATCCTTGGCCTCACTTAGTATTAGTGGGTTAAGGATCCAGTGTGGTGTGACCCACGGTGTAAATCACAGATACGGCCTGGATCCCAAGTTGCTATGGCCGTGGCACAGGCCAGCAGCTATAGCTCCGAGTCACCCCCTAGCCTGGGAACTTCCCTGTGCGTCAGGTGCAGCCCTAAAAAAGACCAAAAAAAAAAAAAAACTGCATTCCTTAACAGTTTTCCAAAGCTATTATATAAGTCTGAAATTAATTGATTAAATATATCCAACTTTTTAGTTAAATAGAAATCTCTAAAACTACTAGACATGCTAGACTTTTTCCAAAATCAAATGAACAAAGAATCCAAATGCTGTTTCTATTAAGCGAAGTTTCTTTTTAGCTTTACTGCCTGTATTCTATAAGATACACCTTTACTGTGCCTTTGCAAACAGGATACATTCCTCTAAAACACTGATGAAAATTTTCCATACTGATAGCCCTATAGGACAGATTACAATGCACTATCAAACCTAATCCCCGATGCTGCAGAAATCTTCTTTCCAAAACAAAGTGAAAGAGTAAAACGGCACCTAGTCCACCTGCATTTCAGAGCAAACCTTTGGCTCTTCTCAGGCCACAGAGAAAATATACAAAAACTCAACAAAGCCTGAGTCATTCTTGTTGCTTTAATAATCTGTCATACTTAACACTGTCCAGGAGAAAATTTTGCTCATGTCTGTCCTAATTTCTAAACAAAGCACTGAAACTCAAGTCATCACATTGCCAGTGCTGAGAGTATTCTCTTCTTTTTTTCTTCATTAATTTATTTTTAAACATTTTTGTAAATTCTGTTCAAAATAAAATGCTGATTTTTAACTTATTCACCGTAGGAAGTTTCTAATATAAGAAATGCGGAGCAAAATAAACTGAATTCAATTTCTTCTAATGCATTGTGTTGTGAAGGCAGAGATTTTCTGCAAAGAGAAAATTAGAGCACTAAAGGTTACATGAAAATGAACCATGAGAAGAAAATGACAGAGAGGAAATAGTAAATGTAAGAAAACCTGCCCTGAGCAAAAGCGGTACATTGATGTCTTGATTTCATAGCATTTCCAATATCATTTGTAAAAATGTTCAACCAATTGCCTCTAACGTTTTGAAAGGCATTCAATAGATGCAGGCAAAGTTGAGGGACAATACCCACCAGTGGAAAGCTACGGTGCTCGGCCTTGTCACCACAGCTGGGCTCCTGGCCTCGGACCGCGAGTCTCCGCCCGGCCTTGAATCCTATTCTGACGTCATCCAAGTGCTTGAGGTTAATGGGCTGCAGCCGTAGGTGACAGGTCTGCAGCTCCAGCCCTAGTCACAGAAATGAGGACACAGAAAACCAGGACGTGGTCACAGCAGACTGCTCAGCGTCACCATGACGTGGAGACAAAGGTGTGGGTTCTCCTAGGGTCCCAGGTGCAACCCACCTGTTTCCCCACCTAGGCTGTGAGTCAAACAACAGACGCCTCACCGAGCATCACTCCCGCACCAGATAAAGGCTTTTGGAGGAAACGGGCTCCTGGAGAGGAAAGGAGGCTCGGCCAGCCTGGAGGCTAGCTACTCCCGTTCCTCCCTCCCCGGCCAAGGGCAGGGCCTGTGGGCAGGCTCGCTGGGGGAGGCAGGTGCCCAGAGGGGACAGGACAGGGAGGGCCCGCTGCTCAGCTTGCTTTTGCCAGGTTTCCCGCTTGGACCCGGCTCTCCCCTGGGTGCACTGGGCAGTGAAGAGAAGCCAGGAGCGCCCTGCCTGGGATGGGAGAACCAGGACCGGGAGATACCCTTGACCTTGACTCTGGACCAGGACTTACCCACCATCTAAGATGATCTTCCCGATTCCCATGAGATTTCGTTTCTTCTTATGCAAATCCAGACACAGTTAATGATGCAGAGTGGGAGATGGAAGATGTGGAATGTTTAGCAGACGCTTCCTAAATGTAAGTAGTATAAAAATTGTCACTCTGAGCCAAATGTATATTTAGTCAATCGTGTTTTTTGATACTTATTCATAGTTAACATCTGACTGGTTACAGTTACGCAACAACGCTGCTCCACTAAATCTCCTCTCTGGTTGCCCCCTTCCTTTAGCACAAAGCAGGTTCCATCAGCCATCATCTCGAAAAAAAAATCTTTCCTAATCTTATCATTTCCTCCTCTCATGCAGCTGACCTACCCCTGCCCTGCCCTTTTCTTCCAAACAGAAGAAAGAACCATCTACAAAGAAATGTCTAGAGCTTCGATCCAACTGCCTTACCCCTCATCCGCTGGCCAAGTTCCAAACTTTGTTTTTTCCTTGAAATCAAATTGATTTCCTTGTTGTTTTATGGAAATTGTATTTTCCAAGGTCAACAGTGACCTCTAACTTGCCATATCCAATGATTTTTTCTTTCTTTCAAGGGACATTTCCAGGGAAGGCTGTTAAAGTGTGTTTTGGGGAGGGAGTTCCCATCATGGCTCAGTGGTTAACGAATCCGACTAGGAACCATGAGGTTGCGGGTTTGATCCCTGGCCTTGCTCAGTGGGTTCAGGATCCGGCATTGCCATGAGCTGTGGTGAAAGTTGCAGACGCGGCTCAGATCCCACGTTGCTGTGGCTGTGGCGAAGGCCGGCAGCTACAGCTCCTGTTAGACCCCTAGCCTGGGAACCTCCATATGCTGCAGGTACAGCTCTAGATAAAGACAAAAAAAAAAAAGAGTTTTGGGGAGCTCTCTGGCCTTTCAGGAGCATCACTATCTCCCTGACGTCTTTTACTGACAACGCTTCTTCATAGCTTTCCTCTTATTCACTTCTGCCCCTCCTCCTCCACTCCCTCCCTTTGTTACTAAGGAGTCTGAAATAAGCCCCAGTTTCTTCTCTGTCCCTGTGTCATTTACAGATAATACTCTCCAATCCCATGTCCAGCTACTGAAAACTGTTAAATGTCTTTCAGGATTTGGACCTTTTCTGAGTATTTCCAGTGTTTCCGAGTATTTCCAGATATTCTATGCAGTATTCCCGAACTGCATAGCGAACACTTCCACAAAAACATCCTAAGGCACCTGAAACTTAAACTTCTAAAACCAGATCTCATTATCAGTCCCTAAAGACACACTACTCCCCCTATATCTGAGCCAAGATGGTTCTGTTAATAATAGCTTGTTAATAATTTAAAATCACTACTGTTTTCCATAAGGAAGAGCCTATAGCCGAGGAGCTCTCATTAATTTTCAAAACACTTTGAGGTGGCCGTCAGGCTGAGTTTAGCAATGAAAGCCAGGGTGCATTAAACTCTTAACATAAACAAGAACTGTGAGTGCCTAGGTACTTTCCAAGAGGCAGAGTGAGGAATTAATACAGGAGTAGGAAAGAAGAGAAAAGAGCAGATAAAATGATAACCTTGGTTTTGATTCCGTAAAGATGAGTTGGTGAGAGATTGTCAGTGTCAGGGTAGCTGAAAGGAGATTCAGGACATTGTAAGTTTCAGCTCACTCAGGGTGCAAGGTAAGCCCTTCCAGCTCTCCAGCAAAGAACTTTCCAACCAAGGTCAGCAATTGCCTTAGAGAAGGTGAATGAAGCAGAAGGGGTTATTTCTTGGGTCTGGAATGATACCAGGGCAACGGCATAAGGAATATCTTCAAACAGAAGACAATCGAATTCGTAAATGTAGTATATTGACAACAAAGACAAGGAAATGTAGACTGATGGAAACGTGGAGAGGTCTAGGGGATGTGTCAGAATTTCCAGTTTTTGGAAAGAGGGTTGGAGTCTTATCTTTCCTAAGCATGAGGGGGTCATGAAAACCTTCCCCACAGAAGATTTCCTCAACTGGCTCCGTAACTTGGTCACAACCAGCTATGGAGTCGCATTCGACTCAGATAGTCACCATTTTCACCTCCCTCCCCCTCCCCCTGGGCTGCCTCTAGACCTGGTGGTTTTAATCCCATTTCCACCCTTCTCCTCCCTCCTTTCTATCACTGGTCCAGCCCTGCAAGCTTCATGGCTTATTTGCCTGTGACAGCTTTGTCCTGGTGGGATCCTGCCAGTAGAAGTTTCTGGAAGGAAATGGGAGGATGAAGAGAAGGGAGAAATTGGGGCATTCCTTCCCTCCCTCTGTCATTGACAGAGACCTTGTCAGCGGCTGAGTGTCTTCTGTGAATCCAGATGGATTTCTGGGCTTGCCCTGCTGACGGATGACCCTAGCCCTGGGCTCTGGACACTGATCCCTGCCTCTGAGCCTCCAGCCTGCAGAGGCGTGAAGTCCTATCCTGGGTGGCCTCACCAACTCACACAGATTCACAGTTTTTCCATCACATGTATGAGTGACGTTGCTTAAATCTTCTATTTTTCTTAAGGATAGTTTTCTTCATTGTTATATTAACTCTAACGTACAGGTAGACCTTGGAAATAATGCAGATTCGGTTCTAAACTACTGCACAAAAGCAAACATCACAATAAAGAGAATCACGCAGATATTTCAGTTTCCCAGTGCATTGAAAAGTTATGTTTACACTATACTGTAGTCTATTACATGTGCAATAACATGTCTAAAAAGTTAATAAAAATATTTTATTGCTAAAACCTTTTAACCATCGTCCAACAACACAGGGGTGCAACAAACACATCTTCTCTGTTTTAAATACACGAAACGATTCATGTTCAAACCCTCACCGATAAATTACTTATGGCCAAAGATCCCCACCGTATCCTAACGAGACATAAACTCTCTGTCTTTCAGTTCAGACATCAGCTTGCAACCCCTAGCATTTCTTGAGTTCAATATTGGAAGAAAATCTGAAGTATTAATTACATAATCTATTCTAAACAAAGGAAGGTCAAGGGTAAAATGTAAAATGTTTTCTTACCATTTTGCCCAAAGCAACTAAAGTCAGCGCTCCATTCTTTTCTCTGCACCCATTTGTCTAATAGACATTTACCAGCACCTTCCATGAATCAGAAATTCTCCTTTGTTTCTCCAGGAGGGAGATTAGAGGTGTGTGGAGAGGATAAATGAGAGCAAAATCAGCAACAGCAACAACGGCAACTCTGGTTTCTGCCTCTGAGGAGTTCGGATTCTATTGCGGGAGAAGAGCATAAACAAATAATCTCTGACTCTAACCAGGCTCTGCTTCCATATATATCAGTGCCAGCTAGGGACGGAAGGACCCCACGGTCGTTTCTCATTAAAAACACAGAAATGTGATTTTTAAATAAATATTTATTATCTCCTGTGTGTTTACTCTTACTGCAATTCACTTTTATGCCACTCGTGTTTGACTCTCTTCAGCTTGTTGGATGCTCTGTCCTGCCAGCCTTGCTTTCTCACAGCTGTTGGGGACTGAGCTCCGTGTTCTGGTGTTCATTTGATTTATCATACAGGAAACAAATGTGCGCTCTGCCAAAGGATCAGAGCAGCCATATAACAAGACCTATTTTAAATCTGACTACATTATATATTGCTTTTTTCCAATTCACTGAATATTTCCCAGAGCAGAAGTACATTTACATTTGTTATTCTGCAGGCTTATCTGTGTACCCACCAAGCGCAATGCTTCATTTGATTTACAAGCCAAATGCAATCGAAGAGCTTCCCCACATCTTTCATGAAATGTTCCAGCGTGGAGCAAACCTTGAAGAGTCACAGATTGTGAGTGATGTCATGTGGATCACCTCAGCCGCTGGGGGTCCCTGGAGATCAGACAAATCTCCATGTTTCACAGCTATGAGCAGAATTAAAAGGGGCACGGCCATATTTTTGGAAATCAGTTGTGGGAGAGACTGAATATACAAATGGACCGTGTCAGACCATATAGGAAAATAGAACTCTGATCTACCATCTATAACAACCAGCCCTGGAAAAAAAATCCATGACCCACATAAAGAGTCCAGGAAGCCAGCCTGTTTTCTGTGTCAAACTTGTGGAAAGTCTGACCACTATTCCTGGGAGCCAACCAATAACACCTGTAACAACTGGCCACCAAAAACCAGGACTTGGTTAATAACTGACAGACAGTTCCCCTAATTTTTGCCCCTACTTTTAATTTAGGACCAACCGGAAAGACAAATACACAATTATAATCAATCACATAGGACACCTCACTTCTTTAAGCTCACCTCCAGCTTCATGCCAGCATCCTCCAGTTAGGGCATATCTGAAGCCATCTTTCTTTTCCTTGTATAAAATTTACCATTCCTCTGCCTGCCTTTGAGTTTCCGCCAAAAGCAAGTGATAGTAGGTAACTACCTCACCATAGCAAGCTCTGAATGAAAGAACTCTGGCTTTTGTCACATGTTGCTCTTTATTTTCATATATGATTTTGCTGTTGTTTCTTTCCACTTGCATTTATTGGCCAGGTACAGAAATCATCACCGCATTGAACAATGCACTCAAATTTTTAAAACAAGATTAATTATCAGAGCTTCAATAAGCTACTTCTGAGAGAGGATGTGAAACTGTTTATCATAACTTCTTGGCTCTAGTCTGATTATATCTAATAAACCCGATATAAAGTACTAAGAGAAAGTCCCTACTGGGATCTACGTCATTTGTGCTAAGCAGAAATGTAGATTCCTTTGGAGACAGAAGCTAAAGAGGTGAAATTAGAATGTGCTGGAGAATAATTCTGCTGTATATAATACGAGCCTTATCAACACCCTGAAGGAGAGTCAGCCAGCCACCAGGATGGGTCTGGAAGCCTCGTTAGAGTGGCCCAATTACAGAGACAGTCCACCTGTAGCAGAGATTAAAGAAGAATTTCAGAGTCTCCATCACAGATTTAAAGGGATCTATGGTTGGAAGGTCAAAGAATTCTCTTCTGTGATGCCCTAAAATCTAGGACATGAACTACCTTGGTAAGCATAGATTTTAAAAAATCCTTTAACTTTTAATATATTAATGTATTTAAAATATTTCAAATGTATGATTTGGCGTGGGCATTAGACGGGCCGATTTCTTATACGTCTCTAAGATTTTATGATTATACACAACTATAATTTTTATCCTGAGATGTCAAGGGAGCCAAGTATTTGCATCGCAAATTTCCTGACTAGTGTATTTCCACTAAGCCAGTCCAGGAAGGACAGTGCTGTGAATTCAAGGAGGAAGATTACCTTTCAACAGTAGGAGGCGCTTGTTTTCTAAGAGGAAATGATAAATGAATCAGCTGTTTTATCCTAGATGAGATCTTGGAACAGAAAAAAAAAAGGGGGAGAATAGGAAAAAATTCAGAAGATCCAAATAAATTATGAAGTTTAGTTAGTACTACATCAATATTGGCTCAGAGGCTGTGACAAAGATACCATAGAACATGAGACCTTAGCAGTAAGAGAGAGTGGAGGGAGCTCCAGGTGGCAGAGGAGAAGGATGCTAAGCTCGCCTCTCCCCAGGAGCACAACAAAAATGCACCTGCATGTGGAGCATCCCTTACCAGAAACAACCCGGCAAAATGACTTTTCTATAAGACCAAGGCTAAACCTACAAGACTCCATCCATACTAAAAAGATTTCACAAGAACTATTGAAGTGTCTTCCACTGGGGTTATTCAGGTAAGCATATTGTCAAAAGCACAACATATCTGAGATATTATTTAATTCCTCACACAAATCTGTGAGGTGGAAATACAAATAAAGCGAGTATAACTCATGCTACACGGATAATTCACGGTAGTCAACATATTTAAGAAAGTCTGAGAATCAGCTTTTGCCCTAGTGCTGACCCCAAACCATTTTTATAAAATAGTTTGTCCAGTGTTCAAGATTAATGTCAAGGCATGGGAGCAGAAATCTTTATTGCAGCACGTATAAAATATTTTTAAATGGGCAAACTCTATTATGGGATTCCACTTATGGATTTGGATTTCCTTTCTAAATCGTGTGGGAATTTTAACTTGTAGTCACTATACTAAATAAACTGTTTGAATCAGAGACTCTAGATAATGGCACATTATTTAAGAAACAGTCACTAACAATATTCAGTTATTGGGAGTGATGGCGAAACAAAGCATAACAGCTGCAGGCTCCCCTAAATGAAACACCGTGTTTGACTCAGCAGCACATTATTACTTGAACAATTAGAGTCCTATTATAAGTTAAGCCTTACTAAAGGTTAAACATGAGAAATAAAGAAAAAAACAAACAAAAATATTCATAAAGAACTCCAACAATCGTCTGGGTTTCATTAGGAATCTGTTATGGAGATATTTTAATGCCTGAAAGATTATAGGGGAAAAAAAGAAAGATGACTTACTTTTACATTTTTGAAGTATGTGTATATGCTGGAGATTTTTTTAAAGTTTTATTGAGGTGAAACTGACCCACGATAAGCCCTATATAGAAACTGTAAAGTATGTGCATAAACAGAAGACCATCACCACAACCCAGACGGTGAACGTATCCAGCATTTCTGTGCGTCCTCGGGCCCTTCTGTAATCCCTTCCGCCCTCAGGACACCAGCCCCAGGCAAACAAGGATCTACCCTGAATTTTCTAGAAAAAGATATAATTAGATAAATACATATAGAGAGAGAATGTACTTCTTTGGCCCAGTATATTTTGTGGTTTATCAATGCTGTGAGGACGGCTACAAGAATTCATCCTTTTTGATTGCATTTGAGTCTCTGTATGGACATAAGTTTTCATTTATGTTGCCTAGTATTTATAAGTGGAATGGCTACGTCATGCGATAGGTGATGTTTGTTGTCTAAGACATTGCCACACCGTTTTCTAGATGGTTGCACTACTCCTCCAAAGTGTATGCAAGCTCCAGATACTCCGTGTCATCAACAACACTTTTCGTGGGCTGTCTAAGCTTTTAGCCATTCTGATTAATATGGAATATATCTCATTATGGTTTTAATGTGCGTTTCCCTCATCATTAACAGGGCTGAGAATTTTTCAAGTGCAGATTTGTCATCCATTATAGCTTCCTTGGTGAAGGGGCTTTTTATATCTTTTGCCTATTTTATTATTAGCTTGTCTATTGCCTTGTTATTGAGTTTTAAGGATTTTTTATATACTCTGAATACAAGCACTGTATCAAATATGAGACTTGCAAATATTTTCTCCCAGTCTTCTGTGGTGTCTGTTTTCATTCTTTTAATAGGGCCTTTCAAAACCGAGAAGTTCTTAAATTGGGTGAAATAATATGTATCCTTTTATATTTTATACATATATACATATGTATGTGTGTCATTTCATTATATATAAATCACTTCTTCCAAGGTTGTTTGCTTGTTTGAACTTGCCTGGCATATTCCTCATTCTCCAGAAATACAGATAAGAGCCAAATGTTTAAAAGACTCATGCTTCCCCCTCAAGGAAGTGAAATACATCTTTCTACAGAAATGTATCTTTCTATGCCTTAAGTGTGGTCTGTATATAGCAACTGCATTCTAAAATGTATAATCTTCAACTGGGTCACTATGTTGTGAGCAGAAATTGGCACAACATTGTAAATCAACTATACTTTCATTCAAAAAAAAAAAAGAAAGGAGAAAAAAAGAGTAACCTCACAATGAAGAAACCTGACCCAAACTACCTCAGCCAACCAATCAAAGTCAACGTCAACAGCGACTATGTTGACAGTTATGTACATTCAACATGACGTGGGGAAATGGCTTTATCTCTGTAGTCTTCCTCCCCAGCCAGAAGTCCCAGTGTAATTATGCAAAAAATATCAGCCCTAACCCAATGGAGGAGAGTCCCACAGTACAGGACACTCCACTCCCAGCCTAACTGTCACAGCCAGTCTGACCCCAAGGAGGCATGACTAATAAATGCCATGTGAGAGCCTCGACGTATCCTGGAACGGAAAAGGGACATTGGGTAAAAATTAAGGGAATCTGAATAAAGTACGGTCTTAAAATAATGCATCCACATTAGTTCATTCATCGTAACAAATTACCACACTGAGATAAGGGGTTAGGAAGGGCAGTTCTTCCTGAAATCTAAGAAGGTTCCAGTTCCAAAAGCATATTTTTGAAAAATTGTCTAAGGACATGGGTTTCTGTAACCCCTTTAAGCTCTTCTTTAGATATAGATGTTATGAACAGAGGGATCATGTTCTGTATTTCTTGTCATATAAATCGGCCACCCACTGCAGTAAAGCTGCTGATTATAAACTTATAAGAGAGCAGATGTTCCGTTTCCTGTTCCTTTGGTCCAAATGAGCCATTATCGTGAGAAGTCGCTGCCTGCGATTTACAAAGGTAGTAAATATTTCCCATCAAACCTTCCATGGCTTAGGGAATTTTCTTTCCTTGAGCGGTTTCTGAGGATGAAATTCAAGCCTGAACAGATATTAGCGTGCAATCTTAGTGAATTTTGAAGGGTTCTAATGAATTGAAAACATTTAGTGAAACAGAAGGAAAATATAATTCCTTCCCATTGATAATGCTAGAAAAATTTAACCTACTGAGATATTGTATTAAATAGCTTCTGTGACATTTGATATTTTGACAGTTCCGTGTTTACTATATGAGGATAAAGTGAGGATTTAATTACACCATTGTTATGGATCATTAATAACAGACGGTGGTGACAATAGTAAGAAATAGTGCAGAGTGTTATGTAAGGTTCTGGTCTCCAGGCTACTTAATTCCTATGTGCTTTTAGTCTTTTAATCCAGGGTGTTCATTGTTTTTCTTCTATTATAAAGGGATAATAAAGTACCCACCCCTTAAGATTATTTTTGTCGGAGTTCCCGTCGTGGCGCAGTGGTTAACGAATCCGACTAGGAACCGTGAGGTTGCGGGTTCGATCCCTGCCCTTGCTCAGTGGGTTAACGATCCGGCGTTGCCGTGAGCTGTGGTGTAGGTTGCAGACGCGGCTCGGATCCTGCGTTGCTGTGGCTGCGGCGCAGGCCAGTGGCCACAGCTCCGATTAGACCCC
>PVHT020000009.1:19236919-19264280 GCA_004024745.2 Catagonus wagneri | reverse complement strand
AAAAAAAAAAAAAAAGATTATTTTTGTCACATCTTCTACAATGTCTTAAAAAATCTATATATACAGGGTTGTTCTTGTAAAAGCCAATTTTCTTTTAAATTAAATGAAGAAGAAAGAACGCCCTGTCTTTTATGGTTAATCTCTCCGTTATCATTTATGGTGTTAATCATCCCCTCTTCCAGATCCAAGTTTCCAGCTGGCCTCCTGCCCTGCCCTTCAGCCTGCAGGACAGTCCTTACTTGGCACTTCCTGTGTGGCAAATGGTCTCGGTTTCTGTTAACATGAAGATAATTCTGATTTCTTCCTCACTTTTGGCTGGTAAAATTCTACCTTTGAACATCCAGTACTTTAAAAAACGTAATATTTCTGTTATCTTCTGTGAAATCAGCAGTTATTGTTATCCTCGCATGCCTGTTTTTTCTCTGGCTGTTTTCAAGATCCTTTTTTCCTTTTCTTTGAGATTGGTTTATGGCATTTTGACTATGCTATGTCTAGTACGAATTTTTTAATACTTATTTTGCTGTCTCTTCCTGAGATTCTTGCATACAAAGCTACATTTTTCACCACATTTTGAAAGGACTTAGCTGTTATTTCTTCAAACAGTTTTTCTGTTCCCATTTTGCACTTTTTTTCCTTCTAAGGAACAATTACGTGTACACTAGATCATCTGATATTATCTTTAGTTCCTTGAAGAGCTGGTCATTCTTTTTCAACCTAGTTTTCTTTTCTTTAGGTTAGAAAAATTCAATGTTTATATTTGTATGTTAATATCATATATACTATTCTATAGTCATATAGAATTATAATAAATGTTTAATATGCAAAATAATATAATACATAATAAATATATTACATAATTAATTATATTTTTATTATATATTTATATTATATATGTTTATATCATTATTTGTAACATAAGCGTTGTAAATATATATAGAGCATATTAGTATGAACATATAAAATACAATGTAAGATTCATAATATGTAAATAAACATATTTAACATATAAAATATAAACATTTAATTTATATTTTAATTATATATAAGATGAATAATACATTTCATATAAAAATACATAAATACTATAATATTTTATGTTAGCATGTAAAATATAAACATATTTGATTTATACTTCAATTATGTATAAAATGAATAACACATTTCATATAAAAATATGCAAATACTATAATATTTTTATGTCATATGTTTACTATTTTATACACAGTTCATTAATATTTATATTTTCATTCAATATTTATATTCAAAGTATAAAAATACAGATGTTAGGTAACAATATGTATGCGTACATCTCTGGGTACAATTTTCGCTTTAAGTAATATAAGTTTTTTATGTCTAGGAGGTTTGGCTCCTCTATTTGTCTTTTTGCAGATTTAAATTGTGTCTTTCCCCAGTACAATTGTATTTCCCTGATATCCTGAACTCATACATAGCAATCCAACTTGCTTTGGTCAGCGAAACAGCATTGAGAGTAACAGGTGACATTTCCAGGCATTGCATACGAGCCGGCGTGCCCTTCATGTGACATTCTCTTCTCTCTTTGCCTTGATGTCCATCAGTGTTCCAGAAAGTTGAAGTCTCATCAGGCTGAGTTTGGCAATCATGCAAGCAAAGCTCTATAATGATCTAATACAAATTATCATACTAAGTGAAGTAAGTCAGACAGAAAGACAAATATCATATGAGATCACTAATATGTGGAATCTTGTAGAAATTATACAATAGAACTTAGAAACAGGTTCAAAGATTTTGAAGCTAAACATATTTACGAAAAGGGGGTGTTGGGGGGGATAATTTAGGGGGTTGGGATATATATACACACCCAAACACTCACACACACACACACACACACACACACACATTCTACATATAGAATAAACAGGTAATGAGGACCTACTATGTAGCACAGGGAAATTTTCTCTGTACTCTGTGCAACCTAAATGGGAAAAAAAATCTGAAAAAGAATGGATATATGTATATGTATAATTGATTTACTTTGCTGTACACCTGAAATTAACACAACTTTTTAAGTCAACTATATTCCAATAAAATTTTTTAAAAGAATAAACATTTGTTTTTTTAATCAATGAGATGTGTCACTTGATACTGTAGCAAAGTTAATTTATTCTGCTGATACTGTGGATATGTACATATTTATTACAATTTTAGAATAGCTTGTGATTGCTAACTGTATCCCATTAGATTTTGGGGGAATTTTTTAGTCACATAGAATATTTCAAAGTAATAGGCATTTTTAGATTATTGAATCAAGAGTATAATGTGTGTTTCCATTTATGTAAATCTTCTCCTATGCCACCAAAGATGCATTTTAGTGTCTGTTATGGCATAATTGATGTCAACATTTTTCTATGAAGAGTAATAATTTTTTAACTTTATTAATTGTAGTATAATAAAAATATTCTGCATAAATGTTTGACATGACTTTTAATTAATTCCCAATCTTAAATATACAGAGCTGGATTATTAAATTAAAGATAATAATGACCTTTAAACGCCTGATTACCATTCAATTATATCTTAGAAAAATTGTATGAATTTACTTTCCCACTAGCAATACATCTATACTGGTAATTTCATAGAGTCTTTTTAAAAAAAATTTTATAGCTACAATTGCAGCATATGCAAGTTCCTGGTCCACGGATTAAATCCAGCTGCAGCCATTACCCACACCGCCGCTCCGGCAATGCCAGATCCTTTAACCCACTATACTGGGCCGGGGATCAGTTTGTACCTCTGCAACAACATGAGCTATTGCAGTGATTCTTAACCCACTGCACCACAGCAGCAACTCTGATCTTACTGTAATTAAATTTTCTTTTCTTCAGTAAAGTATTCAGATGGATGGAAAGATGGGTAGATAATATGTGTGCATTGAGTGCTGGGGAGGATACCCCCACAAATAAAAAGTATACAAAACCCACGTGTATATGTATGTATGCACACATATTTTTAAACCTAAACAGTGAAATATACAGATATACACACACATACTTACTTATACATATGTATACATACACGTATAATTGTTGGCTGTTGCTAGCAGAGCTAGAAATCATGATTTGGTCAATCTTGTTCAATTCTACCTTTTAATTTCTCATTGGAGTACAATACAAACCCCAAACATCATATCATTTTACCCATAAATTCTCCATTATGAATCTCTAACAGATAAAAATGCAACAGTATTATCGCCATTAGCAAAATCATAGTACTTCCTTATAGCTATATAATATTCATTCTTTATCTAAATTTCCCCAAATGTTTCACAAATATTTGTTGTTTTAGACTTTTTTGTTTTCCTTGTCCCCTTTATCAATGACATTTTACATTAAAATTTATTTTAAATAAGACAACTGGAGTTCCCGTCGTGGCTCAGAGGTTAACGAATCCAACTAGGAACCATGAGGTTGAGGTTCCATCCCTGGCCTTGCTCAGTGGGTTAAGAATCCAGCGTTGCTGTGAGCTGTGGTGTAGCTTGCAGACGCGGCTCGGATCCCGCGTTGCTGTGGCTGTAGTGTAGGCCAACGGCTACAGCACCAATTAGACCTCTAGCCTGGGAACCTCCATACCATACGACACAGCAACGTCGTATAGAAACATTACATTTTAATGCAGTCAGTCTTTTCCTTTATGCAGTCTTTTGCTTCCTGAATGAAAATTATTCCATACTATAAGGTCATAAAGATATTTTATACATTTCTCCAAACATTTAAATGTTGCTTTCACATTTGCATGGTTCGTCTTTCTAAAATGTATTTAGGATATTTCTCTGCTATTCACGTGGTTAGTCACTTTACTCAAAATCTCTTTTTCTTGCATTATCCCAATATTTATGCTATTCTTAGTTCTCTTAAATTCATATTTTTATTTCTTGTCTCGCCACTATTTTAGATTTATTTATTCCTCCATGAAGAAAATTTCAAGATGGTGTAATTATAATTTTATGATAAACTATGATATCTTGACTGGTCAATCACTACTACTCCTCTTTTTCCTTCATTACCCTTCTTTTTGGTCCTTAAAATTTTATTCTCCCATAAGAAAAATTAGCTTATCGAGGACTGGCTATAGTTGCCGTGCTAAAGAGCAAGACCTCACTGCTCATCCATTCTAAATGTAATAGTTTGAATTATTTGATATATTTTAATCACAAATGATGCTGAATTTCATTAAACATTTTGTATACAGCTTTATCATAAGACTTGGAATCTGGTGATTCTTATTCAAGGTAGTTTTGAATTCTATGTCCTTTGCATTTCCTCAGATATTTTAGAATGAACTTTTAATTTTCAGCAATGAAAATAAAAACAACAGCATCAATAAAACCCACTGTGATTTTTGAACTTTGGAGGGAGTTCATAATAATTAATAACAATATGTTATGTTGGTCTGCTTCATCATTTGTCAGTAGTTTTATATAAAAAGATTTTAGACAATAGGACTTATGAGTCATTTTGGTTTGTCTGGTTTCCCACAGAGAAGATTACCCCACTCCTGTTGGGCAGGTGAAATGAGGAGCTGACCTCAGTTTAGTGGAGCTGAAGAAGGTCCCGGCTCATAGCAGCTTCAGTAATAGCCAGTCTCCCTCTGGTTTCTAACGTCTGCAGCCTGTGGGCTCTGCGGCCATGCTTGCTCAAGGTGCCTTCCTCTAGAGAGACTTTGTCTCCTGGACCCAAAGGATGTGGCCCTGCCGCCTACCTCCTTGCCAGACCAGTGCTCAGCAAATGCCCCATGGAGAAAAACATGCCTCCTTCTAGATGGGGTCCCCTCGACGTCTGTCTATGCAGCCCACAAACTATGCTGGTTTCTATCTCTTGCAAAGACCTGTGCTCTGAACCAAGACCTATGAACATTACTCCAAGAACTGCCAAATGCCTCCAAGAAGATGATATCTGGTATCTCAACCAAGATGATGTCCAGAAGCTCAACCCACTCTTGAGGGTTTGTCTCTGCAGAGAATTTTAGTTTAACTAGTCCTGTCTCTGACTCTCCTTTATCTTTAAACATTTGACTTCTGTAATATGTCCATTTTTTTCTGGTTTATGTGCTAGGGAGCGATAGTTTGTCACTATTTACTATACCAAGTAGAAGACGAAGTTCTTAAAATGTTTTTGAATGAATTCTTTGGCAGTTTTAAAGAACTCTGTCATGACTATTGGTGTTTTGATATTTTGTACTTGAGTTAAATGTGGTAATATTTTATCACAGCATAATGCATCCATACTTTCATGCATTCATTCGTTCATTCATGGATTCTTAATTGTATTAGCATAAACACAGGGAGTTCTTGTCGCAGCACAGTGGAAAGGAATGTGACTAGGAACTATGAGGTTGCAGGTTTGATCCCGGGCCTCGCTCAATGGGTTAAAGATCCAGAGTTGCTCTGAGCTGTAGTATAGCTCACATATGTGGCTCGGATCCTGCATTGTTGTGGCTGTGGTGTAGTCCAGCAGATACAACTCCAATTCCACCCCTAGCCTGGGAACCTCCATATGCTGTAGGTTCAGCCCTAAAAAGCAATAAATAAATAAATAAATAAATAAATAAAAATACACATAGCTATCTACTATATCATCTTGTTACAAAGTTAATTCATGTTTTCACTAACTCATTTTAAATTAATCAGTGGCTTATTTAAATACATTCATGTCTTTTACCTTATTTTCAATTTACGATTTTACTTTTCATATTTTAGTCTGTTTCTTTGCTTTAATGTCTTTGCTGTTATCATCTTCCTTTTAATAAGCCCTACCTGTAAAAGACAGAGTGAAAACTTCTGCCCAAAATAATATTTATACATTAAATGAGGTAATAATCTAAAGACCCTTAGCTCAGGGCCCAGTGTGTTTTAAGTGCTCAGTATCATGATTATAGTATTTTTGATACCTATTACTGTCATTATAATTATCACTTTATATAACTTTTAATTAAATCCCTAACCCATTTCTTATCCTAAACATATGTATAAATTTATATAAACTATATATTTGTGCATACTTGTATGTATCCATATAGAGAGAGATATACACATATACGTGTATATGTAGACACAGATATTTCAAACGGAGAGATACACACATAAGGGAAGATTTTCTCATTTAGTTGCTCTTTTTTCCTTTTTTTTTTTTTTGCTTGTTAGGGCCACCTGTGGCATATGGAAGGTCCCAGGCTCAGGGCTGAATCAGGGCTACAGCTGCCAGCCTACACCATAGCCACAGCAACAGCAACGTGGGATCTGAACAACTCTGTGGCCTACACCACAGCTCACAGCAACGCCAGATCCCCAACCTACTGAGCAAGGCCAGGGATCAAACCCTCATCCTCACTGACACTAGCTGAATTCATTTCCGCTGTGCCACAAAGGGAACTCCTTAACTTCTCTTCTTGATAAAATCTCACCATACACCCCTCTCAGCGGTTCCATCTTTTGGGGTCTCCCCTCCCTCCTCCAATTTGAACTGAAGACGCTGTCTCCACCCCCTCAACACCGCCCACTGACCGGCACCTCCGTCTAAGCAGCCACCCCCTTGCAGTCCTCAGACAGATTTCCCTCATTGTGATTTGGGCTTTAACGCCTCTGTGTTCTTCCACCAGCTTTTTCTAAGTAGGTGGGCGTTTCCTGTGGTCACTTACACCAAATTAAATTATAAAACTTCATAGAAATGTTAGGTGTTGTGATTCTTGTTCTAAAGAAAATGTTAAAGTTGACTTATCTCCCTTCATCCAGTAGGCCTTGAAATGGAATTCTGCACCCTCTCTCAAACCTCCCGTTCCTAACCATTTATATAATGTCCCTGCCTTCCTTCGTTAACCTGGAAAACAGCTGCATGGGGGGCCCGTGACCAGCACTTCATGGGAAGACGGGAATGTTCTAAGCCTCTGTGATGGATGAATCTCACAGGTAAGCTGCTGCCTGCCCAAGCCATGCTCTCAGGTTAATCCACTCAGTCTGTGGCCGTCCTTCTTGCCCCTTCACTTCAGTTTCAGATCCAGGATGGAGCTCTTGGCCAGCTGGGAATCCCGGAAACACTATCTTCCTGGGGTGCAGACACATCCGGTTCTTGGTAGAACCCCACTTAACACTGCCACTCTCACTCAAACAGCTGTGATGAGCAGTCGTCCCCATGGGTTACTCAGTCCCTTTGGAAGAAGAGGCTCACTCTCCCCTGTGCGCTGAGGCTCCAAGTCACAGTCCATCCCTGCTCCCCCTTATCTGCAACTACACCACAGGGCTGCTTTGGGGAAGGACAATTAAGACAGTTCTGAGACTCTTGAGCCTGGTTCCTCCTGCATCTTCGTGTCTCCCTGCATCCAGACAAGAGGGAAGACCCCTCCTGTGCTTCTGTGGACCTGTGGTCCCATCCTCCCCTTCCCACACATAGTTGCCAGCAAGACCCCTGGGGACTGCTGACCCTCATGCTTCTTATGCCTCTGGATTTGAACAGGAAGTGGTCATGGGACAGCAGAGACCGTTGCAGCACTCTGAGCAAAATGCTGTGTTCAGGGTGGAGTCTAGACTCACTGCAGCAAGTGCTGGGATGCAAAGCAGGGCAATCCTGGGTCCCGAGCAGAGAGAAATCCATGACTTCTCTTCTGCTCAGGCAGCTGTGTTCTCATGACAACCAGTTTTTCAATGGGTCAAAAAAACAGACAGAATGCTATCTTTTAAAAACAGAAAAATTCAGAGAGACTGAAGACAATTAGAAGCTAGAGTCTAATCCATCACCTTTCAGGGACACGTTGCCTGAATCCCTTCTAAGGCAGAGGCTGTCCTTTCAACAGCTGGGATGGCCCCACAGACGTCTTAAGAGTCCCACAGGTAAGCTTTAGAGTAGGGGTAACAGACACAGAAAACCGGTGCACTCCAGGCTGCAGTATTTAAAAAGCTGCTGTGATGGGTCTGGCCAGCCTTTCTGACCTTTTGATCTTCACTCAGTACCTTTCCCAGAAAACAAGACAAGAGGAACAACCTGCAGCCGTGCACAGAAGTTTTCTTCTGACCCATTTTTTAGTCACCTGCCCATTTGACGCTAGCCTTAAACCCTGAATAGCTCCCCTGCTTTCTCTCAGCTTTTAGCCATTGTGTTTTACCTAATGTCTCGCCTCTCCATTTTGGCAAAGGCACAGTTGATGCAATGGCGCAGACTTTCCTCCCTGCCGTCCTTAACCAAGAACTCTCCCTTCAACACCTGCTTCCCAGCTGGCAGTATTATCATTAGAGTATGTCTCTTTTTAAAATGTATTTTGTTGAGGTGTCTTTGATTTACAGTGTTGTGTTAATTTCTGCGATACAGCAAAATGATTCAGTTATAGAGTATAGACAATCTTTTCCATATTATAAGGAGGCGTCTTGAACCCTAAAACACAGGGCTACTGGAGAGCAGTTCTGCTCTCTTTGAGGGCTTGAAAAAAGTGATATCTGGCCCTCTTCGGCACTTTCACTGCACAGACATTCGAAGGAGGGTGAATCTTTCTTCTGGGCTCCACAAGAGAAAGCCACTGAGTGTTGACAATGCAGCATTACGCATTCTCCACCTTCCTGTCACCATGAAAATATACACACTTGCCCTGCTGCTAGTCAGTTTCTGCAAGAGAGCAATTTCTCTCTTTTATGGCAGCGCTTCTTAAGATCTTCTTCCTGACCTGCATCTCAGGGCAGAGAGAGAAATGGGACCAGTGAGATAGCCGGGTGGACGTGTAGCTTCAGAGAAGCTGAAATTCATATTGAACTCTCATGTTTCAGCTGTAAATGCCATATGAATGTTTACCAGGTGCTATTTTACGTTTATTTTTTAGAAAAATAATATTTGGTGTTACCTATCTTCAAGCAAAAATTAATTTTACCTGAAAGTTCCCCAAATTTATCTCGTGGCTTTCTGTCCTTCCTGACGTGCGTAGGTCCCATTTTTCAAACGAAGAGCTTATGGTTCTTAGTTTCCCTTCCTTGGAAATATCTCTTACAAGGTTGGTCACCCAATAGTTTATAAGTCAGTTAGTCAATTAGAGTTTAGTATGAATAACCTCGATAGGTCTTTCTGAAGAGAATGCTAGTATAGAAAAAAAAAAAAGAAAGACTTTGGGAAACTTATGTTTTCCAAATGAGACAAGTTGGGAGGTGGGGGATCACTGAGGGTTTGGGATGGAAATGCTGTAAAATTTGCTTGTGATGAAAAAAATAAAATGAAATCTGTTTATAACTTAAAAAAAATAAAATATTTGATAAAAAAATTATTGGAATGTAATTGACTTACAATGTTGTATTCATTTTAGGTGTACAGCAAAGTGAATCAGTTACGCATATATCTTGCACTGGGCTGGAATTCAGGGCATGTGTAAGAGTAGTCGGAGATAAATAAGTCAATGAGTGCAGACTGTAATTGACCCTAACAGCCATTCTAGAAGATCACATCATTTAATAGACACGTGATCCAAGTGTCCTCTTCCTATTTTTTTCAGAGGTCAACTCCTTCCAGGTAAAAACGGAAAGAAAATGGGGTTTATTGTACGGCCCTCCAGTTTGGGACTCTGAACTTGCTTTTCATGCCCACACCCCCATCCCCAGCCCCAGCCCCTCCCACCTGCCCCACCCCAACTCCTCCCATCTAGTGTCTCTCTGCTCACGTCCTCCCCTGCAGGTCTCTTCCTGGCCCCTTCCCACACGTCTCACTTCTCCCCTAAATCCCACCTTCCTTTCCACTAACTTCCCAGTTCGACCCATCTCCTCCTGCACTTTTCTTCACTGCGTGGAAACTGCCCAGAAAGCTTCTTCTCTCTGTGTTGGTAACGGGGAGGCGGGAGGTGGGGGCGGGAGCTCACCTGCCTTGACCTCTTTTCCTTTACACCCTGTAGCCTGACCCCACCCAGAGCTCCACGGTGGGTCAGGGCATACCCGAGCTCCTAACACTGTATTTTCTCCCCTTCACATCCCATGACTTTGGAGAAAGGGCACCACCTCAAGCCTGGGATGGGTCAGCCGCTATCAGCCTTTTCAGAAATGGAACTCAGACCCACAGGGGTGAATCTGCCCCATAATCCATCCCCTCTCCCAGAAGAGCATTTCAAAGTCGGCCTCAAAAATAACCCGTGACATCCCATGCGCCAAGAATATTCGAGGAAGGGTTTTGATGCTCCACGTGCAGTGAAAGAGCCCAGGGCAGCCAGGGGCAACTCTGTCCATCCCCTTCAGGGGTCATGACCTCCAGCTTTGGGGGGGTGACAGTTCAATGTCGAGCACAGGAACCACATAACCGTGTGTGGAATTCTCCCTGCACAGACACGGGCTGCTGACCCCAGCTCACCTGCAACTTCTCTGCTGCTTAAGGACCCCTGGCCCCAGTCCAGGTAACAGCCTTGGAACTTGCTCCCATGTGTTACCCCATGTCCCTCTCCCAGAGGCACTGGTATCCAGATGCTCCTCCCTCCCCTTCATTTTTTAGAGACACAGCTGTTTCCTGGAGCCCGACGTAAGCTTGATCGGTGTGAGAGCAAATGCCTCCTTCTTGCTTCTGGCTTGTCTGGACTTGGGCACCCACTGGCTTGTTAGAGATAATGACATGATCGGACAGTAATTGAGGTCAGCGAGCCTTGCTTCTGTCAAGCCTGGACAGAGGTTCTGCCCTGCATTTTTTCATTTTTTCTTTTGGACTTTAGCCTAGAAGAGGTCATGGCAGCAACTGATCAGTTTGAAAACCTCCCCAATGTGTTGACTTTTGAAAGTCTCTTTTGAAGGTGATCACAGGGAACCGTGAGCACCCTTGGGTACCTTCCTCGAAAGCCGCCTTACCTGTTGGAGGAGTTTAAGCCTTTTGTTTACAAGAGACTAAAGAACGTTCTAGAAAAAAAGAAATGTCCTCAAAAAGCATTGCTTTCTAATTAGTCAGCTGAGGAAGGTAACTGGCATTCTGTGCTGGACAGGAATGCACAAGAGCCAAGGGCACGAACACATGGGACCCCTGAGGTCGCAGAGTTTGGGGGACCCGGTTACCCTGGCAGTCACCCATCGCTCACTGGTGGCACACCTGTGACGAATAAGGTTAACGGTTCTGTTTTGCTTTTGGCACGTGGTGGACATCACCAAGAACCGGTCTGGGAATTTAGCAAGTTAAAATGCCTACTGGGAAAAGGACTCCCATCCCTGGACCCCACCCTGGAATCTGGTTCCCTTGTTCTGTGGTCAGACCTGGACACTGGAAAGATAAAAATGTTCAGCCAGGATTATATATCCCTGGTGATCGTGCCAGGCGGGGACTGGGCCTCGACATTGTTCCAAAGTTTATTTTTCTTTTCTGAGTCTTGATTTGGGGACTGATTTTAAAAAGTAATAATAGTAAGGCAATTTTGACCACACATAGTCTCCAGGCTTCCTGTTAGCTTTAAACAAGTGCAAAATTCGCTAGCTTTAATGGGATGTTGCATTGAATCCCAGCACTCTTTCCTTTCCCCGGAGGGGCCTTACTCGGTGTTACAGAAGCCCAAGGATGAATAACTTCACCAGGAGCCCAGAGGCCATCTGAGAGCTGACCCATGAGGGCCTAACCCGCCACCACTCCTGTTTTTTTAACTTGTGAACTAAAAGGGTTAAAGTGTGTTTAAGCGTGAAGTTCCCTCTCAATCTGCATCTCCACCAAAAGCTTAATTGCATCTCAGCCATTAGAGACATTTACAAACAGGTGTCTTGTCTACCTTCTACACATGTCAAGGCTGACCTTCATTTCTCTATTTTTTATTTTGTATTAGTTTTTTATAATGATTTGCAATGTTCTGTCAATTTCTGTTGTACAGCAAAGTTACCCAGTCATACATGCCTATGGACTCTTTTTCTCACGTTATCCTCCTTCATGTTCCAACACAAGTGACTGGGTCTAATTCCCTGTGCTACACAGCAGGATCTCATTCCTTATCTACTCCAAATGCTATAGTTTGCATTTGCTAACCCCAAACTCCCAGTCCATCCCACTCCTTCCCCCTCCCCCTTGGCAAGCACAAGTCTGTCCTCCAGGCCCATGATCTGTTTCTGTTTCGTAGAATCATTTGTGCCATATTTTAGGCTCCACATGGAAGCGATATCATACGGTGTCTGCCTTTCTCTTTCTGACTTACTTCACTCATTAGGAGAGTCTCTAGTTCCATCCATGTTGCTGCAAATGGCATTTCTGTCTTTAAAAGCAGCCTGGCGTGTGAGCTGATTTGGCCTTCAAAGTGTGAATGGTAGTAAAATCCGTGACTGCAGAGCAGAAGTTTTAAGAGCCAGCGTGTGATTTAACCAGTTCCCATCCGCCTGTTCTATAACTTGGGCTAAGATGAAGCTTTGTTAGTCTGGATATGGAATGATTATCCTGGGCAAAAGATCCTTGTCTACTCCCAAAGGCTAAATCAGAAACAAATATCAACTGCTTAAGCCACACAGATTTTGGAGATGTTTGTTACTGTAGTATCTCATAGTTTTTCTGACTGATACAATGTATCCCAATCTCTGAAAACTTCATAGGAAGGTTTTTAATGCTTTGTGCCACACTGAGCGTGACACAGCGAAGTGTGTGACGATCGTGATGATCCTGATAGAACAGCCTGGTTGATTTACCAGAAAAGACATCATTTTTCATGTATGACAACTATAAAACATGTTTGACTTCACTGGTTAATTTTTTGGATTTGGCCTGTGTGACTTACAGAGGTTAATGCAATCCAGAAATTTCTGATTCTGAGGCTAAAAATTAACAATTATATTCCTTAAGAATTTTTACTCTAAGTGACAGCCACCAATGAAAATGTGGAGCTCTTTTTGCAATTTAGTAGTCAATGATTTGGACATCAAATGCTATGGAACTTGTAAGAGAAGCTTCATAGGAAGTGAATGTCTACCTTTGCGATTTAATATTATTGAGTTTAACATTTCATGTCTGGGGGTTGTGGTTAGCTTATATTTGTGGCAACGAACTGAATAGATGGCATTCAGCTGAGATCATATGCACAAAATTACATGAAAAATTGAAATATCAAGGTTCTTTTAGCACAGCTGCTTGCTTGCTAATGAAGACACATTACTAATGAATAGATTTTTTTTCTCTAAAAGGAACTTCCATCTGAGGGTAGAAAAATACAGAAGAGATGAATAAACTAAGAGACAAGAGGAATTATTTCTAATTAAACATCAGTGAAATATTGCTGAACTTCAGATTCCGCAGTGAATAGATCACTGGTTGTGCAGGTAGAATTTAGACTCTTTTCCTGGTTGATGCAATGCCGAACTAATTTGAATTTGAAATCGCCCAGTGTTCCTGTCATTTTAAAATGCAATTTCTTATACCTTCGTTCTTGATTCATGCATTCCAAAATACCAGACAAACAGCTCTCAAACTTGAGAATAACGACAATGGCAACAGCAAACATGGACAGCAAAACTGTTCTCTTTCTGGTGCTGAATATGCAAAATACTGTTACCTGCCAGAGTCAAAGCAAGCCCTACAACTTGCCTGATAGTTGGAAGGACCTCTTTCTCTTTCAACACACTCTGCAGCATGTATGTGCTTTTTAGAAATACGTAGTAAAAATTTAAGGGAAAAAACCATCTATTTCGAATATTCCCAAGGAAGTTTTCAGAAGTGTAACGTAAAGTCACTGAATGAAAATCACTGAGGCTATTACGTTTGAAGCAATAACGTGCAATACAGAGAGGCTGACCAAGCCTACGAGGGCACTGGCTGGTCCCAGAAGGCTGAAGTGCCAAGGGCAGTTCTCAGCCCAAGGACAGCTGATTATGGTGTCTCACCACTGCGGTGGACAGCTGGAAGCCACTCGTCCACTGAGTGGTTATACAAACAAGACTGTGTGGGAACATTCTGATGAAACTTATGTCAAATATTTTCACAGACCTCAAGCGACGGCTCAGATGCTGTAGCCTTCTCCTGCCTGCAGCAGCAGAGTGTAATGACATTTTGGGTATTGACATCCACTGTTCATCACGGGGATTTATTGTTTGCCTTGGTGCTAGAAGTGAGGATATAAAAATAAACAAAGCTAAGGCCCGTTTTTCAAGGTGGCAAATCCGAATGGTCCTTGAGACTTATGTTCTCTTTTCTTTGGGCGTTCAGCAGGGTGGTAACTTGGTTGGTGTTATTTCAACAGAAGAACAGTCTGCTGCCAGCCATGCTCACCCTTCCTAGCAAGGAACTTTTCAAACCAGAGAGCATCCATTGGTTATAGTCAAACAGGTGTTCCCCGCTCCCTGACCCTAAATGTCGAGCATCAGAAGACAGGGACACTGTACACTGGCAGGCTGGCCACAGGGTGTGGACACTAAGTATAGGAAAGTGAGAGTTCAGGGTCCGTGTTGTCTTCTGCTTCTCAGCTCCTAAGTTTTCCTTGTGAACTCCATGTTCTACATGCAGCAGGAGCTAGTGTTACTGAAACCATGCCCCGTAGAGTTAACAGAAACCGAAAACTCGTAGAAATTCCTAAAATTGCCTTAAAGAACAACAGATAGGGGAACAGCTTGTGAAAATTTCTGTGCTCGCTCCTAACCTACCTTCACTGATTCAGATCCCTTTTTTCCTTTTTTTTCCTTTTCTCTCCTTAATTGCCTACCTTCCCAGCTTCATGCAGCCCAGTTGTTTTATAGGAGTTTGGAGTCAGCCCTGCACGAGCTGGTTGTGGCTGGTTGGGAGCACCAACCCCAAAACTGGGCCTGTATATGTGTCTAATTAATGGCTTTTTGACATCAGAAGACTGGAAAACTCCACCCTCAGATCATGCTAACCACCTTCACTTTGAACATGCCTAAACATGTAACTGAGATGCACCTGTGCAAAAAAAAAAAAAAAAGCACTGATTATCTCACCTTTACCCTACTTCCAGTCACCTTTCCCCATGCCTAAGACCACCCTGCTTGTCCCATGAATATCCCAATCCCCTCACCTTCATGGAAGCAGATCTGAGACTTGACCTCCCATCTCCTTGCTTGACTGCCTTATAAATTAACACTTTCTTGACTGTGAACCTCCATGTATTGGAATTTGGCTTGTTGTGCTATGGACAGTGGGACCTGGTTCAGTACCGCGATCAGAAAGCAACAGTTTTGCATAGCTCAGGAGCACAAACAAGTCAACAGCCAACCCAGGTACCATTAAACATACATAAAAATGACTTTATGTTGCAGAGAAAAGAGCACTAATTCCATCTGAGTTCACTGGAAGGTTTCACGGAGGATGAGGTCATTGGGTAGGGCCCTAAAAACCTGTAGGATTTGGATAGAAGCAGAGAGAAGGCTCTGGGGTGAAGACAAGGATTCTGGAAGATGCAGATACTTGGGTGGTGAGAAGCCTGCAGGGCTGGGATGTATGTGTGCTCAGCTGATCACATCTACCCAGACAGCAAAGGGCATGGGGATTCAAGTCTGCACTGGGTTCAAGTTCAGTCTCAGCCTAGAATGGCAGTGATGCTTTCTGCTAGGAATGACTGGGCACCCACAGGGAGCCACACCCACAGTCCCCACAGACGTTCCCCTCCAGAGCTGATGTCACAGCTGGACTAGCCCTGGTGCTTCTCATCATATGTGCAAGCTGCATCTCCACGACCACCATCAGGGAACATTGAAATAACAAGGTTTATTATTCACAGGTCCCATAGGGTACAGAGCACTCCTGGGGCCACACAGTGAGGTGGCAGGGGAGACGGGGTTCTGCCTTTATTGAATCAAGGGTAGGGCGCCTGGAGTTTCACAGGATCAGTCTTTACCAGTGCTTTCTACGAGGGGAAACATCATGAGCGGTGCGCCCTGGCTTTTTATCTGGTTGAACAGCTGGTGATGTGTTTACGCCACACAGGTAACTTTGAAGTAGACGCCTCAGCAATCAAAACCTTAATGTCAGGTACTTGCATTATAATCCAAAAAGCTAATCGTCAGGTATTCCCACTAATCTTGGTTTCTGCCACAGCCCTCCTAGGAATACGCATACCTGTAGAGAGCTGACACCGGGAACTCACAGAACATGGAGCTGAAATGGATGCGAGATCAGTTAGAAATTTTTTTCTGTTTATACTAACATTCCACTTCTCCTTCAAAGCATTGCTTCCTCTGGATAAAGTCTTAAGGTCCTCTATACAGCAAGCATCTACACATTATCAAATATCAGTATATTTTAAAATCTTTTATTAAGTGTTTCTCATTAATTTCGGCTGGTATTTGATGGTAATAGGTTGCTGCCACTCCTCTTTCAACACATAGGTTTGTGCTTTTCCTTCTAAAAGTTCTGGAGTTTGCATAGAAAAGAGTCAAAATGTCAGTATCAAAGGAGAAAAGATTGGTCTCCTTTAAAATTTTTAAGAAAAGACCTGTGTTCAAGTGCCAACCATATAATAGTAGTGCTCCAGTCTATAAAGAATTGTCATTTTTCTACTAAGGTTTTCTAATATCGCTTTAGCAGAATAAGTAGTAGAGGGGAAAAAAAACTAGAAAGGTCACTCAACGGCTTCTCTATATTTTTCTCAAAAACACACCAAACGTACATTGACCAAAGGTAAAAATTTTTAATTATACTGAAAATTCCTTTGAGCAGCTGAGCAAAGACTTTAAAGGTTTGAGTTTCAGTGAAAATTATAAACTTCATAATGCAACTCAACCTGAAGTACCTTAGCTTCTGATGATGGAAACTAAGTGGGTAAAGGGGCAAGGTTTCACATTGAATTACCTGTAGAGTTAATACTTTCTAATCTGTCCTCTTATTCCAGCTGCCTTCTTTTCTTAACGTGCAAGTTCACACTGACCTCAATAACCTTTTCCAGCAGCAGCTAGAAGAGGGCTGGAGAGAACAATTCAATGAACACCATGAATTGCTAGAGGGGAGATGCCAGCCTAGAAACATGTATCTAGCTAACTTGCCCTCCTAAAGGCGAAATAAAGACATGGTTAGTCAAATAAAAACAAAGAGTTTTTTAGGTTCTGTTTTTTTGTTTTGTTTTTTGTTTTGCAAACAGGCCTCTCTAAGCTATGTTAAAAAATGTCTTCAGGTTGAAAGATAATAACATTACATGGAAATCTGTATCTGCATAAAAGAATGGAGAGCCCTGGAAAGGATTACAAGGGAGAAAACAAGAGATTTTTAAAGAGTTATTTAAAAGATAATGAGCAGTTTAAAGAACTGCTGGTTCAAGTTCATATGCTTCATGCACAGTGAGGCCAAACAAACTGCAGCGGAGTTTGGAGAAGATAAAGCTTTATTGCAAGGCCATGGGAGGAGATAAGTGGCTTGTGCCCCCCCACCCCACCCCCCAGAAGCTAGAACTCCCCAAACCAAAATAGCAAAGCATTTTTAAAAGCCAGGTGAGGGAGGAGGATCTCAGGGGAAGTGATCAGCCTGTGCACAGTTTTCTGGCTGGCAGATGGGGAGGTGACAAGACAGGGTCACCAGGGTTAAGGAGCTCAGTCCTTAGCTCCAGGAGGCCTAGCGGCTATTCGCTCAGGTCTCCAGGTAGTTAACACCATCCACTGGGGGAGCGGGCTTCACACTGGGCAGCTCAGGAAACGTGCATCAGGAACTATCATCTAGGTTCTTCAGAGAGGAGCTAAAGCAGAGAATGTGGGGCCAGAGCCTAGGAAGGTACCCAGGTGCTGCTCAGTTACAGAACCAATTCTGCAAGTTCTTGTCTCAGAGCAAATTACTGAGAACTCCAGAGAGCTCTGTTACATTTGTTGCATTTACTAACACATTGCTGTATTAGAAATTAAAATTAGGGCATACAGTTATTAACGGGTATTAAAGAAAATACTTATTTATTAATCAAATTTAAAGTATTGATAATAACCCCACGCTACGGTACCAAAAATATCTTCATAAGAAAAATAACTACATTTTCAAAAAAAGAGAAAAAAATACTAAGCAGGATAGCATTATTTTATACTTTTGCAAATCTTTTAAATACCCAAGTTAATAAAAGACAGCTAAGTATCATATTTGCTTTAACATTCATTCTGTTTTAATATCACACATACCATATCCTTTGGTAAATTTTGTTAAGGAATGGAAGTGAAAAAAGCAAATACTGTGAGATCATTATGAAAATGATTTTAAACTCATGGATACTCTGAAAGGATCTTGGGACCCATAGGAGACCTCGACTGTACTTTGAAAACCACTTGCTTAAACAAAAAATAATATACTTTGAAGTTTATAACATATGTAAAAGTAAAATGTGTGAAAACATTAGCATTTAGGCTGGAAGAAAGGAAATTAAAATGTGTTTTGTATGACTCTCACACTAGAAGTTTAGAAGTGGCCCCAATATATTAAAGGTCAGCTATGAAAAACCCACAGCTAATATCATACTCAATGGTGAAAAAAAGCTGAAAGCATTTCCTCTAAGATCAGGAGAAAGACAAGAATGCCCAATGCTGCCATTTACATTAAAATTAGGGCATACAGTTGCTAACAGATAATAAAGAAAATATTTATTTATTAATCAATCTTGAAGTATTGATAGTAACCCCACACTATGGTACCAAAAATATCTTCATAAGAAAAGTAACTACAGGGAGTTGCCGTCGTGGCTCAGCGGAAACAAATCCGACTAGGAACCATGAGGTTGCGGGTTCAATCCCTGGCCTCGCTCAGTGGGTTAAGGATCCAGCGTTGCCGTGAGCTGTGGTGTAGATTGCAGACGAGGCTGGGATCCTGCATTGCTATGGCTGTGGTGTAGGCTAGCAGCTGTAGCTCCAATTAGACCCCTACCCTGGGAACCTCCATATGCCATGGGTGCTGCCTAAAAAAAAAGCAACTAGTAAAAGACAAAAAAAAAAAGAAAAGAAAAAGAAAAAGAGCTACATTTTCCAAAAAAGAGAAAAATTACCCCTGTTTAGCACTGCCTGGCCCTTACCTTTGCATACCTAACATATATTCTTTAGTTACTATTTTTTGATTCATCGACTATAGATATTTTTCCATTGTTCTGGGGCTATGATAGATGAGCAATTAATTATTTTTCTACCAACACTCCCACTTCTCTCCTTTTCCAATTATTGGTGACTTTAACACCTTAAACTTTTTCAGTTGATTATCCCTATCGACTTTTTAATATTGAAGTTTTCCGTTATTTTACATCAATGTGAATATTTTCTTTTGAGTTTCCTTTTTGTGAGATGAGCACGTTATTGTCTGTGTGCTTCTTTCCCCTGACTTTAAAGTTAAAAATATGGATATTCCTTTGTGTTAGGCATAATTAAGTGTTTTGTGTTTTCTCTGAAACTTAAGTTGAAAATTGATAAATACTGGTTCATTATTTTTAAAAAACGAAAGAAACTGGCTTGGACTTACTGTAGCAATGGAAGGCAGACTAGCCATTGCCTTCAGAGGGTACAGAGTAGAAAGGAGCATTTGGGAGTCCTGAGGAAACTGTACATGATTTTTAGTCACATATATGTGTGAATATGTAGAATTAATTTTTCTGCACATTTAGGGTACACCTCGTTCTCTGCATGTTTCCCTCATTAAAAGAACACCAGAGAAAGCTTGGGAGCACTTATTTTGCTAGCTAGGCTGGCCTAGAGAAAATGCAAAATTCAATTTGGAGCTATTTTATTGTCCTGGAAGAACCTTTCTCCTTTCAAATAGATTTTAAGCAAATTGGGGTCAGGAAGGGCAGGTTTTGTTTTATTACACAGCTCTGTGGTCATGTGGGATTCAATTTAATGAGAAGAGAAATAAAATCATCCCTCATTAATGAAAACCCCCACCACCCAAGCCTGGAGTCCTGCTGGAAGGCACAGCGGATGGCCTGCCGGTGTCACAAGCAGCATATGCCTATGAGCGTGCCGTGTCAGTTTTTACAACAGCCACACGCTCTCCCACAGCAGCAGACACCACTTAACACAGGCATTCCACATACAAGCTGTATGTGCCGGCAGATGTTTAATTACCAGGACCACTCTGCATCATGGAACCCCTTGGAAGCCAGGTCCCTTGCTGAGAACTGATGCCCATCAATTGTTCACCTTTAACTGATGCTCCATTCAAAAGCAACATGCACAATAGCAGCAAAGTAAGGAAGACTGAAATCGGAACCACTGCACGGCTCTCTCCACACAGGTAGTTTATTTGTACTCCTTAGAAGTCAAGAGAATAAAGGGCTTCTAACGAATTAGGTGGGTCTGAATATAATTGCAGATGAATGACTGACTCAGGTGCCTGGTCCACGTGAGCAGGTCAGAACAAGAATTTTCCAGCTTAGTGAGATGAAGGGAAAGAAGAGTTTATTGAGATAAGACAGGCCGATAGCACAGCGGGACAGCTTCCTGATGACCAGGGAGAGCCGACCCGAGCTCGTGATCACGTCTGTTTCTGTAGCGCGGGGACAGAGGAGAGAAGAGAAGTCGCAGGATGCACTTGCCGGTGGGTTGGGTGTGCATCGCTCCTGCAGGGGCGGGGAGAGGCATGGACCAAACACATTTCCTAGTAGGGGCAGGAAGGGGTAGGGCAGGTCGCTCAGAAGGGGCTTGAGAACTCTGGAACAGTTGCAGATGGGATGGAGGGGGAACTAAGGGTAATTTTTTAATCTCACCCAGAGGTTTCTTGAGTTTTATCTCATTGAAGAGGACTTGAAGTCCCTTATCAGGGAGAGACTACTTGGCCCATGCCGTGTAGAGTATGAAGACCTGGGCTGCGTAAACCAAAAGTTTCTGCAAGCAGACTGGGTAAAGTGAGCAGTTCACTACAGTTTTTTCTTTTTCTTTTTCGGGCCTCACCCACAGCATATGGAAGTTCCCAGGCTCAGGGTCGAATCAGAGATGCAGCTGCCAGCCTATGCCACAGCCACAGCAATGCCAGATCTGAGCCACAAGTACAACATTTGCAGCAGCTTGCAGCAGCACCAGATCTTTAACCCACTAAGGGAGGCCAGGGATCAAACTTCATGAATACTTGTCAATTTCTTAACCCACTGAGCCACCATTTCAACTAAGACAAGCAAAATATTCAGAGAAGGAACAGATGAATCTGAAATCTCAGTGACTCAGCATGATAGAAAATTGTTTCTTGCTCCTGTAAAGTCCAACGGATGCATTCAGGTTCCTATAAGCATTAAGCATTCAGGGGTCCATGCCGTTAGAAGTTTAGCAATTTCAGCACTTGGGTCCCTAGGCCCCTGCCCTTGGTGATCTCACAGCGGATGTGGGAAGAGACTGGATGGTCTGTCTGGATGTTTTTAAGGATCAGGGCTGGAAGAAGAGTAAATTGTATCAGCCCACATCCAATTTCCTAGAAGTCAGTGGCCCCATTCAGATAAAAAGAGATCAGCAAAAATAGCTACATTATGGAAGAGATGCATGGGCCTCTGGTGACCAGAGAGCTGTTTGAAATAAATTTCAAGGCTGTTAATACAGTAAGGTACTTGCATGGGTCCAAAGCGGAAAAATGCTTGTTCTGAACATCCACTAGCCAATGTAATTAGATTATCCAAGGATAATCTACTAGAAGGATTTGCCTCTGGGATAAAATAATTTCCACTTTAAGGGAAGAGCAAAAAGGAAAATTTAATAAGATACGAATATATATGTTGAGAAAAGGGAGTAGAGGCCAATATTTCCTAATCAGGGCAAGTTCGTAATTAGGATATGACTAATTTCCTCATTAGGGTAGGTGAGCAGTAACTTAAAATTTATTTAAATAAATTAAATATTATAAAGTGAAGTAAAACAATAAAATATGCAAAAAATTGCACAAGTGTGCACCTCAGTGAATGTTCATAAAATGAACATCCTAGGAAACCAGCGCCCAGATCGAGATAAAGAACATGACCAGCGGACTCTCTGTTGCGGCTCAGTGGGTTATGAACCCGGCTAGTATCCATGAGGATGCTGGTGAAATCCCTGGCCTGGCTCAGTGGGTTAAGGACCTGGCGTTGCTGCAAGCTGCTGCGAAGATCGCACACATGGCTCGGATCTAGCGTTGCTGTGACTGCGGTGTAGGCTGGCAGCTGCATCTCCAATTCCACCACTAGCCCGGAAACTTCCATATCCTGCAGGTGCAGCCCGAAAAATGAACATGACCAGCACCTCCCACCCCACTTCTGCCCTCCCTCGCACCGCCAAATACTGTTGACTCTTACCTTGGATTCTGCTGTTTCACACCAGTTCTGATTCTGAGCATTGTATTAGAGGTATCAGGCATCACACAGTGTGTACTTTTACCCAAAGTATTTATTCGATAATATGTTTGTGAGACTCATACACACTGTTGCATTCAGCAGTAGAATATGCATTGTGGTTGCTGAATGATATTCCATTGCTGCTTTTGAGACTAATTGTTCTCAGGAGTTTGCGTGCAGCCTTTTTCTTTGCTTTTTTTTTCTCCTCTAAACCCATTCTCTGGAATTTACTCTGCAATTTCCACGTAATGTTGTGCTCATATATTCCATCTCAGGCTAGACCCCCCTGCTAGTAATAAAGCCTGCCTTTATTGAGCAGATGCTAAGTATGGAGACCTGAGATACAGAGACTGATCAATTTAAGTTCTGTCTGCTGCATTCCTCAGCCTCTGCAGTTGGTAGGACCGGATAACTGGATTTTGGCCAAATGGCCTGTGTGTCTAAGTGCTGTCTGAGGTTTATAGGAATTGTCCTTAGAATCCACACTTATGTGACCCTCTGTGTTCTTTTCTCCCCATCATCAAGCATGGGGACCTTGGAAATCACTTGCTCAAGACGATGGAGGCTGGGCTCTTGAATCACTGCTTGAAGAAGAGCCTCTGTCCATCAGGAATATAAGTTATGGGACTTAGATGATTGAGAAATAGTCACGCTCATGTTCGGGATGCATTTGTTTCTTAACTAATACTGCTACTGCAAAGGCACACAGCCAGCTGCCCACGGACGTCTCCCCTGAGGGTTTCATAGACTTTTCAAGCTTGGCGGGTCCAGAATTGAACTCGTTTCTCCTTCCCCACCCCAAATCTATTCTACTTTCTCTATTCCATGTCCACAATCCACCTACGTGTCTGGAAGTCAGCCTGAAACCACCATAATCCCAGAGTAATCACCCCCCCCCCGTTTTTAGGGAGTCTTCCCCCAAGTGTCTCTGGTGCTCACCTCCTCTCATTATCCAGCATCATTGCCTTGTTTGAGTCCTTATCGCCTCTCACCTGAACCTCCATGTTATTTCTGCTTTCTTATTGCTCTCTGTATTAGTCAGGATTCTCCACCAGGATAGATAGATATATAAAAGGAGATTTCTTTTGAGAATTGGCATCTGTGATTATAGAGGATGAGATATGCCAAAATATGCCACTTGCAAGCTGGAGAACAGGGAAAGCCATGAAGGAGGTTTGAGAAGTGAGTGTGTGTGTGTGTGTGTGTGTTGTGCTGTGCAGGAGCAAGGGAGGAGGGGGTGCTGGTACAAGGTCCAGAGTCTGAAGGCCTGAGAATCAGGAGTTCTGATTCCAAAGGCAGAGTAAAACCGATGTCCCAGCTCAAGAGCAGAGAGAGAATTTGCCCCTCCTCCACCTTATTGTTTTATTTGGGTTCTTCGGGGTTTAGAATAGACCCACCCACGTTGCTGAGGGTGGATCTTGTTTATTCAGTTCACCGATTCAAATGTTCATCTCTTCCTCAAGCACCCTCACAGACACACCCACAAACGTCCTGCCCGTTGTCTGGGCATACCTTAGCTCAGTCAAGTTGACACATGAAATAAACCATCACACTGTTTGTCGAAATAGTGTTCCTTTAATAAAAATTGTAGAAATCATTCCAAACTCCAGAGTCTCTCATTGGTCCTTAATTTCCACAAAAGATCAAGTGTGTGAGGATATTTAGGATCGGTAATAACTCTCTAGGCTCACCTACCACCTCTCCCAGCCACTCCGTTATGGGTGCCCTCCTTGCCGCACCTCTGACTCCACCCGTGACTCACCTGTGCTAATGGACATCCTCTGACGTGTCTGGATGTGCCTGGAGGCTTTCCTTATTCCATACTCTGTGCGTGGCCCACACACCATCGTTTTATTAATTTCTGGCGAATCAGTCTATGCAAAGCTACCAATTATCATGATCTCTATTCCTCACCTTTCTTAGAGGGGACCTGGGGTTATTCAAATTATCTGTTTCCAAGATCAGATGCAACCCCTCTCTCCCCCTCTCCTGTTTTTCCTTGCCATATCCACTTTTCCAGGCATTTCCCATGCTGGAGTCCCATCCAGATTCACCTCCCTCTAGATTTATATTCAAGCCATTTAAGCCACTGTCCCAAAGGTGAGTCTTCATCTTCCTTCATTAACCATTCTTTTCACAGCAATCTTGCTTCCATGTCTCCTCCATGCTCAGGAATTCTTTTGATTTCCTAACGTAATTTGAAAAAAAAAAAAAAAAAACCTATTTCAGTCCCCACCACTCCCCATCTCCTTCAGCCACGAAATTGTAGACTTCAGTTCCATCCTGACCTCAGTTCCCTCCACATTGTTTGAGCCCCCTCTGGATGCTTAGGACTCTTGCTAAAGCTTGGCTTCTCTGGCTGTCCTCTCACTCAAAGACTCTCTCACGAGCCCTGTCCCTGACTCTCCAGGCTTCTGGTTTACGCCCTTTGCCTGAACATCCTCCTGCAACTCCCAGTGGTGGCTCCCAGCACCTGGGTGATGAGGACTGAAAATGGGTGCCACCACTGTCCTTGGGATTCTGCATGTTCTCAGGTGCCTAAAACTCACTGTACCCCAAAGAAACCCACTTTCTCAACCTGCAGATGCCCTTCTCCACTTTCCACTCAGCTTTGCAAGCTGTGATGTGTAAGCCTTCTTTAATCTTTCTTCCTCCGTTCCTCCAGACTGCTCCACCTCTGAAATCTCTCTTGGGTCTCTCCGCCCCCACTCCTCACCCTGTGAGTTCATGTCCTCATTGCCTCTTTCCCAGCCTACTACCTCTGCTTCCTTTCAGCATCCAAACAGCTGCCAGAAACTTCTCTCTGAACTCCAGACATCTCCATTCTGCCTAAAATGCTCTGCAGGCTCCTTATTGAATGCAGAGGATAATATGGGGAATCTTAAAGTGGTTTGAGGGTTTTCAACCAAATAGTTTTCCAAGTAATTGAACCTTGTATTCAAAGGCTTTCTTGCTCTGCTCTCCCCACATGTCCAACCCCGGAGGCCCTCACAATATTTCACCTACATCTGAGCACCCCATGCACATCTTCGTACACTTTGCTGCCCAAGAAACCTTTAAATAACACCCTCCAGCTCCTTTTAAATCTCAAGCTACTTTTAGAGACCAACTCAGATAGCTTGTGATGCCTTTTTATCCGTCATTTCTTTGTTTAACTGTAGCACTTTATTAATATATTTATTATAGATTTTCTTACCGTAACGACATACATACAATTTTTCCTTATAGAATATAATCTTTACAAAATTAAGGACACCATGATATTCACCGTCACATTCCGAGGACCTAGAAAAATGCCTAGAATATGATAAAATCTTTGTAAACATTTCGGTTTTGTCCCTATCAGGCACTTCTGTTCTATTTTGTGTTATATTTCCATGTTGGAATTTGAGATAACAACAAAGCAAAGCCAGGAAAATTTGTATGATGCTGTCATTAACTTGGAGAAAATGTTCTTTATTTGTATTATTTTCTTTGCATGATTATTTCTTTTTAAAGGTAATGTTGAGCACAGCGTGCCTAACTATTGTGAACGCTGAAGTAATGGATCTGAATGATATTTTAGAACATAAAGTACTTTCTATCCTGGAACTACATGATGGGTACATTAATAGCATACACATAGCATTTGAAGTTGAGGATTTGAGACAAGTTAATCACCTTAAATACACAGTAACTTAACCTATAGAAAAACAAGGACATCCATAATAGCAGTCCTAAATATAATTTCATGTACATTAACTCCTTAGACGCTGTCTTCTCCAAAATGGGGAAAACATATGACCAATACAATGATAGTGAAGATTAAACAGTAGTAAAAAAAAAAATTAATGGCTAATTATATGAGATCCATGAAAAAAATTGTTGGATATTCTTTCCATGACTTAAAAATCTGTATACAACATAATGTAACAAAACATTCAATAGCTGAATTGTCTCAAGTCATCTGCAAAAACAGAAATTTTAATTACAGGAGAATTCAGATGCAATTTCTATACCCAGGAGAGCAAGGAATCCAAAGTGGGTTACAAGACCTAAAACTTAAACGGCTATTCAAGGGATGATACGAACGTCCCTTTCCTGGAAACCATCTATCAGTCCTTACTCTAATCATGCACACATGGAACTGAAATTCGGCCAAGGACTCCCATACATTCAGCTCCTGGACAGCCTGCCTTAAAAAGGACAGAGCTTGATCACATTATCTTGTTTCTCCAACATAATACAACCTTTTGAAAAGAAGAAAAGATAAAAAAAAAAAATTCCCCTTGCTGAGCTCCTCTACATATTTTTTCTTTTGTCTCCTGGCAAATTTTTTTTCCAGTTTCAATCTTTACAAAGTCACACTGGCTTCCTATTCTGCCATTTGGGGGTGGCTATCTCCCAGGATAATTGGGGATGGTTTATGCTGCTGATTCTCTAATTTAGGAGGATGTCCACAGGAACCACTTCCACTTCCTCTGGCTTGGTGCCAAAGGGCATATCCTGCCCGGGAAATGAGAGGAGCGTTATAGCTTTAACTGCTCTTCAAACAGCCCTTTGATCCACAGCAGTCCTTTGCCTTTCCTTGAAGGAAAAAAAAAAAAAAAAAACAGTCCTTCCTCCAAATGTTCCTAGGTCACAGAGTTGCTGGTACCAGTGTGACCGCACAGGAGGAAAGCTCCAATTTCATGTGTTAGAAGAGGTGTTCTTTCTGTTCTTCCAGGGCAGTATTTTTCATCTTAAAAATACTGAGTTGGGTGCAGGTCACAGACATGGCTCGGATCTGGCATTGCTGTGGTTGTGGCATAGGCCAGCAGCTACAGCTCCGATTCCTAGCCTGGGAACCTCCATATGCCGCAGGTGTGGCCCTAAAAAGACCAAAAAGAAAGGAAGGAAGGAAAGAAGGAAGGAAGGAAGAGGAAGGAAGGAAGGAGGAAGGAAGGAAGGAAGGATGAAGGAAGGAAGGAAGGAAGGAAGAAGGAAGGAAGGAGGAAGGAGGGAGGGAGGGAAGAAGGAGGAAGGAAGAAGGAAGGGAGGAAGGGAGGAAGGAAGGAAGAAGGAAGGAAGGAAGAAAGAGGGAGGGAGGGAAGGAAGGAAAGAAAGAAAGAAAGAAGAAAGAGAGGAAGGAAGGAGGAAGGAAGAAGGAAGGAGGAAGGAAGGAAAGAAAGAAAAATGAAAAAGAAAGAGAGAGGAAGGAAGGAAAGAAGGA
>PVHT020000009.1:19185598-19236819 GCA_004024745.2 Catagonus wagneri | reverse complement strand
AGCAGGGCTGGAAATGTTTCAAGGCCTCACTTGCAAATAGGGAACATTATCTGATTTGACTGGAATTTCCTTGGGAGAATCAGGTTTCAGGCACAGAAGGAGATCTACTTATAATCTGTAGCTGATTACTAAGCTAATTAAGTAGAGGCTTCAAAGACCTAGACTTTACAGAAGTAAGTTTTAAAAATTACTAAACAAATGACTACCACAACAAATAACAGCAAAAATAAATCTTAGAGTGGGGTGAAATACTGATTTCTTTTTTTTCAATATGTATTTTTATTTTATATTATTTTGTTAAGATCATTGGAATTTTATTTTATTTTTTCATTAATCAATGAATTTTATTACATTTATGGTTGTGCAACAATCATCACAACTAAATTTTATAGCATTTCTATACCAAACCCAGTGCATCTCCCCACCCCCTAACCTGTCTCATTTGGAAACCATAAGTTTTTCAAAGTCTGTGAGTCAGTATCTGTTCTGCAAAGAAGTTCATAGTGTCCTTTTTGGAATTCCACATGTAAGTGGTAGCATTCGATGTTGATGTCTCATTGTCTGACTGACTTCACTTAGCATGATAATTTCTAGGTCCATCCATGTTGCTGCAAATGCCGTTATTTCTTTCCTTCTAATGGCTGAGTAATATTCCATTACGTATATATACCACATCTTCTTTATCCACTTCAGTGTTCATGAAGCACTATATACAATAGCCAAGACATGGAAACAACCTAAATGTCCATCAACAGAGGAGTGGAAAAACTGATTTCTAGAGTTGCTGAATGTTTGAAATGTCTAATTTTGAACAACAACAACAAAAGGCATAGAAAGAAAAGAGAGAGATAATATTGCCCATACACAAGAAAAGCCGCAATCAATAGAAATCATTTCCTGCCAAACCTGGATTGGACTTACCTGACAATCACTTTAAACCAGCTATTACACTTTTTTTTTTTTTACAAAAAAACCAAGAGGATCATGCCTAAAGAAATAAAGGAAAGTAGAAGAAGGTATCTCATTAAATACATGGAACAAATAGAGATGAAAATTATGAAAACAAATGGAAATGCTCAAGTTTAAATTCAACAATAACTGGAGTGAAAGATTTCCTAGAGGGGCTGAAAGGAAGATTTGAACAGGCAGAAGAACAGGCACACTTGAGGCTGAGTCAACCGAGGAACAAAAAAGGAAAAAAATGAACAGAACCTTAGAAATCTGAGGGAAACCAGTAAACATAGCAATATACGTATAATGGGATTTGCAGAAGGAGAAGGGAGACAGGGATAGGATATTTGGGGGGAAAGAAAAAGGATGGTCAAAGGTCAGAAGACAAATATTGGAAATGCACCCTAGTCACTGAATATCTTCATTTCTCTCTTTCTAGTGCCTGGGCATCAGACTGTTAGACCCAGAGTAAAATCAGTTACATGTGCATTTTGCCTCTCAACAGATGAATAACAGAAAAAGTCCCAATTCTCTATTTTGCTTAAGTTAAACCTGCTCTGTCACTCACCTGCATGGTTATTGGAAATTCAACCTCGTTGACTCTTAGCGCTCTTTGCCCACTGCTCTAACCCCGAACAGGTGATATGCAGTCCCGCGTTTGTTTTGCCGGGAAGCCGGTCGTGCCCATAGGTACGGATTCTGTGATGGCTCCTTGCAGACAGGAACATGGAGGGAGTCTGCGTGTTTGTCAGAGTCGAGGGCTCGCCCCTCTGCGCGGGCTGCTCTCTCAGGCCTCGTGTTGGGCGTCCTGAGTGCGCGAACCCCGTCACAGCACGTGTTACCTCAGTGCGTCCCAGCACTCTCAGCATCCACCCCCCAGCTCATGTCCCAGATTAAAGAGGAGCCACCTATCCCACCTTGAATCAGGACCACTTCTGCTCCCCCCGACCGTAGCAGTAGCGCTCATCTTAGTTCTGGAAAGACATGGGGTCATGGGCTTTAAATGGGCCAGAATCACAGAATGCATTCTCCCCCACTGTTCAGTCTCCCAACCTCAGACCACTAGAACTCAAATGGGAGACTTTAAATCACAAGGCAGGAATCGGGGTTGGTGCTGTTTTGTTATTCCCCGGTGAAGCTCCCGCTTCTTGCACCGAGGAACACCAGAACGATAATTAAAAAAACAAAGAATACTTAGTTGTCTTTCTTTCAGATTACTCATTCGATCCCATGCACAGAGATGGATACATATATATACATTAATTTATTACACATCCAGCATCTATTTCTCTGTTTCTTCTTAACAGAATTCTGATTTTATTCAGGCGGCCTTTATATTCAAGTGAATTATCAAAAGCTAACTCTGCCCATTCCTTCATTTATTCATCATTTACTTATATTTGGCATCTCCTTCCATTGCCCTTACTCTGCTCCAGATTTTTAAGAAATATTAATTCAGTGTTTGCAGATGTGCTTTCACTTGCAGATGTACGCCTGAATAATGCAAATCAATCAGGTTTCGCTCACCGCACTGCTAATATCTGGATCTGGAGTGGCAACGTGACACCATGCGGATCAATGAAGTAGAAACAGGTTTGCCACCAGCTTCCGAGGACCCTCCTGTCACCCTCCCGGGGGCTGCCCTTGCCATCTGCAGCTATAAATGAGGAATCCTGGAGCTCCAGGTCCTAGAAATTCCACTGTCAGGAAACCAGCCCTGGCAGAAGCTGTCCTCTGAACCAGGGACTGGAGGGATGGAAGCCCTGGGACCCCAGGGCTCCGTGAGCCCGGGAACCCATCAGCACCAAGGCCAGGGGCACCTCAGCCTTCCAGGGAGTGACTCCCCAGAGCTTTCCTATTTCCTAACTAAGCAATTAGGGGAGGCTTCTCTCTGCAGTCACTGGAAACTCCCCTACATGCCAACCGGCCTTCCGAACCCAGAGACTCCCATCACTGTGCAGCGGTAAAGAGAACGGCCCCGTGGACTGAGTCCGGGAAGTTTACTCTAAATCAGAGACCTGGTCCACGAGACCAGGGTGCCCTTGAATTATTCCGTGTTTTGGCCCTTCCTCACTTTTAACATTCAAGTAGGTAAGGAAAATTATTCCATGGGACTTGATGAGTATGCAAATGAATGGCAATGCCCATACAAAGTCAATTACAATTAAATTTATCAGGCTTTCAGCCTGGTCTGATTCATTACGGAAAGGTAAGTTTTCAGACAACTTTGAATAATTTCTAGAATAGAATGTGGGTCTTCAGTTCCTTTGCTTGAATCACTATTAACACTCAGCCAGTGGCTGTGATTTAAATGCATTCCACTGGGAAGCCAGCCAGAGGAACTACAGAAGCAAGAGGAAATGAAATAACTTGGTGTTTTCATAGACCTCTTTCAAACTGCGTACAAAAAATTCATCGAAAAATGTGTTTAAAATTCAGCTTCCCAATCTGTTGATCCTTATTTGGTCATCTTTTGTTTTTTGTTTTTTGTTTTTTTGTTTGGTCTTTTTAGGGCCACATACCCACGGCAGGTTCCCAGGCTAAGGGTCGAATTGGAGCTGAGGCTGCCAGCCTACACCACAGCCACAGCAAGGAGGGATCTGAGCCACATCTGCAACCTAACACCGCAGCTCACAGCAACACCCTCTGAGCCAGAGGGGAACTCCTGGTCACATTTCTAATGAAGTTGCTGAACTTAACACACGTCTTCCTAAAGTCACAGATGAAACCTCTCAACTTTCAGCGGTGCAAAAAGTCAGGCCACAGTGCAGCTCAAAATACAGTCCACTCCCAGCTTCAGTTTCTGTTTCTGTAAACAGGGATCACCTTATCGCTTTCAAGATTTATGGGGCTGAAATGAAATGATATGAATACCCCGTACCGTGACCGTCTCACAGTAGGTAGGCAATTGCTATTTGTGTTCACCTTCTCTACTCACAAACTTCAAAAACCATTCTTAAGATTCAAGTTTATTCTCTACCTGGCTTCAGCTTAACTCTGACTTTACCTTCAATTTTTCTCCTAAAAAGACCTCCGCTCCCTCCAGGGCCATCTCGCTATCTTCCGATCACTGCGCATAGCGCGGCCTCCACCTGCGCATTTGTCCTGGCTGGCCACTCACCCTCGCTCGTAGGCTTTCTTCCCTCTGGGCCTCTCCAGATCTTCGCTACCCAGTTTTCCACCTGTTCCCTCACGAGGGTCTCTTGTGGGCTTCTGCAGCACAGCCACCATCTCATTGCGAGGGCGAGGCCAGGCAGCACTAAAGTTAACGAGGTGGCTGGGGATCCAGAACACCTGACTTAAAACTACGCTTTCCCACTTAGTCATGTCTGACTTAAGCAAGTCCCTTCATGAATCTTGAGGAGTCTCTTACCAGGTCTCTAAAATGTGATGACAGTATACCTGCGGCATAGATTTATGGCTGACAAGCAACCTAAGCACTTAGGACACAGCCCTGCAGGTGGCGCTTGCTCACCAACGTCAATGCCCTGCATTGTGCAATGACACGGATGCTCCACTAGGGGGCTCGGAAACACATGACTCATCCCCAGGCTCTTAAACGGGGGCTCAAGATGCAAAGATCTCAGAGGGGGCACTTGTGGTGGAAGCGAAATCCCACAGCTGTCCACCAATGACAGCAATCAGGTTTCCAAAGCAATGGACACTGAAAATTCTATGTTATGCTTTCTATATTTTCTGTGGTACGACTTGATTTCTTTTGGTGTGTGTTTTGAATAGCTACTCAATCAATCCCTCTAAGAAATTGAGATGCATAATTAAAAAGTAAACTGCCTGTTCTTCATTTTATTTGCGTTACCTAGTCTGTACATCATACTTTAGTAGAAAAAAGTATTAACCTAGGCTCTCAGTCCAACTTGAAACATCACTGGACACAAGACTTTAGAAAAATTCCCTTCAAGAGCCTCATTGTCTGTAGTTCATGCAACACAAACAGAATAGCAGCCCTCACAACCTAGTGTATTTATTGAGAGTTTAGACTGAATAGTTTGTATGGAAGATGGGTGAGCACTTTGAACCACGATAGACGCACAGAGATTTGTCAGGATGCTGAACTCACAACAATGTTTTTCAATTAAAAGTTGCCTGGTGATTGGGAGTTCCATTCATGGCTCAGTGGTTAACGAATCCAACCAAGAACCATGAGGTTGCGGGTTCGATCCCTGGCCTTGCTCAGTGGGTTAAGGATCCGGCATTGCCATGAGCTGTGGTGTAGGTCACAGAGGCGGCTCGGATCCCGCGTTGCTGTGACTGTGGTGAAGGCCGGCAGCTACAGCTCCTGTTAGACCCCTAGCCTGGGAACCTCCATATGCCGCAGGTGTAGCTCTAGATAAAGGCAAAAAGACCAAAAAAAAAAAAAAAAGTTGCCCGGTGATGAATTTTCAAGGCATCAGGTGCACAAAGTTGCACAGAGCAAGGGGTTGGTTAGTCCAGTTATTGCTTTCTGGCGTTCACATTTAAATCAAACTGGATAGTGGGATGATGTTGGCTTTTTCCTTTCCAGTATCCTTGTTAATTATTAATGAAGCAAGTTTGATTTGGGTGTTTTTGTGTGGGAATAAGACACATAGCCACATGCATTAATCCCTGGGCTCCCAGGGAAAGTTGTGAATAAAAGACATATGCTTCTGCTAGAACAGAGCAATCCAACAGTTGTTTAAAAGGCACAAAGAATACACCCGAGTTCAGATTTTTAACTCTACTGTCTTCAGGTCACTGTGCCCGACAGGATTTTCCTTCACGGCACCCCAGAATAACTGGAGCATCGGGACTGTGTGTGCTTCTCCTCACCCGCTGTGACTGGCAGCCCTGGGGCAGGAGCTGGAGAGAATCCACAGATAAGCAATGCTGTTTGCATTTCTCTGCTGCTCAGATGCTGTCGGTTTTTGCAGAAGTACAGCGCAGTCACTGCAGAGGTTAAGAGCCGTTTAACTCACCCGACATCTATTGCCTCATGTAAGGCTCGGGGGTGATGGAACCATCCGTAACAGAACAGGAGTGAGGATTAAATGAGAATTCACAGTGTCCCGGGGATTCTGTGTCTGGTCCGCTCCCTGGACACGTGCTCCCTGACTGCAGACAGCTGGACCGACCGTACGGGATTCCCGGGGCCTGGAGGGGAGGAGCCCTTGGGCGCAGCCGCAGTGAAAACACCTGTTGCTTTGCTGTTTTCCATGAGAGCTGCTTTCTTTTAAGTAGGACACACGAAGAACCATCAGAAGTGCCTTCCCAGGATCTGCCGATAGTGGGACACGTGGGAACAGTTCAGCCTTTCTTCACCCCACCGGAGGCAGAAGGTTCAGGAGAGGATCAAGGAAGAGCCATTTCCACATTCCCGTCGAACCTCCCAGCAGGACTCCGAGTGGGGCTATTGTTCCTTCTGTGAGGAAGAAGTCGGGCGGGATAAGAAACGTTCTCACGGAGTTCCCGTTGTGGTTCAGTGGTTAACGAATCCGACCAAAAACCATGAGGTTGCGGGTTCGATCCCTGGCCTTGCTCAGTGGGTTAAGGATCCGGCGTTGCTATGAGCTGTGTTGTAGGAGCAGACGCGGCTCGGATCCCGCGTTGCTGTGCCTGTGGCGAAGACCGGCAGCTACAGCTCCTATTAGACCCCTAGCCTGGGAACTTCCATATGCCACGGGTGCGGCTCTAGATAAGGCAAAAAGACAAATAAAATAAAATAAAATAAAATAAAGAAACGTTCTCAGTCATACAGAGGGCGTGCGCTCTTCCTGGTTGCTGAGGAACAAACTAGGCCTTTTGGAAGGCACCTCATCTCCTTGGCAAAGGAAGGGACCGGCGCTCCATCCAGGAACCCTGTCCCGGGGATGCGAGACGAAGGAGGGTGTGGGAGGGGAGCCAGAGAGCGTAGGTCTGTAAAGCCACAAAGCTTGTGCTGGCAGAGGATATTTCTTTTGCTGAGGTGGGCAAAAAGGTCTCCCTTTCTTCCTGTCAAAGTCTTGATCATTTTTCTCCTCAGTCACTTGGAGTCAACGAAAATTCAGACCAGCTGAGGAATGAACCTGGATCTCAGAATGAACCTCGGAAGGCAGCATTGTACCAGGTGAATGGCTTGGCTGAGGGGCATTGCATCAAAACCTTCCCTAAAAAGGCAAAAAAATAATAATATTCACTTCAACATTTATCATGGAACAACTAAATGTCTTCTAGTTGTTGCAAGAGGATACTATTGTGGGAAAATTCGTTTTTGTTTTTTTTTTTTTTGCTTTTTTAGGGCTTCCACATGTGGAGGTTCCCAGGCCAGGGGTCAAATCAGAGCTGCAGCTGCCGGCCTACAGCACAGCCACAGCAACATGGGAAACGAGCCACCGCTGCAACCTGCACCACAGCTCTTGGCAACGCCAGATCCTTAACCCATTGAGCGAGGCCAAGGATCGAACCCACATCCTCATGAATCCTAGTTGAGTTCATTAACTACTGAGCCATGAAGGGAACTCCCGAAAATTCATGTTCCAGTTGAAATTCTCTTCTATATAGCATGCATTTGTTGGTGACCATGAAAGTCTCTCAGACCTAGAATATAATGATTTGTAACTTAGCCAGTTCAGACGTCCTGGTTTAGTAAGAGGCAATCGAACCTGGATTGGAGTTAGATACGGTGCCTCAGAAGAGTTTAAAAATCAAAATTGGCAAGCAATTGCCTCATCCATATATTAGTATTTTTATTAAAAAATTTATTATTGAATTTTTAATTTAAATGCATTACAGTTGCTTGCATTGGGAACATTTCTCATAATAGAGAAAAATAAACCCTAGACAAACTTGGGTATTATGGCATAAAGGTTTTAATGCATTTTTAGAATACTGTCATTTTGCAGGGTGACATTTAGAGCTTAATATAAAATTTGAACACAAAATGGAAAGATGTGTGGAAATGGAGCTCATGTATTTAAATATGAATTTAAGGCATATGATACTGGGAAACTAAAAGAGCGGATATAGGCAGTTCAGAGCAACAAGCATAGGACGCACACAGATGAAATATCTTCTGTAGAAATCATGAAGGAATCATGCTGATAGCATGGCAATATAAGGGCAGTGATCTTTGCATTTTCAGCCAAAAAAAAAAAAAAAGGAGAGAGATAGTAATAGTCATTGACATTGCATACTTAGGAGTTTCCATCGTGGCTCAGTGGTAATGAACTTGACTAGTATCCACGAGGACAGGGGTTTGATCCCTGGTCTTGCTCAGTAGGCTAAGGATCCAGGGTTGCTGTGGCTGTGGTGTAGGTTGCAGCTGTGGTTCAGATCTGCTGTTGCTGTGGCTGTGGTATAGGATGGCAGCTGTGGCTCCAATTCAACAACTAGCCTGGAAACCTCCATATGCCATGGGCGTGGCCCTAAAAGATGAAAAAAAATAATGTGTACTTAGCACGTGCTAGGAGTTGTGCTGGGAATTTTATATGAATGTCTCACTGAATCTTCAGAGTTTCCTCATGAAAGGAAAGCAGGACTCAGCAACAATGAGCAGCAGTGAACTAGAGATTTGACCTAAAGTGGTATCAGAAATTACCGTTATGATTGGCAATTCCTCCCATCCGGGAAGAATTTTCTGCAAAGTGAGAGTTTCCTGGTGGACAGTGTATGTATGTCAAAGAGTTTCAGGTAGTCTCAGCAAGCTGTAAATTTCTGTGCTGTGAGGATAATGAATAAACAGAGAAAATGCATTCAGGAGAAAAGGAAATTAAATAAGCCTAGATCATCAAATGAAGCTGAGGACTTCCTGGGCTGCCCCCCGCCCCAAATCCCAGTGTCAGACCAAACACCTGAAGCCCGTCTTACTCTTATGCCATCGTAAGTTCAGCTGGGTCAACTGTTTATTACAGTAGAAGCTGAGAAAATTTTTTTTAAATTGTAGCTCACACAATGTATCTATGAGTGGCAGATGGAGATTATTTGGGGAGGCTGTGAAATTAAATGAAGTTCTTTCTATATGCAGTACGTGGCAGGTTGAATCATGGGTGTATTTGCAAACATGTTTTAGTGCCATAGATAAGACAAGCTGGACAAAACAAAATGAAACTGAGCCATCGGTTTCATCTCCTGACCCATTTAGCTGTGACTTTGGGCTACTTGGTTTCGGGGGCTCTCATTTCCCTTATAAACTGGGGCAGCTGATTTGCTTGTCCCTTTTAGGGAGAAGTTTGTTTCCATGTCTCTGAAGCATATGTCCTTGCCAAGAAGTTTTATAACAGCCCTACCCAGAAAATGTCAAAATGTCCAATTTTCCTGCCCTTGAGATGAATTTTGTTCACACTTCGGACCCCGACATTCTCATAAAAAGGAAGCTGATGCACTTAGCCCTAAATAGAATAGTCAATAGTAGCAGCACCTAACAGGTTCTCGAAGCGCGGCCCGAGGAGGCCCGGAGCCCCTCCATCCTTATCAGGCAGAATACAAGGTCAAAACTAACTTTATAATAATTCTAAGCCAAGATTTACCTTCTTTCCTGTCATTCTCCCATTCAGATAGAGTTGAGTTTTCTAGAAGCCTCTTGACCTGATGTCATCATCACTCTGATAACAGGTAGAAAACATGTTTGTATATTTTTTCTATTTTCTAGAGTTTTCTAATGCAGTATATTCAGTACATAAATACAAATATATGCATTTCCAGAGGTGAACTCAGTTGTTCTCAGTACTCCCACATCTGATTCTATCTTCAGTTCTACCTGATAACTTTTCTTTAATCCTCAGTATTATTCAATAAATAACTACTTTTATAACTAGTTACCGGAAAATTTCCTTAATCATATGCAGAAAATAAGAAGCAGGTAATATTGGTTGGTTTCATTTTTTAAAGTTTTATTGAAGGATAGCTGATTTACAAGGTCGTGATCATTTCTGCTGTACAACAAAATGATTCAGTTATACACGTGCACACAGCCATTCTCTTTCAGATTCATTTTTCACCTAGATTATCACAGAATATTGGGTAGAGTCTCTTTGCTGTATAATAGGTCCCCACTGGCCAGTCGTTCCATAGACCTAGATGTGCATGTGCCAGTCCCAAAACCCCAGTCCGGCCTTCCCCACCCACCACTTGTTTCTTTTGCAATCCACTTTTAGATTTTATGGGAGACATTTCTAAAAATTTAAATTGTATTTAAACTGTTAATTATTTTTAATATTTTATGGGTGACATTTCTAAAAGCTTAAATTTTATTTTAATTATTTTAGAATTTGAAAATGCATTATTTTAAAATACAAAATTAGGAGTTCCCACAGTGGCTCAGAGGAAATGACTCTGACTAGGATCCATGAGGACTCAGGTTCGATCACTGGCTTTGCTCAGTGGGTTAGGGATCCAGAGTTGCCATGAGCTGTGGTGTAGATCACAGACACAGCTTGGATCTATCACTGCTGTGGCTGTGACATAGGCTGGCAGCTGTAGCTCCAATTCTACCGCTAGCCTGGGAAGCTCCACAGGCCGCGGGTGTGGCCCTAAGAAAGAAAGAAAGAAAACAAAATATAAAAGTATTTTGTATTACATTTTCCTTATATTCAAAGTTTGATCATTGGCACTCACTTTCTCAAACTACAGTGGCACTATGTCTAAATATGCTCAAAAAGGTAGGGCTGGGGAGTTCCCGTCGTGGCTCAGTGGTTAACGAATCCGACTAGGAACCATGAGGTTGTGGGTTCGATCCCTGGCCTCGCTCAGTGGGTTAAGGATCCGGTGTTGCCGTGAGCTGTGGTGTAGGTTGCAGACGCGGCTCGGATCCCGCGTTGCTGTGGCTGTGGCGAAGGCCGGCAGCTACAGCTCCTGTTAGACCCCTAGCCTAGGAACCTCCATATGCCGCGGGTGCGGCTCTACATAAAAGGCAAAAAGACAAAAAAAAAAAAGGTGGAGCTTACGTATCAGAGTTTTCTGACTCCTGAAAGAAAGGAATCTATTCCAAAGAAACTGGGTAAAATTACATATAAGAAATTAAAATATGATGCAGACAATTTTTCCTCCTCCATAGGTGTTAACAATTGACTGTATTGAATCTTAGGTAATAGAACATTTTGAATAATATTACAGCGTCAGGTAAGCTGTACCGTCATTTTGAGACTAATCATTCAGAGTTTAAGGAAAAAGGAATCGACTCTACTAAGTGCAGATGCGATGAGCTCTTTCAGAGACACCACTCTTACAGACTTTCACACCAGAAAGGACAAAGCCTGGAAGCACCTTCCAGGGTGAGTTATCACATTGTATTGGCTGGGGTACCACAAACAGCTGATGCTCGCACTGCTGAATGCCTGCCCGGTGAAAATGCAACAGGAGAAGCAGGGCCTCTTTCCCAGGACTCGGGAACTTGTTGATTCACAAATTTTGCCACAAACACAAAGATTGAGTCAATATCTCAGGGACAGAACTGTGCTTTGCCTTACAAATGGCTAAACCTATAGACGTGACAGTATTTGCTATTTTGCTCACTTTGGTCCGATAAGAACACCAAATAGCGTTTGAAAAATATCTCCCAGTGTATGAGTATTAAACACAAAACTTAAGGGGTGCTGAAATAGCTGAAGTGTATAATAGCTTTTGGAAAACCATGGTTTATCCTAGGAGTTCCCTGGTGACACAGCATTTTCACTTCTGGGGCGCAGGTTCCATCCCTGGCCTGGGAAATTTCCATGCCACAGGCACTGCCAGGAAAAAAGAAAACAAAATCACAGTTTATTCCAGAAGAAAATATGCTTTGATATTTTCATTAATGGTGTGGAAGTAGCAGTGGATAAAACTACTAAAGCCTCGTAGGAAACTATACTGGCAGACATTGTATTTCTTTCTCCCTACCGCATATTCCCATCAAACGAAACAAATTTTAAAAAAGACTTGTACTTAATAACTCCTAGATGAAGCAGTAAAAAATTATTATTATTAAATCTCAACTCTTTAGCATATCCATCCTTTTAAAAATATTTTGTGCGTTAAAATGAGAAACGTAATGGTTCTCTCAGGAAAAATCACATGTGTGATTATGTGAATTACAAACAATACCAGCTATTTTTTTCAGAGAACACCTTTCATATTTGAAAAAATAACTGACAGACCAACTATGGTTTTTCAAACACAGATATTTGTCAGATACTTTCTTTTAAAATGAATAAAGCAAGGCATTAGCCTCAAAGGAAACAGCTGACAATATTCGTTTTCAATGACAAAATTGGAGCTTTCAGGTGAAAATTAGAATTTTGGAAAACTTGCATCTGCCTCCGGGAGCTTGACAGCTTCCTGATATTAGAGAAAAAAAAAATGTTTCTTATGAGATCGGTAGTCATATTCTCAAACGTGGTTATTTGTGTTGTGTATCAATAGGTGAAGTGCTCATAAACAGAAACACTCAAATTTTTAAGAGTATAAAGGAGCCCGGAAACAAACCAAAAAAAAAAAAGGAAAAGTAGGGTAGTGAATTGTTGCAGGAAAACAAGAAAAACATCAGTGGAAAATAAATCTTGGTCAGACCTACCAAAACAGAGACAATTTTCCTGCTTCAATTCATCACTTTGGTGAGGAGGGACCGATAGTATTTTAAACATGGAGCCACTTTAACCTAAGTAGGACCGATGCAGTGAAAACCGTGCCTGGGGAAGACTAGTGCTCACCGTGCAGGGCGGGGCTCAGTCTGACCCGAGAAAACCAGGGATGTGGGTGTGGCGGCAGGTGAAAGCTCTGTGCTCGGATAACGGGTACTCACATCTGAGTCTGGCTCTGTCTGTGCCCATTCTGTAACCTAAAAAGTTTGGCTCAGCTGCCAGTTTCCTTATTTTTAAGGTTAGGATACAACAGTTACCTAACTCATAGGGTTATTTATTTGCTTTGTTTGTTTTTCTGGTTTTTTTGAATGTCATAAGCTTTTAGGATCTCAGATATTTTAGAGGTGGCATAGGTGATCCCATTTCCTTATTCATTAAGGCACTTAGAATATGGTACAGATGTTAGGGGCAAAGGATGAATTGAATTATATTTACTCAATAACAGGTCATTGCTGCAAAGAAATTACTGGACATGGACCCAAAAAAACTGGGTTTGAGACAGCTGCAAATTGGGCATAATTTTCCTTTTTTTCTCTCACCCATGTTTGTAAGATTCAAAAGAAATAAACAGAAGCACTAAGCACTTTGAAACACACATACACACACAGGTGCCCACATGAAGGATATTAATTTTATTCTGAAAATTAAAGAGGAATTAGATTTAACATAAAGGAAAACATGCAACAAACTCTACAAATAAGCTAATTCATCATTTTCGATGGATTCTCTTCTGGAACTTAGACTATAGATATTGAACACTCGACACCATGTATTCTTTCAACCAATTTTATAGCAGACTATGCTGGAGTCACAGGCAAGATGTCCACCTCCATGAAAAAAAAAAAAAAGAACACTATTCTACCTTCAGAGAACCCTTAGTCAAGCTGAAAAGACAGACATTAAGCAAACAAGGAACAAGAAAATAAAGACAATTTTAACTGCAGATTGTGTTAAGCCCCATAAATGAAAACAATAGGAAGTTATGAAAAGGATGCCTGGGGTGGGGGCAGGGCACAGACTTGGACACAGGTCAGGTCAGTCTCTCTGCCAGGGTGAAGTTTACACTGCGATGGGCAGCATGGGCAGAGGAGCAGCAGGTGAGGCTGGGGGTGGTCCCCCGAGGGGAACAGCCTGTGCCAGCATCCTCAGATAAGGCAAGGGGCCACCTTGTCTGCACTCTGGAGAGCAAGGGGGTGTCAGGAGTTGGGGTGGACAGAGGGCTTCTGACCTATTGTTTAGTTCAACCCACACGCAATGGGAATCCACGGAGGGCTGTTACAGGGGAATGATAGGACCCAGCCAAGGTCTGCGAAGTTCACTCCAGCTGTTCTGCAGAGAGTACACGAGAGGGGAGCAGGTGGGTGAGGGTGGAACAGCAAGGACAGCCTCCCTGCCACCAGGTGTGCACCTGATGACAGCATCCACAACAGGGAGGGGAGAGGGTGGGGCATCTGCTACAAGGAGGGGTCCCCCCCCCACTGCTGGGAGGGGAGGGAGAGGAACGATCTCAATACTGGGTGGGGAGGGGGAGGAGGGCATCTGGCTACTGAGGGGGAGGAGGGGGCCAGCATCCTGGGAACTGGGATGTGAGGAGGGAAGCCTGGACCCAGAGGGAGGGAAGGAGGTAGGTGGAGTTGGGATGTATTTTGCAGGTAGAATGGCCAGATGGGTTTGCTTAAATCATACAGCTGCATTGTCATAAGTGCTGCACTGTCACCTCCCTGTGTGGGGAAGGCAATAGTATGAAGGAAATAGCATGAATCTTTTTCCAAAAGAAACTTTTGCACAACTAGTGGCTTTTGAAGCTTATTGGCAAATATGATTTGAAATGTTTGTATAACTCTTCAGTTTTCTCATAAAAAAAATAGCAATATTCTAGTATTTCCTCAGATAATTAAAGCAATGTATTGGGTGATACTGAGCGATAACTGGCAACTATTTTACTCAGTATTATTATTTCATTTGTCCTAAAATTGAATTTTTATCATAATTCTATAGTGATTATGCTTCAGCAGTATTATCATACACTTTCATTTGCCACTTCTACTTTTCTAAAGGTTTGCTATGTATGTTTTATAGAGGCATTTATTTATTAAATTTTTCAAAATATTAAGCATTCAATAATTACACTACTCACAACTTTTGTGTATTTTTATCCTATTTCTTGCTTTTAATTTGCTTTTACGTAAGGTATGTCAAGACATGGCTGGTTTTCATAACCATTATAAAAAATAGATGTACTTAGGCTGATATTTATATGTAATTTTGATACAACGTTAGCAGCGTTGTGACTAGTTTGCCAAGGAAAAGCATGAGGCAAGGAAATTTTTCACTATAGATACATAAATCATATGCGTAAATCACACAGAATTTACAATAAACTGGCCAACCAGTTAGCAGCAGAAAGAAATGTCTTCAGGTTTTAGGCATCACCACATTTAAGCTTGTTATCTCCTCTGCATTATCAATAAGAACTCAGTCATCCTCCAGCTTGTCCACGCTCATGGTACTCCCTTTTGGGGAGCTGGGCCGGGCAGAAGGGTGCATGTTCTTTCACGAGAGGTACTTAAGCTGTCCGTAATTCTTCATCCTCTCCATGATTTTCTCACAGCCAAAGTTTCCATATACTCTTTTCTTTTTACTGTACCCGGTGATTGATTCTTTCTGTAATGCATCTTTCATTCACCCAGGCACTTGTAAAAATAATGTACAGTTTGCTCCATGGCATCAATAATAGGAGAACTACTCTTGCTATTTGCTGCCACTGAAGATGCTGCATGTTAGCCAATTCATATGAAATACATTGATAGTAGAGCCATACTAATATAAGGGTTTACATCAGCTTCATGTGTCTTAAGATTTCGAGTTGTGGCCAAAGCAGTAATGATGAAGATTCAGTCAACTCCATGGAGATTATAGGTTTCTGACTTAGCAGGAAACTCTGGAAGCCCCCTAGGGTGCACAGAAGGAGGTTTGCAAATTCCCAAGGGCTTTGGTTCCTGACTTTGTTAAGATACTTAGCGCTCCTGGAGGGGCAATCTTAGGGAAGAAAGAATTGGACAATAAATTATGTTGGCTTCTCTTAGATGTTTTCAGATTGGTCAGAACCAGTGAACCTTAAGTCACCTGCTTAGGATCAGCGGTGCTAAATGTGTTCATTTTCCCTCTGAGTCCTTAAAATTCACGTACCTTCAAATACTGGGGGTAAAAGTAGGGCGTGTTGAATTGCCTTGATTCTAAAGATGATATTAAATTACCCAGGAAGTAAATCTAATTATGTTTCTTCTCATAGTTCTGTCCTCTCTGCTAAACAGCATAAATAAAAGGAGACACTGTGTGCAGTTTGTCTTCTCTTAAAGAGAAAAAAAAAATCTATAAAAAATACAAATTAAAATTATAAAAACTCTTTGCATATTCTGGAAAGTTGACCTAGACCTCATATCAGTCTCTCATTTTTATTTTCTCCACATAGAAATGCAGTGAGGAAGGCAGAGTGGTTAACAGCTCTATTTCTTAGACAAAAAAGATCAGACAGGAAAGGCGTGTAATTTCCCCAAGGACCTGAAGCTTAGAAGTGGAGGAAAGAGATCCAAGTCAAGAAGTCTGATTCCCAGGTCTGGTCTTTTCCCCCAGTAACCTGAGCCTGCTCACTACTCCTTACTGCCCACTGGCTCGACGCAATACTTTGGGACAGGAGATTCATACAAAACTCTATTGGTTTAAGGATAAAGGTACATGACAATTGCAACTTTATTTAAATAATATTAGTCCCTATTTTCATTATATTACTTTGTGTTGACTTGGCTAGTTTACTAAGTTATCAGTGGATTTGTGCTCTTCTGATAATCATAGATTAGTTTGTTGCAATCCAACCCTTCTGCCAAAAACAAGTAGAAACACTGACAAAATAAAAGGAAATATCTGTTTGAAGGCTATGTAGAACTACCAAGACAGGAGAAGCCAAGATTGGGGAGATAACGGAAGTACAGAGAAACAAACTCACCATGAAACTCATTTTCCACTTGAGCCATTTGTAAATTAAAAGGCTAGTTCCCACTGGCTCAGAAGCCAATCAGGTAACTAAAGCTGAGAGATGAAGAAGCTGAGCAGAAATGCCAGTCTCATTGCATTAGAGAGACCAGAAATGGATTTCAGGTCTCAGCAAGAGGAGGCATTCAGTGTTAATCCTGAAGGGCTACATACTATGAGTAAGAATAAACTGAAATGAATCGGTCCTTTAAGAAGAATAAAGTTCAGGCTCTAATTAATCCCTGATCAGTTTTAATTTATGATTGGATTCTAAGTCACTGGGTTCTGAATTTTTTTTAGTGATTTTTATTTTTTTCATTATAGTTGGTTTACAGTGTGCTATCAATTTTCTGCTGTACAGCCAAGTGACCCAGTCTCACACACACACACACACATTCTTTTTCTCACATTATCCTCCATCATGCTCCATCACAAGTGACTAGATATAGTTAGTTCACAAAATCTCAAGGGCAGTTGGTGCTTAATGATGAATTATCTGCTTGTCAAAAGTGAAAATAGATCTTCTCTAAGGGGGATAAATTATCTTTACAATGTTTCAAAATATGTGTGTGGTATTAAATTTAAGATAGAAAACAAAGAAAACAAACAGAAAACTGACAAAGATGCAGGAGAAATCTAGACGTTTTAGTTTATGTTATTAGACTCAAACTTTAAATTACATACCCACATACAAATAATGATCAAGAAATTAGATGACAAAATGGTGATTATCAATAAAGAAACTGAAACCATTAAAGTAAATCTAATGGAAAATATAAAATTAAATATGCTAATTGAATCACTTTGTTGTACTGCAGAAATTAAAGCAATGTTATAAATCAACTATACTTCAATAAATTTTTAATAAAAAATAAAATGAAATATGCTAAAAATATAATTAGGAGCATAGTAGATTGTTTGACAATTAGGATATTGAATTATTAACGTGAAAGACAAGTTAAAAGAAAACATTAAAATTGAGGGGAAATATAGTTAAGTGCATAAGAGATAACCCTTTTATGATGAAAAAGATTTTATATATCTTTAAGTGGAATTTCAGAAGCAGAAAATAAAAAGAATGAAGAAAATCAATATAGAAAAAAACACAAGAATTTTCAAAAACTGATGAGCAATGTACAGAATGAACTAAAAAGATTATGAAGAGAAACATACCCACTGGAGTCAAAATTTTTTAATTTTAGGACATACAAAATCGAAAGAATGGTGGGAGGGGCATAGAAACATTAATGAGGAAAAAAAAGTTTGACAGAACTTAATGCAAACAGTGCAAACCAGATGAAGTGATAATAAAATGATCAACATGTTAGAAGAGAATAAAAGTCAAAGTAGAATTCTATACCTATCTAAAACAGCATTACTTTTTAAAAGGCAAAATAAAGATATTTTCAGACAAACAAAAATTGGTGGAATCTGTAACCTCCACACTGAATAAAATGATCCTGGAAGGGAACACAAAGTTGTAAGGAAGAATTAAGTGCAAGAGGAAGAATTAAATATGTGCGGGGGAAAATCTAAATGAACATTGACTTTTTCAGACAATTATAGTGTTTTACTGAGTTTTAAATAGCTAAAATAATAAAATATATGGCAACAATAGCAAAAAATATGAAAGAAAAGGATATAGAAGTAAAGTGTTCTAAGCTCCTAAAAGTAGTCCAAGTAGGAAGCGTGGATTCAGGTTATAAAGCCTTCAGCAGTACCCCCCAACCAGGGGTGACCTGCCTTCCGGAAGACAGAAATTTCTGTGGACCTCCATGGTAGTCTCAACTGGGGGGGATGGGGGTGCGACCAGTATGTACTGCTTAGAGGCCAGGAATACTGCTAAACAATGTACATTTCAAGAGTCACCCGCATACTCCCGACAAAGAATGTTTCAGCCCAAAATGTCAACAGTGCTGAGACTGAGAACCTTGCTATTTAAGATTAATTAGAGAAAAATCCTGATGAAATTCATGTAGTATCACCGGGCAAGTTTGACCTAGACTTAGACCCAATAGAATGTGTACATTCATGCACCAAGAGACATATATAAGAATGTTCTAGGAGCATTATCTATAACAGAAAAAGGAAATCTGGAGACAACTCAGATGGTCATCAGCAGTACACTTTCTCCATAAAGTATGGTTCATTCATACAGTGGAAAACTCTACAGTGACAAGGATGGACACACAACAAAGTGAACGAACGTAATAAGCACACAAGAAGCAAAGCACACCAGAATACATTGTTCGTGATTGTCCTTATAAATTTTTCAAAAGTCATTAAAGCTTAGCTATGCCATGTGAAGACAGTGTTTGTTTTCCATCTCAAGGAACAGAAAAGAGCTGGTGATGGGGAAGGGCAAATGGGAATCTCTGGTGTGCTGGAAATGCTGTATTTACATGGGAGGGTTCACTCTGTGATTACTGATTAAGTTCAACATCTATGACTTCTGCACTGCTCTATACATATGGTAAATTTTGATAAAAAAGAAAGAAGGAAAATATGTCTTTAAAATATCACTAATTGGAGTTCCCGTCGTAGCTCAGCAGAAACGAATCCGACTAGGAAACATGAGGCTGCGGGTTCGATCCCTGGCCTCGCTCAGTGGGTTAAGGATCCGGCGTGGCCATGAGCTGTGGTGTAGGTTGCAGACGCGGCTTGGATCTGGCATTGCTGTGGCTGTGGTATAGTCCGGCTGCAACTCCAATTAGACCCCTAGCCTGGGAATCTCCACATGCCACAGGTGCAGCCCTAAAATGACAAAAGGCAAATACAATTAAATTAAAAAACATCACTAATTACTAGAGCAATGCAGATCAAAACTACAATGAGATACCACCTGACACTGATCAGAATGGCCATTATTCAAAAAGTCTACAAATAACAAATACTGGAGAAAGTGTGAAGAAAAAGGAACCTTCCTACACTGTTGGTGGGAATGCAAATTGGTACAGCCACTATGGAGAACAGTGTGGAGTTTCCTCAGAAAACTATCATATGATCCAGTGATCCCAATGCTGGGCATATATATGGACAAAACTATAATTCAAAAGGTGCAGGCACCCCTGTGTTCATTGCAGCACTATTCACAATAGCCAAGACACGGAAACAACCAAAATGCCCATCAAAAGATGAATAGACTAAGAAGATATACAGTGGACTACTACTCATCTGTTAGAAAGAATGAAATAATGCCATTTGCAGCAACATGGATGCAACTAGAGATTCTACTGCTAAGTGAAGCAAGTCAGAAAGAGAAAGACAAATACCCTATGACATCACTTATACACAGAATATAAAATATGGCTCAAATGAACTTATCTACAAAACAGAAACGGACTCACAGACGTAGAGAACAGCCTTGTGCCTGCCAAAGTGGAGGGGGGAGGGGATGACCGGGAGTTTGATGTTGGCAGATGCAAACATTTAGAGTGAATAACAATAAGTTCCTGCTGAACAGCACAAGGAGCTAGATCCAGTCTCTTGCGATAGAACTTGGTGGCTGACAATATGAGAAAGGGAGCGTATGTATGAAAAACTGCGTCACTTTGTTGTACAGCAGACACTGGCAGGCAATGTAAATCAACTATACTTTAATAAATACATTTTAAAAACAAGCAAGTGATAATAATCTGTGGCCCCTGACTCTCAGGATAATAATACATGATGTCTTTTTCCAAAAGGCACCAGTCTTTGTGCCAGGCTGGAAACTGCTGATCTGAAATATCTGCTTTTGCTGACTCCTGAAAGTTTGCCTGTCTTTCCCCAGTGCTGAGCTGTTTCTTTTGACTGAGGCGCTAGAGGGAATAAGGAGAGGACGGCGGGCAGCGTGAGGACCATGTGGGACTGAATAAACGGGAGCTGCGGAGGAAGCCTCCCAGCTGGCTGGACTGGAGCCGTGTTTACAGAGCAGTTGAGTTAGAGTGCATTGGGTTATATTAATTAAAATGCCTCAAATTAATCTGTAAATTAGAGTAGTATTACTTACATTCACAACCATCCTAGCATTATTCAAAGTTTACTGCAACATGATCCGAAGTGTCAGATTTGGTTGAAATGAGTTTACAGCTCACTAGCAAAAGATCCATCAATCGATTGAGATTGTTTTCTCCGGCATAATATAAAATAGAGAATACATTCAAGTTCTAGCACTTCTGACTAGAATATTGTGAGTAATACTTTCATAAAGTTAGCTTTTCTTTATTCTTTTGAACGTCCTTCTCTCTGCTATTTTCAGTATGGAAATATGTGGAATAAAAATGACTGAAAAGCTCTTCCTCCAAATCGAAAGTAGGGATTGAACAATATTATTGCGCATTGATGCTTTTGTTCATCTTTTGGTCTCGTATCTATTTGTCTTATGAAACTCCTGGGCTTTGTGAATCAAAAGTCAAACTTTACCAGAGTCTTATGAAAATAGTATGTGGGAAAAGGTATAACTGGTTACATAGACGCTACATGGTATTCAGAGGGTATTTTCTATCTTATTTCAAAATCATCACAAAAACTCTGTGAACTTATATAAATGGTTTATTTTAGAATCAAGACAGCAAATATGTAGGCGATGTTATCTTTAGATTAAAATAAACATCCCAGATTGAAATGAGAATGTATTCCTATCCAATCCAGTTGAGTCTCTAAACTACAACCAATTCACTTTTCCTTTCTCTAAGGATTATTTCAAATATTTCCCCTTCTCCTAAAACTCTGCTTCTACAGCAGATCTTCTTTCTCATCTCTGGGAATTTATCCATTGCCTGATGCACATCAGATTTGTTATCGCCATTTCCACACAAAATGGCTTTCACTTGTATTCGTCATTTCTTCCTCCCCTTCTGTCCTTGGGAACAGGTGCTCCTGCATTAAGCCAAGATACCCATGGACTCATCCAAACAGCCTCCTCCTCAACTCTCAGCGGCTCTGATCTAGCAACTATCTTCTTTCTGCTCTGTAATCAACAGCATTTTCAAGTGTTCAAGAATCCCCTATTCAAAAAAAAAAAAAATGCCTTTGGCCCTGTATATTCCTCCAGTTACCCACATATGTCTCATTTCCCACCAAAAACAAAGGTTTGCTACATGGTCCTCTCATTTCTTCACCACTCCTCTCCAACAGAATCACAACTCTCATTTCTCCCGTCATGTAGTTCACACCAACATACGTAAGACGCTAGTGACTCCAGGGAGCTGGACCTGCGAATGCGTCCTACCTCCGCTCCCTCCAGCACAACTGGGTCCTTCTCTCCTAACAGCAGCATTGTTGGAACCAGAAGCCTAGCAAGGAACACCACCGAAATGGGAGTCAGCTTCACCTTTCCCGCTCACCAGCTACTCCTGGTAGAATTGTGCTGCTTCACAGGTGGGTTAAGTGCCGAGCATCTTGACAAGGCTTTCAAAATAACTTGGCTATTATCTTTGAGAATGGTGTGTCAGTTTGCAATTCTATGAGAAGTTCATGGAAGGGCTGGATGTGACAACAGTGGGATTTAGTTTCATCCCCCCCCCCCTTTTTTTTTGTCTTGGCCAAGGTGGTGAGTTAGAAACTGTATTTTATATTTTCGAACTCAAACAAGAGTGGAATCGTTTTCCACGTGACTTTTGGCCTTTTGTATATTTGGAGGTATGCATGTTTATCTTTGGCCCATTTGCTTATTATTATGTCTACTTCCTGATGGCTTGTAAACTCTCAAATCTAATATGATAGGATGCTTTGAAATAAGTTTTGACCCATAAAATACAAATTATACATTAACTCTACATACATGGATACAGAATAAAATCTGTGTATACGCAAAATAAAATTAGCCCAGTGTGTGATACAAAAATCAAACACTGTCATTAATAAAGTATTGGCATCGAGGTAGATCCAGATGTGGGGCTACATGAGCAGTAATAGGGCTGCCTCCTTATCTCAACCGGACCTCCTCCTAAAGCCGGGCTGGACCTGCCTGCTGGCACCCGGATTCCCTCAGGCCCAGCCTGGGACCCAAGGATCCACTTTCCCACTGAGCCTGTGGCTCAGTCCCTGCACAGCCACGTGTGGCCCTGGCCTGACAGACCCCCAGACTCCCCACTCTCCCAATTACAAGTAAATGCACCCTTCGTAGGGGTCCCCCCCTTCCCGTGCTGGGGTCCCGCCCACGGGGTCTCTGGGACTCTTGGAGAGAAAGAGGTTTCCTGGGACCGAGTGCTTTCACTGAGTCCTCGCTGTGTTAGGAGGAAGAAAGCATCCTGGAGGAGCAGAAATCCCAGACGTACCTTCTCTCTGAAATTCCTTTCTGTACCTTCAATGCAAAGAGGAAACCCACTATGAGCAAGGAAACCTAAGCTTCTATTTGGGATTATTATCTGCCCAAGATGTCTCATTTTTGTGAGGCAAATGCCACCTGCAATTCGTGGCTAGGGGTATGCAGTATTTGTTCAAAGTCCCCCAAACGCCTGTCTGGGTTTGCAGTGTTCCAAAAGGAAAAAAGGAGAGAAACAAAATTGCCACTTGGCAGCCTTAGTTCCCCCCCTTGCATCCCCACACATGATCCTTAGAGAAAAGGAGGCAAGTATGAATAAAAAGGAGAGGCCGCGTGGTGAAAGAGGACCCGTGTCTGATTAGTGTTGCTTGGGAGATGGTAACATTTGCTTAACTCATTCGATTACAGACGCCACTCTGATTGGTTCCTGTGTGACAGCATGCAGGACACTGATAAAAAAGGTTTGGTTGATGAGTTAAGGTATTAAGCATTTATAACAGTTTACCTTCATACAGATCAATTCATACTGACTTCTCATGAAGTCTGATTATCTATATCAAATTGAGGAAGAAATTTTATAATCATGCAGTTACTGTCAAAGGTGATAACTGCCAAAATGGATAATTCAGGTAAAAATGGCCTTCATTTCATGCCTCAGTTATCGATGTTCACGGATCTTTGCAATTTTCCGTTAAGATGACAAAATAGACACATCACCCAATCCAGTCATTTGACAATAAAGTTAACTACCAAGAATGCTAGTTCTTCCTCTTTGGGGCACCCCAATTGTTTTTTTATTTTTGGAGAAAAGTTTACTGCTTTCTTCCAAAGTCTCTTTCCTTTTATCATGCTTGTAATCATAATAACCACTAAAACAGGCTGAGAATATTGGAACAATTTAAAGTAAGATGAATATCTGCATGTGTGTTTGTGTGAAATATGAAAAGTTAAATATAAATGGGGTGAGTCAAAGGAAAAATAAGCAGATAGTGACCATCTTATATTTGTCTAGCTCTGTGTTTCTTCCTGTTTTATCATCTAACAAGTGCCTGTGGTTACTTCTACTTGCTGTCTTTCATGATGATTGCTAAAGATGTGTGGAATTTTACTTTCCTCATAATATTTTGCAACTTGTATCAGTTTTCTTCTACAGCAAGTAATATACGATTGAATAAAGAGAAGAAACTAAGTACTTTTCCTCCACAGGCACATGAAGGGTAGAGGTATACATTCTGAATGGGAAGATGGTCTCCAGATTGAAGTTTGGAACCAAGTTCCTCCTGCCTTCCTGGTCTGCCATCCTTAATGTCTGACTTTTATCCTCGTGTTCACAGAATGGCTGCTGTGCCTCTAGGCATCACATTTGTATTCCATGTATTCCAGGAAGCACAAAAGTGGGGGTGGGGGGATGAGAATGTGCCAGCTGAGCCTGATACTCTTATTTAAAAAAGGGGGGGGGGGAGCTTCCTCAGAAACCCCGCTCCCAAGTTTGTATTATTTCTTATTGGACAGAATTATGTCACAAGGTCACCACTAGCTAGAAGGGAGTCTGGAAAACTGAGATTTTTAGCTGCACACTTGGCTACCCAAACCATATGGAGGTTTGCTTAGAAAGAGAAGAGCTGTAATAAATGTGGGTAGACAACTTCCAGTGTTTTCTACAGTTCCCGCTGTGGTTAGTGTATAGTTGTTACGCAGACATTTTAGGTGTAATAATTAACACTCAGAAGTTCCCGTTGTGGCTCAGTGGTAACAAACCCGACCAGTATCTCATGTATGCGGGTTCGATCCCTGGCCTTGCTCAGTGGGGTAAGGATCCGGCATTGCTGTGAGCTGAGGTGTAAGCTGCAGACACGGCTTGGATCCCAAGTTGCTGTGGCTGTGGTGTAGGCCAGACGCTACAGCTCCAATTCAACCCCTAGCCTGTGAACTACCATATGCCACGGGTGCGGCCCTAAAAAGCAAAAAAAAAAAAATTAACACTGGACATGAGGTAGAGAGTGTAAGACTCGTAACATTGTGGCCCGAGAGGAGGAAGCTGTGATCGATCCAGAAGAGAATGGTTATTAACAGGCTGAGTGTGGAAGTGCTCCTGGGATCATCACATGAGCCCCTGAGAAAGGCTCTACTACTGTTGATGGCGGTGCTGGTACTTGTCCACTGGGTATTACGGGACTAGAGAAAGTGGGCTGGAGGGTGGCGGCGGCGGTGGGGGTGCGGTGAGCTGAGAGAAGGGGCAAGAGCTGCAACGTGGAGGGAAGTGACCTGCAGAAACCATGGCGAAGCCTCACTCTGGCCCTTGGCTTCAGCCCTCTCGCCATCATCTCCCTGATGTCCATCACAAGAACGTCCACTTTCCTGAAGGCCTATAAGCAGAACAATGTCTAATTTCCCCCCAGGACAGGGAACACTCCAGGGAGGCTAGTGATATTTATTATAAACAAAAAATTTCTCTGACACGTGCAGGAATGAAGTTAGATTTTTTTTTTTAATCCTGTGGCAGGGGCTGTGTTGGGTTCTTTCTCTGCAGTGTTTTACCTAACCCTTGCAAAAACCTTTCAAGTAAGAATTATTAGCATTGTTTTATACATCTGTCCCCTGGACTGGGCAGATCTGCTGACTCACACCCACTTGTCTATAGCATTGTATTATTCAGGGTTCTTCAGAGAAATAGAACCACTAGGAGATATTCGTGTGTGTGTGTGTGTGTGTGTGTGTGTGTGTGCGCACGCGTGCGCGTTCGCGCGCGCAAATACATATGTGTGTGTAGAACCATCCAGAAAGCAGGGAAAGGGAGAACTGGAGAGACAGAAGTACCAGCTAATCAGATTAGAACCCCCTGATCCAGCCATGCATGAACTAGATTTCTGCTCTGGGAGCTGTTAAATTCTCATTTTACATTAAGCTAGTTTGTGTTGGGTTTCTATTTGGAAAAAATCTTTGCAACTACATTTAATAAGCATCTCTTCTTCCCCAGTCGCCAATTGGATAACCAGCTGTACACGTTTCTCTGAGGGGTTCTCCTTTCAGCATACGTGAGCCATCCCCAGTGTGGAAGGAGAAAGAACAAGTGCAGAGCAGCTGCCACGCAAAATGAAACGTGAACTGGAGTTCCCTTGTGGTGCAGCAGGTTAAGGATCTCGCACTGGCACTGAAGCCACTCAGCGCGCTGCTGTGGCTGCAGGTTCGATCCCTGGCTCAGGAACTTCCACATGCTGTGGTGTGGCAAAAAAAAAAAAGCATGAATATGCCAACACAGTTTCTAGCCATGTGAGGACTGTCGCTGCCAGGGCCTGCATATGTAATTTTGAAGTCATGATTTAGAAAAACGAGATTTGTACTTTGATTTTTTTTTTTTTTTTTTTTTTTTTTGCTTTTTATGGCCACACCTGCAGTGTATGGAAGTTCCCAGGCTAGGGGTCGAACTGGAGCTGCAGCCGCCAGTCTACACCACAGCCACCACAATGGGGGATCCAAGGCGCATCTGTGACCTACACTGCAGCTCACGACAACCCTGCATTCTCAACTCACCGCGCAAGGCCAGGGATTGGACCCACATCCTCATGGATACTAGTCGGATTCTTAACCTGCTGAGCCACAACAGGAACTCCCGGATTCGTACTCTTTCGATGTAGAAAACGAACCTGCTCACTTTCTCTTCATCCCATTTGGTGTGGGAGGGCTTTGCCAACGTAAAACAAAGGAGGAGTCATGGAAGAAGGGCTGCTCTTCTCAGGTCATGTTAAATTATTTTGCACTAAGAAAATGTAGGCAGCTTCAGTCTGTGCTCATGCACGTAACCTTTCCTCCACACAGAGGCCCTGGCGGGATGGGTCACGTGGCCTCTCGAGTCCCGCCCAGCACCGCTGTGACAATGGCGCCCAGAAGGGAGCACTTTCCTTCCCCCTTGGCTCCCTGAGAAGCACCCCGCTTCCCATCCCTTGGTGAGAATTCTCTCCGCTTTCTCAGTGTGTTCTTTCATGCAGTCACTTTGAAATAGAATGGATTCTCTCTTTTAAAATATCCATTTAAGGAAAAAAATAAAAATCCATTTAAGGAAAAAAATATCCATTTAAGGAAAAAAATAAAAATCATTTAAGGAAAAAAATATCCATTTAAGGAAAAAAATAAAAATCATTTAAGGAAAAAAATATCCATTTAAGGAAAAAAATAAAAATCATTTGAAATTAAAAACTAAATAAAAAATAAAATGAAACTCTGTAATTGCTGGAACTCACTGGCCATGTTTCATGTTGACAAGAAAATCACCTGATTAAATGATATACCTAGTCCGTGGTCCGCATGCACACAGCCAGATTTGCTCTTCAGAAAGTAATTTAGTAACGTACATTGAGGACAAGCGAATTTACCCATCTAGAAATAGATGTGGCATTCTTTTATTCCTTGACTAATTTTCAGAGATTATTATCCTGTGTCCCAGAATTTTAAATCTGCCTAAAGAAGGGAAAGCTTAAATTCCTCTTAGTCATCTCAGATTTTTCACCCTGTGCCCCAGCCTGTCTTTCTGAGAAGACATCACCTCCCCTGAACAGACTTTCCTCCGCTGGCACTTAGGATTTCCCACACCCAGAAGTCACAGCTAAGTTACAGGCCGTTTGGTTTTCATTTCTACCTAGTTCTGTGCCAGATGTTTAGGGACCATTTAACTAAATCACTGGTGAAATTATCAACCTTAAATCAACACTCTGAGAGTCAATTATTAAAAGCACATTCAGTGATTAGTTTTGTCTTCTCTTTCTCCTGGCTTCAAGAAGTAGAAAAGGCTTGGGTACTGGATTAAACAATAATCAGGTTTGCCTTTGACCTTCTTCCCCAAGGCAAGGAGTCATGTGGCTAGTCAGGGGTCATACGGACTGAGCAGGAAGGGTGATCGCTTTGGCACAGGTGAAAACAACCACGTTCAGAATGGACAGAGTCACACTCGGAGAGGCATCTGGAATGTGTGGGTTGGGGTCTTATTTGCCTGTGGTCTTGAGGAATCGCAGAGAACCCCAAGCGGATTCGTGCTTGTGCCTCTGTCAGCAATGGCGGCCAAAGACATAGTCGCGGAGTCTCTGTCGATTATTTTTGGAAAAGCATGTGGGATCCATGAGATTGCTAAAGCATAGAAAAAAAAAAAACACTCTTTTTTTTTTTCTTTTGAAAAAAAAATGGCTAAAAGGAAAACCTCAGAAAGTCTGGGCATAGATAGTCAAAGTCAACACTTAAAAATACTGGAATGATTGCCCAAGAATCAATTCGTACCCACTTTCGCAGTCTTATGGGATTCTGTGGAGACATCTGTGGAGCTGTGCGAGGAATTTATTCAGAAAGACCAAGCCAATTTACTCCAGCTATTATGACAAGCCTGAAAGTTAAGGGGGAAGCGGCAGACGGGGCCAGTCTGCTGCAAAATTCATTACGCCCTCCTGTGACTCTCGCTCAGACAGAAACTTAGGAAGCGTGGCCCTTGAGCTTTTGGGAGAGAAACACAAATTCACTGTAAGGTTAGCCAGCACAGTAAGCCAGTAAGCTAGGGCTGTAACCAGCCACCATCCCCATCCACTACTCACTAAGAAAATCCACGCTGGGCAAAGTGAGACAAACTTCAGGAGAGGCTCTCAAGATGACTGTAATAAGATTAAACATTGCACTGTATTCCTATAACACTGTTGGAACTTTGCCTACCAAGGCCTTAATCCCTTAGTCATTGTACTTCATCTAATATTGAATCCGATAGTCCAATAATATGGTTATACTTATTATTAGTGATAATATTGAGGGAATACTGTTACCTACATGCCACTCCACCTGCAACTGAACCTCAATAATGATGTCCTCACAATTTCGGATTTTGCAGAGGAAGGATCTGAGTCTTCATCAGTTCAAGTAAAATGTCCAAAATACACACAGTGATCAATGAGTTAAAAAAAAAAAAAGAAATACACCCAGTGAGTGGCAAAGGCTTTGAGCCAAGCTCTGCACACCTGTGCACCCTCTCTCCCCAACCCCCATGCTTATTACCTGGGATTTAAACTTTGAGAGGATCTTGAGAGCAAGGTCACTAATTCCACCTCCACTGGAGGCTTGACTTGTGTAGTCACAGAAAATCCTCCCTCTGAGAGTGTCATTCTCCCAAGATGTTTAAATCAACTCCTGTAGCCTGAAATACCTGTCCCCAGGGCCAGGCAGGGAAACTGAATGCGTGATTTCTCTGAGGACAGGAAGATAGATTTGCAAATATCTCCTCTCATTTGGTAAGCTGTCCTTTTGTTTTGCAGATAGTTTTCCTTTGCTATGCAGAAGCTTTTTAGTTGGATGTAATCCCACTTTGCTTATTTTTTCTTTTGATTTCCCTTGCCTGAGGAGACATATCTAGAAAGGTATCTCTTAAGATTGAGGTTCAAAGAACGTACTGCCTCCGTTATCTTCTAGGAGTTTTATGGCTTCTAGTCTTATATTTGAGTCGTTAATCCGTTTTGAGTCAGTTTTTGTGCGTCCTTGTAATGTAGTGGTCTGGTTTCATTTTTTTGCATGTAGCTGTCCAGTTTTCCCAACACTGTTTATTGAAGAGGCTCTTCTTTTTTCCCTTGACTGTTCTTTACTCTTTTTGTTATAAATTAATTTCCTATATGCATGGGCTTATATCTGGAATAAAAAAGATGTGGTGCATATGTGTATATGTGTGTGTGTGTGTGAGGGTGTGTGTGTGTGCATTTAATGGGATATAGTCCTCAGCCGTAAAAGCCATGAAATCTTGCCATTTGCTGCAGAGTAGACGGATCTTGAGAGAACTGCACTAAGTAAATGAAGTCAGAGGGAGAGAAACAGGTGCCATATGATTTCACTTTTATGTGTAATATAAGAAACTAATAAACCCAAAACCAAAATGAAGGAAGAAACCAAACAGAAACAAACCGCTATGTACAGAGAACACAGTAGGGTTACCAGAGGGGGAAGGGTGGGGGAAGGATAAAATGGGTAAAAGAAATCAACCGTGTGGTGCCAGATGGAAAATCAAATTTGGGAGGAAGCCACCTTGTAGGGTAAAATTCATTGTGACCTAATAGAAATTCATTTTCTAAAAATTAAAAATAAACATTTTGCATATTAACATCAGATTCCTGTCTTTCATGATTTCTTTTTCAGGCCTGCACTCATGGCATATGGAGGTTCCCAGGCCCGTGGTCTAATCGAGCTGTAGCCACTGGCCTACACCACGGCCACAGCAACTCTGGATCCGAGCTGCGTCTGTGACCTACACCACAGTTCACAACAACACCAGTCCTTAACCCACTGAGTGAGGCCAGGGATCAAACCCGCATCCTCATGGATGCTAGTCAGATTTGTTTCTGCTGAGCTATGACAGGAACTCCTTCATGATTGTTTATCTTCTCTTTGGTAAAATTTGAATCATGTTATTTAGCCTTCAGTAATTATGCTGTAACTATTGAAACTGAATTCAAGTAAATTATCAATGTAATGATGGCACTAAAATCATGTGGTTATTCATTTACACTAAAGTGAATGAACGTGTAAGTGTGAGTGTTTATGTGTTGCATGTGTGTGGGTTTGGCTATTTTATTACACCTATGTTATCAAAAACAAAGAAGCGAAATTTTTAGAATGAACAAGTGGATTGCCATTTATGACACACTAGACTATGATTACTTCTGATTTACATGCCGCAAAGCAGCCCCTATCTTAACTTGCACTGTTATGCTATTCGATAGCCAATATCCAAACCAAAAAATCAGTTGGCCAACACTTGAAGACATTAATTATATCAGTCTCCAATTTACTTAACAAAAGAGTTTTGCTAATAAAATATTACCAAATCTTCTGGTCCTTTAATCTGTGGATGCATTCACATAACAACAGGAGGAAGATATTTCCTCACAAATTTAATCAATTTTTCAGGTTCTCCTCAAAGTTTCCTTGTCCCTGTATTACTAAAGGGAATAATATTTCTGTTAAGATTAGACTTCTAGTCAAAAGAGAAGAATACCACCAAAGTACTCTGTCCTCCACTCAAAAATACAGAAAAAAAAAAAAAAATGGAAACATACACCCAGACATTCTCCAGTATTGGTTAAAAAAAAAATTAAGGAAATGTGTCTTTGGATATTTCTAAATATTCAAAGGGAGTCAAATATTTAGATTTCTGAATATTCTCGAAATAAAAGAAGCAGTGGGGGCTCAAATTTAATGTGTTCAGAAAAACAGCAATTAAACACAGTGTGTATGTTCTTGCTCACAAAATCACTCCTGGTATGAAGTGAGGCCTAAGTCTGAGTTCTTTTCTTATAAGCAGAATCTGCACTTGTCCTGGGAACCCAGCTGCCGTGTCGTACGGAAGCCCAAGGTACCCCACACGGAGACCGCAAGGAGGGTTTCCCCTTTAGTGGAATTCCAGACCCAGCTGAAAACCAGCATAAACCAGCCAGCTGGCGAGTGAATGAATTCTCAGATCTCCAGACTCTGGGTCTTCCACACGAAGACCTGGATATTGTGGGGCACAGCCCAGTCGTCGCTGATGGTCCCTGTTTGAATTCCAGACGCACAGAATCTCTGGTTGCAATAAATATCTGCTTTACACTGCTAAGTTTTAGAGTATTGGTTACATAGCTTTAGTATCCACAATTTTTCTCTTTATAATTTACCAAATATTGATGATTTTAGCAGAGCTCAGGACAAGAATGTGATTTATTTTCTCCCAACGCTTCCTTTTCATTAGAGAAAAACGCAGGTAGATACACCCCATGCATGCTCTGCTGACCTTGTCCTTTTGGTGGCTTTTGTCAATACATATTTGCTATTTAAATTTATGTAAATGGAGTTCCCTTCGTGGCTCAGTGGTTAACGAATCTGACTAGGAACCATGAGGTTGCGTGTTTGATCCCTGGCCTTGCTCAGTGGGTTAAGGATCCAGCGTTGCCGTGAGCTGTGGTGTAGGTTGCAGACGCGGCTCGGATCCCATGTTGCTGTGGCTGTGGCGAAGGCCGGCAGCTACAGCTCCTGTTAGACCCCTAGCCTGGGAACCTCCATATGCCATGGGTGCGGCTCTACATAAAGGCAAAAAAAAGACAAAAATAAATAAATAAATAAATTTATGTAAATAAATTGTACACATTTTCCATATCCAGAGTTTCTCAGGATATTTTTTCATTGAGATTCATTGTATCTCTTAGATGCAAGTGAGGTGGGGGGGGGCTGTTTTTCTCATACCTGTTCCCATATCCTCCCCAAGTCCAAGGTTTAATTAGACTCTGCTTTCTGTATAAGAACACGATACTCACAACACTTATGCTCTACTTCAATCCACACATAACAATTTTGTCTTCAAAATAAAGTTCTAAGACTAGATCTAAGTAATTTCCACATCAGCCAGGAATTAGAAAGCAAGTAGAAAATGAACTCAAGTCTGAATACATAATCTTCTCTATTTATTGGAAAGTTGGCTTTTGTGTAAATTCTATTATGTAAAAACATATTAGAGGCTATTCTTTCCCTTATTTCTTTGCATGAATTAATATTATTGGAGTCATATGGCACTTTTAAAACTATGACCTTTTTCCTGAAGCCAGTATTACCAAAGCAGTCATCTAAATGGCAATCAAGCTGAAATTACTACGGTTACTTCTTAGCTGCTGTTCTTGGCTGTATCTTTTTTAGTATTTTCACTAGATTTCTAATTCACTAACTTCACATAACATGTGGATTTGATGTTCTCACTTGAGCTGTCAAGTATACATTTTCATAGATTTTAACACGAGACACAGACTCTTTCAGAGTAGACCTCAGGAGGTAAATTTCAGTGCTGTGCTGAAATTACGGTGCTTATGGGTTGCTGCTGAAGACAATTTAATTTCGCTGTGTCTTAATTTACTGGAAACAGTGATATAAAATAAGATCTGGTTGAACACCTGGGGTGTCTAATCAGGATGATGAAGATGGAGTGAGAGTCAAGACGTCCTTGGTGTTGACAAAACCTGGACATTTAATTCCCCACAATAAGTTTTCTCTAACACTTAACAGTGTCCTTCCGATTGTGAATAATTATGCTGTTACTTTGCATGTGGGGAAAAATATGTGTTCATCTCATAAGTTGCACAGCTCAAGGTTAAGGAAGTTCTCCCCTCTTGACAAGCAAACTAAATTTTTCTCCAATCTATTATGCTTTGAATTTGTTTATTTGCTCTCCTTTTTCTTTTTCTTCGATTAGACAAAAATCTGGAGACTCAAGCTAACCTGACGTCATGCCACTTTATTTATGGAACGACGGGACACTGCCCACTACTCATCACGTCACTGGCAATTCAGTCCCATGTGTCTTCCATGAGCCACGTTAGAGCAGTTACAGCAAATCATCAACTTACACATCCTGTATGGTTCAAAGTAGGTGGAGGTAGGAATTTGGCTTGTTTGTCTTTTCAGGGCCACACTCGCGGAATATGGAAGTTTCCAGACTAGGGGTCGAAATGGGGCTGCAGCTGCTGGCCGACACCACAGCCGGAGCAACGCCGATCCGAGCGGCATCTGCAACCTACACCACAGGTGAAGGCAACACTGGATCCTTAACCCAGTGAGCAAGGCCATGGATCAAACCTGCGTCCTCATGGATGCTAGCCAGGTTCATTACTGCTGAGCCATGACAGGAACTCCAGGAATCCTTATAATCAGATTTCAGCACACTGAATGGTCCGTTATTACAATGGAAAGGATGACTATTCTATTATTTTATTTGTCTATTTAAAAAATTTTTAATCTAGCTTTCAGAGAACACCTGCTGTGTCTTTTATTAGACACATTAGATGTGAAGGACATAGATAAAATCCTTTCATTCAGAAAAATGGAGTGTTTGCATCTACCAACCCCAAACTTGCAAACTATTACGTTTAGAATATATAAGCAATGAGGTCCTACCGTACAGCACAGGGAACTATATCCAATCTCTTTGTGATAGACCTCGGTAGAAGATAATATAAGAAAAAAATATATATATATTCGTATATATATATATATATGATTGGATCACTATGCTGTGCAGTGGAAATTGACACAACTCTGTAAATCAACTATACTTTAATACAAAATAAAAAAAATTTTAAAAACGAAGTGTTACAGCAATGGCTCAGGTCAGTTCTGTGGCACACGGGTCTGACCCCTGGCCTCGGGGCTGCGTGCCACAGGTGCAGACAAAAAAGGAGAAAACGAAACAGTGTAAAGGAGAAAAAAGTAGATGTTAGCCAGAGAAAAAACAATCCGATCTGCCTTGTGCCCTTTCTTTAGTTGCCACTTCCATTTTTCTGAGTTCTGTGGTACTGTCTATCCTTGTTATCATCCAACACCATGGGCATCATAATGGATATGGGATAATGAGCATATCCCATGATATGCTCGATGATAATGAGCATCGAAAAAGTTTGGGGAAAGGATTATTTTTGGTTGAAGATGAAAAAAAGCCAAATTAAGGACACTGTTTTAAAATCCGGCTTTACATTTAAAAATCTTAAATTTTTAAATCTCTTAAATCAATGAAAACATACCCCCTAATTTTAAGAATTCAATGCTCACTTTCTTCAGGGTGTCCTGATTCACAGTCTCATACAAGACTTTCATGCGGGCAATGATTTCTGGGTGAGGGATGACATTTAAGTGAAGCCATGATTTTCGTGAGATGATTTCGTGTTTGAAATTGAAACGAGCGGGTGAAACTTTTTTCCTTATTTGAGTTGCAGAACGCATGTCAGTAGCCCCTTCTATTAAGTTAGTCTCCTCTAATAAGCTGCTCAGACCACTTTGTTGAAATCAAAAAGCATGAAGAAAGGGTCTTCCTTCTTTCTTTCTACGTAACCCAGTGGGAAGCTGCTCACCCCTCCTCTGAATTAAGCTCTCACTTGTTACCACTCTTATGGAGCTTATCAATGTCTGCTTGTGTTATAGCATAAACACATAATAAAGTATGAGCTTCTGGGGGGCAGAGTCTGTGATTATCTTGGACCCTGCTTCCCCTGCAGGTGTCTTTCCTCAGTGGCTCTTTGAAGGGATTAATTCCAGAATCCTCGGGGATGCTTTAAACTCCATCCCCATCCTCCACCTCCCGATGAACAGTTTACTTACATTTAAGATATATTTTTTTCCCCGAATGTGAAAAAATGCTGTTATGTCTACTCATCACAATACACAACTCTGCTGGGCAGATCTGTCTGCTTTTTTGATAAAATATACTCGGCTCAGTCTACAGGGTTTTATTGATGCCCTCTCTAGTTCGGCACTGCTGGTTTTGTCTAACAACCCAAACCCACACCAAGTGCAGCAAACTCCACTAACATGTGCAGGACCCAAGAAGACAAGTGTGTTGATAAGTTTCCTTAATCCAGCTGGGAGATCCGTCCGGTCTGCGGGCAACTAGGAAAAGAATGATGACAGCCCCAAGCATGGGTCCTGGGCGTCTGTGGCTTCATGTAGCCCAGGTTACTTCATGCCCTTTGCCTGGCTGAACTGAGATGGGGGACCTCAGGGACCAGAGGGACAGTGATGGGAGGGATCCAGCCTGCATAGACCCTTCCACAAAGGCTGCCACAGCCTGTGTTAGGACAGGTGATATCGGATCTGACTTGTTTCATTGATTTTGTAATGCTAGATTTATTTGGTTATTCTACAATCCGTTTAAAAATAATAGGTCCTTGAATAAAGAAATCTGACCTTTTCTGGGGCGGTGCAGTACTCGGTAAATACTGCCGTACATAAACTTCTGCCCCTTCTGCTGCTTGCCTCACTTTTACTTTTTGTTCCTCTCTCTCTCTCTCTGCCACGTCTTGTCTGGTGCGTTTCCATTTTGCTCTGTGATATGTCTGTTGAGTGTATACGAGTTTGTCCCAAAAGGGCAGATGGAGGCCTGGGCCAGATCAGACTCCAGTCAAGTGACTCCCATAGGCCGGTGTCTGGAGGTCTGTAAGGATGACTGTGCCAGGGAGCTGGGCACTTGGGTGTCCTCTTCCCCCCGCACCACCAAGGCCACGGGAGGATGGCCTCGTCTTACCAAACCCTGAACAGAAGAGCACTTGCTAACTACATGTTCGGAGGCCCGTCTGCCAGGTTGTGTATATCACATGGCTTTTTCCTGGCCTGTCTTCTTCGAAGACCCGAGACAGCCTTCATCAGTTTAGATGTCGGCGGTCTACAGCCTCAGCCATGCTTGCCAGGAGACTTTCTTCCTCAGAACCACAACCTCCTCCAACAGAACCCTCATCTCCTGTACCGGTCCTCTCAAAGTAATTCCTGTGAACACTCTGAAGGTGGCCTTAGACCTGCAATAGCTGTGATGGAGATGTTCTGGTACATAAAAGACATATTTAAGAGGAACTCTAGAAAATAAGCAACAAATTAAGCATAGTACGGTCAGATTTCTTTAACTGGATGTGGAAGCATTAACCGAAAAAAAAAAAAAAAAGGCTCCAGGAGAGCCTCCTTTAAAGATTCTGTATAAAACCCAAGGAAGTAACTTCACCGCCACTCAAACCTTCTGAAACCTACACTCTCGCAGCTCTCTGTACCCGGATTTGTTTTCTGCACTCACACATACCAAGCCCATTCCTTCCGCTTTTCACCTGATCTTCTTCTTCTTCTTTTTTTTTTTCTCTTGCTTTTTAGGGCTGCACCCGCGGCATATGGAGGTTCCCAGGCTAGGGGTCAATTCAGAGATACAGCTGCCGGCTTACGCCACAGCCACAGCAACGCCAGATCAGAGCCGCATCTGCAAACTACACCATAGCTCACGGCACACCGGATCCTAAACCCACTGAGTGAGGCCAGGGGTCGAACCCACAACCTCATGGTTCCTAGTCAGATTCGTTAACCACTGTGACACAACGGGAACTCCTCACCTGATCTTCTTTAAGTGCTATATTTTACTCAAGATTAACTCGTATAAAATTTTTAAATGGGAAAAAAAATCACATTGAACAATTTCCTCTTGAAATTTCTAGATCCGTAGAAGATGAGTTTAAACCCTGATCACGAGATGAATTGAGGATTTTAAAAGTATTTCCCTACTCTTTAAAAAGTATTTATGCCTATTTCATGAAGGTAGGAATCAGTGACAGAATTAAGATTTTGTTAGACTGTTGTTGCCCTGGATTATCATTTTTGTACCAACTAGTTCATTTCATTGCTAGGCCCATAGAGGGGAGATATTTAACACATCACTGTGGGAAATTCCAGGAGAGGATTTAAGTCATCTAGCTGCATATAAATCAGAAAATGGTTTTCTTTCTCCTAAAGAAAAATAAATGTCTTATCTAAGGCCATTCTGAAGTATTTCCATTAAGTTCAGATTGGTCAAAGATATGGAATTAATAAGCAAAATAAAGATGAATCAAAATAAAGGTGAATATCTTTTAAAATAGGCCTGAAAGAGTTCAAACAATACTCTAGGGCACATAAAAAGTTGACTTAAAGAGAGACTTGTTCCTCTTTAATTGGGGTTGGATATTAAAAAGAGGCTTAAAAGTGTAATTGGAGATTGTCAATTTAGAAGAGTTTGAAAATTTCTTCAAATGGATGAATATTTTCAAAAAGCCCTAGAAAGTATTTGCAAATCATTATCTGATAACAAGTTAGTATCTAGAATACATAAGGAAAAAAAAGAATATATAGTATCTAAAATTCAACAACAGAATCACAAAAAAAAATCTAAAATGGGCCCGAATAGACATTTTTCCAAAGAAGACATTCAAATAACCAATAAGCTCATGAAAAAAAAATGTTCAATATTATTAAACATTAGGGTAATGGAAATCAAAACCAGAGTGAAATACCACTTCACACTCATAAGATAACCATTGTCCGGAATATAGAATACTGAACAGAGAAGTGTTGACGAGGATGGAGAGAAACTGGAACCCTTATGTATTGCTAGTGGGAATGAGAAATGATGCAATCAGCATGGGAGACAGCATGGCAGTTCTATGATAACATTTCCCAGCTCCCTCAGAGAAGCAATGCTTTAGCAGATGGCAAATCCTCTCCCATGGCTGAATGCATAGTCTTCCCTGTGGCATGTTAAACTGTGAAAGATAAAAATGGTAAGTGCATACACTCACAGTCAAGATGCTTTTGAAACGCTTTGTAATTCCAGAATGCTGTGGAAACAAGAGGGTTCTTAACTTCCCTAGGCACCCCGGTGAAAATGGACAACAAACATCAGAATTGCTTGATGTCTACACACTATCCCCTAAGAGCTGCCATCATAAGCATAAAGATCCATAATGAAAAGGTAAAAATAAGGTAGAGGAAAAAATTTAGCAGACTTCATCCTAAACTGTTCTGACTAAAGGAATTTTGCAGAACAGAAAAATAAATTCATGAGAAAATTGTAAAGAGAGAACACTGATTAGAATTACAGTTTAGGAGTTCCCGTTGTGGCGCAGCAGAAACGAATCCAACTAGGAACCATGAGGTTGCGGGTTCGATCCCTGGCCTTGCTCAGTGGGTTAAGGATCCGGTGTTGCCATGAGCCGTGGTGTATGTCAGCGGCTACCGCTCCCATTCGACCCCTAGCCTGGGAACCTCCATATGCCATGGGTACACTGCCCTAAAAAGCAGGAAAAAAAAAGGGGGACCACATTTTAAAAGGTCTTTTGAGTATTTCCAAGTGGATTTTATACAAGTGTCTTCCTCGCAGGCTGTGGATATTGACTAGTCTTAATACATTTATTTTCTTAGAGAGGCTGAAAGAATCTCCACTTTAAAAAAAAAAAAGAGAGAGAGAGTTCCCACTGTGGCACAGTGGAAATGAATCTGACTAGTATCCATTAGGATGTGGTTTCGATCCCTGGCCTTGCTTCAGTGGGTCAGGGATCTGGCATTGCCATGAGCTGTGGTGTAGGTCACAGACACGGCTCAGATCCCACATTGCTGTGGCTGCAGAATAGGCTGTCAGCTATAGCTCTGATTTGACTCCAAGCCTGGGAACTTCATATGCCGAGGTTTGGCCCTAAGAAAAAAAAAGGAGGCTTAGTTGTCATAGTGGATTTAAAAAGGATAGTATTTTGTGTTTTCTAGTTAGCGAGTCATAACTTATCCTACAGGGACAGAAGAAAACATTTAATAGGAAAATTATTGGGGATTTAGTTAAGGCTTTCTCAATCACAAAATTCTCTATTCTCATAACTCACAAGCCTCTGCAAAAGTGGAATGAGTAAATAGATTATTGAAACTAAAATTATTTAAACTATCAGACACCTCTGAAATTTCAGGTCCTAAGGTACTACCCTTAGCTTTCATGGCACAGGGGAATTTCTATATTTTCCTTCTCTGCACTGGTGGGTCCAGGACACAGAAAATAAAGCGCTGATACTCACTTCCTATTCTTTACAACTGATGTAATTCAATACAGCAAGGGAAGAACTCGTATGTTCAGTCCTATCATGAACTTGCAAATGATTTTTTTCTTCACCAATCACCTGATCAACCCCTACGTGACAAAAAGTAGACGGTTCAATGTTCTGAAAGAGGCATCAAAGGAAGGATGTCTTCCAACATCACAAGCCTGTACCCTGTACTCATGACCTCCATAATAGTAATTAAATCGCAAATATCAGTCTTTAAATGTTTGTTCCCCAAAACAACACCGCCCATTTTCAAAAGACACAAATGGGAAAGTCACAGAAATTGGAGTTCTCAAACTGAGGTTCTCCAAGGAATTCTGGAAGCAGATGGCCCACGGAAGTTGAATGAAGATCTATGATCCTCAGAACAAAGCTGACAATCTCATGAAATTGACAGCTTCTGTACAAGACCATCAGAACACGATTCTTTTCAAGTCCCGGAACCACTGATTGTCGTGTTCTCCTTTGCATATTTGGTCATATTTTTGGCCATACTTCTTCAGCTAATAAGTTTATATTTTATATCTCTGACTTAAATAATAATAACTTGCCTAAGTCTATGTTTTCCTGCAATCACTACCTTAAACTTCAAAATTTAGATTTCACAGCCTATTGCTAGCACGATTTGAAGTATGTTCAGACATATTATCCCTTATTTAGAAAAAGTCAAATAAAGGTCATAATTGCAATTAATGCTATTAAAATACATCTTTATCAAGGATATTCTAATCATGAATTACGCTTAACAAGAGATAGATTGATAAAGACCCAAGACAGAGTGTTATAATTCTACTTAAATAAAAGACGTAACTCAACCTGATCATGTGATTTGGTCTAGTCCTTGCTGCCTTTCTCTTTTATGATCATCGATGTGTTTCTTTTGTAATAATACTACAAATCAATCCCCACAGAGACTCAAACATTTGAAACCATATATATTACGATAAAATGACAGAAAGATCAAAGTGGTTAGGATTATAAAATATAGAAAGTAAGGAAAAGATATGTTACACCAAGTTACCCAATAAAGAGTCAAAGGCATATACAGAATGAAATATCGACACACCATCCCAAAACTAGTCAGACCTCAAACTATAAATCAGACACACAAACTATAAATCAAACTATAAATGAAAGCTCTTCATTGAGGACAGCACTTTGCAGCTTTGGCTAGAAGGATGATCAAAAGAGGAGCTTTTAAATGAGTTCCCACACTCTCAGGAAACCACGGATTTTCCTGTAACTGTGATAACAAGTAACCACAAGAACAAGTTTTTTAATTAATATTGCTGATATATTTTGATTTTTTTTTTTTTTTTTTTTTTTTTTGCCACCCTCACGGCATATGGAATTCCCAGGCCAGGGATCAGATCCGAGCTGCAGTTGCGACCTACACTGCAGCTGTGGCCAAAGCAGATCCTTTATCACGCTGTGTTGGGCCAGGGATCGAACCTGCATCCTGGCAGTGCAGAGACACCATCCATCCTGTTGTGCCACAGAGGGAGTTCCAAGAACCAGTTTTAATTGTGCCCAAAGGATTAAGGACCACTCGGTTCCATGTACTTTTACAGCCAGCCGAGAGGGGACAAGTCACATTTCTGAAATGTTGCAGAAGTGTTGGCAGCATAACCATGTCAGGAACCACTGTTTTGAAAGTCAGCCATCAAGCAACATGCACACACTGGTCACACGGATTAAGCAAACAAATGTCTGAATGCTTCAGACTCTCAAAGTCCACCAGTCTCTTAACTACACACTTCTCAGACTCCGATGTGAAATCAGCCCCCCCGATCTGCTTGGAGAGCTTTTTCCTGCAAGCATAACTTTCTTTGACTTTGGCATGTCATAAGTTCAAGTTTGCTGGGTGGTGGCCTCCTTCTTGCACAGCCTAATAAAAAGCTCGCAATGATTAATTTAATCTTTTATAGTAAAGATGTTGCTTTTCTTCTATGACAGATGTCTAAAATTAATGCAAGGAACGCTACAGTACATGTCTGCACACTGGTGGATAGAGCCATCAAAACTTTCAAATTTCCCCAAGGGAAACCCTTTGGTTACTTAAGAGAAAAAAACAATTAAAAGATAACAATTTCATTACGGAGGGTTCAAGAGCACTTGCCTGCGTTTCTCTTAAGAGAAACAAGAAAGCAGATGTTTCTCAGAAGGGTCCTACCTTCAGGGAATGTTCTGGTTAATGGGCGTCAATCACTTTGATGTCCTGTCTTACTCTGCATTCTACAACCTTATAAGCTTTGTGAACTCAGAATTTATCTAACTTAGTAGCTTTGCCTGAATTTATATGAAAAAGAGCAAATAGTAACACTCACATACAAGATGATGATTATATATTACATAGTATCATATGTCCCAAACATTTTTTCCTAGAATAACCACCTCTTTTTGAATCCAGAGAGAACATACAACACCCAGCCACCCCCTACTCATTCTCCCTACACGCAAATTATTGATGTTAACTTATTCAAAGTCTTTCAAATCAGAAAGCCCACATGACATTAGCCTTTTAACAGAAAGGGGACAAGTTCAAGGGAGAATCATCCAACAATTTGGTTGAAATATTCCTTGATTTTAATCTATGTGTCTTTTGAAGAGCTAGAGGTGCTTCCGTAATTTGAAATGCCAAAATCAAAACAATAATCTCACAAATGAAATTACATAAAAATTGATTTGTTCCATGGTAGTGAAAGAATTAAGAATCATTCATGTGATGCACAGACTAAAACTATGAATGTACTATTTATTGTCAGTAAAAGTAATATGATCATGAAGGTAAAATATTTCCTTAAATGTTATCCAAAGTTAATTTTGAGTTTAATAATGACCACTTTCCCCTTTATTTTTTCATATTATGATCTTTAAGTGATGCATAATATCTGATTATATGATATGGGAGCCACCGAGCTGGCTCTTCTACATGGGCGTAAATTAAGAGATTGTAAAAGTACTTAATAATTTCAAGTATTCCTTTTAAATCCTAGTTAACATTCTTGCTGCTAATGAGCAGTTTTTATATTACATTACTCCTTAGAGAATATGCTTAAATATGGTCTTCCTTCAAACTCTATCATAACAATTTGCTAATTAAAATAAGTTACTCCTGAAATTATAAACAGAGTAGAAAATAGAGTCTGAATAGAAGTAAAAAGATACTCCATAATTCCTAGTTTATTGCAGGTTGACCTTTTTGGAGGCCCCCAAATCATGGTTGATATTGAGTGCAAGACTAAGCGTGACAGAGCCTCTATGACTGGCGTAATCGAAAGACACATTTTTCTGAGGAAATCAACAAACACTGCTATTTATAAGCTGTAGATTTCAGATACATAGTACCTACATGCTGCATCAGTAAGTTTCCCAAGAATTAACACACTCAGATTGGGTATTGATAACAACGCGTGCAAGGTTAAAACAGGACCAGAAGGACTTTCACACACCTCAAATTAAGCAACTGCGAGGCTATGGGTCAACCATATGTCAAGATGGGAAAGCAGCTCCCAGAACCCCGAGAGAGAGTTGTGGCTACAGAGAAGGCCCAGCCGTAAGAGTCAAGTACGTACACGTGAAGGCCCACGACCCCTGTCCACCCAGGGTCTAGTAGTCAGGGAAGGAGCCAAGAGTAAACATTCACGCTTTCTTTTCCTTCCCAGCTATGGTCTGCTCCTAAGACCTCTTATTCCACAAGTTTGGTCAGAAGCTTGGAGACAAAGGCACCAGTTGAACCAGTTCTTAAAGGCTCAGAAGAGTGGAGACAGGAGGGGCACAGATCAAATGGATAATGGATAATACCCAGCCCACTAGCTCTGCAGCTCCTCACTTAGAGTGGAATTCTTCCCTCGGTAGGGCTTCAAGGATATCCGCTTTCCACAGCACCTGTCCTCTTTGAAAGGCCATCTGCTCTCTGTCATACACTATTGTTTCTCCCCTTCAGAGTTTCTCAGTGGGACCTCATCATGAATAAAGGCACTGTCTTATTAATCAGTGTCTTCTCAGTACCTGGCAGGGTAACTGGTCTAAAGCGTGTATGAGAAAGTTTTGTTGCTCTCGGGAGAATCATTATGGTCAATATGACTGTACTGCCCAAGGCATTCCACACAGTCAACGCAATCCTTATCAAATTACCAACGGCATTCCTCACAGAACTAGAACAAAAAATGTTTTAATTTGTATGGAAATACAAAAGGCCCCAAATAGCCAAAGCAATCATGAAAAAAGAAAAACTGAGGAGGAGTTCCCATCGTGGCTCAGTGGTTAATGAACTCGACTAGTAACCATGAGGTTGTGGGTTTGATCCCTGGCCTCATTCAATGGATTAAGGATCTAGAATTATTGAGGGCTGAGGTGTAGGTTGCAGATACAGCTTGGATCTGGTATTGCTGTGGCTGTGGCGTGGGCCAAGAGCTGCATTTCTGATCCAGGCCCCTAGCCAGGGAACTTCCATAAGCTGCAGGCTTGGCCCTAAAAAGAAAGAAAAAAAAATTCAAATCCCTTTGTTCGCAGCAGCTTTTCCAGCTGAGCTCTGCCCTCATAGACCAGGTCTCAGGTCTCCTCTTTCTCTTCCCAAGATTCTCTGCGAGAAGCCATCCGTCTCTGACCGTCTCTGCAGTCCTTTTCTATCAAAATACTTCTTCCAAACAAACACAGCACAAAGCTCAGCTCCCTGTAATCGTCAATGAATATTACTTTGCAGGAGAAATCATAGCTAACATATATACAGAGCCAGCTCTCCTTTTAAATGAACTCATTTAATCCTTATTAACAACCTGATACAAGAGCGGAAATTATTAACCCCATTTTATGGGATGAGAAACTGAAGGTCATTAATTAATTCCTCCCCTTACAATGACCCACTTTGGCCTGGACCAGCCTGAATAAGTCACCAGCAAGAGAGATGGGTAACCACGTGTGTTTGGGACTCATCCAGGCCATCCAAGCTTCCTGGTCAGAAATATCCACCTGCATTGGTGGAGCATAACGAACACTGAGGAATAAACAGAAACAAAACATTTACAGGGAACAGGCTTGCCTGGGTACAGATCCTGGCCTGTCCCTCATGAACTGGGGGGACTTTAGGAAAGTTACTTAGCCTCTTGGAGCTTCACTTCTCTCATCTGAGAGGTAGGGGGTAATAATGGGACCGAACTCATTAGACCTGGTTTAGGGATTGAAATGAGCTTCAGTGGAGTTCCCACTGAGGCTCGGCGGAAACCAATCTGACTAGCATCCACGAGGATGCAGGTTCGATCCCTGGCCTTGTTCACTGGGTTAAGGATCTGGTGTTTCTGTGGCTGTGGTGTAGGCCAGCAGCTGTAGCTCTGATTTGACGCCTAGCCTGGGAACTTTCATATGCCGTGGATGAGGCCCTAAAAAAGACAAAGAAACAAACAACAACAAAATGAGCTTAGGCTGACTGATATGGAGAAGCAACATACAGGTTGGCACGCTGTCACTCCTAGTTCTATTTTATTGCCCAGACACATGTATAATATTGATTGTCTCTGCTTGTTAAATGCTGAAGTGACCATATAGCTCCAGGCTAGTCATAAAATTTCTCAAACTTTCATATTTTAGGAGTCTGATATTTCCAACAGAGAGGGGGACATTGGGGCCAGCCTTCAGGGTTTTGGAGACACAGGGACCACACAAAGGAACGTTTTAAGATCTACAAGGAGAACATGAGAGGCACGTGATGAATGGGCCAGGAAGAAAGAGGTGCCAAGAAAGCTCACAGTGTATTATATTTTCTGGTAGGAAAACAGCTAAAATCAATGATTTCTAATAGCGACTGAGCATTTCTAGGTAGCGAAGACTATGCTTCGACTGTATACTGAATGGAAGGTCAAAGGGGACCTGCTGTCTAGCACAGGGAAACTACTCTGTATTCTGTGATAACCTATATGGGGAAAGAAGCTGACAAAGAATGACACGCGCCCACATACAACTGATCACTTTGCTGTACAGCAGAAATTATCACAACATTGTAAATCAAATATAGTTCAACGAAACTTTAAAAAAAAAAAAACTATGTGAGGAGTTCCCATCGTGGCACAGCAGAAACGAATCTGACTAGGAACCATGAGGTTGTCGGTTCGATCCCTGGCCTCGTTCAGTGGGTTAAGGATCCGGCGTTGCCGTGAGCTGTGGTGTAGGCTGCAGACGCGGCTCGGATCTGGTGTCGCTGTGGCTGTGGTGTAGGCCAGCAGCTATAGAATTGTGGGGGCGCGTGGGGCACCCTCAAAGTTCTTCCAAAAATCATGGGGTGGAAGGACTGAGGCTTCATCACCAACATGGCAGGAACTTGGTCCCCCAAAGGCTGCCAACTACATAATTATTTCATGCGACACACCACTGTCCCAGGAGCAGTCCCTGTAATCTCCCAGTTGGGACGGTTTACGCCTTTCTTACAAATGAGCCTAGCCTTCTCCTAATCGCTTCTAATTACTTCTCCTAAATACTTCTCCTCTCTGCGTCTTCCTAGCACCCCTCACAATCCAGAAGGATGTCACCAAAGATTTCCTGTAAAAGACGATCCCCCTTAGCACTCAGGAAGGTACTTGGAAATCTAAACTGGGATAGCCTTTCTAAAGGGCAATTTGGTAATCAAATCAAAAAGCTCAAATACGTGCCTAGGTCTGACCCAGTCATTTCAGTCACAGGAAATATCCGGAGACATACTTACAAAGATAGTCACCACGGGCTTGTTTAGAGAAACACTTGGAAATCACCTAACTTCCCCCAAACAGGAGCTGCACATTCCTGGCAGGGGAGTGATGGAGCCACTCAGCGTGAAGAAGAAGTGAGCAGCTTGTTTCCCGGAACCCGTTCATGCCCAGCGCCAAGAGAGGAAAAGTGGGTTGAGCGGTACTCCAGACTATGTTTATAAAGACATCTGTGTAGTCCCAATAAAAGGAACATGAAATGACAGCAGTTGTCTCTGGCATCATCTGAGAGATTTATGTGGCAGCTACTGCCTTCTATCCACATTCAGCATCCTGTCCTTTCCCCAAGGGGTTCTTTCCTTTGGAATTGCAGTGTTCCAGGTAAAGAAAGACGCTTACCCTGCCTCTCCTGCCCCTGGAGCCTTAACCGAAGAGGTGAGGCAGCCACCTGCCAGTGGTTCTTAGGGACTTTCCGCTGCTCTGCTGCAAGACCACCCGTGCCTCCTCATCTCCTCCGACCCTCTTCTGTCTGGAGTAGAGATAACGCCTGGAATTGTAGGAGGGCAGAGACCACCTGCTAAGAAGAGCAGAAACATTTTTAATGGAGGTGCTATAAACATGCCAGTACAGGTATCTGTGTGAATATAAAATTCATCTCCATGGGAGTGTGACCACTGGGTCATATGGAAAATGCACAGTTTATGAGAAAACCATCAACGGTTTTGCAGAGAATCTGTGCCACTTTGCATATGCACATATCACAAAGAGCCAATCAAGGAATGAAGCTGGGTCTGCCGATTGCTTTCTTTCTCTCTTTTTTTCTTTTTTACAGCCACAGCTGCAGCAAATGGAGGTTCCTGGGCCAGGGGTCTAATTGGAGCTGCAGCTGCCGGCCTACCCCACAGCCACAGCAGCGCCAGCAGGAGTCTCACCTGTGACCTACACTCCAGCTCGCCGCAACACCAGATCCTTAACCCAGTGAGCAAGGCCAGGGATCAAGCACACATCCTCGCAGAGACAATGTCAGGTCCTTAACCCTCTGAGCCATAACAGGAACTCCACCAAGATCTTTCTTCAAATTTACCCTCTCCCTTTGGGGGTTTGGGATTGGCATATGCACACTGTGTATACAGAATGACTGGCCAGTGGGGACCTGCTGTACAGCACAGGGAACTCTACCCAGTGTTCTGTGGTGATCTATATGGGAGAAAAATCTGGGGAAAAAAAAAAGGATGTACGTATGTATAACTGAATCACTTTGTTGTACAGCAGAAATTATAACAACTCTGTAAATCAACTGTACTTCAATAAAACTTTTTTAAAAAAATAGTGGGAATAAAAGCACTAAGGTTAATATTTAAAAAAAAATGACTCTTTCCCAAATTTACTTCTCAATACGTTCATATTTACTCTAATCCAATATTTTTAATATAACTCTAATGAATGAACACCATAAACATTGTTATTGTTGTATTAACATTGCTTTATTTTAGTGTGTTTCTACGTACAGTAGTGTCAGTGCCTTCTCGAGACTCTCTAAGTCTGTGCCTTAGAATCATTTCTTTCTAGGAGTTCCCATGTGGCTCAGTGGGTTAAAGACCTGATGTTTGTCTCTGTGAGGATGCAGGTTTGATCCCTGACTTGGCTCAGTGGATTAAGGACCCCGTGTTGCTGTAAACTCCAGCGCAGACTGCAAATGTGGCTCTGATCAGGGGTTGCTGTGCCTGTGGTGTGGGCACTAGGATAGGAAATTGAAGTTGCTCTCTGAGCAGCCACTTCCCAGGAACAACTCTAACCTAGGATGCAGGAACACCAAACTCTGATGGGCAGGAAGCTCTCTTTGATAAACTGTTGTTCAAGAGTTGGGTATTTGCTTCATTAATTTCTAGAGTAGTGGGACGTTGAGATCTCTCTTGGATATTTTTCCTTAAATATTTTCTTGTTTATTTTCCCCAGGTGTCTAATCTTTTTGTTTCCATCAACAGCATTAAATCTAAGCACAACAGCAGAAACTGGCACGCAACAGTCCTTTTGAATATTGCTTCACACTGTATTTCTCTATTCTCATTTTCAGCCTTAGGTATATATTAAATCTTCTCATTGTTTTCGTCATGATTCTTAACATCCATTTTGTATTCACAGCTATGGCTCATTTTGTCTCATTTCTCCAGTTCTATCTTCTAATTACTGTCTTCACATCAGTAATATCTGATTTATCACTACCCTTCTTTTGAGATATTTTTCAGTGATTATAGGTTTTTTACAGAATTTTTATGGGTTGGAATTCCCCTTTTCTTAGTGTTTCATGCTCTAGTCCTTTTTTTTTTTTCTTTCTTTCTTTTTTGGCCACAACCTCTGCATATGGAAGTGCTGGGGCCAGGGGCTGAATCCCAGCCCCAGCTGCAACCTGTGCAACAGCTGCAGCAACACCAGATCTTTAACCCACTCTGCCACAGTAGAAACTCCCCCATGCCCTATTCTTTTTTTTCCCCCATGTCCTATTCTTGCCTTACAGATTCCACCCTTTATCGTATCTTCTCCACCATCTTAAAAATACACCTTAAACCTATGTATTTTTACATCTTTTTATAAGATGTAAATAGCCCCAAGCTAGAAATAACCCAAATGTTTGTCACCTGATGGCAGCGTCTGAATATCTCTCAAGGTCGGATCATCTCTTTTGTGTTCACAGTCTTTCTTTACCTTCTATGGGATCTATTTTAGGAAGACACCTTTTGACCCCAAGTATGGAGAATTTTTAATAAGACTTTACCTTTGTCTTTGGTCCACAATATTTTATCAATCCTGGACTATTTTTTTTCCATCAGTATTACTGAAATATATAAATAATGCAAAATAAATTTTAAGGGTAAACTTTGATCCTTGTTGATATATATGTGTGTGTGTGTGTGTGTGTATGTAATTTTAACTACAACAGTCATTGATATCACCCCTAAAATTTCCCTCTAGCTCCTTTGTAGAGAAGGTGTTCCTTTGCCATCTCAGCCCCAGGCAACCCCAAATCTGTTTTCTGAAGCATCAAGGCTATATTGTAGAGCACAGGAAATTGTAGTTAGTATTTTGTAATAACTTTTAGTGAAATATAATCTGTAAAAATACAGAATCACTATGTTGTACCCCTGAAACTATTATTATAAATCAACTAGACTTCAATAAAAACCTGTTTTCTGTTCAATGACTCTGCATTTTCTAGAATTTCATATCAATGGACTCACAAATCATGTAATGTCTTTGGTGTGTGTGGCTTATTCACTTAGTATCATGGTCTAGAGGGTCATTTTTGGCTGGTGTGTTTCAGCAGTGTATTCCATTTCTTTACTAAGCATTATTTTTTGGATATGCTATACTTTATCATTCACTAGCTGCTGGACATTAGGTTTTTTTTTTTTTTCCTCATTTTCTAGGGCCACACCTGTGGCATATGAAGGTTCCCAGGCTAGGGGTCTAATCAGAGCTGTAGTCATCGGCCAAAGTCACAGCCACAGCAATGCGGGATTCAAGCCGCGTCTGCAACCTGCACCACAGCTCACGGCAACGCCGGATCCTTAACCCACTGACGAAGGCCAGGGATTGAACCCGCAACCTCATGGTTCCTATTCGGATCTGTTAACCACTGTGCCACGATGGGAACTCGTAGTTTTTTTTTTTTTTTTAAACAGTTTTGCTACTGTGAACAAACTTGCTCTGAATTTTGCATGCAAATACTTGCATCATATTGTCTTCTTTGCACGCTGAGTATTTGGAGTATTTGGCTAATGGATGCAGAAAGCTGCAGATTTGTTTTTTTTTTTTTTTTTTGTCTTTTTGCCTTTATGTAGAGCCTCACCCGCGGCATATGGAGGTTCACAGGCTAGGGGTCTAACAGGAGCTGTAGCCGCCGGCCTTCGCCACAGCCACAGCAACGCGGGATCCGAGCCACGTCTGCAACCTACACCACAGCTCACGGCAACGCCGGATCCTTAACCCACTGAGCAAGGCCAGGGATCGAACCCACAACCTCATGGTTCTTAGTCGGATTCGTTAACCACTGAGCTACGACGGGAACTCCCAGATTTGTGTTGCTTAATGTTAACTTTATTCCTGTAGAGGGTGTCGGGGCCTGTTCGCCTGATAAATTATGTTATTTAGATTGCTTTGAGCTTTTGAAGGTTTACTTTTAAGTTTGTGAGGGTGAATGTGAGCAGATGTGATTGTTACAGGCTACCTTTCAACACTTATTTCTGTATTAGATTTTTGGGCGTCACACAGGCTGGGGGTTCTTCATTCTCAGAGGCAACTTTTTTCCAACCATAGCGCAGCACTAGTGCCCACATGGGCCTGGGATTCTGAGTAGTGAGCACACGTCGCTCATTCTTACAGTATGGATGGACCTGACTTCTCCCCTCCTGACCCTGGACTGGAAGGTCAATTCCGATTCCCTCCAGCACAAAAGAAGGCTACCCTGCAGAGGTATTTGGTCCCTCTGTGGCCCAGCCTCCCTACAACATTTTTGTCACTTCAAGTCAACTTGCACAACCTTCTGTCTTTATCAGACCTTTAGTCTATAAGGATCACTGGGCATTTATGGTAGAACTTTCTGGACGGGGAACCCTTACGGATCACAGCTTTTTCTGTAAATTTTTTTTCCCTAGACACTCTCTTTGACTCTGTGAAGAATTCACAGCATGGAAATGGGAGACTTTGTAAACACTGGCCACAGAACTTTCAGGTAAGGTAAGAGAATGCAGACCGGCTTCACTTTCCCAAGAGAAATAGCTGCCTTCTTCAAAATATATACAATCATTAAAAGGAGAATCCACTGTAATGCAGCAAATATGATGACCATCTTTTCAAATAGGACAAAAATTGGCAAGATTCTCTCTAACGAGTCCATGCGTGAGTTACATGTGTTAACTTGCTTTTTGCTTCAGGCTGTGAAAATGTTGCAACTGCAATGCCCGGTTACGGCAGTCTAGATGTAATTGAGACATGACATGCTCGGATATTTGGGTATGTTCCCTTATCCGTTCCTCTCCATTGTTTCCAAGCATCTAATCCTTTTCTTCCATTAGCCACACTGAGTGGGGCAAGGTGAAGGGGCTGCCATCCCTCAGGTCCTAGAAATGGATCCAAAGGGCATTTCTACCCAGGTTGGATAACAGCTCATTGTCTGACAAAGAATCACCTTCACAAGAAAGAAGAAATCTCACACCGCTCAACAATAGAGTGGATTGTTATCTAGGTCCAAGTTTCTTTTTTTACTACACCGTTGGAACTTGTTTTCTGAAAAGCTTCCGGAAAATAACCAGACTACTTTGCAAAGTTCACAGGGATGGGCTTTAAGATACACAGGGCAGCT
>PVHT020000009.1:19097728-19182497 GCA_004024745.2 Catagonus wagneri | reverse complement strand
AAAAAAAAAAAAACCCTCATTTTATGCAAGGAAGAATGGAATCTATTTTCTGTAGATTAGCCTATTATAAACATAAATCGATCATCAACAGTATAGGATACCAACACCTTGTAAATTAAAAAACCTGATAGGTTTTCCATGGCACACGTTTTCTAGCACCCATAGAAAGGTTTGCAAAAGTTGTTTACGACATCAGAGTCATCAGGAAGCTGACTGGTCTGGTCTTGGCCTCCACACAAGAGGCCACGGCCTCTGACCCCACAGGAGCACGTTGTGGGGTTTACCCAGGAGGCTGTCTGCAGTCTCACTCTGATTAAACTCTCGCCTTCGATAGAGATTGCGCCTCTGCACACCGCGAACACAGGGGACTTGGAGGTTGTGCAAAGAAGAATGCCAAATTGTTTCCTAAATGGCAGGATTTATTTCAATGCTCACGTACAATCGAATGAGACAAACTATTTACATAAAACATAAGTACAAAAAATATAATACAATTTTTACTGTACATAGGATTCTCTTATTTTGTCTCCCCAAATGCGGCTGCTGTGAAAGGAAGCTTGCTGGACTATTGGCAGCATTGGGGGTCATTCCTCATGAATGTATTATTTAAAAGAGATGAAGAGGTTTGGGTTCTAGACATGAAATTCGCCAGGAGCCGTGAATGAGTGGGACGTGTTCGCTTCTGTGATAACAATTCATTTTCCCTTATAAAAATGCTTGATTTCCTCCGAGTTGGGAGCAGGGGAGAAAGGGTTTCTGCTGACGGGTAGGGTGACCTCCCGATCCCCGCGTCCCTGAACTTCCATCACTCGATTCCAGGCAGCAGGTAATGAGCTCCCTGCGCACCAGGGCTGGGGGCTGAAACCAGTTTTGAAAACGACGCTGTCTGCTGGGTGTCTTTGGACAGCTTTCTGAGATGTAGACCTGGACAGCTCCTACGCAAGCATCAAAGACCCGTGAACTGATGAATAGGACAGAGAACAGTGGCGGCCACTGGCAATCTGTATTTCACATTTCTAACAACTAGGTGTCCAAAGAAACCTTGAAAGTCAAATGCAAAGACTGAAAAAGAGTGTGGTACGCCCAACAGTTCTGAGGGAGAACACCCAGAATTCCACAAGCGTTCCAACAGGGCAACCTAAAACTCGTGTTAGGGGAGACAGTGCTATCTCGTTCTAAAAAAGCTCGTTACGATGAATATATATTGCCTTTAAAAAAATAATTTCATGGTCAGTATCTTTCTGTAAGTTTACCACGGGTTCCAGGTGGCTTTGGAGGAGGTTCGATGAAAAAAAAAAAGTAAAGAAACAATCCCAGATTAAGTTTATTTTGTATCACAAAACAACAACAGCAAATTAACACAGAAGGAGGCATTGAACATTTCATAACATCTTCAAAAGTCACAGCCAGTGGCACAACACGCAAGTTCAGTAAGATACTTTCTTCCTTGGACCAAGTTTGTGCATTTTTTTTTTTTTTTTTTGCCCATGATGTAGAATTTTAGTGGTAAATGGAGGGGCTTGGGTTAAGGTTCCTACTGTGTGCTTTCTTTCAAAGTGTAGAAGTTCAAGTTTGCTTTTGGCCAAGTCACGTTACAGGGGGAGAGCTACCAACTTCAGCAGAGAAAACACCGTTAGCTTTCTTAACCCAGATTGAGTGACAACTTCATGAACTTGGGATGCAGTTTTGACATTGACTTCAGACAAACCATCCAACAGCAGGCAACACTCTCATCCGTTCAGTGTCACTGTTCCAGTCATCACCAGCCTACAAACGATGCCCCTTGTCTACAGACAAACCCTCTAACTGCTAGAGGCATCCTGCTGACATTCCTACTAAGGTTGTTTGCTTCTGTTTTTGGAAATTGTAAAATTAAAGTGATGTCAGTTTCTGGAAGACTGGGAGTCAGCTGACCCAATCTCTGAAGAAACCAATGGCACCCATTCTGGTACCACAGCCCCCGTGGGGCCGAAAATCACATCTGATGACTGTGTGCTTTCTGTTCACTTTCTGTTCCTGAGTTCAAAGAGGCAAATAAGAATGATTTTCTTCAAAGTATAGCCAATCAGTCCTCCGCTTTGAACCAATAATACCCAGATGAAATGATCCATCATCGTCTTAAACAAGGCACTGGCAACTTTTTATAGGAAATTAAACTACCCTCACTTACTAGCAACGCTATCTTCTTAGGAACAGGATAGAAGGATAGTTTGGATTTTCTGGAATCCAGGTTTTGCTCCTGGCTTGTATTTATCTAACACGTGGACCATTTTGAACATCTAATATTTGGGCCATTTGGCATCAAGTTGCCAAAAAGCTGAGAAAGAACAGGACAGTGTTTAAATGGCTGGCTTCAGATTTCTGACTAATAAGGAAGAGGTGGGATGAATTTTAGTTTAAGGAATGCCATAGAGTGTTTTTTTTTTTCAAATATCTATTTCTTTCCTTTCACTTCTTAAAGTATCTTTGACTAGTTACCATCATGATGTCAACAAGGTAAAATTGTTTGCCTGAATGAGAATTGGCACTGGATCTGGTCATAGGTAATAAGCTTGACTGATATTTTTCTCGCAGAGCTAATGTGGTCTTTTGAAAACGCTCTATGAGACAGCTTTCCCTGGAACAGTGCATTTGTGTCACGCTGATTTTGGTTTTGATGATGCTCTTAGACCTTTTGCGATGTGAACATATTTTCAAAAAGAGTAGGTCTCCATTCTTAATGTTTCTGTAACATGTACCAAATTTCTGATCATGCAACATATGACCATTAAAAAAACCCACTTTGATCCATCTCTTCAAAAATACCTATAATGCATCTTTAACACAAATCCATAAAAAAGGAGTGTGGAATAGAAAAACCCCTGCCAACAGTTCAACTTTGCATCTTGTTCATTACTTTTCAATTCCCCCAAAAGGAAAAAAGCAAGGATTAAAGCAAAATATATTTTCTTGTGTTTTATCATGTTATCAGAATAGATAACCAGAAGGCCTTGGTTCTATATTTATGGAGCTATAAGATGTGTTTAAATCAATTATTATTAATGACCTCACTAGGTGAGAACAGCAGAAATAAATTACTGATCTCCTAATATTTCATCTTACGTGGTAACACACTGTGAAATATTTGGCATTCCCTTTTGTGCATTCCTCGTGCCAAAACAGATCTTACTCTCTGTTCTCCCATTTCGAAACATTGATCAGAGAAGCAGGGGGCTCAGAAAGGCTTTCTAGTGTCCGATAATAGATAATCAGAGGTAATCAATTTGGGTAATGTCATGTCAACATATATTACCAAGTCAACATGAATTACGAAATAATAGATTAGAAGGAATGAATGGGCTGGGTATGGCCAGTGAGATCTGTGAACTCCAATTTGCATCATCTTAAAAAAAATAAGAGCTGGAGTTTCCACTGTGGCGCAATAGGATCAGTGGCGGCTCAGGACGCAGGTTCAATCCCCAGCCTGGCACTGAGGGTAAAAGGTTCTGGTGTTGATACAGCTGTGGTGTAGGTCCAGGAACCTGGCCCGGGAACTTGCATATGCTGCGGAGAAGCCATAAAGGGAAAAAAAAAAAAAGCAGAATTTGCATATGAAGAGATTTAAGGTTATTCTTTTAATTCCCTGCCTTCTAGGACGTTGATTACTGGAGTTGTGGGATTCAAGCACAGCGCTGCCACCTGCAGAGCCGTGGCTCTGAAGCAGACTCAGTGTAAGGCATCCACCACTGCTACCTGTTGCCTCTGGCCAGGTGCCCCAGTGTCATCTTTTGAAACATAAAGACTGAATTCGATATGGTTACCCCCAAATGCCACAAGAAAACCCTACTGAAATATAACAGACACCTTGGGGCTAAAGAAAGTTGATGACCACTGGGCAAAGTCTGTACTGAAAGTGGTTTGACAGGGTCAGGGAAACGTTCGTGATTTGTTCTAAAGTCGAGGAAAATGTCATAAAGAAGCATTAGGATATTTAGAAATTCAAACACGAACAAGGCTGCACCTCCAATGTGCATTAAGGAAGTGTTTACCCAAAGTGGCTAGCTGAGTGCAGACTTGATATATTTTTAAGCAAAACCCCCTTTGATCTGTGTTGCACTCTAACATGTCCCCTCCGTAGCCTCTGGGGACCTGGGGTTCCCCTGCTGAGACTTTGCCCTTAACTTTGAAGGCATCTGACCCAGTAATTCTACCAAAGATTCCTGTGGAAACGCTCCCCACACAGGCTTTGATTCCCGAGAATTTCACCCTTTTGTGGAAACATAAGGAAACAGAGGCACCTTCGCCTGAACTCTAGGCAGTTGATCCCGGAGCATCCAGGGGTCAGACCCAGAGGACCCTGCCTGCCCATCACGGGTCCCCACCTGGGACCATTCATAACGCTTGGCTGGGAGTGGCCGGGTCCCCTTCTTTTCAAGGTCACCTCCGGCATTCGCTTCCTTCCTCTTTGGCATCGCTGGTGAGTCAGTGGGGCCAGACCTCTGGTTCACGCTGACCCCGTGGGTTGACCCTTCCCGGGGACAGAGGCTTCACGGCAGGGAAGCCTTCACACCCTCTCACCCTTTACTGTTCCCAGTTCCCTTAGCATCTCTGCCCACCCTCCACACACCCCTGGATCCCTCTTTTTCCCTAGTGCTAATGCCAATTCCAGTAACAATATACAGGTTTACTGAAATGCTCCCGAAGGAGCAGCAAGGTTCAGATCCTCCCATTCGTTTCCAGGGGCAGTGGCACAGAAATAAGCCTAAAGGGAGTCAGTCAACCAGGTAAGGAAACGCCCAAATCTGGGGGACGCTGGGTCTTTACGTAGCAAAGTCTGATCCTGCGCCCCCAGAGTTCACGAAGCCCATGTCTTTTGGGTGACACAGCCCTCAGTGTCACCAACACCATCATCTAGCGCTATTTTGGGGAGGTGACCTGCAGGGATTCTGTGGCCTTGTAGGGATGATATTAGATGGTGACTAGTCTAGTGCAGAGAAAGCACTGAACACTGGGAATCACGGCCAAAGAACTTAAATGGGAGACTAAAGCCAGTTTCCTAATGGAAACCAACCACACTCCAACTGTACCCAGAAATAACCCTAGACATTAAACTGTTATCAGTGTCATTTGATATTAAGCTCAGAGAGATGCAAATTAAAAGTATTAGTCTATATTTGTGCTTCTTGTACCAGAAAGAGAAAGAAAGAAAAAGAGAAAGAGGGAAAGAAAAAGATTAAGAAGGAAAAAGAAAGAGAGAAAGAAAAATAAGGCAGGAAGGAAGGGAAGGAAAGGAAGAGAACAAAGGTAAAAAGAGAATGAAGAAGTCACAGAGAAAAATGTGACAAATGTTGGCAGGAATCCCAACCGTCACAGCCTAAGGGAAGGACTCCTGTATGAAGGAGGTACCAGCAGAGGTTGGCAGGCACCCCCGTGAAACCTCATCGCATAGAGGCTTAATGAGGGGTACACGGGAGAGGGATAGACACATAAGCAATAGCTCCACACTGATGGGAAAACAGAAGTTACTCCATAGCTGGTCAAAATACTTAGATTATAGCTAAAACTATTCTAAACTAACTGATACCCTGTAAAATAAGTGAGGGGGATGGAGGGACGGAAGAAAGGAGTGCGAGAGAGAGCAGAACAATTTTCTTCTGAACAGAATGTCAGGGAACAAAAATGAGTGAATTTCTTTGCAGTCATAATCATAAAGATTTACCCAATGAATAACATGAAAATTCTGTTGCGGGGGAGGGTGTTTTCCCTGGTCATTGCATAGACTAATTAAAGACCAACTTTGCTGTCATTAAAAAAGTGTTTCCCATCAAATTCAGTAATGCTGTTTTGAAATATCAGCATTCTCTCTTGAGGGAAAACAGAATGACCGTTTACGTTTAGAAAGTGTTGCAGGAGAGGAATTAAAACAACAGCTAAAATGTGCTACATCGTGAGGACATTTTTCTTACAGGAGAGCGATGACACAGGTTGCAGCAGCCAATGAAAATCCAACCTAAGAACAATGAGAAAACGACCTGGCTAAATTTCACCTCCTAAGTGTGGACTCTGCATGGAGGCAGAACCCTCGCGCTCAGCGTAGGAAGGAATGTGTGGCAATGTACTGTGACCTCCCCGGTGGAAAGACCTGGAACACCATTCATTCGAAATCTCTCAGACCTCCCAGGGCCCACTTGCAATTTCAACTTGAATTTTCTGAAAATGTGGGTATATGAGAATATTTCGAACTCAACAGCACTCATTTCTAAAGAAAGGATTTTTCAGTTTCTTTAAGTTGAATAGGGGAAAAACACGTATGCTAAAAAGTCTGTGTTCCTCAATGCCCACGCGGTATGTTTTCAGAGATCTGAAGCTTCATTTAGCGATAGGAACGTGTTTGAATGTCCACCCAGGCCTTTATCACAGCACCCAGAGGCATCAAATGAACAGTTTTAATATTGTTCTTACTTTCAGTAATATTTCCACCAACTGCCATATGTTACGTATCAGTTTTTTTTTGTGAGTAATTTATTTATTTATTTATTTTGCTTTTTAGGGCCGCACCCCAGGCTAGGGGCTGATCGGAGCTGTAGCCACCGACCTAAACCACAGCCAGAGCAATGCGGGATCTGAGCTGAGTCTGCGACCTACACCACAGCTCACGGCCAAGCTGGATCCTTAACCCACTGAGTGAGGCCAGGGATTGAACCTGCGTCTTTGTGGATCTTAGATTCGTTTCCATTGAACCATGACGGGAACTCCCTACTCTGCTTTTCTTTTCCTTCCGGGGACACCGATAAATAGTATCATAACACCTCTGAAATGCTGATGAATGATCGACACTCAGAACCACAGGGATCATTAAAAACCCTTACTTCCAGATACCCTGATTTCTCAAGGTACCCCTGGAAATGCTGTTGCCCCTATGCAGGGATGAGGGGGATTGGGTGGATGGGAAGGCAGCACTGAGATTAAAAAACAAAAGGCACCAGAGCTAAACATCTCCTCACCTGACCTGGAAGCAGCAAATGACAGCTTGGTACATGGGAAGCATTTCAATAGGTACAGCGACAAGCCGCAGAAAGCCAGCTTTGCATATCATTAATGCTCTCGTTAGGGGCTGACTGTCATACACGAGTTCTATCAGGGTGATGGAAAATTAAAAAAAAAAAGTTGCTTTTCATTAAATGTCAGTTCTTTCAATACTTTCCATAACATGGAAAATTAAAAAAAAAAAAGAGTTGTTTCCAATTCTGTTTCAGTCCTTTCAAGACTTTCTTCATTGGCATCATGAATGTTCAAGATTCTTCTTTGCAGAGAAAGGAGAGGTGTAGAGTCTATTATCAAATGCTAAACAGGTGGTTATTTTAGGGAGTGGTTCTTGGGGATGTTACTCTAGACCAGACAGGTGGGCTTCCAAGCCCACCACGTGGCAAGGAGCCCCCTGAAATGTCATGACATCCGTAAGTCAGAATAAGGCTGTCTTCACGGAAACCTGTAGAACACATTCAGCCTTCACTGTGTCTCTGCCTCTGCCCTTTACACTCACCTCCCCCGGAGAAGACACAGTGACTGCGTCAAGACCAAGGGCGCGGCACCTCACGCCTCATACCATCACCTCCTGCAGGTGGCTGCGAGCCAGGGTGGATCTCCAGGTGTCCTCAGGCAAAAATCATTCCAGGTCCAAATACACACAGGATCATCCAGACTGAGAAGATGGAGCTCCATGGTGAGTCTTCGTACAGCCACATTCATATTCTTCGTTTTATTAATATTATAGACCAGGTGGAGGAGGGGGGGCTCTCACATAAAGTGCCAATTTTCTTGAATTATATCATCGTGAATATTTACGCTCATGAGCAAAAAGATGTTCATATTTCTAAAGACTCCTTCCAATGTGGGTGGTACGTTTACAAAAAAGCTCAAGAAAACAACTGACGTGTTAGAAAAAGGGACTGAACACAATAAAAAAAACTTCACACCATGGCTCATTAAACAATGATCAAGAATTGCAGAACAGATTTTCGCAATGCCATATTTAGATGATTTGTTGCTTTGAAGGATGTGTGTTTTTGGCAGCAATGGGGTACTCGTGGCTCGAAATGCACTTGGAATGTTTCCAAACTCCATCTAGGAAGTGTTGGAGACGTGGGCAGTCATGGAGAGCAGGCCTCGAGGAAATGGGGAATTACAAGAAGCCAAAAGTAGAAGAGCTCTTAGTACTCATCATAGTTGTTGAGATCTGTGAAGTAGGCGTTAGAATAGGTCTTCCCAGTGAGATGTGGGTTGAAATATTTGTTTCTTTCCTCCAGGATCAAGTTGTTTTTGTTAAATGCCTATAAAAAAAAGAAACAAAACAGAAGATTTAAAAATACCCAGTAAGTATTTCAGAAAGAGAATACAATTAAGAGACAGTTATGGGAGTTCCCATCATGGCTCAGTGATAACCAATCCAACTAGTATCCATGAGGATGTGGGTTGGATCCCTGGGCTCACTCAGTGGGTTAAGGATCTGGTGTTGCCGTGAGCTATGGTGTAGGCTGCAGATGTGGCTTGGATCCTGCATGGCTATGGCTGTGGCACAGGTTGGCAGCTGTAGCTCGACCCCTAGCCCGGGAACTTGCATATGCTATGGGTGTTTTAGCGGCGCCAACCCTCCTTGAAGTCGAAAATAAGTGTAACTTGTAGTCAGCCCTCCATTTCCCTGGTTCTTCCATATCTGTGATTCTCTCACATTGGAACTTCCTCTGTATCTGCAGTATTGCATGCTGGATTCAAACAACCTCCTATCATGTAATACTGTCACATGTGATATTGAAGAAAAGCTCACATAAGTGGACCCACATGCTTCAGTGTTGTTTCAGGGCCAGCCGTATGTTGAATTTGAGCTCTTGTAAGGCTCCATTATTTAAAAATGTGTTTTCTCACTTACTTGCCTCTCACATCATTCACTTTGAGGAGGACTTGCCTTGTAACTAGAGTGAGGTTGGCAGGTTTTCATACCAGCCTATTTTTGAATTTTACTCACAAAATCTACTTTTGAACTTTAGTTAGAAAGTTTCTAAGAGTTAGAAAGCCTAGACTGAGACCTCCTGGAGACCTAAAACTAGTGATTTCAAATTCACAAACACTTTGAATATTAGCATATATAACTAAGATTTTTTTTCTTCCTTTTCAGGGCCGCACATGCAGCAGATGGAATTTTCCAGGCTAGGGGTTGTATCGGAGCTGCAGCAGTTGGCCTACAACACAGCCACAGTGAGGTGGGATCTGAGGCCACATCAGCGACCTACAGCACAGTGCACCAAAACACTGGATCCTTAACCCACTGAGCGGGGCCAGCAATTGAACCCATGTCCTCATGGATACTAGTCGGGTTCTTTCCTGCTAAGCCACAATGGGAACTCCCTGAGTAGGTATTTAAGCAGCTTTCTGACTGCCATGCTACACTGATAGGGATTTTGCAGGAACTTATTCGATTAAATGCAGGAAATGCATTTGAAATAGGCTTGAGGAGTTCCTGCTGTGGTTCAGCAGGTTAAGAACCCGATTAGTATCCACGAGGATGGGGGTTCGATCTCTGGCATCGCTCAATGGGTTAAGGATCCAGCGTTGCTACAAGCTGCAGCACAGGTAGATGATACGGCTTGGATCTAGCGTTTCTGTGGCTGTGGAGTAGGTTGGCAGGTGCAGCACCAATAACTCCTGGCCTGGAAACTTCCATATGCCATGGGTGTGGCCCTAAAAAAGGAAATACTTGAAAATTAGTTGAAGATAGTCTTCATAATGCCATCTGGTGTTCCTAGAATGGACCTGTATGTCCACTGGGCAACTGGCTGGCCTTCGTCCCGCTGCCCAGCGTGCGCAAGTCCTTAGCCTGGAGGGCTTCTCTTTGGTGACAGCCCTCCTTGGATGTGGAGGCACAGCAGAGGCAGCGTTGGCTGGTGACCAGTGACCCAACATTTTCCATGTTGCTATTTCCATGTCCCCCTTTTAACCCAATTTCCACTCTGCGAAGCCACCTTTTCAAAGGCACAGCAAAGCTCCAAAGGCCGTTCATCATAAGGGGTGCCCTTTATCTTGTCCCCCACCCGGTCACCCATGCCACCACTGCTGTGTTTTGCCAGCAACCCCCGGGGTCCACCCACCTTCTTTGCTGCAGGGGTGGCCGCTGACCGCTTACCTTGATGGCCTCCACTGAGTCATACTTGTCCAGTTTGTTGATGTGGTTTGTTATGCTGGTGTTGAGAGGGGCGGGCGCGACGGGGTGGATGACGGTGGCGTCGTGGGACTGCTGCTGGTACCGCTGGCAGTAGGTGTAGACGAGCAGCGTGAGAAGGCAGCCTAGGATGGAGCTGCTCAGCCCCACGGCGACCATGTGGAACATGTTGAACTCTGCGGAGACGGGATCACAGGGGCCCTGGTCAGCAACGCTCTCCGCCTCGGCTCGGGGACAAGAGGCGGACACAGCGGAAAGCCCCACAGCCACTCCAAAACGCGAGGACTCTCAGCACCCTTCCTTTAAAATGTCACGAGCAAGACATTTCTCTGCAGTGAGCACAGTCTACAGTTGAAGTCAGTGCCCTTATGGAGTATAACCTATTTTTTTAATAGGTTTAAAAAAATTGCCTTCATACTCTAGCAGAGACATTTTTTTAAAGGCTTGTATGGGACTGTTTTTCTGTTTCAAGCGCAGCATAATCAACCGTCTAGGGAACGTGCTTTCCTTTTTTGGGGGGGGGGGCTTTTTAGGGCCACACCCAAAACCTTAGGGTTCCCAGGCTAGGGGCTGAATCAGAGCTGTAGCCGCCGGCCTACATCACACCCACAGAGTGGCATCCAACCTCCGTCTTCAATCTATACCTCAAACTGCGGCAACACTGGATCCTTAATCCACTGAGCAAGGCTGGGGATCGAACCCGCAACCTCATGGATACTAGTCGGGCTCGTCAACAGCTGAGCCACAATGGGAACGCCCTAGGGAACGTGTTTTCCATGTTCCTGACAAGCTGAGGTTTCCTGCCTGCAGCATGGCTGTGTGCCAGGACAAAGAGAGGGCGTCTTTACCGCTCTCCATCACTGCTCACCTGCAAGCCGGGCTGCTCCCCCCCATCATTTCATTTTATTTCAAAACGTGTTCCAATTACATCATTCTTATGTTTCCATTGCGTTTTCTTTTAATGTGGATAGGCACACGTTGCGTAACATTAGAAAAGTGTAAAAGGGTACACAAAAACAGTTTTTTTTCCCTAGAGGGAAAGTCTGTGCTCTTAGATGCTGTGTGTGCACGTTGTAGATATTACTGTCCCACTTTTCTTCACTCGTGCTATATTTCTTTTCCCTTTTTTTTTTTTTTTTGCCCTTTGTCTTTTTAGGGCTACATGCTGGGCATATGGAAGTTCCCAGGTTAGGGGTCAAATTGGAGCTGAAGTGGCTGGTCTACATCACAGACATAGGAACGTGGGGTCCGAGTCATGTCTGCGACCTACACCACAGCTCATGGCAACGCCAGATCCTTAACCCACCGAGGAAGGCTAGGGATCGAACCGGCGTCCTCACGGATACTAGTCAGGTTCGTTAACCACTGAGCCACGACAGGAACTCCATTATTTCTTTCTTCTAAAGAAAAGGGTTTACTCCAAAGACATAAAGGATTGTGTCAAAGGAATATGAACTTTTAAAGGTCATGAAATGACCCTCCTATTTTCATAGGTTTTTTTTCCAATTTAATCACATCATTATGTTGAGTTATAAATATAAAATGTTGAAAAACGGAGCTGACATGGACTTATGTCTCTGCTACAGGACGGGTTTGAGTGACATCAAGGGAGCATAACCAGTGCTGCTTAATCTCTGAGAAAGAGCAACAAAAGAGAAAAAAAAAAGATACTCATTATGTGTTGATAAAACACTTTCCAATCAAAGCTTTGAGCCTTTCAGGGAATAAAGACAACATCTGAAGCTTGTCTGTGAAGCTGAGATTATTGAAAACCAGGCAAAGGAAAACAGGACCTCATTTTTTCTCTGCTGGCTTGGCACTGCAGAGCTAACCAGCTGCATGAGGATTGCAAGCTTTCTGTCTCTACGTGCAGGGCACGGCCTGATGATTTGGTTCTCTCCCCAGGCGTCCCCTCTGTGCACCACCAGGGGGCCAGTATCGCCCTTTCTCCCCATCTCTGTCCACCCGGCATCCAAACAGGACACTGAAGATGCTTGCTGGGCATCACCGCGGGCGTGGGTGAGTTCACTGGACCACATGGGGAGGTCCCCGGGGTGCCTGGGGAGAGAAGACCCGTGAGTTTGTCCCTTGCACCCGGGCCCTGGGATGACTGTGCTTTAACCACCCGGGCTCGTCCCTGGGGACCCTCTGAGTTGCCTCTGCCTCACCTGTGATGTGAAGCACAGGTGTCGTATCCCTCACCTGTCCCTAAGCCCTCTAAGCGTCTTGATCTAAGCTGCGCCCCTTTGCTGCTCCTGGACGTGACGGTCTGGGGCCCTGGGAGAAGCACCTGTTCCACACGGTGGGTGCCCTGGGAGATGCACCTGTTCCACACGGTGGGTGCACGCCGCGCACAGACACGGCCTCCTCATAACCAACGCACGCCCATCCACACTGAGACTCCAAACTAGTGGTTCCTAACTCAGGCTTTTGGTGTCTGCAGCACCTGCGGCTGGATAACGCAGGAGGACGCTACTGGAACATTCTACAAGTATCACCCAGCCCCTGACACCTGTCGCAACCACTCACTTCTCTATCATTTGGTCACTGGTTTAGCAAAGAGAAAGGGATCCATAAATCTTTGGCCTTTCCTGATTGTGTCTAAAGCCTCCAGGACTGGACATCTCCCAACTTGGGACGTTGGATAAAGCATCCAAGGGCCCTTCCACCTGCACCCGCTGGAAGCTTTTACTGTAACCCTGAAGCTGCCCTTGAGACAGGCCAGAGAGAATTTCATAAGTGTTGGGATGTCTCCATACTTTAGCCGATCGGAGTCCCCAGAGTCAGTGCACGTACGGAAAAAGTGCATCTGCTGCACTGATAACATAACATATTGTATTTTAACACAGGAAAATATAGGACTCTCTCCACATGCAGATACTTTGTCATTCTTCAAACGAATCATGCCTGCAGGTGCCTGGGGAAGGCTGGGGCCAGCTGACGTCTTTATGATGACCATACAGTCTTTGTGTCTCATGCAACTAAAAATAGCTCTCTGAGTTGAAACATTCCAATAGGCCTGCAGTTTTCTGCCCAAGGGGAAAGTAGTACCCATTAAATCTCCTGTAAATGTGCTTATGTGGCTCTTTGCTTTAACTATTCTTTTTGCTCTTGTTTTTTGGTCAGTAAAGCTAGAGTAGAGACCAATTGGTCCAACTGGCTGATTTTCTGTGCAAGCAGTTTGATTGATTATTCAACAAACCGCAAAAAGACCTCTAGGATGTCCTCCCAACATCTGCAAACATCCTTGCTAAATAGCCGTTTCTTTACCCATCAACCCTGCGATAGCTTCATCTGACTTCTTAGCCATCCTCTCTGCTGTGTCAATGTCAGTTGCCTAACGAGCTAAAAAATCGGTCCTGAATATTGTAATTAAAATGTATAAGATTTAATTAGCAGCACCTCAAGGCTTCATTTGGTGCAGACCTTGGCACAGCTGGTTCAGACAAGGAGAAGCTGTATTTTAGGATGGAAGTGGGCTTTCTGGCTCTTGCCCTGTGGGCGCTCAAGATCTTGCAAGGACTCTGCTTTTTTCTTTCTTTTATAAAGTTTTATTGAAGGTCGGCCAAGGAAAGTGGTTTTGAACTTGTGTTAGGCCTGGAGGGCAGTCATGCTGCGGGGGCATCAGCAGGCTGCCCATGGTTCTGCCTCGACCTCCCCCAGGGCAGAAGTCCCTACAATCTCTGCTTATGCTGGACCCTGGAGGTTGCCCAAGAGTGTCACCTGGCCAGCGCTGCTGTGGCTCCAGACCCTAGACACTATCCTTTGGGAGACTCAGCACCACAACTCTTCCTGCGGTGTTCGGCGCTCACACGGGGTTCCCAGTGCCGGGATCCAACCCCAGCCCCACTTCAGCTGTTTGTATGAACCTCATCTCTCTGACCCTCATGGCCCTATTTATAAAACGCAGGTAGGAGTTCCTGCTGTGGCGCAAGGGGATCAGTGGCGTCTCTGCAGCACTAGGACACGGGTTCGCTCCCTGGCCTCGAGTGGTCGGTTAAAGATCCTTCGTCGCCGCACCTGTGGCACAGGTAGGTCACACCTTTGCCTTGGATCTGATCCCTGGCCTGGGAACTCCATATGCTGTGGGGAAACCAAAAACGACAAAAACAACAACAACAAAAAAATTGCAGGTAAAAAGACGTGGTTGCTCTCCTTCTCTAAAATCTCTGAAACCTGGTTTTATCACTCCCCTGGCAGCGAAGACTGCCCTGAGCATTTGCTGCAGAATGGACCAGAATTGCCAGGAGAGCATCCATTAGCAACTTAACCTCACCTGCTTGTCATGGCAACATCACCGAAGAGACCGGAGATGGAGCGTGGCCTCCAGACCCTACACAGCCGCCACTGAATACACAGTGTGTGCCCCATACCACTCACCTGCAATGTGACACACGCTCACTTCCAAACCTTCTCGAGCTCCAAGGGCTTTAGCAGAGAACTGGGGGCTGCGGCAGCCCCAGGCATGCTTTTTGGGAGGACGAAATAGGATATACCTCCTGTCATTTTGCACAGTGTCTGGGACATAGCGACTGACGTAAAAATACTAAGGCTACCGTTGTTTTCCTGGGAACGAGCCCACGTTCATCTTGCAGCTGGATCGCAAGGGAGGGGCTGCCGTCTGGGAACTCACCAATTTGACCCAGGTCAGGAACCCGACGTCACCCTTCTCAGGATGGGACTTTTGGTTTCAGAAGGGCTAGAGCTGTCTGAGTGTTCACTGTAAGCTCAGCACCCTCCTGAAACTGGCGCAGACTGGGTGCTCAGCAAAGATTAGTGAACAAAAGGATTTTACCAGATGGCTGACTAGACAGATAGAAGGCACCAGAAAGTGGACTCTTTTTTTTGGGGGGGGGGCACACCCACGGCACAAGGAGGTTCCCAGGCTAGGGGTCAAATAGGAGCTATAGCCACCGGCCTACGCCACAGCCACAGCAACGCCAGATGCAAACCAAGTCTGTGACCTACACCAAGGCTCATGGCAACGCTGGATCTTTAACCCACTAAGCGATGTCAGGGATCGAGCCCGCATCCTCATGGATACTAGTTGGGTTCGTTACTGCTGAACCACAACGGGAACTCACATAGCGGATTTTTAATAGCAGTACCTTTCTCAAACACACCTATGAAACTCCAGCTTCCTTACGAAGGTAGAGACCAAAGCCTGTTGCGCTGAGCTGAGACTCCCCACCGAGAGGTGGATTATGGTTTAAGTACAGTTATCGGTGACACATAGAAGATGCTGGTCTTGTAGGTGGCTCTTGGCTCTGATCACCAAAGGCAGACCAGGGCTGGGCTCTGACTGGTGGACAGCCCGCCCCTTCTATCCAGACAGGATTGAACTAGATGGGAAAGTCCAAAAGCATCAATGGACCGGAACCAGAGAATGGTCTACAGCCACACCACCTGAACGCACCGGATCTCATCTGAACCAGCGAATGTGATTCCTGTCATTCAAGACGAGAGGAAGTTTGAAAAATACCTCTAGGGATACAGGTAGAAACTTTTGCCCATAATAAAATCGTCATGTTTTGCCATTTCAGCAGTTTGGAGATTGGAGGCTGACTGCCACGGGTTTGCACTATAAATATAAACAAAGTAGTTGAATTCTGTGTTACTCTGGGAAATCTAACTAACTAATACCGTTGGATCATAAAGCTCACATCCACCAGAAACACCTGCAGGGAACTCGATATGCCACGGGGTGGCCAAAAATGACCAACAGAAACAAACAAAAAACCCACAGAGTGTGGAGCCCCGCAGAGAGGTTCTGATTCTGCAGCTGGAGGTGGAACCGAGAATCTGCATTTCTGTCAAGTTCCTAGGTGATACTGATGATGCTGGCCTAAGGATCCCACCTGGGAACCACTGATCCAAGCATCAAATATGAACTCCTAATATTTATACTGCTGGAACATAAAGTGTTTGGATGCAGGAGTTTCATGTCCGTTTTTCTTGGCCAATAGCAGAAACATCATTATGACATATATGGGAAGAGAAATGATTGGAAGCCATCATAAATACACAAGAAATTAATTAAAAAAGAAGAACTCACCTCCACACCTTTTCTCTTCTACGCTGCTGGATCTCGCCACTGATACTTCTGGAAAAACAAATTCAATCACAACGTATAATGAATGCTGGGAAGGAAAGTCATGTTAATGATTTATTTACAAAATGTCTCATGATTTTGAGTTTCCTGTGAGTCAAAGTTTCCAAAGGCCTGATTGTTTTTTGTTTTGTTTTGTGTTGTTTTTGTCTTTTTAGGGCTACACCTGTGGCATATGGAAGTTCCCAAGCTAGGGGTCAATTTGAGTCTGTAGCTGCCAGCCTACACCACAGCCACAGCAATGGCAGATCCAAGCCGTGTCTGTGACCTACACCACAGCTCATGGCAACGCCGAATCCTTAACCCACTGGGCAAGGCCAGGGACTGAACCCAGGTCCTCATAGATGCTAGTCAGGTTCATTACCCACCGCTGAGCCACAACAGAACTCCTCTGATTGTTTTTAAAAACATATTTATTTTGTTGTGTTAACCAACCGGAGATGCACTTGGTCAAGGTCACCTTGACCGTGAAGGGGTAAGATCCATTAGCACAAAAAGAAAACGCAATGGTCTCTTTTGCTGAAACCTGGGCATTAGTTTCCAAATAAGGCTGGAGGATGTGCCAAGGTTCTGTCGCAATGTATTCTGCCAGCTGTGGAACCCCACAGTGTTTGCCTGCGGTGTTCCTGCCTCCGATCCTGGGTCTCGTCAAAGCCAGTGCTGTCCTGTTCCCCAGGGAGGGGAGCCACTCCACCAGAGCTTAGAGGAAACCGCCACAACAAATAGCGTGCCCACTCAGCGTCTCTCCACGCTCTCTGCCGTGGCCCCCGTGAAACCCACGAGTAGGGAGCCACCTGAACGTTCAACCCCAAGGACAAACACCGCTTGCGATTCTCTCCCACAGTGATTTTTGCCTTCCATAGTAAGAAGGGAAAATATGTCTGCGGTTACTACGGAAACACCACCAACAGACACTCTTGCGGTTCTAGACCAGAGAAGATTGAGGTGCCTGACGAGGCTGAGGCCAGTAACTTTCTAGAAATTGTTATTGTCTTTTCCATAAATGGAGGGAAACAAGGTATGACCTACTATTACTTTGTAAGACGCTGGTCTCTGCTGTGGTCCACCTCCCAGCCCTAAGGCAGGCGTTGGGCATATGGTATGCGATTTATGAGTGTCTAGCATCATCTGCCTATGTGAACGTGTGGCAGGTGACTCTCACTATAAACCTCGATTTCGCATGGAAGAGCCTGTAGCAAAGGGGCCGGCCAGCCTCTTCTCCAAGAGGAGAGCAAGGATGGGTATATAACGTGTTTTCCCAAATATATTAAGGTTCAGGAAGAGAACGGCCCTTTCTTCTCTGTGCAAACACACAGACACAGCATTGCCGAAGATCTGACCTCATGGTAAAATAACCAAGTAACTTATTTTTATTTTTGAACCAACTCTTCTATCATAGTTACAAAGGTGTGGAACACATTGTGCTTAAAGATATCTTAAAACTCATGACCTAAATGCAAGTCTACAGCCGCTGTTATCTACAAATCTACAATCACCTGGAAACCACAAGAGTTGACTGGATCATCTCTGTTTCACCAAACGGGACCTCAAAAAAAATAGCTAAAACTCCCACGTATGAACCATCTCCTCCGGAAATGCTGGCAATGATTTCGTGCGCCCGGCCCAGCACGCCCCGCCCGCTTACCGGGGATGACATTGGAGTCAAAAACACAGGACCGGCTCTCCGTGGCGTTTCCGGAACACTGGCCGCCCGCGGGGTAGAGAAGAACGCACTGGCGGACACGGACCTGGACTCCAGACACATCACACTCGGACCAGTCTGACCACTCCGACCAGCTCTCTGCAGCGGCCAGAAGAAGAGGGGAGATGCAGCAACAACACCCACCAAGTTCGATCAACCCGGAAGCTCAGGCAGCTTATGTACATGAACGTTTCATACGATGGGTACAGTGGGTCTGTGTATAAATAAGGTGGAACGCGAGTCTTGTGACCAGTCCAGTAAATGAAATACCTGGGGGCATGAATAAAAGAACTCGTATGCTTTTGATTAGAAATAATGTGTTTAAAATACATTTTCCAGAACCCACGTTATTTTAATGCTCTAAATTAACCAGAAGTGGCACTCCCTAAGATGATCCATGAGGCCTGGTGGCACACGATCCTTCTGCAGTCAGCAGAGCCATTATCCATGCATACACTATGTCTGCACGGCAATGCTCAATGCTTTCTTGGAAAAGTCCCAGAGGCCTCAGCGTGCAGGCAAGAGAAATGATGTTGCGTGGATGAGAGAGGCCCGGATGCTGAAAGGGGCTCAAGCTACTACGAGTACTTTCTCCCCCGTTGTGAACTCTGCAGGGTCAGTTCACGGAAGGCAGGCTGCTCTTGGGGGTGGAATTCATTTTCTCCCCTGTTTACTGTCATTGAAGCACACGGGATCCATGCACAAGTGTGGGTCAAGGCCGGAAGAGGAGCTAGCTCCGGTCACTTCGCCCCAAAGTGGAAGATCCAGTAGGCTGTGTGACATTCACCTGAGCCCACAGATGTGTGGAAAGAGAGGATTAACACTCATTTTAAGGAAGGAGGTTAAAAAAAAATGAGCTCTCAATTATCACCTCTGAACTGTTCATAGTATAAATAAGATATTTTTCTACGCAATTTGCTTTTTTCCGCTTTTTAAATGGAAGCGTCACCTTTGCAGTTCAGGGAAATTTTGGAGATCACGCTGGGGTTTTGATCCATTGGAAAAGGTACAATTTTTCTTAAACACGTGTAAAGTGCCAGTTTTTGGAACGACCGAGAATCTGGTTTCTAAGCGTTCTTCAATATACAAGAGACCTTCCAGAAAACTCTGCAGGAGTAAGTTAAAAATATATATGTGAGCGTGTATGAAATATAGAAGTGGGTGTGTTTCAAAGTTGAAGTAGGGCTCAGAGGAGAGTGTCTCATTTTCATTGCGAGTGGTCCCCAAGTGTCAGAAAGTGAAGCTAATTTCTGGGTGGGGACACCTGCTGCGGGTACCCACTGGGCACCTCGCCAGCCAGCCTCGGAGCCTGGATCCTGCACACCCAGGGTCCTGGGGGGGATTCCCGTGAGGCGACTTCACAAAGGCTCTCCTGGGTCCCCGCCCTGATTCTTCAGCAGCACACGGTCAGGTCCCATAACCAGGTGAAGTATTTTAAGGATGCTTGGTTACCACCGGTCCGGTTTCTGTCACTAGTTCTGCCACTTCGGCCCGGGGATAACCATCCCATTATAGAACCATGGGCTACGAAGTCACTTCAGTGACAACGGACGTGTCCCCGTCTTTCAGCACTGCCGTGATGGGGTTTCACCAACACACAGTTTCTCTGTCCAGGAAGAGGGCGAGCTGTCCCGCCGTCTGCATTCAGCAGGGGGCCGCTTACCGGGGCAGAGCTGCGTGTTGCAAAGCGCCTCTTCCGTGTGCAGCCCCAGGCAGATGTCCCCTCCGTAGGCGGGGGCTGGGTTTGTGCACGAGCGGGTCCTCGTGTAGTGTCCACCTCCACAGGTCGCCGAGCACTTCGACCAGGGGGACCAGCAGGACCACATGCCATCCACTGGGGAGGGAGACAGAGTCACATCACTTCCGAAATCCAACCTGATCCCCCCCGCACCCGATGGGGCTGCAGAGAGCGGCCACTCTGCAGGTTGTGGGGTATCCCGCTGGCCATCACGGGAGCAGGTTTGGGGTCTTTGCCTGGCTTCGCAGATTCCTCCCTAGGCTTTTTGCAGTCCCCTTACTCCTTTCAGGAGACATTTCTGAGTGTCATATGCAAGCGTGAGGATGACTGAGGAGGGCATGCACGTATATAGTGCAAAGTTATTCCCTGTGAATGACCTTGGACTCTTTGTGGTTGTTCAGCTAGCTCACCCTCGTTAACCACACAACCCAAATGGCCCAATGAGACTGACAGGCAAGGAGTAGTTCCTTACTAATTGATTACGACTTGCTGTTGGAAAACAGGATGGAGAAAAGCTGGCAGGTCCCATGAGGACAGACAGAAGGACACTCCATAAATGCAGGCACTGCAGACTGACAGTGTGAGGCTGGGACAGACTCACAGGAGGGACCCCAGGAACGGCAGCCAGACCTCAGGCTGAACGTGAACGTGAGTTTTACAAACTGAACGTTAGGCAGAACTGGTTCCTCGACTAACGGTGTCCACCCTGGCTTGCACGGCAGAGCACTGATCCTGTTTCCTCCAGGGCTCCTGGTACCTGGAGTCAGCCAGCCCACCTGCATCTGGGGAGCCTCAGCGCTTTGCCCTGCAGTGGCTGAGGTCGCCAAAACCGAGACCTCATGGTGGCACCGGTGTGGGATACCGTCAGATAGAACCTGTCACGTGCTAACATCTGACTCCTGACTAACACTCCCTCTTCCTAGCCAGCCCCTCCCCGTTTTTGCTGATTCCTAGAGCAACTCTGTAGGGTGTGGTCAAGATGGCATTAAACTCTTGATAAGTGGGTGACAAGCAGTCCTAACCGTGGCTGACTTAGTTAAAAAGCTGATGGGAGACCTACTATTAACATATGTAGGTGGTATCATAATCTATTGTCTCTGAGGCTCTCATCAAAAAAATAATAGGAGTTCCTGCTGTGGTTTAACTGGACTGGTGGAGTCTCTGCAGCACTGGGACGCAGGTTTGATCCCTGGCCTAGGATCTGGTGTTGCCTCAGCTGGGGTGTAAGTTGAAGCTGCGGCTCTGATCTGATCCCTGGCCCAGGAACTCCATATCCTGCGGGGCAGCCAAAAAGAAAAAAAAAAAAAATAAAAGGAAAGAAAGAAAGAAAAGAAAAACCGTAAGTACAACAGAAGCAACCCGAAAGGAAATGCCAAAATCATTCGGGACACTAGGTTGCTTTGGCTAGAATGACCTACTCTGTGCTTTTTCTCATGCCTACCACAATTTACTCCATCTTTATGAAGCCATATTTTTTTTTAGATATAGGCATAGGGAAAAAGAAAGCATTTCTGAGAAACATAAGCAGAAAGTTCCTGTGATGATCTTATTTTTATTTGCAAAAAAGTAAATCAATACCAAAAAAACCCCCGTGAACCCAATTTTAGATGAGTTTTCAACCTAATCAGGAATTTTGTGATTCAACAGTTTATATAAACCTGCAGAATTCAGTAACAGTTTCCCAAGTAGGCAATAAGGTATATCAGGAAGTAAAGAGGAATCGATCAGACGGCTGACGCTGGTTGTATCACCAGGAAAAAAGAAGGCAGACATATGTTTGCCTAGAGTGTAAAATTTTCCAAAATTTTCCAGACCCTCTCCTATAGCTATTGTTACTGGGGGAAATGCGAATGGGCAGTTTTTCTCTGTCCGTGACCTGACGGAGAGTCCCACTCAGTGGTCCTCCGTCTCACCCTTATTGTTTTCTTATTAAAGAACGAAATCATCTCAGTGAACTGGAATATTACCAAGTGACGAAGAACCATGTGCTGTCTCTACCTTTGTCAGCCAAGGTCTGGAATCGGTTCTGAATCAAACACAAATGGAGACAAAGAAAGCGAGACAGAAAGACCGAGCTATTTCTCAAGGTTGGAGGTCAAGGTACGAGTGAGACCAACCTACCAGAGATGAAAAAGGATAGTTTCAACACGGGCTCAACTTTTAAACCGTATTGTGGTTTTTGATACATATTGGGACTGGAAATCCAAGTTTTCATTGATTAATTTGAGGTGTTTTATATTTCTCTAAACTTAAGACTGATTTTCAAACATAATCATAATGAGAAAACTTGCAGCAGGACTAAGGAGGAGTAACTTCACAAGGAGGAAAACACCCTGGAAGAATAAAAATAGCCCATAACTGGCTGAGAAGCTCAGCGTCCACAGCCCTGAGCACTTCCAGCCTCTCCTGGCTGAGTTACATCCTGCCCGGCGTTAGGAATGTTCCAGGAGGTAAAAGAGATGAATGCTTGCCCCCCCCGCCCCGGCCCCCTGAACTCATCCATTCCCAAGTGGAAAGTGGGGTGGCCACTCTGAATAGTTCCGCAGCCCTCTATGGAATCTGGGCTTTCACCAAGAAAATGAGGACAGAGTTATTTCCAGACGTTAAGGTTATGTATACATGATACTGGCTGGACCATCAAATCAGCGACAGTAACAAGAGCCACTAGCTCATGTGCATGGGACGTCCCTGAGATGGAGCTGAGCCTTGCCCTCAAGTGCCAGGGTGGCGTCCAAGCATCTGGAGGAGTCTGTATATTCTGCCAGTGGCAAGGAGGACTCGTGTCTGGAGCCTGGGGAGGTGGGGTGGGGGTGGATCCTGACACGCCTGCATGGCGCTCCCCTGCTCCACCTTACAGCACGGATCTCAGTCTCCTAATGTTGCCCACAGGCTCCCCCGAGGCCCGCCCGGGAGGAATCCTTCCCGCTCTGCGCTGGGGCTGTGGGAAAGACGTGGCTCTGTGACCTTTCCCAGCTCCTCGGCATCGCCTGGCCAAGAAAGCTGGGTCGTTTGGAGGGAAGAGTCTCCCGAGGCTGGAGAAATTCGGGCAGAGATAGTCCAGGACGACCGGAGCAGCTGGAGATGGGGACAGTCTCGGGAGCCTCCGCTACAAAGCCGAGAACCGCATTTTCAGCTTAACGTACACACTTTTTCATCCATCTCTCCACACACCAACCCACCTATCATCCATTCATTCATCACCCATCTGTCTACCCACAATTCACTCGTGATCCATCCGTCCATCCATCCATCCATCCGCAGATGCTAAGAGCTGCTCTAAGTCAACTCCTTGCTTAAGGAATTCGGAAAGTTGTTTGCACCTGCTGAAAGCGATGCTGTACTTGCAGGCTTCTGTGCCTTTAAAAACACTGTACACAGTATTTGGCATAAGCCCTCACTGCCCATCCTTGTCTGTCTGTATAGCCAGCTCCTGTCTCTTATCACTCAGTAGCCTGTTCAGTGCAACTGCCTGTTCAGTGTAATTGCCATGATCCCAGCTCAGCGGGTCCCCGGGCTGATGTAGCTACTACGTCTTGTCATCAACCCAACAGCTGGTGACCCCCGTGGGGTGACATTATTCACAGGATCCCTCCTCAGTAAACTCTGAAGTCCCTTTCTGACCCAGACCAGGTCACTGTGTCTTTCTGACCTCAGTGAAGAGGCCATCCAGAAACGGTCGCTGAAAAACTGAGTAAAGAAAGAAAGGAAGATCGGGGCACCAAGAGGTTATTTTCTCATCATTCAACATCCACCACTAACAGCTACAGCAAGTGTGTGCCGGGCCCACGCTGGGAGTGAGACAGCGCTGCCCCCTCGGGTGTTCACTCCGACAAAGTCAAGGGCAGGAGACGCAGCTAGAGTGCTGGACTCAGAATGGCCGTGAAGCATCAGGTTAAGTGAAAGATCCTCTGACTGGGACCTGCTGGTGGAAGGGGTCAAGGTGACAGCGCGGCACACAAAGAGGGCAGGAAGAAAGCAGAGGAAGCTCAGGGCTGTGTCGGCAGACAACCGCCAGGTGGGGGCTCTTTGAGCTCGTTTTCCCTTCTCATGAGGCCCAGCGCCTGGGCCCAGGATCCCTGACAGGAGCTCCCAAGAATGTTTTGTTTTGTTTTTTATCATTGTAACCCCTTTTATTTTATTATTTTTTTAAGTTTTACTGAACTAGAAAACCAACTCACACAATTAACTACCTTTACCTTATAGACAAAAATCCATGGATCATTAAATAATGGGAATGAGAATCTAAATTTGAATGAGGCGAAAAGGAAGCGAGAATGCAGCAAAAGGGCTGTGGTTAAGGGGAATCCTGAGAGCCTTAAATTCCAGTAGCAGAAAAGGAGAAACGTTAACAAGCAGGAGAAAAGTAAAGAAGAAATAGATGAGTCTAACCCAGCCTCCGGTATAGTGTCTTTAGACCAGTGCAGTTGGAAGATGGCATCTATGTCCGTCTGTATTGACAGCTATTACCACATATCTGTACCTCTGCCTACATTTATATCTGTATCTGTAGCTACAGCCATACCTACGTTTACATCTGTGTCTATACCTACATCTGTGTCTATACCTACATCTGTGTCTATACCTACATCTGTGTCTATACCTACATCTGTGTCTTTACCTACATCTGTGTCTATACCTACATCTGTGTCTTTACCTACATCTGTGTCTATACCTAAACCTACATTAGTATCTCCATCTGCATCTCCATCTATAGCTATGTACTCACATCTTCATCTGCCTCTACGTACCCACCTATCTACCTATCACCAATTTTATCGCCAACATACAGCCAGGGGAGCTGAGGTCGGCCCTTGCTCTTTAGACCTTTTCCAGGAGACGCGATCCGCTCACCTGGGCAGGGCAGGATGTTGCACTCCTGGTACTCCAGGGACGGGCCCAGGCAGGGCAGGCCCCCGAACTTGGGCTCCGGGTTGTTGCAAACGCGCTTCCGGTTCCGGATGCCCCTGCTGCAGTCTCGGCTGCACTGTGACCACGAAGTCCAGGCCGACCAGGCCCCATTGACCGTGTGCGCGGAGTACCGCCCAGCACGCAGGAAGTCTCCAGAAAGGCCTGCAAGGAAACGGCCCAAGTGCGATTCCGTCAGGAGCTCTTAAGAGTCACCGAAGTCCAAACTAACGGTTAGTCTGTGTTCCTGGTCTGTTTGGCTTCTGTAGCTGTACTCTCAAATGTCAGCCAAACCCCTCTTACACTTCCGGAGCAAAAAGCAGACACAAAAACTTACAGGGTGAGTAATCATGTATAAGCCAAGGTTCTTTTTCTGAGTTCCTGTTAAATAAGGGTACAGCTAAGAGCTGTTTATGAATGTGGCAAAGTCCTTACACAAGTAATAGGTTTTTCGTAACAGGTCACTTCCTGTTCTGAGAAATTTCTTACAAAGAAAACACACCTTTCTCACTTCTGGGAATTCTGCAACAAAGGGCCCTTGTGTACCTCATCTTCATTTGAGGCAAATGCCTATGGACTTAGAATATTAAAAAGTATTCAGTCATTTTCTCAAATGTAGGCAATGTGACACAGGTTCTTCTGTTTGTTTGTTTGTTTAGGGCCACACCTGTTGCATTCAGAGGCTCCCAGGCTAGAGGTCAAATTGGAGCTGCAGCTGCAGGCCTGCACCACAGCCACAGCAACGCCATATCCGAGCCGCGTTTGCGACCTACACCACACCTCATGGCAACACCAGATTCTTAACCCACTGAGCAAGGCCAGGATCAAACCTGTGTCCTCATGGATGCTAGTCAGGTTCGTTTCCACTAAGCCATGACGGGAATGCCAGTGCGACACAGGTTTAACCCAAAACTCTCAAAGTATGCCATGAAGTTCTGGGGAAGTGCAGGCAGATGGGTGAACAGTTCTCTCCACTGTCAGGTTCTTCTGTTGTTCACTTAAAAACTCTCTTTCAGAAAACCTAGATGAGATGTTCTTCAGAGAAAATGGATTAGAAACCTTTTTCTGTGATGAGACAGTTCTTTGTGATTAATCAATAAAAAACACTATCCAGCCTCATTTTGTGCGGTCAGAGGCAAATTTTGTATTCTCAAGATATCAATACCAAAAATGTGTGGACGGTCATTAAACTTAGAGCCGTTAAGACACAAAAAGGGGGAGTTCCCTGGTGGCCTTATGGTTAAGGACTCAGAGTTGTCACTGCTGTGGCTCAAGTTCAATCTCTGGCTCAGAAACTTCTGCATGCTGTGGGCTGCTATGGGCTGGGCCGAAAAAAAAAATACACAAGAAGGAGCCACACCCACAATATCCTTTTGGAGGAAATAAAAGACGTCTTTTATAAATGTGAATCAACATTTTCCTTAGCTTATATTACTGTTATTCAAGACAAATATTAGTGTTGGTTTTGAATGTATCTGAGAATGGAAGGATTAAAAAATATGTGCTCAAAAAAGAGAATACAATATAGAGGAAAACACTGTCATTCTTTTTTTTCCCACGTTGATGCTTAAGAAGTAAGTTCCGACAGCCTTCTCTGAAATAAGGGAATAAGTAATGAATTGAAGACAAGGTTGCCAGATTTGGCCAATAAAATACAAGAATCTCAGTTAAACTTTAATTTCAGATAAACAACAAATAACGATTTAAGGATAAATATGATCAAATAGTACTTGGGACCTACTTATCCTAAAAAAACATACCTGGAACCTACTCACACTAAAAAAATTTTGAAATGGAATTCCTGCCATGGCTGGGTGGGTTAAGAATCCAACTGCAGTGGCTTGGGTAGCTATGGAGGTCCCTGGCCTGGCACAGTAAATTAATCTGGCATTGATGCAGCTTTGGCATACGTTTCAGCCACTACTGAGATTCAGTACCTGGTCTTGGAACTTCCATATGCCACAGGTAACACCCGTAAAAAAAGAAAAATTCTGAAAAACATATGAAATTCGTATTTAATTGGGCATTTTGTATTTTATCTCACAACCCTAACTTGAGATCACAGGACCATTCCTTGTGCTAAGTAGATCTTTAAAATGAGTCTTCAGGAGTTCTTATTGTGGCTCAGAAGTAATGAACACAATTAGCATCCTTGAGGATGCAGGTTCAATCCCTGGCCCCGCTCAGTGGGTTAAGGATCCTGCATTGCTGTGAGCTGTGGTGTAGGCTGCAGCTGCAGCTCGGATCCTGTGTTGCTGTGGCTGTGGTGTAGACCAGTAGCTGCAGCTCCCACTAGTCTGGGAACTTCCATATGCCTAGGGTGTGGCCCTAAAAAGACCCAAAAAACAAAAAACACACAAAACACCATAAACATGCTGAGATGGTCTACTGTAAGATGTTACTACTGCTGTTCTCTTCAGGTTGTGCTCCAAGAACCGTCTAGAAGCATTGTTTTCTTCTTAGCCCTGGACAGGTCTTGTTAAATGAGATGAAAGTGATGGGAGAGATGAAGAAGGAAGCAGAAATGAATCTCTTTGGGAGGGCCAGCCTCACCCTCTTTCCCGCAGTTGAGACACCTGAGCCCCAGGGGGCATAAGGGAACTGCCGGCGGTGAGATGACGGTTCAGGGGCAGGGCCAGCCAGACGGTGGAGCTTCCTGTTTACCCAGAGTTCTCCCTACACGATCCATATGGCATTGAGGGCATTTATGTAATTACAAGGGGCAAAGCAATTTCAAAGACTATTAAAGGACTGTCACATGCTAGACTTTCTAACCGAAAGATCCTTTTGTGCATATATAAACTCAAAGACACTTCCATTGTCTTTGTCCAGTATGGGGATAAAAAAAAAGGGGGGGGGAGCTTATTTGAAAGCTTATTTGCACCTTCCATGTCCCGGTGTCCAAAGAACCATGGAAGGACCTTGAGCCTTTATCAATGTATTTTCTGACACCAAATACATCTCCCAGAGATGATTCTGGTCCTACTATAAAGACAGGGTTGTTCTGAGGGCTGAAGTCACAGGACCACCTCACTATGTAATGGTCTTCCTCATCGACTGGCTATGAGTCGGCTCTGCTGTAGAGAGATCGCTGTTATAAACACGGCTCAGCCACAGTGGCTCTTCTATGAACTAAGAGACAAGACGGAAAGCCTGTCCCGACTCACCGTCGGTGGAGCACCCGCTGGTGCCATCACTAGAACAGTAGCGCATCTCGATCCTCTGTCTTCCCACTTCCAGCAAATTTGGATCAGGCAGGCGGGCCTTGCATGTGTACCGAAAGCGCTGCTCATAGTGACCCCCGTTGTCAGAGATGTTGACAGGTGTCCACGGGGTCCAGGGCGTGGTCTTCTTCAGCTCAGGGCACGGGTTGGTGTTGCAAGGCTGGTACTCCTGGGAGAGAAAAGCAAGGCGTGTGCTTATCGCAGGGCAGAAGTAGAGCCAGGGGTTTCCTTCTTAAAGTGAAAGACAGCTCTCCCAAACTTCAGGTCCCAACACCCACCAGCTACTCTACAAAGCTAAAAGCACATTTTTTTCTTTTTTGGTAAATCGGGCGTTTCAGAGACTGCTTAGTGTTCGAGTTAACTACAAAAGGAATCTGCAGTTTCCACATCAAGGATGAGAATGATGAAATCAATGTTAATTGCATATGAATAAAAATGGTGATCACCCAATCATCTTCCTTTCACTTAATAAGTGACCAGAAATGCCGATGATTCTGATAAATTTAGATTTTTTTAAGATTATAGATAAAATGATGGAACCAGGATTTTCTTTTTGGACCACGTTATGTTCAGTTTGAGACTAATATTTTAAGCTTTGGGCTCACAGATTCAAGTGTTAGAATGGTAGCCATCCAAAGGATAACACGATATATAACCTTTAATCTTAAGAAATCTTAATTTAGCTCTCAAGGTTTCCCTGGTGAATGAACACCTTGATGGCATTTCTCAGTCCCACCTCCCTTTCCTCAGTACCAGGCACCTCCCTGGCAGGCGCAGGCGGAGGCTCTGGCACCTGAGGCATGCAGTTTTGGGGCGGTGGAATTTAGGACTACAAACGTAGGTCTATTAATTTGGCAAGAATTTTAAACATTCGTTCTCCAGAAAAAGACTAAACCCAAGGGGCACAGGATTTGACCTTGGACGTCGCACTACAACACAACTCCTCCTTTTGACAACAAAGGACGTTTCATTAGAGGGAAATCCCACAACAGAGAATATACCCCATCGTGGCCACACTTTTAAAATAGTTTTATTAATATATATATTTATTATGCAACTATAATAAATATCATTTCTATTTATATACAAATATATCCATTTATTAGACATAGAAAGATGGGAGAAGGATGGAACAATTCTCTTTTTCATAATAAATCTTAGAAAACTATTGAACTCTCACTATGTATGTAGATATATATTTATTATGAAAAAGAGAATTATTCCAGACTTCTCCCATCTCTTTTGGTTGAATGTTTGGATATTTACCCAGTAGCTCTAACAACAGGAATTTTCCAATAGCAGGCATGGCCCATCAACTGTGTACCCTGAAAAAAAGGACTTAGCTCTTTATTTTTACCCCGCTCTCCGTATCTCCAAGAACGCCACAGACTTCCCATTGTCCATCATCTTAAGGTAGTCGGGCCGCACACTTGGTGAGATCAAAACCCAGGTTATCCACACTCGGGTGTGCAGAGAACAGATGGACTCATGTCTCGTGTCCAGTTTTCTTCCGGTCGAAGCCAAAGGATCTACTGCTCCGTGCGGGAGGTTGTCTAGTGATGGCCAGTGACGGGAAAGGTGCGGTAAGCCCCACACCTGACCCTGCCTACAACCTTGAGAGGGTTTCCAGGCTCTGATGGAGCCAAGGCACAGACTAGAGACTGGGAGGCAGAACCGGGAAGTGGAGGAAGCCAAAGGGGCTGCACTCTCAGGCGGAGAAAGCCGTGCAAAGAGAACACTCCAGTTATGCACAGCTTCCCCCTCAGGTACTCAGCCGAGTACAGACCCGTGTGTGTGTACAGAGACGCTACCCACGGGTTGGGAAAGACCTGCCTGAAAGATCAGAGGGAACAGTGCCTCTCACTCACGGGAGCAGTGCTTGATCCAAAGAGCCAGGACGAAAAGTCCGCAACTCTCCAGGCACCCGTTAGGGCACCAGGAAGGGTCATGTCTCCACAGTGGGGAAAAACCACCCCAGACCAAACGCTGCTCTCATCACAACAAAGCTTACTAATAAAATCCAAAAAGATCAAGCTAGTTTCACACAACTTGATCTTGTCCCAAAGGAGAGCGGCGGCGCATGTGGGGGAACACAAAAGTGTCCAGGGCACAGCGAGGAAAAGGTCACGATGTCTTTCGTCTAATCTAAAATTACCAGGTATGTGAAGAAGGTGCATAAACCCACAACCTGTTATGAAGAGAAAGGCAGTCAATTAAAACTGGCACAGAAACAATACAGACAGCAGAATCTAATCAAGAACACATAGAACAGTTATCATAACTGCATTGCGTGTGTTCAAGGAGCTGGAAAAAAGGCTGAACGTGTTAAGTAGAAGCATGGAAGATACAAGGAAGAAATAAAATCAACTGTACACAACATTCTACGAGGCCATCTTTTTTTTCATCTTTTGCCTTTTTCTAGAGCCGCACCCGCGGCATATGGAGGTTCCCAGGCTAGGGGTCTAACAGGAGCTGTAGCCGCCGGCCTTCGCCACAGCCACAGCAACGCGGGATCCGAGCCGCGTCTGCAACCTACACCACAGCTCATGGCAATGCCAGATCCTTAACCCACTGAGCAAGGCCAGGGATCGAACCCGCAACCCCATGGTTCCTAGTCAGATTCGTTAACCACTGAGCCACAACGGGAACTCAAATGAGGCCATCTTTAATCTACTATCAAAAGCATCAGAAGGGAAGAAAACTAAACGTAAATATTCCGTGTTGACCTAGGTACAAAAGTGCCTAACAGGATTTTAATAAACAAAACTCCAAACAATACACAGAGATTAATTAGTACCTTATAATGTAGGTAGGCAGTAGGTCAACGGTGAAAGGCTGCATTAACATTTAAAAGGGGATGGCACAAATGAACCTATCTACAGAATAGACACAGACTCACACACATAGAGAATAGGCTCGTGGTTGCCAAGGGGGAGGGGGAGGAAGTGCCATGGACTGGGAATTGGGGGTTGGTAGATGCAAACTATTAAGTTTAGAACAGATAAACAATCAGGTCCTACTGTACAGCACGGAGAACTATATCCAGTCTCTTGGGACGGAATAAGATGGAAGATAACATGAGGAAAAGAATGCGTATGTATGCCTGGGTCACTATGCTGTACAGCAGAAATTGACACAACACTGTAAATCAATTACACTCTAATAAGATTTAAAAATGGGATCAATGTAATTCACCATATTAACCGTCTCAAAGGGAAACCTATATGAACATTTCAATAGGTATAGATACATGATTTGATAATACCCAAAGATCCATTCCTTACAGAAACTCTCAATCAAGAAGGAGTAGAAATAAATTTTCTAAATATGATGAAGGATATTTATTAAACACCTACAAGCAGAATCTTACTTAAAAGTTAAGACCCGCATTTTTGAAAGCTGCAGAATGTTAGATCAATATTAATTTTATCCCTGTGTATTAGCAATGAGGAATCATAAATTAAAAGAATGTCATTTACCTTAGTATCAAAATATGAACTTCAGGAATAAGTTTCACAAAGTATGTGTATGACTTGTACACTTAAAGAAAATTTAATTTTCTAAATGATCTACAGAATCAACACAATCGTAGTCACAATTCCAGAAGCATTTTTAAAAATAAATTTGACAAGTTAAGGAATGGAAAGCCCAGTAACAGGTGCGCATGTTTATTGATTTTCATGTTTGAATATCCTGAGACTACTCAGATAACCACTGTAACTGAATGTAACTACTAAGCATTTGTATATAAATGTGTCCTAAGTACAAAATGTGCAACATTAAGTTCAATTTTACCTATCATCGCATCTGCCTGAAAAACGCTATTTTCCACCATAACAATCAGCCAGGGTAGCAACTACCTGTTAAAGCCTATATATCCATGAGCATCAACTGCATGCTTTTAAGGTCTTATTTCTCTTCTAGTCAGTTTCCTTAGCTGCAGTGCAATTTCATGCCAACAGAGACCTTTGAGCATGGAGGAGTTAAAATGACCTTCCACGGGGTTTAGAGAGGTTTCTCAGTCACAGGATGAACTGGTAGAAGGGCTACCTTCTAACGTACTGTCCAACCTTCTGCAAATCTTCAGATGCTCAGAACATGTCTTAGTCCATCCGGGCTTCTCTAACAAACCACCAGAGACGAATGGTTTGTGAACAACCGAAATTTATTTCTAACAGCTCCGGAGGCTGGTAGTCCGAGATCGGGGTGTCAGCGTGAGTAGGGGGGGGGCCTCTTTGGTGTCACAGCTCTCTCTTTGTAGTCCCACATGGCCAAAAGGGCTAGCTTACTTATGGGGGCCTATTTTATAAGGACACCAATCCCAGTCACGGGGACTCCGCCCTCATGGTCCAATCACATCCCAGAGGCCCCGCTTCCTTTTTATTTTTATTTTTTTTCTAGGGCCGCACCTGCAGCATATGGGAATTCCCAGGCTAGGGGTCAAAACTGAGCTGTAGCTTCTGGCCTACACCATAGCCACAGCAACACCAGATCCAAGCCAAGCTTGTGGCAATGCCAGATACTTAACCCACTGAGAGAGACCAGGAATTGAACCCACATCCTCTTAGATACTAGTCGGGTTCTTAACCCGCTGAGCCACAATGGGAACTCCAAAGGCCCACCTCCTAAGACCATCACTTCAGGCGTTAGGTTTTCCACACATGGATCTGGGGGGCACACAAGCATCCAGCATATAGCAGAATGCATTCCAACAAACCCAAAGAGGGGTTACACAAGATGATCTGAAAGTGCTTACTTGGCACCTTTTGGAATCCACAAGCTTGTGTTTGATTTAGTTTAATAACCACAAATCAATATTCAGTGCACCACCTGAATCTGGTTCCTAGAAGATAAAATGATTTGCTGTCCAAAGCCTACATGACAGTCTATGCTGGCTGCTCTGAAGAGGGGATGATGATTTTGAGATTTTTAAAGAATATTCCAAATTTCTTTCCATTACGGTTATTAATCATTAAAGACCCAATGAAATAAACCAGAAATATTCTTTAAAATATAAAAGCAGGCGTTCCTGCCACGGCACAATGGGATAAGAATACAACTGCAGTGGCTCAGCTCGCTGTGAAGGTGCGGGTTAGATCCCCAGCCCAGAGCAGCGGGTGACAAGACCTGGTGTTGCCGCAGCTGTGGTGTAGGTTGAAGCTGTGGCTTAGATTCAGTCTGTGGTATGGGAACTTTCATATGCTGTGGGTGCAGGCATGAAAAAATAAATGAAATTAAATAAAATAGGAGTTCCCATTGTGGCTTGGTGGATTAAGAACCCGACATTGCCTCTGTGAGGATATGCAGGTTTGATCCCTGGCCTTGATCAGCAGGCTAAGGATCTGGCTTTGCCACAAGCTACAGTGTAGGTCACAGATATGGCTTGGATCCAGCGTTGCCATAGCTGTGGCACAGCCCTCAGCTGTAGCTCTGATTCGACCCCTAGCCTGGGAGCTTCCGTATGCTGCAGGTGTGGCCCTAAAAAGAAAAAAAAAATTAACAAAATAATGTAAAAGCAACACTGGAACAAGAAGAAGGGATGTTTTTTAGCAGAAGATCCCACTGTTCAGTGGCAGTAACTGCATTTCAGCAGAACTTTGAGTAGTCACAGCTCTCTCCTATGCCACCCTGATCATTTTTTTCTCTTTTTATGCCATTCTGATGAAATATGGAAGTTCCCAGGCCAGGGATTGAATCCGAGCCACAGCTGCAACCTATGCCACAGCTGCAGCAAACACCAGGTCCTCTGGGCTGGGTGGAGGATCGGACCTTTGCCTCCATATTGACCTGAGATGCTTCAGTCAGATTCTTAACCCACTGTGCCACAGCGGGAACTCCTCATAAATCTTTACTATGTCACCAGTTTGCACGGGGGTCTCCCAAGCCTGCGAGCTTTTGGAGGGTAAAGCCAGGGGTTGTTGCAACTTCCTCCCCCGTTTGGGTGACTGGCAGCGTTGCAGCCTCCAAAGCGGGGAACAGGTTGAGATGAACATCGCAGGGGCTTTCAAAGGGCTGCATCCACTTTCAACAAGCAGGCAACCTGCATTCTTTTAAGTGCAGAAAAGCATCATATATTCCTCTGTCTTCTTACTAAAAAAACAATACATGTGCCTGCATACACTGGACTCTATATGTGTGCATATCTATAAAAACGGAGCTGGCTCTCTGCCTTACACATAATTGTAGGCATTTCTTTTTATATCACTGGTAGAAAGCCCAAGAGAATAAGAAAATCAGGGCTGCCACTGGAAGTCGCCTTTATTATAGAAGCTGTGATTTGTGGGCACTCCATAAACTTACATCACAAATGAGAAGATCCATTTATTTGGTTTATTCTCTCACTATAATGCCCTTAAATTCTTTGCCTCTTAGAGTGAACATCAAGAGTTCAAACATCTTTTACTGGCAAATCCCTTACAACGAGAGGAGAGTCTACTGATTTATTCATTCATTTATTTTTTAGGGTCACACCTACAGCAGGTTGAGGTTCCCAGGCTAGGGGTCGAATCAGAGCTGTAGCTACTGGCCTATACCACAGCCACAGCAACTCAGGATCCGAGCCACACCTGCAACCAACACCACAGCTCACGGCAATGCTGAATCCTTAACCCACTGAGCAAGGCCAGGCACTGAACCTGCATCCTCACGGATGCTAGTCAGATTCGTTTCCACTGAGCCATGATGGGAACTCCCCTGGATTCTTTTACATACAAAAAGCAACAACCAACTGCTTTCTTAGGAGAAAATGGGATTTTTCTGCTGTGGCACAATGGGATCTGTGACATCTCTGCAGCAGCGCGAGGACACAGGTTCGATACCTGGGCCAGTGCAGTGGATTAAAGGATTCAGCGTTGCTGCAGACGTGTAAGTTGCAGCTGTGGCTCAGATCTGATCCCTGGCTTGGGAACTCCATATGCTGTGGGGCGGCCAAAAAAGAAAAGAAGAAAATCACACTTTCCAATGGAGTCAGAAAAAAAGAGAGAAAAACGATCTTTGTGTGTGTATATAACTTACCACACACGTACAACCAAAAGAAAAACATAACTTTAGAAAAGAAATAAAAAATACTCACTGTAACCACAGGCTTTGGATGTTACGATTATATAGTCACGTAGTCACACTTGTGTGGGCTAAAGGGGCTTAATTTCTTGGCAGGAAAATGCAAAATCATTTTAGAATAATGGATTTGTTATAGAATATTCAGTCATGAAGACACAGAAAAAACACAGCCATAAAACCATACTTATGGCTTGCTCAAACCCTAATTGAAAAAGTTAAATGTACGATATTTCAAGCTATTATATTTAGCAGCCTAAGCAACTGTTATTATTTTACCAACACCTGGTGATTACTCTGTGTCTGATAAGCAAACATTTATCTTATATATCAATGAATTTATAAAAAAAATTGTTTTGAGCTTTTAAGAAATGTATTAAAAATAAACGGGGGTCTGATGGTGTTGATAAACACACGTTACTTGTTTTTACCTGCCCACTGACTGCAAAGTAATTAAATACCATTTTCCTCTCCTGGATCATTTCAATGCTTTTATTTATTATTTTTTTTTTTATTTTGCTTTTGCAAAAGGAACGCAGGCCAAAACTGAGTTACACAATCTTCTATCTGCTTATTCAATTGGCCACATTCCTAAAGATATATCTTACAAAGGCAGCAGTTTTCTTCTGCCTTTCATCAGGCATGCAGGGCTGAGTAGTCCTACTGGGAACCCCAGAAGCAGCTGGTCTGTTAGTTACCTGCACCCTGATTCACTGATTATGGTGCAGCTAAGCTCCAAGGGTGCTATGTCAGTAAGCACCACTCAGACTAGTAGGCAGAATTCTCAGATTCCCCTAAAAGCTCCACCACCTGGTTATCACGCCCTTCGTAATCCCCTCCCTGTGAGTGTGGGTGCGTCCTGTGATGATGATGGGCTAGATGACTATCTTGATTAGTTCCTCCTAAACCAAGAACTTGTAGTGGACAAAAGAGGGATTCTCCTGCTGGCTTTGAAAATGTTAGCTGCCCTGTTGCAAGGGGACTACGTGGCTAGGACCTGAGGGCAGCCAATAGGAACCGGCAGCATCCTCCTGCCTGCATCCTCCTGCCTGCAGCCAGAGGTAAACAAGAGCCTCAGTCTCAAAACTTCAAGGGACCGATTTCAACAAACAACTACAGGGTTTCAAAGAACATTGTGAGTCTCAGAAAAGTCTGGAGCTCCTGTCGACACCTTGTGTTCAGCCTGTGAAAATCTGAGCAGAAGCAACTCATTTAAATCAAGCCCAGATGTCTGAGTCATAGAACCATGAGATAATAAATGCAGGTTGTTTTAAGTCACCAGATTTGTTTTAATTTGTTACAGAGCAATTGAACATTAATACACACCTATGTAAATGGATATTTCTTTGGTATTTATATATAAAAGGGAATTTGTTCCTTGACCCTATTTTCTTCTAATACTCTAAAGACTAAAACTTATTAGATAATTCAAATTCAGCTGAATTTTCTTATCTCCTGCCTCTTTTAATTCTTAATCAGGCCTCCCAGTGGCAAGGAATCTTCCTTCGTGGAAATCTCATTATCTTCCTTCTGTTGATAGTCCTCCAATGTTTTCTTATAAGAAAGCTTTGGTTCAAAGTTCAAAACCATGACCGTTACTCGTTATTAATATTACATAGGAAATTCAAGATGTTAATGAGCATCTGCATGTTTTCTACCAAGTGGAGGCTGTTTGTTATAACTCATGTTTTATTAAAGGTGCCTGATGCCATCCTGAGATATTTTGTTTTGAATTCAACTTCATAGAACAAGGGACAGAAGAAACACGTGTTGATCATCCCACTGTATTTCAACTTCAGCAGTTCCATTAAAGCTTTAGATTTTAGTTCACTATGTCTGAGTAAAATATATTGGGCAAATGCCTTTTGTTTAAGGGCAAGAACAGAATTTTTTTTTATTATTTGTTTTTATTTTATTTTTCTTTTTAGGGCTGTACCTGTGGCATATAGAAGTTTCCAGGCTAGGGGAGGAATCGAAGCTGCAGCTGCTGGCTAGGCCACAGCCACAGCCACGCCAGATCTGAGCCACATCTGTGACCTATGCTGCAGCTTGTGGTAACGCTGATCCTTAGCCCACTGAGCAAGACCAAGGGTCAAACCCGACTCCTCATGGATGGGAGCCACACTGAGCCACAACGGGAACGCCAAGAATTTAAAATGGCATTCCATTCCGTTCATGAAAGAGCTTTTCCTAAAGTGTGTCTCAGATTAAGAAGTAAAAGAGGCAGGAGATAAGAAAATTCAACTGAATTTTAACTATCTAACAAGGTCAGTCTTGGGAGTATGAGAAGAAAATAGGGTCAAGGAATAGATTCCCTTTTATATACAAATACCAAAGAAATATCCATCTACATAGGTGTGTGTTAATGTAGGTCACGGGCACTAGAGGGAAAAGCATCTGTGGTCAGGAGAGGCTGAGAAACCCTGGGTTTGACAAAGTTCAATGGGTTTCTTCAAACCGGAAGTGATCAGAGCTGATCTGGAGCTCCCCCTTTTTTTTTTTCTACTTAGAGCTTCTCAGGCAACCACAGCTGGGTGGAGCACACCTTAGCAAATGCTGGCAAGGAGGACGTTATCTGGAATCAAAGGTTCTTAAAAGATGAGGGCACTGCTCGCTCTGACGGTGCATAAACTAAAATTGGCACGATACAGAGAAGATTAGCATGACCCCTGTGCAAGGATGACATGCAAATTTGTTAAGTGTTCCAATATTTTGGGGAGTTTGCGGTGAACAGATGCAAACTATTACATTTAGAATGGATAAGCAATGAGGTCTTGCTGTACAGTGCGTGGAATTATATCCAATCATATAGGATAGACTATGACGGACAATAACATGAGAAAAAGAAAGTATGCATGCATACAAATATATATGACTGGATCACTTTGCTGAACAGCAGAAATTGGCACATTGTAAATCAACTACATTTTAATAAAGTATTTTTAAAAAAGGTGATAGCAATTTCCTCGTTGAATGACTGACTTTAAAATCAACCCCACTGATTCAAAACTGAAAAGAGGGCTGTCTCCCTGGAGTCTTGAACTTGTATGGAAGTCACCCCTCTTCCTCCAACCCTAAGCAGGATTTAAAAGGCTGAGGATGGAGTCTTCTGCTCACAAAATCTTATACGTTTGATTGGGTCACTCTGCTGTACAGCAGAAATTGGCACAACACTGTAAAAAGACTAGCCTTTAATAAAAAAAATTCCTTAGCCCACTTGACACCATGTTCTCGTGGCGGGGGGGCTGCTAAAATATCTCCCTCCTTCAGACTGTCAGGAGGCGACTTTCCAGAGAGTAGGAGGGACTGGGAGCTGGCACTTCACTGGTTTTGCTCCTCCAGTGACTTCTACTCTGAGTTTAGTCATGAGTGGACTGATCAGTTCTTACTCTGAGACTCTGGGCTCACCTTCAAGTTCATGGCCTTTGTGACAAAGAGGAAAGCCCATTAGGTCTGTCCAGGGGATCTACTCCCTTTAATCTCTTAACCTAGTGGCTTAGCCCTGTCATCTATAAAATGGGGACGTAAAGAAACACACCCCAGTGACCCGGGAGTGTTGACGAGATGAGGTGTTTACAGTGATTAGCAGGGACTCTGACATGTGGGGCATCTAATCTGCAGAGATGCCTGGAAATGAAGACGGAATGCAGGACATAAAAACATCAGGGGCTCTTCAAAGGTGGTTACTAGAAACCTGGAGGAGCCCAAGAAAACGTGGATGGTCACAGCAACCCAACGATCCCAGCAGGTTACCCTCGGAGGAATGGATTTACTTAACCAGTAAAATAAGTTTAACCTGCATCTGAGTTCCCATGTATACCATTTCACTCGCTCAGTAATGTGGTCATCAAACAGAAAATTATCTTAATGTGTTCTTACCCAAGTTGACGTGAAGCTGACTTTTTATCAGTTTGCATTCCTTAAATGATTAGTTAAGATTTCATGTCCTAAAAGATAGTAGTAGGGATATTTATTTAATCTAAAATTCTTACATCATGAATGATGTATTTGGAACATTCACAGTTAAGGTCAAAGTCCTTCTGACACTTCATTTCACCAGTAAGGAAATATTTGGAACTCTTGGGTATGTTTTTGGCTCTGCAAGTTGGGATCCCATTATTTAATGGATCTGGGAAATGAAAAGCATGCACATTTTATCAACATCTTTGCTTATAATTTAAAGCACAAGGAAGCAATTTTTTTGCTCCTCTTTTGGCCATTTTACTGTGGGAAATTATGTTCCTCAAATAAAAATATTTAAATGACTTTTTTTCTTATAATTCAGATTGTCTAACTAGGTTCCTATTGCCTCATGAATATTTCCTGCCAGAACTTATGGGAAATGTCCCAAACATCTAAATTTAAAAAATCCTGTGTTTGAAATTTAGTCAAAAGTAATATTGTCCAAATGGCATTTTTAATGAACAACATAACCATGGAAATAGAAGCATCATGTTATCCAACCCTTCATCAGCTCATCCATTCCTTCTTTTCCACTAATCACTGTTGGAACATCTATACCTTGTGCAAGATGCTAGGCCATGTCCTCAGGGGATTTTAGATGTTAGTGGTGAAAATAAACAGAGGAAGTTCAAGGGAGACATAGGAAAGTTCCATAAGCCCCACACCAACTATGAGTTATGGGAATTAAGACGCAGGAGAGCCCTGGTCTTAAATAAAATGAGATCATAATAATTGCCATTGTGACCAACCCCCTGGGTCACTCGGCTTGGGATTCTATGTCTGGCACATGGACCAGTTTTGGTGTGTGTGTGTTTTTTCATTGTTTAAAGATTTTTGCCGTGGAGGTGATTTACAATGCTGTGATAATTTCTTTTGTACAGCAAAGTGATTCTGTTAATCATGTACACCCTTCCATTCTCTTTCAGATTCTTTGCCCACGTAGATTATCACAGAATATGACCTGTTTTATGCCAAGGAGCATTTTCCTGCTCAGTCACAGCACCAGAGGTGGATAGCACCCAGCAGTTTAGTAACCAACTCTGGTTAAATTATCCATTCCTTTGTACTAGAATGTCACTGCTAATACAAAGCAGATGAAAACCCCAGTGCAATCTTACCCACCTTGGGGAAAGTTTAAAGTCGCCGTCACAGAAAATAAAAAACCTACAGGATAAATATAAGTTGTCAAAAGAGTTGGGTATTTGCCCTTATTTTTTCTTAATACAGTTAAAAGTCTCTGTGCCCCAATTTTATAAATGTTCAAACTGTATGCACAGGGTCTCTGCGGCAGTCCTGTTGAAAAGAGTCAAGTGCCAGAGTAGCCAGCCCAGGACTGCGGTCACAACTGATGGCCAAGGGTCATTTCAAGGTGGGAGGTCTGGGTGGAGCTCCCTGAGCTCAGTGGGTTAAGGACTGGCTTTCCTCTTAAAGCCGGAAGCTCCATCATCAAGAAACCCCCAGTCTCCTAACAGAGGAGACACATTTCTAACTTGGCATAAAGGCATTGCCCTTTCTCTGTAGAGTCACAAACTCAATGAGAAAACATAAAATATAAAATGGCTTTCAGAACATCCTTCCCAAATAAACTATCACAAAAGTGAATATTCTATCTAAATGAAGTGACATCATAACACAGTTTAATTTGTCTAACACCTGTATTGGTGGACTTCTTTTCTCTCCTTCCTTCCTTCCTTCCTTCCTTCCTTCCTTCCTTCCTTCCTTCCCTTTTTTCTCTCCTTCTCTCTCCCTTTCTTCTTTTCCTTCCGTTTTGGCTGTGGTGTGCAGCAGCCTGAACATCATAACACAAGAATTTCTCTAAGACCTCTATTGATGAATTTCATTTCCTCCCTCTCTCCCTCCCTTCCTTCCTCCTTTCCTTTCCTTTCTTTGCCCATGGCATGTAGTGGTCTGATGTGGGATCTCAGTTCCCAGACCAGGAACTGAACCAGGCCACAGCAGTGAAAACACTGAGTCCTAACCACTAGACCACCAGGGAACTCTCGGATAGATTTATTTCTAAAATTCATAATAATCTTCTCTGCCAGAACTTAATTTAATGGCTTCTTAATGCCTTGAGGTTATAATTAAATATACTTATTACGGAAAATATTTGAACTCATTAGATTTTGTTGCTCCTGTTGCCTTCTCCTAGCCTAAATACGTTTCTCACATCTGCTTGAATTTTGTTTTTTCAGTATCTAAGTTTCTGGGCACAAACTCGGCTATGACCTCTGCTCCCATGGCCCATGGTCCTCTTCCTGCCTCCATCTTTGTGACAGATAATCTGATCATTAAGCTGACTGCAGCAACTACCAAAGAGAAGAGTCAGACCAGTGAGGACTTGGCATCTGTGCCCCAAGGCAGGACAGCAAACCTTTGTACACACCTGCTTCCTAAACTGGGCTTGATCTTGGCTGCCGGCATTGAAGTGGCTGCTTTCCCATCAATGAGGACTGTGGTAGAATTAGGATATCCAAGGTGTTAAAATCCAACTAAACACTTCTAGGCTTTAATGTACTTATCATAGGGCAATGATACAGAACAGTTTATTTACCTAGAAGTTTCCTATAAAAACAATTGTTCAAATCAACTTTTAAAGACTGATCTACATTATGGATTTTCATCTACTTAATTTGAAAATCTATACGTTCCTAAATATGGCCCAGTGATTAAATTAAGTGGGTAAATGTCCATCAAATCCCTACCTTTGTCACAGATATTTATTTATCCTGATGCATGGTGTACGTCCATTCCTTTTTAGCCACACAGAATTTCCCCCGATTGTCACTATATAAATGCACTTGTGCGTGTTTATACATATACATGTGTGTGTGTGTATCTATATCTATCTAGGCACATAAAAATATGATGGAGGTCACTTGTATGGAAGTTTCTACATGAAGATTATCTAAACCAACAAATGCGGTACAAATCTCTAGCTCTAGAAAGTTACTTCTTTAATAAAGGAAGGGTGATGCTTGCTGTTCTTATTGCTATCTTTCAGGACTACAGAAAACGTCCCAGCTGAAAGACCAGGATTCTAGACTGTGAATGACTTTAAAATTTACTTTTCCTTCGCTAGAAAACACTGTAGAATTTAAGCAAGATTATTGACTGTGCTCTGCTTCATCTTCTATCCATTGAGGCCAAACAATTAATAAGGCGGCTGAATAAAAATGCCTGCCCTTCTAAAATAAGACCGAAGTATCGCAAAACTGCTTAATAAAAGCACAGAGAACAAGAAAAATAAGTGCTATATTAGGGTGACTGTATATATCTAAGGTTTATACCGTGATAGGAAAAAAAAATGTGTTTTCTTCTTTTAAACCGTTCCTCGGTGTTACAGGTTGTTTGGCTTTATTACACCATAAGATGTTCTAACCCATACTCAGACAGAACATTGCAGTCAGGGGACTGAGACGTCAGGGCTTCTTTCAAACAAGAGTTTACATGGGCAGGCAGGAAAAACACCAGCAGCTAGAAGCCTAAATATAATTTAACATATACAACATATAATTGTGTATAAAATAAATATACGGTTTCATAAAATCAGAGTCTTAGTAGCATGCAAAGAGGCGCCAGTGTGAGCGAGTCTGAATGGCGGGTGGGTGGCGCAGCCTTGAAGAACACTGGGAAATTAGTCTTAATTGCTTTTCTGTGACTCCTTGTTAGCAGCAGGATAAATCCCAAAGTGCTCAGCTTTCCGGATTCAGAAAATGAGACCAAGGGCACGGCTCCCAGGCCGCGGCTGGCAAGGAGCCGCGTGGTGCTCTCCTAAAGAGCCTCAAACGCAGACCGAGGCTTCAGGCTTCCCTGCCTTTGCTGCTGCCGCCTTTCCTGCAATACAGGATGCTCCTGAATTTACCTGAAAACGCCACTCCCTCCTTCTTGCTACCACTGTGCCCTGGAAAGTAAGAGAAGGTACCACAAGGGCCTGTCTGCAGGAGGGCGTGATTCTCACGATATGGGGGGATATCCGCTGTCTTCTCTTTCTAGATCAGCACTGGACACTTGTTATCTGCCACACAGAAGAAGACCTCCCAGCTCTTCCTCCATCAAACATGGCACAAAACGGGTTCATGCATCCCAAAACCAGCCCGGCATCTTGCATTTTTGATAACCTTTCCTTAGCGGTCCTCAAAAATCCTTAAAAATACTGAATAATTTTTCAGTCAATGAACAACATAGAAACAGACAAAGATCACTCAGCTATGGTTCAACTGGGGCAGGGGCCGGGAGCCCACCTCATTGAGCACCCATCTGCCCAAGGCCACCTGCAAAGATTCAACATGGTGCCATTTGCCAAATGTGCAGTAAATGAATGTTACTCTCCATCCAATCATGGGTCATTAACTCCTAGTCCCTGATCTTTGAGACAGGTGAGAAAGCTGGCGAGAATCCTTGGGATAAATTATCCCCATGCTTGACCTTATAAAGCTTACTTCTTTGCCCTGTCGTACTGAGTTGGCCATCACCTCCAGAACAGTATCGAACATTTGCAGTGCTGGCAGGAACCCCTGGCTTTGCTTTGACTTTAATGGAAAAGCTTCTAAGCGCTCTCCATTCCTTAGGATGGTATTTGCTATATCATTTTAATAGGTATCCTTCATAAGGTTACAGAAGTTCCCATCTCTGCTATGTTTGTTGACTTTTCAAAAAACTATTATGAGTGAGTGTCGAATTTTAACAAACATTTGTTTTGTATCCACTGGAATGACTATAGCATTCTTTCCTCTTAATCTTATTAATATAAAATGTATTATTTACAAGACTCTCCACTTGATCTTCATAAATGTCACATTATGAATATGGACATATGGATATAAGAGAAATGCAAATATTTATATATGTATAGTTTCTATTTATACATAAAACCTGATGAATTAATGTTGTACAAGGTTGTGCAATATGCACATTGACAGAAGGGCAGAGCAGCAGGCAGATGTGAGGGCTGAAATTCGACATGCATCTTTTCCTAAGCAGTGAGTTCCAGCAGAGGGCTGCCGGTCCTTAGAGGAAGGTGCATAAAAACATGCTGGCTGCCTGCCAAGAACCTGAGCCTATGCTGCTGTGACCCACAGAAGGAGAAACTGGTACCACTTCACACAACGGCCCCTTACTGGTTGGTGGTGCTCCTGGAATTCATCTGTTTCTAACCCTCAAGGCCAGCACCACTTATCAAGCAACTCAACCACGGGATATCTTATCTTGGGAGAACTTGTTACAGAAACCTCTCACTTTAAAGCCAGTGTCCTTCTCTGTCTACTGCTCACTTCCCCTGCTGCCGTCTCCACAAGCAGGCACGTCTAGCTCTGACTTACAAGCTCTGACTTTCCCCTCCTCCAAGAGGTGGACATGAGACAAAGCACATCAAAGTGAAAGTGAGGGAGAGAAAGACAGATACACCCTAAGTTTAGGGTTAGTAGGTGTGACCTGTTACATTTGGGGTTTACGTGCAGTGAGGTCCTGCTGTACAGCACAGGGAACTGTGTCCCATCACTCGTGATAGAACACGATAGAAGGTAATATGAGAACAAGAATGTACACATATGCATGACTGGGCCACTTTGGTGTAGAGCAGAAATTGACAGAACATTGGAAATCAAGTATAATAAAAAATTAAACTAAATCATACAGAAATATGAGTATTTTAAAAATGTTGAAGAAGAGACTCTACTTTGCATGTCTTTTTGCAAATGCAGTGACTTTTTGGGGACCCCTGGAGAGAATGTTTTGATCTCTGCTGCTGCTTTAAATGTGTGACAGTTCTGCCTTAATTTGAATATTGTAAAAAATTTATGGCTGCATCTGCAGCATTTGGAAGTTTCCAGGCTGGGAACTGAATTGGAGTTGCAGCTGCCGGCCTACACCACAACCATAGCAATATCAGATCTGAGTTGCATCTGTGACCTAAGCTGCAATTTTTTCTTCCTCTCTCTCTCTCTCTCTCTCTCTCTCTCTCTCTCTCTCTTTTAGGGCTGCACCTGCAGCATATGGAAGTTCCCAGCCTAGGGGTCGAATCAGAGCTGTAGCTGCCAGCCTATGCCACAGCCACAGCAACGTGGGATCCAAGCCATATCTGTGACCTACACCACAGCTCACGGCAATGCTGGATCCTTAACCCACTAAGCAAGGCCAGGGATTGAACCCGCATCCTCATGAATCCTAGCTGGGTTTGTTAACCGCTGAGCCATGAAGGGAACTCCCTATGCTGCGTTTTGTGGCAACACCAGATCCTTAACCCACGGAGTGGGGCCAGGGACCGAACCCTCATCCTCACAGAGACAATGTCGAATCCTTAACCCGTTCAGCCACAAAAGGAACTCCAATTTGAATTTTTGCCAGTGACTCTCACGCAGTCTAAAAAACAGCTGCTCTATGCCAGGTACTGAGAAGGTGCTGAGGATGCAGAACTGAGCCACAGAGACCGGGCACCTACAGCTAATCTCACGGTGTCCTCTGCAAAGAATCTCCCAGCCGCCGGGGACGTCCCCCTTCTCTAGTGGAGAGGACCCCATAAAAAGCATCACCCAGCTTTCTCGAAATTCAGGCTCTCCAATGATTTCATCCGGGTACAGTCACAAGGACACGATTTGCAATTTAAAAACGTGCCAAGCAAATATCTGTCTGCCACTGAGATGTAAATAAAAGGTCTGCCAAGTGCCAGATGGTAACCCTTTCTTTTATAACACTAGTCCCTTATCTTTTTTAACTTGACTACCTATGCTGGGAGTCAATTCAGATTCCTTTCAAACAAATGAGGCAAAAGCTGATAAATGTATAGTAAACTCATGGCCACACCTACTCGCAGGCCTCCCCTGCACAAATATCAGCCTAAAAGCAACAAAAGGGAAATTGTTAAGTCCTGCTAAAGAACAAGGAACAATGACTGCTGAGGGCAAAAGTTATTCCCATTGATTATATTTTTTGCCAAGAGTCAGGTGAAAGAAGTGAAGCGTCAGGATTTTAAAAGCAGACACTTTCTTTCAGGAGGAAATAGGGTTTCTTTTGGCTAGATTCCTCTCATTCTGCTCTGACTCCTGGGGCATATCTGAGAGTCATATGATCTCTGAGCTCCAAGGATGACAGACAAGACAGAGAGGGCGTGGGAGGCCCTGAGAAGATCACAGGAGATCTGTGCACCAAGGAAATGGCTGCTATGAATCCTCACGAAGGCACACATGTGGAGTCAACAGCCTAAGAAACGGGTTTAGAAAATCTAAAGTCAACCGCACCGGACCGGAAATCTCTATGTTTCCAGCTTAATGAGTGTTCAGGCTCAAGGACGCGTTTGTTTCAAGGGGATTCACAGCGCATGGAGAAACGCTGCAAATGCACCAAGGTCCACAGGCAAACCTCTACCGTGCAGACTGCTCAGTGGGAAGGAGTTCCTCAGCGCACATAAGGAAGGTACCAGAGGCAAGCCAGCCCCTCGCATACGCTCAGGGAAACGCCAGAGCCTCCGCCAATTCCAAGGGCAACCCTGTCGCAGCAAACTACTGGGGACGCCATTCGTATCCAAAGTTCCACTGAACATGGGCATAACTCTCGGTAACCCCTAACACACCCAAATGACCTCTGCTAAAATGGTGAGGTGGGGCTTGTCCAGAGCAAACTGTCCAATATACAGGGGACTTCAAACGACAAGCCCGACTCCTTCCATCCTCTGGACACACGTAGCTTATATTCAGTATGGCACTTTCCACCTGGAGTTGATGTTACTGGGTTGTTAGCACTCCCCCTCCCTCCAAGGCTGAGAGCACCTTGAGGTCAAGGACAGCAACTTAACCAGACGCACATTCCACCCAGCCCGCATCCCAGTGCGTGGCTCCTACTCAGAGATGTTCAAGACTTGTGTGTTGAGGGAACTGAGCCGGACGTGACTTTGGTTGTGGTCATGAAACGCACCAAGGGAAATAAGGCAACATTTGACTAGCACGGGATGATGGTCTGAAAAGGGCTCAGGGTCATCACCTTTAAATTCTTATTTACAAAGGAGAGCTCAAATACTGGAATCCGTGCAACCTTAAAATATTAAATGCAGATTTTCTTTTCTAATTAGGTGTTCTGCATTAGTTATATGTACTCAAGTCTTGCCAATGGGGGTCTGATAAGGTCTTAGAAGGTCACCGCCAAGTATAATCTAATATCAAAACCAATTTTAATGAACTTCATACACTATTACTGCAGGCATACTGGCTTTCGGTGGTAAATTTGATTCTTTTGGAGCAGCCTTGTAAAGCTAATTAGAAAGAATCTGAAATAACTTAAGAATATGACCAAGAAATGAAATGTTCACAAGCTAATATCAGGGAAAGAAAACTTAAATGTGAACTAAAGGCAGCTCCACTGGGGTATAAAGAGTGTCTGTGAAAGAAGACTAATCACAAAATATGTTTCTTTATATGAAACTGTAAGAAAGAACCGACAGTAGACAGGAACAATACGCCACAAGAATAATCACTTCGTTCAAAAGGATGTTGATAACATTTTCCCGAAATGCCATCATCTTTTTTAAAAAGTTAGCCCATAAATTGAATAACTAGGTTCATTTATTCACTATCTTCAACTCCATTAGGAATTACGGATGCAATCACAAATAAAAGAGATATTGTTTCTGATTTTAAAATCTTAAAGACATCTTCTTTTGTGGTTTTAATAAGTTTAAAAACAAGTTAATTCATCTCATATTAATGTGATGGAGCGTCTGCCCTCGAAACAGGATGAAACCCAAGTTCATTTGACATATCTGAGGGCACCGTAGACCTTAATTTATGTTTTCTTAGGTTTAGGAGCACCTTCTAAAGTTGAGGTATAGGTTGTGGGAAAGTCGCATTAACAGACTACACGCCCACACAGACTTGCATGCATAACCTCATGTACGTATTTATAATCAGATAACTTCTTTTAGAAAGTAAAATCATACGGCAGTTCTGTATTTAGCTGTCTGAGGAACCTCCATCCCGTTATCCACAGTGGCTTACATTCCCACCAACAGTGGAGGAGGGTTCCCTTTTCTCCACACCCTCTCCAGCATTTGTCATTTGTTAATGATGGCCATTCTGACTGCTGTGAGGCGGTACCTTGTTGTAGTTTTGATCTGCATTTCTCCAATAATCAGTGACGCTGAGCATACCATATGATCCAGCAATCCCACTCCAGCATATATCTGGATGAAACGATAATCTGAGAAGATACCTGCACCCCTCTGTTCACTGCAGTGCAATTCACAATAGCCAAGATGTGGAAACAGCCTAAGTGTCAGATGAATGGATTAAGAAGACTTACTACAAATATACAGAATACTAATAAAAAAGAAGGGAATGATGCCATTTGCAGCAACATGAAGGCAACTAAAGATTATCATACCAAGTGAAAGAAGTCAGAAAGAGGAAGACAAATACCATACGATATCACGTATGTGTAGAATCTAAAATATGGCACGAATGAACCTATCTACAGAACAGAAACAGACTCACAGACATAGAGAACAGACTCACGGTTGCCAAAGGAGAGGGGGAAGGGATGGATGGGGAGTAGGGGGTTGGTAGATGCAAACTATTACGCTTCGGATGGATAAGCAATGAGGTCCTGATGTACAGTACAGAGCACTGTATCTAATCTCTTGGGATAGAACATGATGGAAGATAGCATGAGAAAAAGAATGTGTATATATATGACTATATATATAAGTATATATATGACTATACATACATGACTGGGTCACTATGCTGTACAGCAGAAATTGATAACACTGTAAATCAACCACACTTTGATAAAAAATAAAATTAAAAAAAAGAAAGTAGGAGTTCCCTTTGTGGCTCAGCGTTTAACAAACCTGACTGGCATCTATGAGAATGCAGGTTCGATCCCTGGCCTTGCTCAGTGGGTTAAGGACCCGGCGTTGCCGTGAGCTGTGGTGTAGGTTGCAGACGTGGCTCGGATCCCACGTTGCTGTGGCTCTGGCGTAGGCTGGCAGCTGTAGCTCCGAATGGACCCCTAACCTGGGAACCTCCATATGCTGCGGCCCTAAAAAGAGAGAAAGAAAAAAAAAAGTAAAGTTGAGATTTTTTTTTTGTAAAGAAAAATAATTGAAGACATGATGTACCTTCCAGGATTGAAATCACTGATGAAGTTATATCATGGAACCGGTAATACAAGAGAGTGAGCTTAGCCTCAGTGATGTAACAGCAATAGCAAGTAAGAGCCAAATGACTATGCCCCTTAGCCTGACACTCAAGTCCTTTCAGGAATGAAAGATCTTACTCTCTCTCTATTTTTTTTTTCCCTGCTTTTTTAGGGCTGCACCCATAGATTATGGAGGTTCCCAGGCTAGGGACTGCATCGGAGCTGTAGCAGCAGGCCTACACCACAGCCACAGCAACACAGGATGTGAGCTATGTTTGTGACCTACACCACAGCTCACGGCAACACTGGATCCTTAACCCACTGAGCGAGGCCAGGGATCGAACCCACATCATCATGGACACTACTCAGGCTCGTTACCTGAGTCACGATGGGAACTTCCTAAAAGATCTTATTTTCCATAGCTGAGTCCTGCCACATTCCTTTATGCATCCTCAAGTCACACAAACAATACTACCTATGGTTCACTCTCCATGTTCCTTTCATAGGGAGCTCCATTCCCATCTCAGTTTGGCCAAATCTCAGCCCTGTGGGTCTCTGGGGCCCTTGACCCATTCAGCCAGAGGCAACCTCTCCTTCCTCCCACCTCTGGAACCATTATTTTCTCTTGATTGTTCCCTTGACATTTCCTGACTTCTTCCTTATATTCTGGCCCTAGGATTTATATTTTTTTTCTCCTATGATTAGGAATTTTATCGTATGCATTTGCATATCTTCATCTTCAACAGTACCTTGTTCAGTTCTTGGCACACAGTAAATATTCAACATTTTTGGTTGACTGGATGGAAAGATGGAAAGATCTGAAAAACTCTACAGAGGAGAGAATGGAAGACATGGATCAGTAACCGAAGTCACTGAGAGTTTTCCTTTCTTCCATACATAAAACTACTTAGAAATTAACAATTACTTATGAGGTCACACCGAGTACTAGAGAAATTAATTACCAAAAATGACTCATGCAACAGGCAGAGTTCCTTTCCATCCTTCACTTTCAGGTGGCAAGGCTTATCACCAAAAGCTATTAGCAGTGGCAAGAAGATAAGAGAAAGAAATCAATTCCATAAGCTTCACAAGGAAAACCTCCTGGTGAACATCAGAGGGCTCCTTCTGCTGTCTGGATTCTGTCTGTTTGCCCCCACTATTTTTGTCTCTCTTTGGAGAGGCTACGGCTCATGCGCTTCTGAAAAATTTTATAAGGTGGATTCCTCATAAAGGTTTCCTCCTTCTAGCCACGGCCATTTCTTCCTCCCACATGATGGCTGCTGATAGTCTCAAAGTGGGCAAGTTCAGGGGACCAGGATAAACTCGAACAGATGTAGAAAACCTTGCACCTCATGATAGAAGCAAGATGCCAAATAGAGTGTGGGATGGGACTTTCTCACGCAGCATGGCTTACAAAATAACGCAAGAATGTGACATGGTATGAGCCGATTCCATCTTCAAGAGCCTTTATTGCAACTGTTTTTCTTTCAAACCAGAACCTCGTGAGATTCTGCAAGTCAAACAGATCTTAAAGAAACATGCCGTGGAGTGAAATGAAGAGACAGCTGCTCTAAGAAAGTCTGCTGTTATAAGACATCATGGGACCACAGAGAAGAATCACTCAAGGCTTTTATTTTTCTGACACATGTTCAAGACTTCTAAATGTAACCCTGCATTTTCATTTAGAAATGTTAACCAATAAAAAAAAAAATCTAAGTGTAGCAGTAGCTTTTTTACTCGTTCTTGTATTCACATAGAAGGGTTCTGAGCTAGGCTCTTGTTCTTAGAAAATTCCAAGATTTAGTAAAGGGAGAGCATTTGGGAAGAAAGAAACCACAGCATCTGGGAAAAAATACACAACACTTTAAAACCATTTTTTCACGTTCCAACATCTGTTGCTTCCTTCTTTACTTAATTACAAGTTGCTTTGAAAATTATTATGTATGTGCGTTAACAACTGAAATTATCCATGTTCGATAATTCCATTGGAGGCACTCAGATGAAATAATAAAAAAATGGGGAATGCAAATCTTAAGCAAAACACCAATTAAAACATATTGTTGATATAATTAAAGGCTTATGTAACTTTCCCCAAAAGGAAGAACGGTCTGCCATGAGCAAAACCAAATGACAAGTATCATACAATCAAAATTTGTTTTCGAACCCTCTGGCTGCAGTAGCGCCCATGTGAACTATTTCTACAACACACCTTACTCTTCCCAAATCGAAATTCTAACTAAAGTATGTTGTGAATCACAGCACCGGCAAACAAAAACAAGCTAATGAACCCATCAGTGCACAGGTCATTCCGGGTTAAACTTCCCAAGTGAAGACTCCTTCCTAAGTTTTACACGGGGACCAGGAGTCCCTTATTCACTGTGGTATCCCCAGAAGCCACTGCAGGGCAGAAGCTTACTATTTATTAAATAATAATGGCATGAACGTGAGTAACAGATGACGACGTTCAGATTCTAGTTTCATCGGTGTGGGTACCAGCAAACATCTATTAAGACTGTGATGTAGGTGGGTCTTGCAAACCTGAACCAATCAAATGAAGACCACACCACAAAAGAGGCACATCCAATGAAGGGACACAAGTCTTTGTTCACCAGAAGGATGTCTCGCTAGGATTTTGTTTGCTTGCTTATTTACTTGGTATTAGAGGGGATTTTAGAAATGAGTTAGAGGGGTCAGTATTTTGGCCCTTATAACATGGAACCTACCACAGATCAGACCGCTGCTTCCCTCCAATTCCCCCCAAGTTGGTTAAGCAGTTAGTATCATGCAGAACACAGTTCTCAGATTGGGATGGCCAGATGAACAGAAGGTTTTCATGCAGGCATGGCCCAAGCTATAAGGCATGAAAATGCCTCCTGGAAACACGGCCCCAGCCTCTGTGCAGTGAGATGCTGGAATGAAACATGATTTTGTGTGTGTGTGTGTGTGTGTGTGTACATAACTTTAATTTATTTTTAAAATTTATTCATTTATTTATTTTTGTTGTCTTTTTGGGGGCCGCACCTGCAGCATATGGAAGTTCCCAGGACAGAGGTCAAATTGAGCTGCAGCTGCCAGCCTACGCCACAGCCACAGAAACTCGGGACCCGAGCTGCCTCTGTGACCTACGCCACAGCTCAAGGCAACACCAGATCCTTAACCCACTGAGTGAGGCCAGGAATCGAACCTGCATTCTCACGGATGCTAGTCGGGTTCATCACTGCTGAGTCACGAAGGGAATTCCTTTTTTATGAAAATTTTATTGGCGTATAGCTGACTTGTAATATTAGTTTCAGGTGTACTGCAAAGTGAATCAGTTATACATATCCATTCTTTTTTTCCCTATATAGGTTATTACACACTATTGAATAGATTTCCCTATGCTATAGTGCAGATTCTTGTTAATCCTATATTTTATAGAGTGATTATGTTATACCCACTTTTTCTCTCCCCACCACCCCAACAGTTCTATCTATGGTAACGCTAAGACTGCTTTTGCTCCCCCCCTTTTTTTTAGAGAATTTTATTACAATTATAGGTGTACAAAAATCATCACATCCAAATTTTATAGCATTTCCATCCCAAACCCTCAGTGTATCCCCCCATCCCCCAACTTGTCTCATTTGGAAATCATAAGTTTTCCAAAGTCTGTGAGTCAGTATCTGTTCTGCACAGAAGTTCACTGTGTCTTTTTTTTTTTTTTAGTTTCCACCTGTAAGTGGTAGCATTTGACGTTGGTGTCTCATTGTCTGACTGGTTTCACTTCGCATGATAATTTCTAGGTCCACCCATGTTGCTATAAATGCTGTTATTTCATTTCTTTTAATGGCCAATATTCCATTGTGTATATGTACCATACCCTAAGACTGCTTTTGAAATCTATGATTTTGTTTCTGTTTTAGAAATGAGATTTTTTAAAAGTGGAGGGGAGAGGGAAGCACCCAAGGATGCCCCTAAATGCAAGAGTCCGTCCTTGATGCTGCAAATTGCACCCTGAAGACAGGAAGTCCTCATCCCAAATCAGAGGGACGGCAACAGATCACATCACTTACATGCCACTTTGACTGGGTAAGGGAATTGCCTTTTAAAAACTACGAACAAGTAAGCCTGTTCAGACTCCAGAAGAGCGTTCCCTTTAATTGCTGTGGCAAGTGCCCAGTGCAACTAGAAGGAGACAAGACGAACTACAGAAATTGACCACAAATAAGTGCCCAATTTGGCAGAGACATCAAATCGACTAAACGACCCCAGGAGCGTTCTTTATGGATAATCCGCAATTAGCCCAAAGTGTCAGCAGGGCTACAATCAGAGACTAAAGATGCATTTGGAAAAGACTGTTCCCTGATTGTTTTTATAGGCACTTCTACTAAGGCTTTAAATTTAGAAAGCCACATTTAATTACCCATTTTGTAGCAGTTAAAAATCTGGCATCATTTAAAACAGAGACCTGGGTTTCCTATAGCTGAGTATTTATTTATGCTTTTAGAAAATCAGTTTGTTCTGCGTGTATGGGGTTTTCCCATAAGCCTATAAAAGATTTTTAAACTCATGACCATTTAGTGGAAATTGTTAAGGCTGAGAATACTGTTACTGTGTTTCCCTAAGTGAATTTTATGTATTTTAATATCAGGTATTAGAAAATCTTCACTGTGGAATTTATTGGTAAACTGTAAAGGAAGAATCTGTGTGTGTGTGTGTGTGTGTGTGTGTGTGTGTGTGTGTGTGTGTGTGTGAAGTCTCTTTTACAGCAGAAAACCTCTATTTACGACAGCTTCTCTTTTCAATTAACTTTGCAATCACTGTATTTGAATTATTATAAGCCAGAAACGAACCTGATTTTTGTGAAGCCAAAGAAAGCTCTGCAATAGATTCTTCCAACACTGTAAATAAAACATTTTTGTGAAATACTCCAGATCTCCATACCAATTACAAATTCCAGAGATTACAGAATAATTTATATGTTATAGAGGGAGATTTCTGATGGATAAATTCCTATAATCCACCATTGTTCTTTTCTCTCCATCTGCATCATTCCTAAACTCGATGGCCGAACTTCCAGCTCTAAATTTTAGCATGCGTAGACTTTTTCAGCCATCCACTGTGCCATTTGATTTTGTGTGCTGATATTAACTTTTTCAAAAAGACTCCAGCCTCTTTTCACACAATGTGGCATTTTTAGTCTAACGATCTCTCATATTTGCAAGCTCTTCACAGAGGGAGAGCTCACATAACAAAAGAAAGCCAATTTTGCATTCCCATGTTTATGAAGGTGTAATAGTAAGTTTCAGCTAGGGAGATCAATCATTTCCCTTGCAAAAGAATATGTAGAAATACAAGTGAATGCATTTCGCAAGCATGGTGCCAGGGAAGAGTGCAATCCGTGACCTTCTTGGGGAAGGTCAAGGTCATCTGTTGAGCCTTCCTGGTAATGGATCACGTGAATATTTTAGATCTTCTCCAGTAGGCACAGCATGAAGGAAGAGCATCAGTTGTGAACTGGTTTTTTGGGAGGTAGCTTCCAAAGACAGGAAGGGGAAGAGAAAGCTGGGGGAGGGATGGAAAGCATGGATTGATTTTTATGTCTTTATCCTTGACCTTTCAGGGCCTCCCCTCCTAGGGTGGAGGATCTGGGATTTGAAGAGCTTCTGAGGAGGGTGGTGAATAGTAAGCAGAGGGAGTGGACATAGCAGTTTAGATGCTTTTGACTCAAACTAGCAGAAGCCCTGGGGAATTTTGATCTCAGGTAGCCAGTCCCCAGCAAGGGCTCCCAGGCAGATGTCTCCAGGGGTGTCTCCCGTCCCCCCTCCGCCCACACCTCGTGGCCCCCTCAGGCTGCCAGTAAGCGAGGAGCAGCAGTCCCCGTTTCAGCTCCAACACGCAGGTATCCAGAAAAAGAAAGCCCTCCGTTCTGGTCTCTTTCTTGGGAACAAAGATTTTTCCCAGGAGTCCCCAGCAATGCTTCTCACATGAATCCGAGGCAAGAACTGGGCCACGTGATGGAAAAGCACTGAGCTAAATGCAAATGCCTGCTGGAAAACAGGCTGTAATCTAGCCCAATAATGGGCACCACAGCGACTTCATGGCAGGAAAGTTCTTAGGAGTCTCTGGGACTCTGCAAGGGCCCCAGGCAGGGTTTAATCCCAATTGTTGGAGCTTCAGCAATCCTGAGCTCACTGACCTGTGCAAGTGTGATCAGGATCTGCCTTCATGCAGCCAGAGGTAACAAGTGTTTGCAGGGGGGCCCACGCTGCAGCTCCAACCCCAAGGTCCCAGCTACAGGCATGGTGGGGGACAACTGTCTGACGGCAGTGCCCACCTGGGGCATAGGTTTCATTTCCTATGACTTTTCACTTTAGGTTTCCCTTGAGATTCCTGGGGCTGCTGGGCTTGGAGCCACCCTCAACCAAGGGGAGCCCGTGAAGGGCAGAGACTTTGGGCGGCACTCTGCAGTCTTGCCAGGCATCCTGGAGGGACTCAGCTCTGCTGCCTGCCCTCAGCAGTGACCTTGACAACAAACCCTACGTGGGTTTTCCTTCTTCTCTGCCTTGCTCCCCTAGACACTCTGCAGATTCACCTTCCAAATAATAGCTATGTGATCTAAGCTCTTGTTTTGTCTCAAACTCTTTTTTTTTTTTTTCCTTTTTAGGGTCACTCCTGCAGCACATGGAATTTCCCAGGCTAGGGGTTGAATTGGAGGTGCAGCTCCTGGCGTATACCACAGCCACAGTAACATGGGATCCAAGCTGCATCTGAGACCTACACTGCAGCTTCCGGCAATGCCGGATCCTTAACCCACTGAGCGAGGCCAGAGGCCAGGGATCAAACCCACATCCCATGGATACTAGTCAAACTACAATGTGCTACATAGAAATGAGTTATTTTGTAATACTGTCATATTTTCATACATAACAACCTACTTGAACTTCCAACTGCCAGGCATTTCTTGCTCTTAAATGAAAACACAGTGCCATTATTTGACACAAACAATTTTTTTAGTGTTCTATATCAGCTCTGATTAACCTTCACAGAATCCCTTGGATAGCATGGGTTGATTTTCACGTCCTTATCCTTGACCTTTCAGGGCCTTCTGTGGTCCAGTTCTTTTGTCTCTGGGAAATAAAGATCTCTCCTATGCTCCCTGTTGAAGTCTTAAATCACAGTTTTTGTCGACTGTTTTATACTGCGTGTGATATTTCAGTAATAGAAACAGTACTGGCAGGACTAAGTCTGTTTTTGGTTTTGAATTATCTTTGCTGTGTGTGACACCATCTTTAGCTTTATTCTTTCACATATCTGCTACACCTTCCAGAGAAAGCTGATTACATTAATTTGAGAAGCAATTTTATATACACACTATAACATTTTATGTCTGTCTTCTTTTATGTGTTGTAATTTTCAGCCAAAACATAGAATGGAAATTTGGGTTATGAGTTCATCTCCGATTAACTTCCATGCCCATGAGACTCTATTAATGGAACTCTCATGGTCAGTTGAAAGTGTATGATCACAATACATTTGGACAAAACATTCACTCAAAAAGATACCCTGTGTTCTCTGCAGCACTATTCACAATAGCCAAGACATGGAAACAACCTAAATGTCCATCGACAGATGAATGGATTAAGAAATTGTGGTATATATGTATAACGGAATACTACTCAGCCATGAAGAAGGACAAAATAATGCCATTTGCAGCAACGTGGATAGAATCAGATTCTCATACTAAGTGAAGTAAGTCAAAAAGAGAAAGAAAAATACCATATGTATTACTTATATGTGGAATCTAAAATATGGCACAGATGATCCTACCTACAAAACAGAAACAGATCACAGCCATGGAGAGCAAACTTGTGTTTGCTGGGGGTTAGGGGAAGAAATGAGATAGACAGGAGTTTGGGGTTGGTGGATGCAAAATGCAACATTGGGAATGGATGGGCAATGGGGTCCTACTGTACAGGGAACTGTGTGTGATTGGGTCACCTTGTTGTACAACAGAAATTGAAGAAACATTGTAAATCAACTATACTGTAATACAAAATAATATTATGGACATAAAGGGTGTTAATGAACAAGATAAGTGTATGGAAAGACAAAAAAAGCTCCTCTTTCTTTTAAGATACATTTTGTACTTCATAAGAGTGAAGGAAAATAAGATCTTATCATTGATGACTCAACACTGAGCGAAAAAATTATGCAAACGCAGTCATGGCATTAAATTCTATTTGTGCCCAAAGAATCAGTTCTCAGATGCTAGCCCCGACACTGACTAGGAACTGGCTACTGGCCAAGTTCATTAATCTTTCTCAAGCTGAGTCTCCCCAACTGCAAGTGGAGGTAATAATGCAAACTGCCTAGCAGGGATTCAGGGTGAATAAACACCATCAATTTTAATCGCTCTTAGAACAGTACATGGCATGCAATAGGTGCTCAGTAAAAGTTAATTGCTTGATTGTGTAACACAGAATTTCAGTCTACCATAACATGTTTAAACAATAACTCCAGTGTGCTCAGTTATAACGTCCTTTCAATATTTCATTGGATATCACATAGTAAGTTAGGATTTGCAAAACATATAACGATTATCATCGTGGTTATTAGATGTTACCAAAAAGGTTAAAAACGAAACAAAACTATGCCAAAGATAATTAAGTCCCAGGTGACTATTCTAAAATGATCTAATTATATTAAATAAAATAATTCAACTTCCAAGTCGCTGCCGTGATCTAGACTTAAATCCCGGAGATGACCTGGAACAGACATAGACTCTCTCTCAGCCCATTTTCTTGCAGGTGGACGGGGAACATTAACCAGGATGGTGATACTCCTCCCCAGCGCCCTGCTGCTCCGGGGGCAGGCTCGGTACCCTCGGGCAGTTTACCCTGCTGGGCTGTCTTACTTTCCTTCATCCTTAGGCCCTGGTGCAGTAAAGTCCCATTTACAGAGTTGGAACAGAATGACAGGCAGATAAACTACTGCACAGAACTCTCAGCTGGTGCTCGATAAATAACACCATTTCCCCTATTTCTCTCTGCTGCCCTCCAGGGTTACAGCGAGTGCTTTATTACGTGGTTCATCTATCATAACACGCCTCGATAACAGCTCGAGTATGTCTCACGGTGACCTCATTTCAATAACTCATTTGACATAATAAAGTAAGTTAGGGTTTGTAAGATGTGAACTAGCAATCATCACTATGGTTACTGGATATTACCAAAATAGGTTAAAAAGGGAACATAAATATGCCATTTACAGTTAACATAAAATAATAGTATTTATATATTTATATAAATGCAAATTATAAATTATGTAAATATTAACATAAAATAATTTAAAACATGAAAACATAAAATATGAGTTAACATTATATTTCGAAAAATTTCTACCACTCAATAACAAAAAAACCAAACAACTAATCAAAAAATGGACAGAAGATCTAAACACATTTCTTTAAAGAAGACATACGGATAGCCAATGGGCATATGAGAAGATGCTCCATATTGTTAATTATTAGATAAATGCATATCAAAACTACAATGAGGTGTCGGCTTACACCAGTCAGAATGGCCGTCATTAAAAAGTGTACAAACAATAAATGCTTCAGAGGGTGTGGAGAAAAGGGAACCCTCCTGCACTGTGAGTGGGAAATCAATTTGCGCAGCCACTATGGAAGACAGAATGCAGGTTCCTCAAATATGAGCCAGCAATGCTACTCCTGCACATATATCTGGAAAAAACTGCAACCAGAAAAGATACATATACCCCTATGTGCATAGTAGCACTATTCACAATAGCCAAGACATGGAAACAACCTACGTGTCCATCAACAAATGAGTGGATAAAGAAGATGTGGTACATATACACAATGGAATACCACCCATCCATAAAAAATGAATGAAATAATGCCATTTTCAGCAATATGGATGGACTTAGAGATGACCACACTAAGTAAAGTAAGTCAGAAAAAGAAAGACAAATACCACATGATATCACCTATATGTGGAATCTAAAATATGACACAAATGAGCTTATCTATGAAACAAAACACACTCATAGAGACCAGACTTTGGTTGCCAAGGTGGAGAGGGTGGGTCAAGGGGGGATGAGGTGGGAGTTTGGGGCTAGCAGAGGCAAACTGGCACATACAGAATGGGTAAATAACATGATGCTACTGTCCCTGTAACACGGGGATGTGTATTCGATCCCCCGTAATGAACCATGTTGGGAAAAAAGTACAGAAGATTTTTTTTCCCCCCTGAAGCTACGTGTTGATGCCAATAACAATGGTGATAACTTCTATTTTGTGAGTGTCTAGGGTAAGTGTGCCACGAGCCAGGAAGTATAAACACGTGACTCATGTGTCTGGTGTTGTGTCCTCGCAGAGCCCGGTGTTAGCGCTTCATGTTTCATTCCAGGATGCCGACCGGAGACGTGAACAGCCTCCTGGTGCCTCAGAGGCAGAGCTGGGTCACGGCATCACCTCTCTCACCTGCTCACCTGCCCTGGGAGGCCACAGGTGTGAAGGGACGCAGTGGAGATCTGAGCAGGGTCAGGGGGAACCAGAGGAAGCCAGCGCTCCTGGGGGTTCTAGACAAGCTCCCTTGAAGGCGGGAGGAAATGCCTGCCCATTAACTGTCCCGATGGGTTTCATTGCAAACTCATCAGACATGTGCCACCAGGGCCCAGAGAAGGGGTGCCAGGATCACAGAATCAGCGGTTTCAGGGCCCAGGGACTAGGACACCAACTGGCTTTGCTCTGCACTTCTGGGAGGAAAACAGAGACCCAGAGCATAGTGGGGTGGCCTCAGAGTGACACAGTGAACTGGAGGCAGAAGATCAAGGCCCTCCCTCTGTGTGTGTCAATCAGCTCCTCAAATGGATCAAGGCTCCGTGGCCCCCAAGACTTCCACACCTGGAACTCGTTTTTCTTTATTTTACAGTGATAAGCACATTTAACATGAGATCCACCTTTAAAAAAATTTTAAGTGTTTGATACTGTATCACTGGCAACAGGCACAACGTTATACAGCAGGTCTCTAGAACTTGTTCATCTGGCTTAACTGAAACTTTATTTCCCCACTTCCCTTTCCACCCAGCCCCTGACAACCACCATCCCAATCTTTGATCCAATGTGTCTATTTTAGACACCACCTGTTAAGTGGAATCATGCAGTATTTGTCCTGTGACTGGCTATTTTCACACAATATAATGTCTTCAAGGTCCATCCATGTTGTCACATACTGCAGAACTTCCTTCTTTCTAAAGGCTGAATAGTATTCCATCATATGTATACACTGCATGGTCTTTATCCGTTTATCTGTAGATGGACATTTATTTAGGTTGTTTACACATCCTAGCAATTGCATTTTTTTTTTTTTTTTTTGCTTTTTAGGGCCGCACAGCATATGGAGGTTCCCAAACTACAGGTCCAATCGAAGCTGCAGCTGCCGGCCTGCACCACAGTCACAGCAACGTGGGATCTGAGCCACATCTGCGACCTACACCACAGCTCACGGCAACGTCAGATCCTTAACCCACTGAGCGAGGCCAGGGATCGAACCCACAACCTCATGGTTCCTAGTCGGATTCGTTTCCACTGCGCCACGAGGGAGCTCCTTTCTTAGCTGCTGTGAACAGTGTTGCAGTGAGCACGGGAGTGCAGAAAACCTTTCAAGATCCTGATGCCAATTCCTGTGAGATGGAGAAATTAGAACACCTGCATGCTATGGATGGGAATGCAAAATGGTACAACCGCTATGGAAAACAGCATGGAAAAATTAAAAGTTAAAAATAATAAAACTAAAACTACTTTATGCCAGCAATCCCATTCCTGCACATATACCCAGAGAAAACCATAATTTGAAAAGATACATGCAACCAGTGTTCACTGCAGCACTATTGGCAATAGCCAAGATATGGAAACAACCTAAATGTCTGTTGCAGAAGAATGAATTAAGATGTGGGACGTGTATACAATGCGATATTTTTCAGTCATAAAACAGAATGAAATAATGCCACATGCACCAACATGGACGGACCTAGAGATTATCATACTGAGAAAGCCAGACAAATACAAACATCAAATATCGCTTATATGTGGAATCTAATAAAAATGATACAAAAAACTTGTTTATAAAATAGAAACAAACTCACAAATTTCTTTTTTCCTTTTTTTTCTTTTTTTGCTTTTTAGCACCGCACCCATGGCATATGGAGTTTCCCAGGCTGGGAGTTGAATCAGAGCTGCAGCTACCAGTCTATACCACAGCCACAGCAACACAGGATCCAAGCCACATCTGCGACCTACACCACAACTCACAGCAATGCCAAATCCTTAACCCACTGAGCGAGGCCAGGGATCAAACCTGCATCCTCATGGATGCTGGTCAGATTCGTTAATAGCTGAGCCATGACGGGAACTCCAAACTCACAAGTTTCAAAAGCAATGCTACTGTTACCACGGGTGAAACTGCTGGGAAGAGGGAAGAATGGGGGGAGGGAATAACACACACACACTACCGCATAAAATAGATGGTTAATGAGAATCTACTGTAGAGCAAAAAGAAACCTACTCAGTAGTTTTTAATAACCTATATGGGAAAAAAGAATGTATGACTGATTCACTTTGCTGTATCCCTGAAAATAATACAACATCGTGAGTCAAGTATATTCCAATAAATTTAAATTTAAAAAATAAATAAGATTAACAGAATTAAAAAAAAAAACCTACCATATGATCCAGCAAGCCCATTTCTACCTACTTATCCAAAAGAACTGAAATCAGGACTGTGAAGAGATATCAGCATTTAGAACCTTCAGAGCAAAGGTTTTACAGAAAAAACCAACAGCTCTCAAGGTGGGTCCTTACCTGTCCGAGATGACCGTCTCTCGCCGAGATTTAAACAAAGGCTTGGAGACTGAGTCAAACACAAGGACATATGAATTTCACAGGTGAAACCTGACACATCTTTTTTTGTGAAACTTCATTTTAAAAATGGTGGAGCAAGAAAAGATCCTCAAATTATTAATGGCCCTTCATACTTGAACTTGCAAATCAGCTCTTTTGCTATTGGCTGCTATAGTGCTCGGGACACTCAGGTTCTCAGGCTTGCCACAACCTGTCCTTTGCTGTGCAAATACCGTTTCACTAGCAGACAGTCATTTTTAATGAGCTTTGTGCTCAGAAACAGCTAAGCCCAGGAATAACAATTAAAGAAGCAAGAGCAGGAAGGAGAACACAGCGTGAAGCTCTCAAAAGGTGAGAGCTTCTGGCAACACATCAGAGGTGTCACACGTTTGATACACACAGCAGCTCTGAGAGAAGGGGGCTATCACCTCCTTAGAAGAGGAGACTGAAGCTCAGAAATACCACCTGACCTGTCCAGGCAGACGTGGGCAAGCCCATCATCAACACCACGGCTCCAAAATCAGTAAGTTACCTATACTTACAGCCGCTGTCTTAATAGAAGACAAAAAATCAGAAACAAAGATACTCGGTGGCCAAAGACTTCTCAACTGCAGCTAGAAGATCACATATTACTTTACCTAAACAGCTATTTACTTCTTTGTCTACACCCACAGCATATGGAAGTTCCCGGGCCAGGGATCTAAGCTGAGTCGCAGCTGTGACTTATGCCACAGATACGGCAATGCTGGGTCCTTTAGCCCACTCTGCCGGTCTGGGAACTCCCTAAATAGCTCTTATTTTCAAACAAACATCTTAGGAATTGAACTGATAGGATCTGTTTTCTCAGCAATCCCAAGAAACCAAGCCCTTCCTTCATTCTGCTTATATCCCTCATCTGGCATTCCCGCCTGAGAAGAGACAGACACTGGAATAGATAAAAAAAACTACATGGGAATAAAAATAAACACTGTGCTTCTACCCTACAAGAGTGGATTGCTCCAGAGTGCCAAAATTACAACTTTCTGCAATTGCATGGCCAGTATGATGAACTATGGTGGGGAAGGAAGAAAAGGGAAGCTAAACTAAAATACCTAAAAAATTGTATTAGGCTCATTGGAGACACTCATGATATTCCTTGGGAGTTGAGAACAGATATTTGTTTCACAAGCCATAGCTCTGGAAATCGAGACACAAATAATATGACAAATACATTAACATTTTAGACACACATTCAATTTTTACCTTTATAATCAGATGATCAGATGCACCCCCCCCACACACACATACATACACGCACACACTCCAGGGACTACATAGCAGATGGCCCACACTTTCCTTAATATAATTTTTCTTTAATGAAACTGTTTTCATTTATTTATTTATTTTTATTTTATTTTTTGCTTTTTAGGGCTGTACCCGCGGCAGGTGGAGGTTCCCAGGCGAGGGGTCCAATAGGAGCTACAGCTGCTGGCCTACACCACAGACAGCAACTTGGGATCTGAGCCGTACCTGCGATCTGCACACAGCTCATGGCAACGCCAGATCCCTAACCCACTGAGCGAGGCGGGGATTGAATCCACAACCTCATGGTTCCTAGTCGGATTCACTTCCACTGCACCAAGACGGGAACTCCTACCTTGCACATTTTCATACATAAGTTTAAATCTCATCCTCTGAAATATCAGTAAATACATCATCTTAAACTGGACGCCAAGATTTTCAATGGTTGAAAGTTAGTTCAGGCTGACCTGGAAAGAAATGCCTCTATAATCAATAATAGATTCTATTAAAGCTACTGCAATATCTTTGCCAGTGCGAAGGGGAAGAAATCTAATTGCAGATCCCAATAACAGAAAGTTCCTTGGGTTGGACGTAATATCTGACAAAGCACCTCATAACCCTCGTCCTCTCTTCAAATCTCCCAAGGCTGTCGGGAGTGTGTGATTTTTGAGTCTCACAAAATAAGCTTTACAGAAATGTAAAATCATCCTCAGCCTCTTAAGCCAAGGTTATAAAATTGCGGTGAAGACCAACTGGAAGATCAGCAAAGAAGGTGCAAGCCAGCCCTTCTCCTGCTGAAATCTCTCCACCAAAACACCCCTGCTGTCTCTGTGCCCACTCTGCAGTGCCAGCACCGGGGGCAGGCGAATGAAGTGAAGCCTTCGGAGCTCAATCATTCTGACAGATGGTACAAGAAGAACAACAGGCCTTCGCACAACTAGGATTTTATTTGAGAGTCTAAAGCGTGAAAAGAACTATGACCTGCTAAGGCTGAAGAAAAACAAAACCATAAGTTGTTTTTCTTTCCCTAGGAATTGGCACCAAATGTGCTTTGACAACGGCCCTGTAAAGTTTTTCAATCCTCAGTGTCACAGGTTTGTCTCCACTTTCTACCTTAGTGTGGACTCGGTATGACCACCTTATCCCATTTTCCCAAACCAAATATAGTGCCCAGCATTAACCAGGCTAAAGCGATTGTACTAGCTCAGGAACGAGAACTGAGAAACTCCTGGGGCAGTTTATCTCATATGTGAATATTGATTCCAAGCAGCCTTCAGGAAACTCTGAATTTCCATTACCTTCTGCAGACATTCTCATTAATTCTCATTTGCAGTGCACTGAGTGCCTGTTGAGAATCTCCTGTTTGCTGAACACCGGCGTGTGTAGAGCATTCGGTGTTTGTAGAACACCTAAGGTTTTCAGTTGAAAGTGTCTGCAGAACACCCCAGTGTGTGCTGACTCTGGACTCTGAGCTCTGGAGTGTGGGCTGCGGATGGGGAGGACTACTCACCACGCTGCAGCCGGCACAGTCAGGCCCGTTCTCGCAGGTTCTGCGTCGAGCTTGAATGCCACCCCCACACTGCGCGGTACACCGTTCCCAGGGACCCCAGCCTGTCCAGAACACGTGGGGTGGGCACAGCAAATGCTCATTGCAGTATCTGTGATGAGGGAACCGAGAGGAAAAAGAACTGATTTAGTGTAACGTGAGACCTAGACCTTTCTACTCTGGGTCCCTGCACCAGATGTTGAACACATGGGCATGCTCGGCGTGGAGGGGCGCTTGGTATTCCGATTGGTCGCTGGGGAAGGGGGCAGATGTGGCGCTGGCCATGCTGTGTGTGCACAGACAATGGGATGCGGGAGACAATGAAGAAAATGCTAGACTCACAATGCAGGATGGATCTTCCTGCGCAGCCAATTAAAGGGGAAACAAACAAAACAAAACCCTTCAAACAGATGCCCGAAAAATGAGAACACATAGAAAATACCTAAGTAGGGCATTTATCTTCTAAACATAAACACTGAAAGATAAAGGAGGTTAGGAATATAAAGTCAGCAAACTGTGTTTGGAATTCATTTCTCATCCTTAAATCAAATAAGGCCCATAATCCTACTAATACAAGTGAAAGAAAAATTAGTCTAATTTTGGGATGGAGCTTCATGTCACCTACTTTCTAGGCTACTGTATTTTTAAACTTATTTGCAGACTCTCAGGATGATGTCCAACAACCTTAATTCAGATGACCATCAGTTATCCAAAAAGAGTTGAATCACTATTGACAACTAGTCCAATTTTTTATTAGTGACTGACTATACTTGTACACGCATATTCACATTGCCCATTTTTAGCCAAATACACGAGGCCTTCCTTAGCCTTAAATGGATCAAATTTCTCCTCAGTCTCAAACACTACCAGCGAGGGAAACAAATAAACAAAAAACAAAAAAGAAGAAGAAAAGAGCCTGACATTGTACAGGTTACAGCTCATAGGGAAGATATTGTTCTGCATGTGGCCAAACTTGATGAGACACAGTTGACAATTTAAAAGACTCTTTAAATTCAGTATTGGAGCTCCTGCTGTGGCTCAGTGGAAATGAACCCAACTGGTATCCTTGAGGATGCAGGTTTGATCCCTGGCCTCGCTCAGTGTGTTTAGGGTCCGGCATTGCTGCAAGCTTCGGTGATGCGGCTTGGATCCCACATTGCCGTAGGCCTGTAGCTGCAGCTCCGATTCCACCCCTAGTCTGGGGACTTCCATATGCCACTGGTGCGGCCTTACAAAGAAAAAAATAAATAAATAAACAAATAAATTCAATATTAAGCACAAGTTTAGCTTGCTTCCCTGCCACAGGTGTGTATAACCTGAGATGAATACAGAGAAACAGACACAAGCCAGGGTGTGCAGGACAGAAAACACTGTCTTTCTTAAAAATGCAGTACAGTTAATTTACAATAGTTTCAGCTGTACAGCAAAGTGAATCAGTTATATGTATATAAAGAATATAAAAAGAAATATATAGTTTTTAATATTCTTTTCCATTATAGTTTATTGCAAGCTACTTTTGGCTGTTGTGTTTTATTTTTTATTAGAGTATAGTTGATTTGCAATATTGTGTCAATTTCTGCTGTACAGCACAGGGACCCAGCCATACACACACAGGAGAGATACACACACATTCCTCTTCTCATATCATCTTCCATCGTGGTCTGTGCCAAAACACTGGATATAGTTTCTTGTGCGGTACAGTGGATACAGTGCCCTGTACTACGTGGTAGGTCCTTGCTGTATATCTGTTTTATATATTGTAGTGTGAATATGTTAATCCCAAGCTCCTAATTTATCCCTCCTCTCCTTTTCCCCTTTTCTAACCAAAAGTTTGTTTTCTATGCCTGTGAGTCTCTTTCCATCTTGTAAAAAAGTTCAAGTCATATTTTAGATTCCATGTAGAAGAGATATCTTATGGTATCTGTCTTTCGTTTTCTGACTAACTTCCTTTAGCATGATAATCTCTAGTGTTGTGTTGCTGCAAATGGCATTATTTCATTCTTTTTATGGCTGAACTGTGTGTGTACATATATTATATATAATATACATATGTACCACATCTGTATGTATATATGTGTAAACACACACACACACACACACACACACACATACCGCATCTTTTTATCCATTCTTCTGTGGATGGACACTTAGGTTGCTTCCATGTCCAGGATATTGTAAATAGTACTGCTTTAAACACAGGGTGCATGTATGTTTGTGAACTGTAGTTTTATCCAAATACGTGCCCAAGAGTAGGAATGCTAGATCATCTGGTAGCCCCATTTCTAGTTTTTTAAGGAAACTCCACACTACTCTCCATAGTCAGAAAACACCATTTTAATGAGCAACAAGTAGAGGTAGTTAGTAGGTAATTTCCAGAAAGTAGGAAAGGTAATTTGAGTAGCAGAGTCTCCTGACATCAAATGCTGACATGATTAAAATGTTTTCAGATCAAAGAGGGGACATTTAATGGAGGACACGATGGCTTCTGAAGCAGGTACAGGCACAAAAAGCACGAAGCTACATTGAAGAGAGTCAACTAGATGAAGGGTCCTGAGCAGCAGTGGATATTCTGGAAAAGAACGGAAGGTGGAAATGAAGAGTGAAAGAAAAAGCTGACTGAGGAGGTGCGAACAGGAAAAGGTGACAGGAGTGGAATGAACTGTCTTCATACAAAGGCAGTGGAAGAACTTGAACTTTACCTACAAAGAACCAAGGAAATCCCACAAAGCTTCAGAGACAAAATAGCACCGTCAGAGCTGGAGCAAGCACTGGGCTTCAAGAGCTCGTGTCTCACCCTGTTGGGGATGGAGCCCAGGCGGTGGGAGGAGCTTGCTGGGCCTGAGCGTGGGGTCTGAGCCACTGCGGGCAGGTGAGGACACAGCAGGAGGGGCTGATGGAGCACCTGCCAGCTTGGGGGTCTGTGTCTGCAACCATCAAAGGAAGAGACATTCCACGTTTGACAAATATGAGATGGGGGCAGGTGAATAAGAAGGGTCAAATGTGGTGTCTATAGACAGCTGTGTGTATGTACAGAAAAGCAAATAAGTAAGAGAGTCCAAAGTTATCTCCTCAAAGGAAAGTGGGACGCATATTTTTTCTAGGGAGAGAAGGTTAAGATTTCATAGCAGAAAGACCCTCCAGAGCCCAAGAATTAATCAGGAAAACAACCTAGTCTCTCAATCGTCACATGAAAGAGTAGTCAGTGAAATTTGGTAATTATCTCTTCTTCATGGGTTCAGTTTTTAAGACACATGGTCTTGCAGGGCTCTGAGTCTTAGAGCTCCAGACTCTCGACATTCTTACACGTTGGAAAGAAGGGGAAGAAGGCTTCTAATTAAGAGAGTGTGATTTCTCGATAGAAGAGTCAAAACAAAATTGAGGACACAACAGATGAAAAGCACTTGACGCTAGGAATCCCGTGCAAGCGTGTAGGGTTATAAGAAGTAAGGTGTCCTGACTCCTCCATGATTATCAGCACGTGTGTTGGTGCAGGGGGTGTTCCAAGAGGAAACCATTTGTTTTGAGAACGTGCTTGGAAGGAGTAAGTGAAGAAAATGCAGAACATCAGAACTCTCAGCATTTCATTCAAAATACCCATGTGCATGAAACATAGATGCAACTAGAGATTCTTACATTAAAGTGAAGTAAGTCAGAAAGAGAAAGACAAATACCATATGATACCAGTTATATGTGGACTCTAAACTATGGCACAAATGAACCTGTCTACAGACCAGAAACATACTCAGACATAGAGAAGAGACTTGTGATTGCCAAGGGGGGAGTGGGGAGGGAGAGGGAGGGATGGGGAGTTTGGGGTTGGTAGATGAAAACTATTACATTTAGAAGGGATAAGCAAAGAGGTCCTGCTGCACAGCACAGGGACCTATACCCAGTCTCCTGGGAACAGACTGCGATGGAAGATAACACAGGAAAATGGATGTACATATATGTATGACTGGGTCACTTCGCTGCAAGCAGAAATTGGCACAACGTTGTAAGTCAACTACACTTGAATAAAAAAAATTTAAAAAATAGAGCAAACTAATGTATAAAAATACAACTCAAAACATATAATATATCCCATCATTATATATGAAACCGGTTTCTAAACAACTTTAAGGGACCAAATCAGGAAAGATTAAACGAGAGCTTGATAGAAAGAAAAGAAATACGAAATGCATATACATGTGTATGCATGTATAAATAAATATATGAATGTTTCATTAAAAAATAAAAAACTTAAAAATTAAAAAAAATCCACATGTAGCTTCTCTCACTGTGAACAGAAGGCCACCTCCTATGTCTAAGATGATTTTGCTGACATTTCAAGGGACTGAACGTCCTCAGCTCCTTGACACTAATTTAAGCTTTCAAGGACAAAAACACACCAACAAGAAGAGTAGAGAGGGCAAAGGAAAATTTTACTGAAAGTGCTTATAAAGCCGTTGGCTTTTAATAAAAAGCACTGCTGCTACGCCACCACTTCCCCACAGCAAAATAAACCATAGGGCACAATCCTTTCTCATCTCTGTCTACTGCAGGCCACCTCAGAACATGCTCAGTATATTGTCACAGCTGAATGTCTCCGGCAGAGGAGAACCTGGTAACCGTGCGTAGCACAGAGCTTTCACACAGTGTGAATAATGCACTTTGGCTGCACTTTCAAGTTGCCTTCCCTCCTCTGTTTCTCTAGCAGCCCCGTGACAAAAGACACACCAGGATATGTGACTATGTCACCCTCTGCAAGGGACGCCAAGGGGCAATAGAAATTGCCAGGTTAGTCTGTCCCTTTATGTCTGGGTTTCACTCGCAAATTCAGCCTGGGAGGCTCTGCTCAGAGGCGAGGCTCTTACAAGCTCTTAACTCTGGGTTCTTGGCAACTGCAAGGGAGAACTTTCCTGCTGACTCCCTTACTCCTTCAGCCCAAGAACTCCTGCTTCTGAGATACATACCGCTTGGTAAACTCCTGACTGGGCCTCCAGGGTCTTTCTCAGGCACAGACAACAATGGGTATCTAAAATTAGTTCATATACACAATGGAATACTACTCAGCCATAAAAAAGAATAAAATAATGTCATTTGCAGCAACATGGATGGAATTAGAGACCCTTATACTGAGTGAAGTAAGTCAGAAGGAGAAAGACAGATACCATATGATATCACTAATAACTGAAATCTAACATACTGCACAAACGAACCTTTATGCAGAAAAGAAAATCAAGGACTTGGAGAGCAGACTTGTGGTTGTCAAAAGGGTGGGGGAGGGAATGAGATGGTAGGGGGGGTCTGGGGTTAATAGCTGTAGATTGTTGCCTCTGGGCTGGAAAAGCAAGGAGATCCCACTGTATAGCACTGGGAACTATGTCTAACCACTTATGATGTGTAACCCTGTCACCACGCTGTACAGCAGGGTATAATGTAAAAAATAAAAAAATTAAAAAAAAAAGGAAACCACTAAAAAAAATAAATAAATAAAATTAGTCATCTTGGTAACTCTGCCTGTGCAAGGATTTTTATTAACTTATAGATTTTAATAAAACTTACACTATAGGCAAGCCATGGGTTCTTCACTCTCTACTCCTTTACACAAAGCTGACTTTTAACAAATTACAAGCTAAACATTTTTGAAATTTTATTGGCTCTCCTGGACCTCCAGTATCTTCAAGCACTGAAAGTCGCAGACGCATTTCATGATCCATTAAAAATTAAGATTTTAATTTTGCCCATGACCGCTCATTCTCTGTTTGCATTTAAAAGTGAATTAATAACCCAGCCATGTTTCTCCATAAATTATCCGTTTTTTTTTTCTGCAAACCTAGTCCCCGCGAAGAAAATTGCCTTTATAATGCTGCATAGACTAGATTCTCAGCACCGTATCGTGTTCCTTGTTCTATTTCTTCATGCTACAAATTGTGTTCAGTTCTGGATCAGCCCATGCTAATTTGTTACTGCAACCTGTTAGGCTGAACCAAGCAAAGCCTGGCTTGGTTCAAGCGATTTCTCACTGGTTGGCTCCAAGTGACTGTTCCTTTGTGGGGCCACCCTGGAGAGTGATGGAATCTTTTGTGGCACTAGAGAAACTGTACGCGTATTGAGTCCTCCATAATATTATTGTTGACCTCAAGAGAAAGCTAAGGGAACCACTGGGAAAGAGTGATGATAATGATTTGGAAAGGTCATCACTTTGGCTCATCGGGGATTAGCAAGTTGGCCAATGAAGATGAAGAAAAATCATATAATGAACCCCCATCAGTTCCTGGGTCTCTTAAGTTTGATAATTCAGTGACAAGACTCCAGGGTGGTCTCCATGAGTCTCACTTCCTGGAATTCACTTCTTCTGTAAGCCCCTCCCACTCAGTGTGAGCGCCACCTGGGACTTGCTTCTAACCAACAGAACATGGCAAAGATGACAGGCTATCCTTTCCATGAGCATGCTGCACAACACCATAATGTCCTTCTTTCCAGTAACTCTTTTCTGTGCTGGCTCCGAGGAAGGTGTCAAGGAATTGAGGGCAGCTTCTGGCTAATATGACCGTGGCCCTCACTTCGTTGAAGCCTTGTGACATCCTGAAGCAAAGGACCCAGATAAGCGATGTCCAGACTGTGAACCCACAGGAACCGTGAGCCAAGAAGCACGCGGTGCTTTAGGTGGCTAAGTGTGAAGTGATATTATTATGAATGACACTGAAACAGCTGTCAGATCTTGGCACCTAAACATGTGGTGCTACTATAAGAAATACCTAAAAATATGAAAGAGGCTTCAGGACCAGAGAATAAGGAGAAGCAAGTAGAATTTTTGTGGAGCATGCATGGTATAGAAAACGTAAATCACCTTGAATAGACTGTTGGCATAAATGTAAACTTTGAGGATGCTGCCAGCCAGGGTTTAGAAGGAGATAAAATAAAGAACACAACTCAACAACAACAAAGCCAACCCAATTAGAAAATGGGCAAAGACCTAGATATTTTCAAAAAAGACATACAGATGGGCAAACAAGCACACGAGAAGAGGCTCAACATCATTTCGTCCTTAGGGAAATGTAAATCAAAACCACGAGACACCCCTTTATACTTGCTAGAAAGGCTATAATTGAAAAATGGAAAATAAAAATTGTTGGCAAGGATGTCGTGAGATCAGAACCCTTGTGCACTGCTGGTAGGTATGTCAATGGTGAAGCTGCTATAGAAAAAAAATTGGCAGTTGCTCTGAAATCTAAGCATAGAATTAACATATGACCAAGTAATCATATACACACGCACACACACAAACACACATGCAATCACACACACAAACACACACAGACATGTATGTATGTATATATGCCTTCATACACAAAAGAACTGAAACAAGCATTTGAACAGATACTTGAATGCCAGTGTTCACTACTGCATTATTTGCAATAACCAAAAGGTGGAAATAACCCAAATATTTACTGATATGTTCACAGATCATGATAATATGGTATAGCCATGCAGAAGAATATTACTCAGCCCTGAAAAGAAATGAAGTTCTGATAAATGCTATAACACAAAAACAATATGCTAAATGAAATAAGCAAGATACAAGATGGCAAATATTGTATAATTCATTCTAATTATCTTAAATTTCCTAAATAGGCAAAATCATAGATTTGAGGTTGCTAGCAGCTGCAGGGGAGAAATAACAGGGAGTTATTGCTTAATGGTTAGAGTGTCTGCTTGGGATGATGCAAAAGTTTTGGAAATAGTGTTGTGTTTGCATAATACCGGAAATGTAATTGATGCAACTGAACACTTAAAAATGGTTATATGGCATATTTTATGTTACATATAGGAGACATTTTATATACACACACACACACACACACACACACACACATATATATATATATATATATATATATATGAAACATAAATTTACAAATTAAAAGGAAATAGGATCATGTTATTAGAAGCTGGGAGAAGAAAGAATGTCTTTATTCAAGGAAGAAAGCTTCCAAAATTGGCTCTGCAGTTATAGGGACAGCAGAACACACTGTGACATGAGTTATATAGCTAAGGAAACTTCCAGGCAAAATGTTGAAGGTTATGCCTCTTTTCTTCTTGCTGCTTATAGCAAAATGTGAGAGGGAAAAAAAATGAGGGAAGCAAAATTAAACAGAAGGAAACAGGTTTGGAAATTCTTGGCCTCTCCTGATGGCAAAAGATGCTAAAACGAAGACATAGCTTTCGAGCACTGTCAGGAAAGGCTGACACAGAGCAAAAAAGCTGAGGATGTGACTGTACAACCTTTTGTGAAAACCTTGAAAAGATCAAAGGATCAGGGCAGTAGTCAGTCACACTGACCTTCCAAAAGGTCAAGAGTGAGAGTCGCAAACCCTCTCCATCACAAGTGAGCTGGAGGGTGCTGTCCCTCAATCATTTCAGCAGATCCCCAGGTAGAGCAGGGTTATCTCAGAAAGATCTGTGGCGACAGATTTGTTTAGAAGAATAATCCCCAAGGAAATTTGCAGAAGACTGATAGAGTTTACTTCAGCAAAAACACTACCAACGTAGATTGAAATGTATGGAGAAAGCATAAATGAAATGAGACTGTAGGAAAGCCAAAATTCTACTGGCAGGAAGCAGGCTGACACAAGGGCTCACCTGCAAGCAGATGCTACCTTCATGGGAAAGGAAGGATGATTCAGGAAGCTGAAGAGAGAGCCCAGAAGGCATAGCCAAGAAGTTTTAAACGTCAAGGATTATGCCCAAGCCTTGAAGTTTAATCGAGCAACTCCAAACACTTGTCGAAATAGATTTCAGAATTTCTATAGAGCAGCGGTTCCACTGTACTTTCCATTCCCCCCTTTTTGAATGGAACTATCTATAGCTCTTACGCTTTGCCTGCCCCACTGTGTGTATGCTGGGTGTGTTGGTGGCAGAGAACTTGTCTCTCAGGTTAAAGATGGACAGACTAAGATAAACTGCACCCAGGGAGACTCATTCACATTTGGGGCTGATTTAAATGATAAGGTTCTGGATTTGGGGGAAATGATGGAATGGTATACCACTTCTGGGGGACTTGCAAGTGGACAAAGCGCATTTTGCGTGTGGCAGGGACAGAGAGTCAACTGCAGCAGATAAACTCTGCAGCTCTGCTTCCTGTGCTCACATCCTGTGTAATGCCCCCTTGTGACCTAGGACCAGGTCTATGACTCACTTCTCACCAACAGAATGTGGCAGGTGATGGTAGGTCACCTTTGCAATGACGTAACACAAGAAAGTAAGGACCCTCTTACAAGGAGACCATCTTCCTTGCTGGATTTGAAGAAGCATGTCACCATGTTGGAAAGGCTAATTAGGCAGGAAACTGACACCAGTCTCAAGCTGAAGACTAGTGAGACCCTGAAGTCCTGTGTTTGACAGCCTATAAGGAACTGAATACTGATTGAAAAAAAAAATCATGTAATCCTGCAAGTAAATCCTTCCCCAGTTGAGCCTCAGATGTGACCACAACTCTGGCTGAGCAGAGAATCTAGGTGAGTCTTACGGGAACTCTTGGTCCACTGAGTCGGTGAGGTAATGACTGTGTGCTGTTTTAGGCCACCAAGTTTGTGGAACTATGTTGCACAGCAGGATAAAATCAATAAGGACAACAGCATTTGCATTTTGACAGTATTTGCCTAGAGATCCATTGTATCAGCCTCTTTGGGAACCCGTGTTTCTACTCAGTTCCTGCTACTCAAGAAAATCATTTTCCAGGAAACTTCAAAACAGAAAAACAAAGTGCCCATGCTTTTTAAAGTGCATCTAGAAAATAAGTCAGATATTGTCTTTACCCATTATTGAGACAGAAAATGATGTGAACATTTCCGAGATTTCTGGTGTAACAAAGCTCTCCTTGAATTTTTCACATATGAGAGATTTTGGCCAAATGAAAAGTCACTAACTATAATCCTAGTTAATGCACAGAGGGACCTTTGGGGGAGGGTCAATTTATCCATTTGTGACCACTCAGGAGTTCTTTAGGCTCGATGGTGTTTAAATAAGCATGATGAGATTTTATCAGCGCTCGCGTATGTCCAGTCCTTGGTCTTTGGTAACTCCCCATGGAGACCAGGGTCTCCTTTAATCTTGAGTTTAGTTTTCAAATATCCCTTTTGTCAGAATCACGGTGGTATTTCTTTATATTACTTAGGTGGAGAGCTTTCCCTCATAACACAGCAAAAAAAAAAAAAAAAAAAAATCTAAGACTCTTTTGCTTGTGAAGACCAAGAAAGAGCTGTCGTGTTTGTTTATCCTAGTTGTCATGAACTTCTTGATTGCCCCCAAGAAAGGCTGTTCACAGGAGTAACTTTGCCTGGATCATAACCCCTATTCTTACCATCCACGCAGCTACTACTCAAGTCCAAGTTTTCCCTCGTTAAGCAAATATTCATCTAGCCCAAAGGAGTGTTTGTTCTTTAAAATAAGAACATTTTAATGGAAGTTCCGCAAACACATTAGCTATCCTGGTTTTTTTTTTTTCCAAAAAATGAAGCTTTATGAACACTGGGAAATGGATCCAGAACATACTTCTATGTTAACCATGCTTCTTTCTTCCCGTTAACCAGCTTCTTTCTTCCTCTGTGCTCAGGTCAGCAAAGGTGATAACAGGTGTGAGGTTTGTGGAGGTGTCGTGATCCTGGGGTGGCTTTGTACTGATGAAGGTGACTTTGCTTGAATGGACCCCATTCTGTGACAACGCATAGCACTTTAAAATTTATAACCCATTTAAAATCCTACAATGCTGGGAAATAGCAAGGAGACAACTTTCCCATAATCGACTTTCCCACTAATCAGCTGGTGTCAGGTTGGAAATGACAGGCTTGCGTAAGACTGTCATGGGGGACTGCTTCAAAATCGACCAACACCGCTTTGTAAAAATCATCCTTCGTTTTCCTCTGAGTCAAAAGGAGGGAATCTTAACTGGTAATTTAGGAACATATTGAAGAAAGAAAAGCATGAGCCTCTACAGTTAATTTCGGGTCGTAATAAAAGTCTAGTAGAGAATGACCTATACACTAAGCCTACTGGTTTTGTCTACATAAGCATTAATCACATAGCAAATAACTGCATACAGTATTTTTTTTTCGGTAAAGTTTCCTTATCTTTAAAAATTTTTTTTTTAATTTTTCCATTATAGCTGGTTTACAGTTTTCTGTCAATTTTTCAACTGTGCAGCACGGTGACCTGGTTTCACATACATATATAGATCCGTCACAAGTGATTAGACATAGTTCATGGTGCTATAGAGTAGGTGCATACAGTATTTTTATTAGGCCCCAACTGGACCCATTTCACTGGATACAAGCCTTGTACATTTTATTTAAAAGGCATTAAAAGCCACGTTGCTTCACCTGGATCAATAGGTCAAGTGTATGTGACTATGGAGAATAAGAATCTGGCAATTGATGTGAAATTCACCTAAGTGGACTTTCTCCCAATAGCCATAAACGGGAATGTACCTTAAATATGCAAGAAAGAGTCAGTTATTACAACTGCAGATTTTATGAGGCCAAAATCGAACATCTGGGTCTATAAAATGCAACAAACTGTCAAATGTGAGACTGAAATAATATGTCCCCGCAACACGACACGCTGAAGGCTTGAAATACACATGGAAAAGGATCCCTCACTCTGGGATATCCTGCAGCTTCCCTGAGGGTAGCTGTTAATAGATAAGCACGTAGCCGTAAGTAGTTGTAAACATAAGAAAAATACGGATTATGTTCTCACCCACATGCCAGTTGCTTAGTGATGGAAAACTTACCTCAGCTGATGCATCTGAACCCAGGAGCAGCCCAGGTCCTATCTGGAACTGTAGATTTGAGACCAGCCTAGTTGAATTCTAACAAGAACAAGCATTACCTAGCAGACCCACCTGCCTAGTCTCCGGGGAGCCCAGCACAGCGCTGCCCACTGTGGCCAGACCTCCAATCCCCAGGGAACAGCCCAGCTGAGCGAACCATGCAGGGTCCATGGCCGCCCGTGCTGCTGTCACCCTCAAGCTCTGGTCAAAATGAAAGGATGTCAGGCAAAGAGGAGGGCCATTGAGCTCAACAGAACCGGATGCCACAGACAAGCTGCGTTAGATCCAAAACGAAAACCGCGGGGAGACCGAGCACGCTGGAATGACAGTAAGCGTGAGGACAGTGATGTGGGAGCCAGAGGGGGCTGCCTACCTTTCCTCGCGATTCTGTCCCACACACACCCGGCCCCCGTGCCGGGGCGTGGGGTTGCTGCAGGATCTCTGGCGCACCTGGAAGCCAATCCCACAGGTGGTGCTGCACGGAGACCAGGAGGTCCAGGGGGTCCAGCCTCCATTCCTGGCAGAGGAAGCATGAGGGTCACTGGAGCCAAACTTCTGTTTGCACCCACCCCAAATTCACATTCTCCCATGGGGACCACTGCTTGAAGCTGCGAAGCAGCTGCGATGGAAGAGGAGCAAACCGCTACGGGGATGAACGTGCTGTTACAGGGATCTCAACCACTGTGAAGTTTTTTTCGCCCCAGGTGTCTGATTTTAGGATCAAAATAGAAAATTTGAGAGTCCAGCTTTATGGACACTGTAAGTAATTAAAAATTGGCTATATTAGAAACAATTAAGGAAGTTTAGTTATCAAAAGGTTAAGTCAATGAAAAATAATGTTATTTCATTGAAAGGCAATTAGAGAGGAATCCTGGAACCTTTAGAGTTTATGATTTCATTTGACGGTTACTATATCAGTTATAATTTATGAAAAGTGCACATTTGAACAAAATAATCGTCTAAAAGCTTGCTTTAAAAATCTATTAAAATTAGTGAAAATAAGCAACTTTTCTGATAGCTTTCATATTCATAAAGAGCATCAAAGGAGTTTCCCGCTGTTGTGCAGCAGGCTAAGGACCAGGCATTGATGCGGCTGTGGCTAGGTCACAGCTGCAGCTCAGATTCAGTCCTTGGCCCAGGAATTTCCATATGCCTATGGCGCAACCAAAAAAAAAAAAAAACACAACCCAATAATATTCAAAGTATTAAAACAAGCTTTACTAAAAACGAAGAATGGATACTTTAAATTTAGATTCTTGGTGTTTTCTTGCAATGTGATAAAGATATAATGTATAAAGAAGTGCAAATTGTGTATATACTTATTTATGTAATTTTACATAGGCAAAAAACAAGGTAGATGTTTAAAATATAAAAAAATAAAAATACAATGAACAACTTTTATAAAAGTGGTTAGAAAGATAAACTGCTACTGACAGCTTGACAAAAATTTTTAATATTGATTTTTTTCCTTAAAATGTCTGCACGTAGAATGTTTGTAATTTAAATATCTCTCTTAACAGTTTGTCCCTGCTATTTAAAAACAAACTACAGGAATTTAAAATTTTAAAGTATTAAAATATCTGTTTAATCCAGAGCCCAAACTCCAACATGGATGAAGGTTTACTGAATGTAGAAATAATGTTACCTCTGTAATCGCATATGCATTTCTGAATGGATGTTACTCTCACCCATAGGATTTACATTTCCACTGAAAAAAATCAACTCACACTAATTCCAATCTTACTTTATATATTCCTTTAGAAGCATGCAGGTCTACAGCTGTGCCATTCAAACTTAACGTATAAACAGATTGAGTTATTTAATTTCTTTTCTTTTCTTTTTTTTTTGTTTTTGCATTTTAGGGCCGCATATGGAGGTTTCCAGGCTAGGGGGTCTAACAGGAGCTACAGGTGCCAGCCTACACAACAGCCACAGCAATGCCAGATCCAAGCCGCATCTGTGACCTACACCACAGCTCATGGCAACACCGGATTGTTAACCCACTGAGTGAGGCCAGGGATCAAACCCGCAACCTCATGGTTCCTAGTAGGATTCATTAACTGCTGCGCCACTACGGGAACTCCTGAATATTTAATTTCTAACTACAAAGGAAAGTTCCTCTGAGAAAATTCTTAGTATATTTAGTATTCCTCTACTTTACTTTCTGAAACTTAATAGTAATCTACTGTTAATACACATAGCAATAAATAAATAGTGATACCTCGATGTATGACGTAACAAAGCTGCTTTATGAAAATATAACCTAAATAACACAAAATAAGACAGATCCTCTCAAGTTGCTCCTAAAGGTAATTAGTATCGTATACCCCATGACAGTTACAATTTTTGTTTTGTTTTGTTTTGTTTTTTAGGGCCACACCCCCGGCATATGGAGGTTCCCAGGCTAGGAGTCAAATCGGAGTTACAGCTGCCAGCCTACAGCACAGCTCACAGCAACGCAGGATCCGAGCCACATCTGCAACCTACACCACAGCTCACGGCAACACCAAATCCTTAACCCACTGAGTGAGGCCAGGGATCGAACCCACAACCTCATGGTTTCTAGTTGGATGCATTCCCACTGTACCACAATGGGAACTCTGACATTCATAATTTTAAAAAGTATCCAAGCAATTCTCTGAATTACAGACTAAAATAGCATTTTCAGCATAAATAAAATGACGTTTTCACTTTCAAAGTTCTTTATGTATGAAAAACAATGGGTAAATAATGCAGGAAACACAGCTTCCAAAATTGTTCAAAGATTCTTAATTCCCTAAACCTTTTAACAAACACAATATCTTACTACATTGTCCCCTTCTAGTATAAGGAACACGCTGTGTTCGGGGAGGGAAGTCTATGGAAGGAGGGATACAAAGTAGGAATAGAATACTTGAGGGAACAAATAAGTGTATCGTCCATGTCTTTGGTTATTCTACAGAGCTGGGTTTGCGGCTCAGAGGCAGACATAGTAGCACGCAACCACCAAAGAAATAGCGTCAAGGAAGCATGTGTCATCAGAGGGATCATTTTTTGGGTGTGATTAAGTCGATCCCAAATCATCTACTTATGCATTTAAAACATGCATTTCTTTGATTTTCAGTCTTAAAATAATCACTAATTGCATCACAGCTCTGCTTAGTGAATGATATTCCAACCGGAGCCGCGGAGGTATCAATAAACAAGTCACAGCACTCAACAGTCCTTTTTCCCCCCATTAAACAGTATAAAAAAGAGTATTAGCCAATTACCATAATCTCCCAACAACCACAGTTCTATAGCTGTTTTAAAGTTGCTGCCAGGCATCAGTGGAAACCGTCTTAGTTTATGGAAATGATGCACCCTTAACACAATGTCCATATGCTTTCGTTTTCTATAATAACAGAAATGACCCAATCTGTGTAGTCCTGCTGGGCTCCTTTCAGCTTTGGGGAGGGATCTGAGCTGATGGCTGGAAAAGGGGAGCAGAAGGCCAAGTGTGTCCTTGCACCTTGCCTTTCTGCATCTGACCCCCTTCTCCTCTTGGGAGGCAGAGCTCTCATGCCCCAGGCTCCCATATAAAGCAGTGGGTCAACCAAGGTGCTTTTCAGTGCTTGTGACATCACAGACAACTCACACAGAGCGCTCTGCATCCTGCACAGGTTCCTGGGAAGAAGATAGCACTTAAAAAGTATCCTACATTAAGTAAGGAGGGAGAGTTTGTAGACAATCTGAGAGGCTTTCCTAGTGTTTTGTTTTAAAATATAAAATATTGCTGTGGTCGTGGTGCCATGGGTGGTGCTGGGAAAGGAGGAGCAAATTGCGTAGAGTTGTAAGAAAAGCAGAGAAACCACAAAACAATACACAGAGGAGACAGGAAACCTGCTCCATAGAAGACACTATTTGAAACATTTTTCAGGTTACCCCGCAGCTGATGGTGGCTGACTTGGGGTGTTTCGGGCTCAGATGTACCACAGCACAGAGCAGAGCATTTCCATTAAGGGCTTTGCTTCTGTCTCCCAGCTACTGGCAAAGTGCACTGTAGTGGATGCTGTGGTCTGCCCTTCTCCACACGCTGAGGGTGTTGGTGGTTATGACCCAGGGGAGAAGATCTAACACCATGAAGGGTCCCGTCAACTACAGAGCTCCATGCTACCAGCTGAGATCTCTACTGGGCCCGTAGCACAGCTCAGCCCAGCCTCCCGCCTCCCCCACCCCCAGCTATAGATGCTTAGGGCACCTGCACTTCCTGCACACAGTCAATCTCCCTATCAGAGTGATCCTGATCCGCTGACGGGCACAGGTTTTGTTCCAAGAGAAAATTCCATAAAGCAAAGCATAGCTGAGAAAGACTGAAAGATGCAGATTTATTTTCCTTAGGTGACAAAGTCCCGTCAAGGCGCCACTTATTCCCTTGACCTTCCACCTGTCTAGATAGCTAGTTCCAGTTCTCTCTCTCTCTGTTCCTCCTTCCCTCCCTAAGAAATAGAATTCGGAAGTTCCTTTTCATAGTAAAATTAAACCAATTTTTTCTAATCCATAGTAAGTCAGCCTTGGTTCTGATTTGATAATAAAGTCTGGCTTTGCTAATTACTTTATATTGTGGATTTCTTTTCATAATTGAATGCCTTTAAGCTGCTACTCTAAGACAGTGAGAAAGCAAATTTAAATGACGTGATACAATAAAAGCATTTAATCAATGATATTATATTTGCAGAATGTATTAAATTAGCAACATTTCGAGTTTCCCAACTTTCTGAATATACTGGATTAAACAATAGAAATAAATGATAATAATAAATAAAGAACAGACTTAATTTTGAGTCATTAGGTCAGTCCTTGTAAAGGCTTTTTGATATACTTTGCACAAATTGAGGAAGTATTTCACATTACTGACTGAGCCAAAAAAATGGGTTTGCAAATTAGGTAGTTTCCAATTTTTTGCTTCCAACAAAATTGAGGCCAACATAAACAGGTTATCAACTGATGAAGTGCAATAAAAATTATCTTGATGTTAGATTACCATACTTTTGGCAGATGACTTAAAAGGAATATGTAGACCAACAGTCCCTTGCTGCTAGAACACAAAATATTTCCCGTGAACTGGCTTAATCCACTTGGCTCCTTATGCTTATCTCTTTCCTTTGACAGCATCAATGGCTCCTAATAGTTAGAAGTAAGTGAGAGCCAGAGGCCCTGACTTCCGAACTTGCCTTGAAGTGGTTCATAAGAATAATAGCAAATCTCAGATCAAATCTGGTGACACACAGCAAGCGGCGACACGGTCTGTTTTGGTAAAGGGAGTCCCAGCTTCCTGTCCCTCAGATGTGCTGAAAGGTACACTCATGAGAGAGTCTCATAAAGCCAAAGTGATGCTCCTGGCAGCTATCAGCCAGCCTTCCCATCCGAGCAGGGAAAGGCACCCTCTGTGATCATAGCAGACACGACACCCGGTTCATGCAAGGGGAGTCAGATACACACACATGCACCAGCTCATCCACTCTTGGATGGCCCTTAACTCATCAACTGATAGTGATCCCTAACAGCCCATACACCAGTAAGTGAGGCTTCCATGCAGATTCAGAAAGCTGTGTGCACTGCTAGAAGCACGCTCCTCTAGGGTTTGAGCACCGATGTAAGATAGTTTCGGTAGTTGCAGAACCTGCCCCTAGAATCCATATTCCTGAATCTGTCAGGAACAGAAAGGACAGGTCTAAGGGAGCAACTGAAGTTCCTCTGCCCACACGTGTACCCGGCAATGGATGGGTGAGCTGTCATCACAACATTTGTATTTGGACAGGGTGGTTTCTGGATGCAGTGGTCTTCATAGCAAGTTACTCTCCTGCCCCTTAAAGGAATGGTGATAAACCTAGATACCCCTCGAATACTTGCAATTGGCATCTCGTTTTTTTTTCATCAAACATTTCAAAAATTGCGGCGTTCCCATCAGTGCAAAGGCATCCGCAGTGTCTCTGCAGCACCAGGACACAGGTTTGATGCCCAGAACAGTGGGTTAAAGGATCCGGCACTGCTGCAGCTGCGGTTTGGGTCACAACTATGACTGGGATCTGAGCCCTGGCCAGGAAACTCCATATGCCTCGGGAGAGACAAACAAACAAACAAAAAGTTTCAAAAGCTGCAAAGACACGATTTCTGTTACAGTGCTATGTACATATGTGAACAGAATTTAAATACCATAGTGATTTTATTTTATTTTATGTTTTACTTTATTTGTCTTTTTTGGGCCACACCTGAGATATGCAGAAGTTCCCAGGCTAGGGGTTTTATCAGAGCTGCACCTGCAGGCCTACACCACAGCCATAGCAACGCAGGATCTGAGCCACATCTGCAACCTGCACCACAGCTCAAGGCAAGCTGGATCTTTATCCCACTGAGCAGGGCCAGGGACCCAACCTGCACCCTCATGGATACTACCCTGGTTCTTACCCCATTGACACAACGGGAACTCCCTCACAGTGATTTCATAGCCGCCTTCCCATTTAAAAAATTAATGAGCAGGTTCTAATTTAACATTCAGAAATGTTATGCTTTTCCTTCTCCTCTTTCACATTGTGTGCACAAGAAATATTTTTTTCCTAATCCAACCATGAACATACCAATGCGTTTAGATTTATTTAAACACATAAACAGATTTAGAATCTAATTTGTAATTTAAAATCTCCCCGCCAAGGATCATGTCATTTTTCTGTGGTGTCTCTGTCCTTTTGTGACCTTTCTCTTAAAGAGGGAAGGCATATATTAGAAGTGATTTTCCAGGAGTTCCTGCTGTGGGTTAAGAATCCTACATAGTGTCCATGAGGATGTGGTTAGATCCTTGGCCTCCTTCAGTAGATGAAGCATCCGGGGTCGCGGCAAGTTACAGCATAGGTTGCAGATGTGACTCAGATACAGTGTTGCCATGGCTGTGGCACAGACCTGCACCCGAAGCTCTGATTCCACCCCTAGCCTGGGAACTTCCATATGCCTCAAGTGTGGCCATAAAAGGAAAAAAAAAGTGATTTCCCAAACTCTGGTACAAGCTGAGTTTGCACCTGTAGGTAGTTCCGAGTATTGCGGGGGACACACCTGGAACAGTTGGCGATCTCCATGCGGGGGCCCTCGCACGGCCAGCCGCCGCACCGGGGGGCCGGGCTGTCACAGGCGCGGGTGCGGCAGAGGCAGGAGCCCACGGCGCTGCCGTCCGTGTGCGAGCAGGGCGTCCACGGAGACCACGCGCCGAAGTGCCCGTCCACGGTGAGATTGCGCGTCTGGGAGACAGATACAAGTAAGGATGTCAGAAAGAGAAAAAAATGAAAGGTCTCTCACACGACCATTGCAACTCATTTAGAATATTTCCTATGACCATTCAGAAGAGAGGAGAGGGTGAGTGTTTCAAAGTAAAGCAGCAGAGGTCATTGGTGGAGGCAATGATGGAGGACCGGGGGGCGGGGGGAGGCAGAGGAAAAGAAGGATATAAGGAGTTGGGGGACGGGCAGGGGAGGGAACTGTCAATCAAGCAATGGCTTGTCAATCAAGCAATGGCTTGTCAATCAAGCAATGGCTAGTCAATCAAATAATGGCTTGTCAATCAAGCAATGGCTAGTCAATCAAATAATGGCTTGTCAATCAAGCAATGGCTTGCCAATCAAGCAATGGTAGGACAGTCCACTCAGGTGAGAAACCCGGGGAACAAGAGGAACTGGAGTGAACAATCACAGATGGATAACTTTGTTGAATTTTTATGTACCTTAAAAAAAATGAAAGATCGATCAACTAGTTTTGTTTATGATCTGGCTTGGCCTCAAACTGACATTTCATTGATAACATTAAAAGGGCAAAGACTAAGCACTGTGTTTGCTCGTTGTTAGGGGCATTCTGCTGGTCAAACCCATGCTATCTCCACTCTCTAAGAGTTTAGGAGCCGGCGAGGAGGGCTGGACCCCTCATTATTACAGCAGGTAAATCCAAGGATGGATTCCAAGCAGGGACCGTGGGAGCAGAGTGAAGTCTCTCGGCAAAGCTCGCGGGATCTGGAAGGTCGGTGAGGGGCTGGGCTGAAGGATGATGGTGGCACTGGGTGAAGGAGCTGTCGGGCTGTCCAGACGGAGGCAGCTTAAATACGGAGAAAGGAGAAAGACGCTGCTCCACGTGATGCTGAGGGCATGCCGGCTGCTCTGTCGCAGGGAGGGGAGCAGGCGGTGCAGAGAAAGCAAAGCTGAGGGCTGAACTGGCT
>PVHT020000009.1:18929286-19097628 GCA_004024745.2 Catagonus wagneri | reverse complement strand
GGGTCTAATCGGAGCTGTGGCCACTGGCCTGCGCCGCAGCCACAGCAACGCAGGATCCGAGCCGCGTCTGCAACCTACACCACAGCTCACGGCAACGCCGGATCGTTAACCCACTGAGCAAGGGCAGGGATCGAACCCGCAACCTCATGGTTCCTAGTCGGATTCGTTAACCACTGCGCCACGACGGGAACTCCAAGAGGGCTGAACTGGGAGCCAGGACAGGGTCGGGGGGGCCAGGAGGCCCTGTGATGTGGATGCTCTGAAAGCCCCAGGGCGAGGGGCTGGGTCGCCTGGCCCATGAGGACCGGTTCCAGGGGAGGTAGAAGACTGGACCATGACATCACCTCAACTCTGACAAGGTCATCTTCTCAGGAGCTACAGAGGATCCCTAAGATTCGAGAGTCACGGGGCCCAGCCTTCAGGTCACCCACCCGCACAAAGGAATCTCCCTCTGAAAAGGGACAGAAGAAGATCTAAGGTCCCAACCCCCTAAACGTAACACGGGGACTTGGGCGTTTCTTAGAACAGGACAGCGAAGAGATGGGATTACAGGTAAGTTACATGCTCTACCCTCTGCTGCTGGCTGCCCCCGGGGTCCTGTCCGAAGGTCAGTGCCCTGGACGATTCTGGGGATGAAAGACCCATCCTCCCCACGGGAGACCCCATGACGACACAGTCAGTTCCTTTGGGCAACAAAGTACACGCATATCCCGTTTCAGAGCAAAGTCGACACGGTACTTTGTGGCTTGGCCTCTGCTCCATCAGGTCTCCAAACACAAGGAAGAATAAGCATGTTTGTGCCTCTCCCAGGGCTGGTTCTCATCTCCCGCTGCCACAGCGGTGACTCCGTCCCGCCCCTTTGCCAGCCACACCCTAAGGCTTTGTACCCACTAATCGTGCCTGGCTATTTCCGTAAGAAGCTTCACAGAAGGAAGAGGACGGAACTGCGTCATCATCTGGAAGCTTCTCCAGACCCTACCCAGAGAGAGTGAGTGCACGAAGACAGAGTTTTCCTAAGAGGAAGATATCCCATGTCTACGGTCCCTGAAGTCCCCCTGACCCGCTGTCATAAAAGTGCAGTTCCTAGAATTCCCACCGTAGCTCAGCGGTAACAAACCCAACTAGCATCAGTGAGGATGTGGTTCGATCCCTGGCTTTGTTCAGTGGGTTAAAGATCTGGTGTTGCCATGAGCTGTGGTGTAGGCCGCTGATGTAGCTTGGATCCCGTGTTGCTGTGGCTGTGACGTAGGCCGGCAGCTACAGTTCCAATTCGACTCCTCGCCTGGGAACTTCCATATGCCATGGGTGAGGTCCTAAAAATAAAAAAATATTAACAATTAAAAAAAAATGCAGGAGTTCCCATCATGGTTCAGTGGAAATGAATCTGACTAGCATCCATGAGGATGCAGGTTCGATCCCTGGCCTCGCTCAGTGGGTAAAGGATCCGGTGTTGCCGTGAGCTGTGGTGTAGGTCGCAAATGTGGCTCAGATCCTGTGTTGCTGTGGCTGTGGTGTAGGCTGGCAGCTACAGCTCCAATTCAACCCCTAGCCTGGGAACCTCCATATGCCAGGGGTGTGGCCCTAAAAAGACAAAAAAAAAAATATGCAACCCCTACTGTGACCGTAAGGAAACTTTAATGTTTTATGGAAGAACAGAGCCCCGAGTGACTAGGGAATTCAAACCACTAATTTCTCACCTGAATTTGTTGTTACACCAGCAAAGGCCCTGCCACACGGGAGTTTCAGCATTCTGCCTCCCCACCTCCATAGCCCTCCTGTTGCCTCTGGCCAGAGGGTATTTGCACAGATAGAAAAGGGCTCAGCAGGTGCTGACCATGCTCACCAATGCCCATGTGCTCTTACATCGAAACACCTGCCTGCCGGGTAAACGTGTCTGTGACTGTTCTACTGTAAAAAGCACAGAGCCAGCATCAAGGTTAACAGTGATCACACAATATATGTGGATAATAATATACAATAAAGGTCTATACCATATTGGCTAATCACGATCGTTACTATTACTTCGTGAGTGTGCTGTGAATCTGGGGAGCCCTGCAAAGCCAGCCCCCCTCTACTGCTCTGCTCTCGGAGGGGTGTAGGGCTGGGTGTGGGGGTTGACCCACCAGCCACCTGCCCTATGAGGGTGGCCGATCCTTCGCCTGTAAAGAGGAGCGATGAGAGTTTCTGCCCCTACGCTGTGCTCAGAGGCCAAAAATGGCACCTGAGGACTTGTCACGTGGTTGGCACGGGGACCACAGCCCAGTCCAGGGCGCACTAGGGGAAGACGCGTTGCATGGATCAGGCAGAAACGATGCTGAGTTCATTCTGATTTCACAGTGCAAATATGGTCCCTCGTTCCTCCGGCGAGGCATCCAAATGACACTCCAGGTCGGACAAGACCCAGATCTGGAAGACACGGAGCTCAGTTTCACAGCTTTGCCCGTGTGCTTTTGGCACAAAGCTGAAAGCCAGAAGGGGAAACCGGGAACGAGAATTCTCACAGGGGGAGAAGAAGGAGAAGGGTGGCTTCTACTGATTCGAGCATTTTCACCTTGAAAAGATGCCACAACTCTTAGGAAAATTACTGAGAGGTTTGACTGGGTTTGTACAAGAGACCAGCAATTCCTTACTGAGCTGTGATCGGTGGACGGATGAATAGAGGAAGAGGGCACAGGACTGGATTACGTCACCACGGTGCTGCTCTGTGTATGATGCAGGGGCAGGTGGCTGTGCCTCCTACACCCCAAACACATACACACACGCACACGTCACAGCTCATAGAAAATGGTGCAAAAAACTAAAGAGCTTAAAAGTGAAGGTTTAAAGCAGCAAGAAAAACCAACCAAAACAGAACACTCGGATTCAGGTAGTTTAACACATCATGTTGACCCTAAAACTCACATCAAAACCTTCCTCCTCCTCTGAAGGCCTGCTTTTCTTTGGATGAGACTCCAACTTGGCCCAGAAGGGGCCGGAAGCCTCTAGAATGTTGATGGAGGGCCAGGAAAAGGGAGCCCTGGGAGTTACAATAACAGTCGCAGAGATGGCGGTCTGTCTTCGGCACTTGCGTTTATGATGATGCCGGCAGGACCGTCACACAAAGGAAAGGAATGAAAGCACTTGGGGCGGAAGTGCAGGCTGAAGCACCAAAGGATGCTGAAGCCACAGGGACCAAAATCACAGGAGCTACGACTGTGCTCGGCCTGCCGGGCTGCTGGAGGGAGGGGAGGACGGGCTATGGAGGCCCGGGCCGCACACTGGCTGGACCCAAGACACAAGAAAGCCTGGAGTGGAGAGAACAATCTGGAAGTGGGGAAGCTCCAGGCCCCGGGGCAGGGACTGGATGGGGAGGAGGAACAGGGACTAACAGCACGGTGACCAGCATCATGATCAGAAGAGGCGCCGTGAGGCTTCGGGCTCTTTCCATTAGCCTCCTTGTCTGCCAAGGTGTGAGGCGCAGAGCGTGTCAGGGAAGTCGTTGTGACTTTTGAATGTCTAGTGACCCCCCCACTGTCCCTTCTGAAGGGACAATTACGGAGGGACCGATGAGAAGACTGAGTGCAAAGACGGTTCTCTGAAATCCCCCTGGGCTTCCGTTTCCTTGTCTTAAAGACAAAGGAAAGAGCACAGCGATTGTTAGGGTCTCTTAAACTACAAGAGAGCTTAAGGAAATCTGGGTGCAGAAGAATCAAGAATTTCTGAAGTCAGAAGGAAATCCAGTATGATGGCAGCGAATGAAGATGGAAACAGAAGGCATTCAGAATGCTGGAAGAGGACATTTTATGATGGAAAAATACTCAGGATTTGGCAAGCTGAAAGAATAAGTCAGTGACTTGCGGAAAGGGACCTGCAGGGTCATGAATCAAGCTCCCAGCAGAGGTGGCCTTTCTACGAACTAAACTTACCAGCCAGGTGATGCACTGGACTGAATGACTGACATGAATTAAGTCCTTGTAAAAAGTCTCTGGTCTATCTCATTTTACTGCTAGGAAAACTGACGCTCAGATGTCACTCAATTTGCCCCAAGTCACTGGTTGTAAAAGACCCAAGAATCAGTCTAAGCAAGCTAAATCGAGGGCCTCTGAGCTCAGCCATTTCATTCGGCAACATGCTTCTTGTATGGATGAGCCTTAGGGAAATCGGCTTGGTATAATTTCACCTCCAACTGTGTGACAGCCTAGTTCCTTTCGACTAGGAAATAACGGAACTTTGAAGAGACGGCTAAGCGACATCCCGTGTTTGTTAACAAGCATAATCCTTAATCCCACTTTCGATTTATTCATGTTCAATTCATTCATTCCCAACTGATTAAGGATACAGGTGCAGTTGCTGAGCAGAGGTCCCTTCAGCAGGTGTTTACCACTGGACTCTAATCAACATTCTCTTATGACCAAACTGAAGTCCTGTGTTTTCTGTCTGGATATTTTTTGCAGAAGGTAAAAGATTTTATTTAATTTCAACAGCTCCTGTACCTCTTGTCCAAAGGATATTGTACAAAACAGGATATTGTACGAAACAGGATATTGAATGTGCCCCTTGGAATGTCCAGTCTCATGTGATGACATCAACTTAATATCATCCTTACGTCTGTCTAAGTGAATTACAGGATGAAGAGAGCATCTGGGAGAGACCCAGGCAGGAGCACTGTGTGGCCTCTGGCAAGATGGGGAGTAGAAACAATCACTGTTACCTCTGAACCCCAGTTCTACCGCCTATCAGTGGAAGCGATGGAGTGCCTGTTGCGGCTCAATGGTAGCAAATCTGACTAGTATTCATGAGCATGCACGTTCGATCCCTGGCCTCGCTCAGTGGGTTAAGGATCTGGCGTTGCTGTGAGCTGTACGTCGCAGATGTGGCTCAGATCTGGCGTTGCTGTGGCTGCGGCATAGGCCAGCAACTGCAGCTCTGATTTGACCCCTAGCCAAGGAACTTCCATATGCTGCAGGTGCAGCCCTAAGAAACAAATAATAATAATAATAATAATAATAATAATGTAAAAATAAAATAAATGGAAGTGATAGATAATGTCATTATGACTGTTAAATGTGATACTGCATTGAAAGTTGTCTAACACGGCCCTGAGCACACGGTCTAAACGTCCAACTAACTGCCTTCCCTTGTCCTTCTTTTGCAGTAGATTTCAGGGACACCTCTCAGGCTTTCTGTACATAATACATGGGTGACTCAGGGGTCACCAATCTCTGGTCCCACATAACAGCCGCTGCTCCTGGTGATGCAGGGGGCGGGGGTGTGACATTGTCTTGTAGGCGTGAAGTCAGAGGTGCTGGATTTAAGTTCTCTTTTCTTTCCCAGTGTAGTTGCTGAATGGTGAGTAAACCCTGTAGTCTCTGGCCTGTGTTATTTCCATCTAAATAAAGGGCTCTGGGCTTAATCTGTTCCAAAGTCCGCATCCACTCCCAAGATGACAACTACACAGTAGCCATGGAGGGATCTGTTCTTTCAAGATATTTAGGTGCATTTTTGGTCTCTGTTTCTTGCTAGTTACTACACGAGGGATTTTTAAAATAAATATACACTTTTTTTTTTTTTCTTTTTAGGACTGCACTTGCAGCATATGGGAGTTCCTGGGCTAGGGGTCGAATCAGAGCTGCAGCTTCAGACGTGTCACAGCCACACTGGATCCGAGCTGCACCTGTGACCTACACCATAGCTTGTGGCAATACTGGCTGGATCCTTAACCCACTGAGCGAGGCCAGGGATCAAACCCGCATCCTCACCGTGTCAGGTTCTTAACCCGCTGAGCCACATTGGGAACTCCCTGGATGAGGTATCTGGAGCAGACTCATTGTAGACCACAGCACACTAACTCCATGGACCCATGCAGGATGTGGGTGACGTTTAGGAATAGACAGCCCAGGTAGATTCTTAGACCAAGCCATCCTTGTTAAATAGCATCACACATTATGCAGGACGTATTTTAGAAACACTCTAGGTATGTAAATTTAGACCTTGCTTGAGGGCTATGAATCTCTTAAACTGAGACCAGTGTTTTCTTTATAACTTTTTTTTTTTTTAGGACCACATCTGCGGCATATGGAGATTCTCAGCTAGGGGTCGAATTGGAGCTGTAGCTGCCAGCCTACGCCACAGCCACAGCAATGCTGGATCCTTAACCCACTGAGCGAGGCCAGGGATCGAACCCACATCCTCATGGATACTAGTCAGATTCCTTTCCACCGCGCCACGACGGGAACTCCAAGACCAGTGTTTTCAATTACAAATGTATAAGCAAAAAGAACATGAATCAATATGTCAGCCACAGATTATCCCATCTCCTGGATAAGAGAAATCCATGAGCATTTTAAAATAGGGATCTTTTAGTGGAAAATAGGTCTCCTGTTTCCCAATAAAATCAAGTCTTTCTTCCACTTCAGTGAAAAATTAAAAAAAAAAAAACATAGAAGCAAATGACACTTTTTTATGACCACGCGCACAGCATATGGAAGTTCTCCGGTCAAGGATTGAATCTGAGCCTCAGCTGAGATCTCTGCCACAGCCGTGGTAAAACCGGATCCTGTAACCCACTGTACCAGGCCTGGGATCAAATCCAGGCTCCCACAGAGACCTGAGCCACTGCAATCGAATTCTTAACCCACTGTGCCACAGTGGGAACTCCTGCAAATGACATTTTTAATAGCTTTTAAAAAGCCTTTTCTCTAAGTCTGCTACATAATCATGCTAACCATTTCAGCCAGCTCACTTCTTTCTAAAGGAGTTTTAGAAAGGGATGTATAATTAAAACAAAGGTTGTTAACATGGGATTTCCCATTTTCTATCTGTTACTCTACGTAAGCCAGAAAGACATTTGAGTTTCTTTCCTATGGCTTACTCACAGTGACGTAATTTATTGTCTGTGGTTGGATGATTTGCATATTCTAATCAAAAGCGTATCTTGGGGAGTTTCTGGTGTGGCACAGTGAAAGACCTAGATCTGCTGCCAACGTTGGGGAATGTCACTGGTTTGACCAGTCCTGGCCTTCCTTGTGTCACTCTGCCTGCTTCTCCCACTTACAAACTGAAGGACAGGCTTTGCGGTACAGAGAGCGCAAAATGCAGCTTCCTTGATAGGAAACAGACGGACTGTTCAGGTGCCTGGGGCAGTTCTGCATGGAAGAAACAGCATGGACTTCAACGACCAGAATGCGTGCACCCCTTCTCTTCTCGTCTCTGCCTTGCAGAGGTATGGCCAGAAGTGACAGCACAGAGGTCAGCAGGGGTGTGACAGGCAAGTGACTATTACATTTTCTTTCTTTTTTTTTTCTTTTTCTTTTTAGAGCTGAGCCTGCGGCACATGACAGTTCCCAGAATGGGGGTCAAACGGGAACTGCAGCTGCTGGCCTAAACCACAGCCACAGCAATGCGGGATCCGAGCCGCATCGGCGACCTACACACAGCTCACAGCAATGCCGGATCCTTAACCCACTGAGCGAGGCCAGGGATCAAACTGGCATCCTCATGGATACTAGTAGGGTTCATAACCCACTGAGCCACAATGGGAACGCCCTATGTTTTCAAATATGCTGAAGTTAATAGCTTTTGCTCATGTTTTCTGAGGTACAGAAAAAAAATTGGGGATGACATGATCGAGGGCTCTCAAGACAAAGGGGAAAAAAGGCTGGATGTTACCAGTGAGGCCCCAAAGAAATATATTAGCAAAGGAAAGTGGAGAGTCTCTTGTCTGGATTCAGAGCATCTGGCTCTAAACACAGCGGAGTTTCTCCTTATTCTGCGGGGTTCCCTGTGGGAACGTCTATTAAGCTGTTTCTCCTGGAATTTCCCGTGACCCTGAGCGGTGTCAGTTGACTGTCCCTTGTGGGGTTCCATCATAATATCCTTTAGTTCATTCTCTTAAAAGCTCTACTTCTCAGCTTCTGGAATTACAGCTCCCAGGGGATACCAGTGGGTATGGAAGTTGCTATTTTATTGGTGCTACAAAGGGAAAAATAGTCTACCCCAAACCCTGGAGATAAAAAAGCAAGCATAAAACAGAGATGTGACATCTCATTTTCAAACCAGCACTGTTTTCTCTCAAGATATTTCTCTTCAAAATAGCCAGCAAAGTTATGGCAGCATCATGTGTGGCTCTGTGCAAGCTAAGGGCTGAATGAGTTAAGGGAGCTCAGACAGGATTTGTAGGGAAGGTTCTAAACGCACGGACGTCAGGCAATGCGGGTTAGGATCTTAGGACAGCTGGGTTTCCCGTGGACAGTGCTTCTCGAGCTGGACACAAGAGGACACTTACAGGACAGGTGGCGACGCTCTGCTCCCACTGCGTCATGCTCAGGCTCTCCTCCAGGCTTGTGCACTTCTTCATCACCACGTCCCAGCCACAGTAAGGGTCCTGGGCCCCAATGCAGGTGCTGGAAACACACACCAAAGCGTCAACGGAAAGGCAGGTTTATCTGCTGCAACAGATGCAAGCTAAGGGTCCACCCTGATAACATGACACGGGAACTAGTTATGAGGAACAAAGTTAAGGTATCGACACAAGAGGACATAGTTGTCTGCATGCATGAATAAGTATCTAATTAAAAGTAAATAATTAGTTTCAGTTGAAGTATCATTTTAGTTGAAATTTCGTTTTCAGGGATACAGGGCAGTCAACCAAATGAGTATCTGTTCTAACATGAGCCTTCTGGTGTCAGGAACAATCTAAAGTCAGAATTTTGCAACGCTCACAAATACTAGCTGTTCAATGGGGTCCTGCTGCACCGCACAGGGAGCTGTATCCAATCACTGCGGTAGAACACGATAGAAGATAAAAGCAGAAAAGTAATGTGTAGGGAGTTCCTGCTGTGGCGCAGTGGAAACAAATCGGACTAGGATCCATGAGGACCCGGGTTCGATCCCTGGCCTCGCTCAGAGGGTTAAGGATCCAGCGTTGCCGTGAGCTGTGGTGTAGGTAGTAGACGTTGCTCGGATCCAGCGCTGCTGTAGCTGTGGCAAAATTGGCAGAGTTCAGATTCAACTCCTAGCCTGGGAACTTCCATATGTCGTGAGCGAGGCTCTAAAAAGCAAAAAAAAAAGAAGAAAGAAAGAAAAGAAAAAAAAAGTACGTATACATTTGCATAACCAGCTCACTTTGCTGTACAGGAGAAAATGACAGAACATTGTAGATCAACTAATAATAAAAAATTTTAAAAATATGGACAACTTAAAAAAAATACTAGTTGTTGTCACCACCACCACCATAATCATCACTGCCATCACTGCCACCACAACAACCATCCACTCAGTAACAGGTATTAGTTTGGAACACCTACTATGATATATAAAATAACATCATTTACAAACAATTTTTATAGGATGGTATTAATATTTTCACTTTATTTGTCATCATCACCACCATCATCATCATTCCCTCAATAAAAGGTATTATTTGTAGAACTACTGTCATATATGAAAATGATTTAACCATTTAAACAACTCTAATGAAGGAGATATTATTATTTTCACTTTATTGATGAGATAATGGATACACAGAAAACTTCCAAAATTTGCCCAAGGATAAACAAACATACCCCAAATCTTACAATACAGTTGGTTCAAATTTAGTAAAACAGAGTTTTCCTTTTGAGTACCATACCTAAAAATGTATCAAAATTTAATACACATATTTTTTAATATAATGGTTTCACGGTTTCATACACTATTACAGTGGTAATAGTATATTTAATATAATGGTTTCATAGTGGTTTTAATACACTTACAGTGGTAATACACCATTAATAGTATATTTAATATAATGGTTTCATAGTGGTTTTAATACACTTACAGTGGTAATAGTGTATTAAATAATACACTAGTGTAATAAATAGTGGTTTAATACAGCTCTGACTACAATATTTGACGTGTTATATCAGAAGTATTACAGATGATAGATATATATTTTACTTTAGCTTTGCCTAAATAAAGGAGGTCATATATTAGACAAAGATCCCAAAGTTACAAATACGATAGGTAGACATGGGAGAGGAAGCAGGCAGAAATGACAGTGACAGAGCCAAATGCGGCAGAAGATGTCCCCACAGAGAAGCAGGGCATTGGACACCCTGAAGGGCCAAGAGGTCAGGTGTGCGGAAGTGGTTGTGAGGACAGGCAGGTGAGTGCCACGTGGATGGGCGAATAGCTTCTGCATTAGGGCAGAGATTACAAGAGGGTGAATCTGTTACAGAGTCAGTTACCAGTTCACCAAGAGTAGGACTAGACATTATAGCATAATTATCATATGGGGGCCAGGGAGGTGGTATAAGTAATAATAAGGCATTAACATTAATGATATTAAAAACCCCAGTTAACGCATCGAATATGTTAACCTTGGATAAAGCTCTGTTCTAAGAACCTGACTTCTGTTAGCTCATTTAAATGTCCTAAAACCTTTAAATACAGTACTTCCATTAGCTACTCCACTTATTCACATTTTATTTTATTTTATTTTGTTTTATTTTTGATTGTGCCCACGGCATGTGGAAGTCCTGGGCCAGGGACTGAACCCCACAGCAGTGACAATGCTGGATCCTCAACCACTAGGTCACCAGGGAACTCCCATTTATTCCCATTTTAGAATGAAGAAAATGAGCAGAGAAAGGCAAATCCGAGTCCCATAGGTGGGTATGACATGCCTAAAGAAAACAAATGAAGCAACAAAGGTATAAAGCTGTTACTACATTACTAAACAATTGCTATGTAATAACCAAAGACGTTCAGATGGTTAAAACTGGCATTTCTCACAGCAGAACCAGGCTGGGGTGGGAAGGGCTGTGAAGCAATGACCTGTCACCGTAACCTCACCAGAACGTTTCGGTAAGTGACTTTGCACACGGTTTATCACGAGAAACTGAGGCAGGTGTATTAAGCTGTTTCAAAGTGTGTTGGAGCAACTATCTGGCAGTGTCCCAGATGAGAAGTGTTTAGGCAGATCGGCTCGCAGGAGCTGAGGGGAGGTTTTTACAGAGAAGTCGGAGAAGCAGAGCAAGAAGGTTACTTGACCACCTACAAGCTTAAGTGAGGCCCTATTTGGGAAAGCCTGGTTAGCTGGTTGCCACCACTGGTTCTTCAGTTTCATTTTCTCTAATTCCAGTGCACTGACCCCGGCTTAGGCAAGACCAGAGTCCTGGACTGACATCTCTGCCGCATGCCCTGGGATATATCATGTATTGGAATTCTCTCTGTGCTTGATCCCGTTTTCCTGGCAGTGAGCAAAAAAGGGCAAAGCTACACCTCAAGAAGTATGCAGGAAGTCTGAATTCCCTTTCCTGAGTCCTACTAAAAGCAACATGGCCATTAGATAGAATTCGGCTTCCAAAAAGGCGGAAACTTCACCAGGTCCCTAACTTTGCCCGAGGCTGCCCCTGGCAAAGCTGCCTGCAGATTTGAGACAGTGCCCCAGGGTTACATGAAATATTTTAAGCTGTTTCCAATGAAAAGCTGCTTCTCATAACATCTCTTTCTTCTGATACTGTTGATGGTTCTGCAGGTTCTTAACATTACACTTAAACTACTAAAACTTCTCTATTCATCAAAAATACTATTTATATACGTTTTCCTCACTTAAAATATTTCATACTACGGACAGCTTTCCGATGAGCTCCGCTTTTATTCTAAGTTACAGTTTAAAGAAAAACCAGTCCTCGTGGCCTATTATTTTTGGCAGGTGCGACTCTTAAAGGGAGCACATGGAAAATCACAGACTTCCTATTCAGGCAGCCATCGTGAAAGTGGCTTTTCTTTATTCCACTTTGAAAGTGTTTTTCTTGGTGTGATAAATCTTCTTAATGAAAAAGGTTTCCTTATTTTGTTAAGAACTTTAGATTTTTCTCATGTGATATATTACCCTGGTATTTGAAAGTCTTTGAAAACAAAGAAAACAAGTTGGTCAGAATCCGAGGTTTAACTTTAAAACACATTTACTGAAAATGTGTTTTATGGCTTAATGTATATTTTGAGGTAGGTCTTAATTCTAGAAGCATAATAAACTATTTTCTTCTTTGCAGGGAATTTATCTAATGATATTAAAATATATTCAGACTCTTTACTTGTTAAAGTTGTGGTTTGAAGCTATTTGGTGAGTAATAGAAAAAAACAGGTCTATTCTTTAAAATCTTTCCACTGAACTTCAGGAAAGCTGAAGCTAATTACTAACTTTGATCCTATTTGGCTTGTTTCTGTTACACTCACGGCCATTCGGTTTATTAATTTATATATTTATGTATCTATTTATTTTTTAGGGCTGAACCTGTGGCATATGGAAGTTCCTAGGCTAGGGGTTGAATTGGGGCTGCAGCCTCAGGCCTATACCATAGCCACAGCAATGCTGGATCCGAGCTGCACCTGCAAACTATGCCAGGGCTTGTGGCAACACCAGATTCCTAACCCACTGAGCCAGGCCAGGGATCGAACTTGCATCTTCACAGAAACTTAAACCTCACTTAAGCCCGAGACACAATGGGAACTCCAGCTTATTTTTGATATCAAGAATTTTTGCCATATCGACAAAACGTATTCATTAAATGTGGGATTTTAAAAGCGTTTCCCATCACTTATTCAGCACATGCTGAGCACCTGCCTAGAACTGCCTCTGAAAGTGGTGGGTGTACCAGGCAAGCCAAACACACAGTCAGCGTACCCAAAGAACTCACCTTTTAGTGACGGAAATAAACATTAGACAAATACACTGATAAACATCAGCAGCCAGTTGCAAGGGGAAAAACAGAAGGGGGTGTCAGGAAATAGGTAAGAGGAGGCATTTAAACTGGGACCACTGAGATGAATAGAGTGATGAGGTGATACTTTTCAGGGAAAACAACATTTCTGCAGGAAGATCAGCTTGGAAAGGTGCTCCAGTGGGCGTGAATGTGAGTTTGAAGAAAGGGCACAAGTGGAGGTGAGGCTTTGGTGGCAGTTTGAGATGTAGCATCTGCTGAGCTCTCCAGCCTCCCTCCCTCAGGACTTGTGTTCCCTTGTAAGTGCTGCACCTTTAAAATGCTCCCCAAATGTTGTGCAACAATCGCATGTCAAATATCAGTCTTATTTGTTCTGTCATGATGACGACACTGGGAAGGAACAGTTTATCTGATCATGGGTGGCAGTGCCTTCAAGCCTAAGACAATCTGTGGTCCCTCGTTCCCAACCGTCATGTCACCATATCCTGAAGAATCCACTTTTACTTTCAAAATGGCATTAAAAACATTATCTTAGTAAAAACAGGACTGAAGAATTCCAACTAGGCAATAAACTTACTGAGGAATGCATTCTAAAACAACCCAAATCCATCAATTGGTAAATCCAACTAGAACATGTTTTTTTTTTTTTTTTTTTTAGTTTCCTCTCTGCAAAACTGCCATGATAATAATCGCCTCACTGCGCTGGTTTGAGGACTAGTTTACATCATGAAGTAGAAAAGAAAAGGAAAGTCTTTTTGAATGGGATGCATAGCCTTATTCTACTCTATCTCTAAAAGTAACTACAATTAAAACATGCTGTTGATTTTGGGGAGTGTCCGAGAACATTTACTAAATCTGTGAATGTCATGGGCATTCGATAAGGCAATATGACACACCCCAAAGAGTTCCATTAAGTGTTGCAGAGTATTTCAGCTACATGTTTGGATCAATTCACAATAATTTTTTTTACCACTTGGATGGGCAACCGCAGTGTCATGTGCTACAGATACAGGGACCAAGAACAAACATGCCATCTAGTAAGGCTGGAAAGCGGGTTCATAATCATGGCTTGACAACGTCGTCACGACGGATGTCTATGAAGTGAGAAGGCCAGACAACCAGGGGGTGGCACAGCGTCATTAGACAGAGACATGGCCCAGGAGAGCACCAGGAAGAGGTGATGTTTAGGCTGACCTTCGAAGGAAGCTGGGCTTCAGCTGAGCCAGAAGCACACCCCTGGGTCACAATGGCCCCAGGAAGGCTGACACGGAGTCAGGTGCATACAGCATATGCATGACGTGGGAGGTGAGTAGATTCAGGCCGGGCTGAAGTTTCCTTAAGATTTCAGAGAAGGGGGTTCCCATTGTATGGCTCAGTAGTTAACGAACCCAACTAACATCCATGAGGACGCAGGTTTGATCCCTGGATTCGCTCAGTGGGTTAAGGACCCGTTGCTGTAAGCTGTGGTGTGGGTCGCAGACGCAACTCAGATTTGGAGTTGCTGTGGCTGTGGTGTAGGCCGGCAGCTACAGCTCCGACTGGACCTCTGGTCTGGGAGCCTGCATATGCCACAGGTGTGGCCCTAAAAAGACAAAAAAAAAAAAAAATTAGATTTCAGAGAAGGCCACTACTGATTGATGTGATTAAAATGTTGAAGTTTTGCTCAAGCAAGGGAAATTTATCTGTGGTTGGATGTGTCAGACAGTGAAATCGACTAGAAGCTTAATTTATAATTCCCAAGAAGAACTGAGATACAAGTACAATTGCAACAGCCTTTTTTTTTTTAAAGTTAGGACACATGCCAAGTAAGCCAAGGCATAATTAACAGTAAAAAATTATATATTTATACTCATTATGTATAACTTGCTAAAGGCTCTTAATAATAATTCAGGATATGTGCTATGATTTGTAGAGGAAATTAATGAACAAGAATTTCAATTAGTCACTAACATTTAATATATTAAAAACTATTCACTATTGGCTTACATTGCATTGATTAAATACGATGAGGATTTTTCACATTTCAATATTAATATTAAATTTAAATAGTATTAATTTAAATAATTGATTTGTCCTGCTAGGAATACTGAACAAATGGGTTTTAGTTACAATTTTTTTTTTTTTTGGTCTAATTAGGGCCACATCTGCAGCATATGGAAGTTCCTAGGCTAGGGTCAAATCAGAGCTATAGTTGCTGGCCTACACCACAGTCACAGCAATGCGGGATCCAAGGCACATCTTTGGCCTACACTACAGTTCAAGGCAACGCTGGATCCTGAACTCACGAAGCAAGGCCAGGGATCAAACTCCCGTCCTTATGGGTCCTAGACGGGTCTGTTACCACTGGAGCCACAACGGGAACTCCTAGTCACAATCTTATTGGGATATAACACTCAAATTTTCTGGAAAAATCTGTTTTAAAACAGAACAAGACTGACATAAATTTTCAGGGAGGCATTATGGGAAAATTGACAGTTTAAAAAAATAGTGAAAAAAGTGGAGGGCATGTGAAATTAGCAAAACACAAGCGCTTTCTGGAAATCTAATACTTGCGGTCAGCTGTGGTTTCTGATATGACACAGTCATGTTTCACCCAGTTGTCCCACACAGAATCCCAAGCTGTTTGTCTTGGCCCCCGGGTGGGTCTCAGTCATGGGGAACTTTTCTCTAGAACAAATATACAATTTTTCCGGAAAGGCCAATTGTGCCCCCTGAGTGAAGCTCTCCAGGGAAGGCGGCCTGGGCTACGTCCAGCTTTGTCCTCAGGGACGAAGGGCACCGAGATTGCGGTAATTTCCAGAAGCGATGACCAGAAAACACCATATCCCTGCCCCCAGGAGAGAAAGAACAGAATCACTGGCCTCCTCATACGGGGAAAAGCTGACAAGTTGGAATTCTGTCCTCTCTGTTCTGTAAAACAGAGGTAATCACGGGTTCCTCCAAGTTCACGCTCCCACAGTCGCCTCTCCTCTCCAGCCAGTCAAGGACAAAAATGAAGCACAATTACTTCTTGTCTATCTCACGTTTCTGCAGGAGAAACCCTCCTGTCAATGAGGGTCTCACGGGCAGAAGCAGAAGACAAGGAAGAGGCTGTAGGGTCAGTAGTCACGCCTGAAGAATATATACGGTGTTGAGGAATACAGCTTCATTTTTACACGAAACGCTAAAGGACAATAAGTTTAAAGAAAAAAAAATTTTTTTTTTCATTATCTTGCCTTCTTGTAACTCACTTGACTTAACAGTTTGCCCACGACGGAGTGGACGAGACTTGGGCCAAGAAGTCGCCCAGTGAAGCCCAGCCCAGCCCAAAGAAGACCATCGCCCATCTCGGGAGCACAGCTCAGGGAAGCATGGAGGGCGCCTTGCAGCTGGATCCTCCGTTGCCCTCCCCAACCCCTGACATGAGCCTGGTGACAGCAGCAAAGGTCTGAGCACATGGCTTTCCTCACACTTGGCTCTGTCCAGCCTCCATCAGCGCCTGAATTCAGCGCCCCCCTTTTTTTAAATTTCCTATTATAGTTGATTTACAATGTCCTGTCGATTTCTGTTGTACAGCAAGGTGACCCAGTTATGCATTTACATACATTCTTTTTTTTCACATCGTCCTACATCACATTCCATCACAAGTGATTAGACATAGTTCCCTGTACTATACAGCAGGATCTCGTTGCTTATCTACTCCAAATGGAATAGCTGGCATCTACTAACCCCTAACTCCCAGTCCTTCTCACTCTCCCCTGACCCTGCCCCCCAGCCTGGCAACCACAAGTCTGTTTTCCAAGGCCTTGAGTTTGTTTCTTTTCTGTAGATAGGTTCATTTGTGCTGTATATTAGATTCCAGATATAAGTGATATCATATGGTGTTTGTCTTTCTCTTTCTAGTATGAGAGTATGAATGTCTAAGTGTCTAGTTCAATACAGCTTGCTGCAAATGGCTCTTTGTGTGGATAGGCACATATTCATCTGAGATGGGTGGGGTGGTTACTAAATATCCACTGACAGCTGCTCCTGCATTATATGGGGCCATGGAAATGTCACTCAACCACACACAGAACACGGTCATGGCTGAGTCTCACAATTGCCAGATGATCTGTTTGCGCAGGCAGAGGAGAGTTTGGTGAACAGTTTAAGGCCAGAAGCAGAATCTGGCCTGAGGGGCCTTGTATATCTCAGACAATGTCAGGCTGTTTAAAGGCGAAAGAACAAATTCTGGACAGGTCAGTTTGCCCTTTGCTTGGTCCACAGGCACAGTGAAGTATGCCTGGGCAAAGAAGGCAGAACACGCGTACAAGAGCAGCAGTGGCTCTACAGGACCTATGTGAACTGACTATAAAACTCAAGCAGGAGAGGAGAGGAGAGGAGTCATCTCATATCAATTTTTTTTAAAGTGCCAGACCCATTATATGTCTCTGTTTTTTCTGCACCAGTAACATATTGAATAACTTGCTTATGATCACACACCAAGCCAAAGGCTTATCCAGAATCCACCTGAATCCAAAGCTCATGATCTTTCTATATACTAGCTGCCTTGCAGACCCATGGGAATGATGGTTTCCTTACCAATCATGAATCCACTGGACCATGATTCAAATACAATCTTAGGGAGAGCTCAGTGTAGAAAAGCCAGGGTGTTTCCACTCAGGATAACTCAGGTGCAAGGATATGGAGCTGAGAACATTGCTGCAGCCCAGGTTTTCCTATGGAAGTTCTTTACAGAAATAGGCTTTTTTTTTTTTTAAAGGAAACTGAACAGAAAACTGAACCCAAAACTGTTGGTTGGCTAAGGACAGCCAAGGACAGCTCAGAACCCATACCAGTGAATTAACCTGAGGAATATTTTTAGCATACCTTCTTGTTCTGAAAACTTATTCTCCCTTGTAACAACAATGTGATCTTATGAACACATTTGGCAGAAGAAGAGAATGAAAAAAAATGTATTCATAATTCCATAGTTGTAGGGGTAACTCATAGCATCTCTACAAGATGGCACACATGTATTTTCTTTGCTTGTAATGCCTCCCTGGATCAAATACAAGTTTATATCATTGTCAAGGTGGATTTACCATGATGCTACAGAAGCTTAAATTTCCCTTCTTCATAAGACACTTTAAGGTTCTGTGATTAGCCCTAATCATTTTTGCACTTACGGTATGGTATTATTTCCTTAGAGTAGAGAATTCCTCTTAGAATAGAGCATCTCTCTCAAATTGTTTAAGCCTCAGACCCCACAAAACTTACATTTTCCTCTGACTATTACAGAGCAATAGTATCACTTATGTTTCTTAATGTACTGGTCTAGTTTATGCAAGTTCATGTTCCACCTATTACCTTTTGACTTTTTTCCACCCTGTCCAGAACTTGGGGGGTGTTAACTTAGGACTTTCTGGAAGATACTGTGTTCCAGGCCAAGCCCGCCTTGGATCCCCTCTTACAAAGTTATAATCAGCATGTTGGCATATCTTTTACAGTTGTAAACAGCATGTTGGCATGAATACTTTGTCTTTTCCTTCTATTGTTTAAACAATATTAATGAGGAAAACACACAATGTTTTGTTTTTTTCAACTAATATTATATCATAAGGATGTCTTCATAATTATCATTTGGTGACTTTGGAATAATCCACGGAGTGAATACTCCATTGAATCAGTATATTGTAATTTGGTAATTAATTCCTGTACCATTGGAAACTTAAGACTGGAGCACTGGTTGTGATTCAGATACAGCTTAAAAAAATAACTGGACAGGGATGGTCCAGGTTTCAAGATTGGATCCTCGGGGAATCCAGGATTAGACTTTAGTGATAAATCAATTTGGGGATAAATTCTACAGTAATTCCAAGGCCCTTTGGCTTGAATCCACAAGACATATTGGGGAGATTTTATTTATATCAGAATTTCTCATTAGATTCTGAGCCCCAGGAAGACAAAGTCAGGGATCCCTCACCCGTCGTTGGGCGCTTAGAGCCTGGCTTGGTGCTCAGCACATACGAAGCTCAATGAATACACCACGAAGGAATTAACTAAGGAAAACCCACAGACTTTAGAGGCTACACCAGTGCCAATGCGAAGAGAAACTTATGACACTGAGATGTGGGAAATACCAGATTCATTGTGAAGGGAGAATATTCATTTTGTAAAATAGGTCATGTCAAAGCCACCTTCTGATGCTTCCACAATGCATATTTGGGTAGTAAGGTGTCCTTGCTGGGGTATCTCCTGGAGATCCTGCCATTTCTCTCTCTACATTGTGGGTCTCTCCTATCAGACAGATGCTGTCTTTAGAGAATATTTAATTAATAAAGGTGCCAACTTATCATCACTACCTTTTAAAACTTGGCTCTTTCAAGCCAAAAAAAAAAAAAAAGTCCTTGCAGTAATTTAACTTTCATACTAAGTTTCTCAATGAGGTGTTAACTTTTTTTTAATTACAGGCTAACTGAATTAGGAATTCCTAGATACCCAGTCACAAATGGAGCCAAATTTTTTTTTTTTGCTTAATGGTTTCCTCTTTTCCTCCAGTTTTATAAAGGAAAATTTAAAAGGCATGTTTCTTAGGAAATGTATAGGCTATATAACCTACATAGGCTTTTCTTCTCTTTCCGATTAGTTTTTATAGTAAAGCAAAAATAAAACAAATACCTAAGGACTAAGAATTTTCAATCTTTGGGGTAATGTTTTATATCACTACACTTTTCCATTAAGGGAGCTTTTTGGTTTCACAGGAACTGAAGTTTACTTTTTAGGCAATAAAGTAAAATACCAGAAAGGGAAGAGGAAAAGTATCCATTTGTTAATCTGATAAGTATTTACCGAACCTGTTTCAGGCCAGGCACATGCCAAAGGCCACATGGAATCTGGAAAGATGATGCCTGGCCTTTCGAGCTCATGTCCCCAGGGGCTGAATGAGGAATTCTAGTATCTCTCCTATGACTGATAATCCCTTAGACATTTTCTCTCTGATTCTGGTCAATACCTCATCTATAAAGTGTGAACTCCACAACCTGACAGGTTTATCTTATCTCATAATCTCGGTGGGTGTCAAATACAAAATAAGGAACACATAGAACTCCTAGAAGAGAACGTAGGCAAAACATTCTCTGACATCAACCATTCAAATGTTTTCTTAGGTCACTCTCCCAAGGCAACAGAAATAAAAGCAAAAATAAACCAATGAGACCTAATCAAACTGACAAGCTTTGCACAGCAAAGGAAACCATTAAAAAAAAAAAAAAAGACAACCTACGGAATGGGAGGAAACAGTTTCAAATGATGCAACTGACAAGGGATTAATATCTTAAATATACAAACAACGTATACAACTCAACAGCAAAAAAAAAAAAAAACCCCAACTGAAAAATGGGCAGAAGACCTGAGTACACATTTCTTCAAAGAAGATATAAAGAGGGCCAATAGGCTCATGAAAAGATGCTCAACATCACTGATTATTAGAGAAATGCAAATCAAAACTGCAATGAGGTTCCACCTCACACTTGTCAGAATGGCCATCAATAACAAGTTAACAAACAACGAATGCTAGAGAGGGTGTGGAGAACAGGGAACCCTTCTTCACTGTTGGCAGGAATGTAAATTGGTATGACCACTATGGAAAACAGTAAGAAGAGGTACCTCAGAAAACTAAATATAGAACTACAATATGATTCAGCAATCCCACTCTTGGACATGTATCTGGACAAAACTTTCATTGAGAAAGACACATGCATCTGTATGTTCACTGCAGCACTATTCACAAGAGCTAAGACATGGAAACCACCTAAATGTCCAATGACAGATGAATGGATTAAGAAGATGTGGTATATAGACAATGGAATACTACTCAACCATAAAAAGAACCAAATAATGCCATTTGCAGCAACATGAGTGGAAGTAGAGACTCTCATACTAAGTGAAGTAAGTCAGAAAGAGAAAAGCAAATACCAAATAATATCACCCATATCTGGAATCTATATATGGCACAAATGAACCTTTCTACAGAAAAGAAATTCATGGACTTAGAGAACAGACTTGCAGTAGCCAAGGGGGAAGGAGAGTGAGTGGGAGGGACTGGGAGTTTGTGGTTAATAGATACAAACTATTGCATTTAGAGTGGATAAGCAATGAGATCCCGCTGAATAGCACAGGGAACTATATCTAGTCACTTGTGATGGAACATGATGGAGGACAAGTGAGAAAAAGAGTATATGTATATATACGACTGGCTCACTTTGCTGTACAGTAGAAATTGACAGAAACTGTAAATCAAGTGTAACAGAAAAAATTAAAATCTTAAAAAAAAGAACCTATGAGTGTCTGATGAGTAGAAAACACCATGCTATAAAGAAAAAAAAAAAACGGATTGAGTTACATTATGTAATTTAATACTTAATTTACGTAATGTGACACCTAATTTTGTAAATGAGTGTATATAATTATGTAATTATAAATACACTGATTCATTATAAATATGATAATAATCTAATTCAGGAATCAGCAAAAGACAACCCATGGGCCTAATTCAGCGACTCCCTATAGCTGTGCTGAAACACAGGGCAGCAGAATGCTTGACCCTGGGGCCCTCAGGACTTCACGTCTCCACAGAGAGCAAGGCTTAACCACAGCTGCCCTGAGCCTTGGCAGAACACCCTGGGACCCTCCCTATCACACACATGGGAGGGTTATGTTCCGCATGCCCCCCATTCCTCTGTGTTCCAGGGAGCCTGTCCTGAGATGGCTTCTAATGATGTATAAGGCTTTCTGCCGCCTACTCTGGCCCCTACAAGGTTACAGCTGCAGGCCACAAAACCGCAGCATGGAATCAGCTCTCAGCAAAGTGGGACCCAAGTTCTCCTGTGCCTTGTCATTTCACCTCTTCTCTCTTTTTCCTTTTTTTTTTTTGCTTCTCCGAGGCATACGGAGTTCCCAGGCCAGGGATCAGATCTGAGCTACAGTTGTGACCTATTCTGCAGCTTTGCGACACCAGATCTTTAATCCACTGTGCCGGGCCGGGATTGAACCTGTGTCCTGGCTGGTGCTGCAGAGACACTGCCAATCCCGTTGCACCACAGCGAAAACTCCTGGTCTCTTTTGTTTTGGTGTCATCTGTGGAACAAGGGACCTGAGTAGCTGACATCTTTTCTGCTCTTTTGCTGTCTACCTAAAAAATAAATTGAATCTAACAGTGAACTGTTTTGTTTGCTTGACGAATCTGTGTGCCTTGCGGATGCACAGTCACGCCCACTCTTTATGGCCTGTGGCTGCTTCCAAGCTACAGGACAGAGAGGGGCACTTAAGTCAGAGGCCATACAGCCCAGGGAGCCTAAAACATCTCTCTAGCCGACAGTCTGCCGGGCCACTGATCTAATTCATGTCCAATCCCTAAAATGACTTTAAAATCTTAATCAAAAGCCTTCCCATCAGGAGTTCCCATCGTGGCTCAGCGGTAATGAACCCAACTAGTATGCACAAGGACACGGGTTCAATCCCTAGCCTCGCTCAGTGGGTTAAGGATCCGGTGTTGCCGTGAACTGTGGCGTAGGTCGCAGATGCAGCTCAGATCTGGCGTTGCTGTGGCTGTGGCGTAGGCCGGCAGCTGCAGCTCTGATTTGACTCCTAGCCTGGGAGCCTCCATATGCCACAGGCGCGGCTCTAAAAAGACCAAAAAAAAAAAAAAAAGTCTTCCCATCAGCCCTTCCCCAGGCTTTCCTTTCCTTAGACTCAAAGAGTGTCACTCAGTGACTAACTAGAAGGCTACACCATATCCTTGGAAGTGAGGGGCTGTGGGGAGTAACAGCTTGATTTCTGGACATGACTGTTACAGTCTGTGATTATTCTTTTCTTCCTGAAGCAGGGAGAGGAGAACTCTATCAGCTCTTGGCCAGTCCGTTTGCCTCGCAGTGGCAGGTTATGAGTTTGCATTAGTAATTACATCAGCAGAAATTACATGAGGGGCTGTTCTTGGTGCCTTTGCCCTGTGCATCCTTATAAAGACCTTTTACCACTTTCACGCTGCTCCCGGGAGCCTCAGGCTGTGCGTGGGCTGCACACGAGAACGCCTTCAGGTTACCTACCTTCTTTTCCTACGCCACACCCATACCCAGCCCTTGCCAGATCCCCGTGTTCCTCAATATTCAGCAACTGTTAATTCGTGTTACAAAAACAAAAGATATGTACTGTAAATAAGTCTCAGAGTACAAAGGATATACAGGAAAAGTAAAAGTTTCTCTCCCACTCCCCAGCCGCAGAGGTCACCACCCATTCTGATGACTGGCTTTATTGCCTGCATGGTTTTTTCAGGCTATGTATTAAATGGGTTGTGCCAAAAGAGGCTGAAATTAAAAGAAAATCTTTTCACTCATTTTTGGAGGTCAAACTTGACTACTATATTTTTAAAAAATATTTTTCTTTCACAATAACTTTCTGAGAAAAGCAGGCATGAGAAACTAAAACTGCTGTGCTGCTGGCTCCAAGTAACAAGGTGTGCATGGCGTGGACGGTGCAGGCGTGCACTTTTTTCAGCCTCTCCTGGGTCCATGGTCACCTCTAGAACAGCTGGAGAACGGAGACTCATTTTATAGTAACTCGGGGGGTTCAAAACCTCCTTTTGGTCTTCTTAACCTCGCCTGGTGGCCGGCCTAATAGAGAAGGCAGTAAAGGGAAGAAGCTGGGAGTAGCTGTCAGGAGACCTGAGTTCAGCCTGCCCTGGTATTAACTAGATCTGGCTCTCAGGAACACAGGTGGAAAATACCATCAAATAGCTCGTCCGTGCTGAAATGTGACCACCAAGCATGATGTCCTCATTCTACCTGGGGCAGCACAGAGAACCAAAGATAAAGTCTGTGTACTAGAGGCTGAGAGGCCAGGGTTTCACATCACATGCCCTATAGGAGCCAGGACACCAAAAGTCCCAGCCACCATTGCCTCCTCTGGAAAATGGTGTTCTCAGGGTGCAGCGATGAAGAAAGTGGGGATAAGATCTAGCACAGTGCCAGACAAGTAAAGGAATTTGGGGAAACTGTATCAATTGTTATCATTTATAAGCATCTTAATAGATAGCAAACTGCACACTGCCTTTGAAAAATGATTCAAAAAAATGAGAACGGTGACTATGATTCTGAAAGAGACAGAGGATGAATTTCAAGCTCTCTTCTTCACACTTCAGTTCATGTACAAAACTGACTTTTTGATAACAAAACCTCTTAGATTCTCCTATGAAAAGTTTATTGAACAAAGAAATGAGTATTGTTACTCGATTGGCATCTTGTCCCTACTCAACGTACTTCTTTAGGAATATTTCATGAACATTAAAATTGCTATTGTCCAGGAAAAAAAACACTATCTTTCCCCATAATTTTTTTAAAAAAGAAATCTGGTCATGTAGATACTAGTTCCTTAAAAGTGGATTTTTTTTTCTCCAGTGATCGTTAATTGGAGAGGTTTTCCTGTTTTTCTCTAAGGGGAGGACAGTAGAGAAACAATGGAAAAAATCCAAAAGGATAGTGGAAAAACACTGGAAAAATCCAAGGAACCCAATTCTTGGGTTGACATCTTTAGATTTTCTTTTCTCAAACAGAGTATTTAAGGGTCAAACATAAACTAACCGGCTCTGGGCGTGAGCACACAGAAGCCCACAGTCTATCAGCTTAAATAAAGTTATCGTCTCTCGCTGCTTTTCTCTGAGCAAGTGGACAAGTCAGCGGGGAGACTCGGCTCTGAATATAACTGTAAAATCATCTCCTCCCAGGAGGCTGATGGAAACAGACAAGGGGCTTATTCTCCTTGAAAGAAAAAGGGGGAACTGCGAACTCCTCCCAGGCGGCTGTGCCTGGTGGCAGCCGGCGCCTGTGGATTCGTGATTGAGCTTCAAGTGCTGTTGCCTAGGAGATGAGAGTAGGCAGAAGATGCCTGCCTTCCCTGACCTGATGCAGGACTTAGCTGCCTAAGTTACGCCTAGAGCTGCTGAGCCAGCACAGCACCAGGGAAAAGGTGACTTGCCTCATGCTTGGCAAGCCACAAACTCCATTCCGGCCCTGGAAACACCTGCACATGGCACAGCCCTGTCTTTTTGTCATCCTGTGTCACATCCCCAGAGCTTGCTGGGCTGGAGCTGGAAGACCGGTACTAAGCTTCCAGCTTCATTCAACTTGTGACACCCCTGTTGATCTGGCCCCAATCCTCCCTGTCACTCACGAACCATCAGCAACTGGGCCAGAATAATCTGCCCTAGGCTAGGCTTGCAGGAAACGCGAATCAGAACACATTTCAAGCAGCCACTGGTTAAATTTAGAAAGAAGGCATTACATAAAAGATAGTTGTTAATAGATAACACTGTTTGTGATTATTAATTACAATGGCATTGTTATCAGCCAGGAGAGCCCTAATGTTACTTATTCTCAATACTCTGATGCAAAGGAGGCCTCGTATTACATATACTTGGTTATCTAAGATCATCTAGGAAGGAATATTATAATGATTTTCATTAAATAGAAAACCCTTCCTCCTACATAAGAACACCCACTTTGCAGAGTGCTTTAAATTTCACACTATATGGATTAGCTCATTTCGTTCTACAGCAATTCACATGTGTTAGATGGGAAAGTGAGGTTTAAAATACTCTAGTGACCAGGTCAACAATTTTATATATACATATACACATTTACATACATATGTAAAATATGTGTAAACTTTATATAAAACATGTATATAAATTTGTGTGTATATATATATATAAACTATGAATTTATATATATTCATGTGTATATGAACTATATATATAAATTTATATACATGTATGTGTGTGACAGGTTAATTCAGAGACACCGAATACCAGCATTACCACTGACTGTTATAATGCACTGAATAGTTTATTTCAATTCTGACATCTGCTTACAGATGTTATAAAGTGGCTCCTACTCCATGGATACTGATGTCTTATTTTCATCATAGCAACCGGAGTGCGTCAGATCCTGGGATGCAGGACTCACAAGGATGCTGAGGCCCATATCCCATTCAACCACAGGAAATCTGAAAGCCCTCGGGGCTCCCGTGCCCTCTCTCTGGGTGGGGTATCGATGAGGTATGCGGGTGGACCCGTGGGGCTGCCCTACCTGCGAGTGCGGTGGAACTGGCACCTCTTCAGGGGAATCTTGGCCACGTGCTCCCGAAGACCCACGAACAGGACGCTCTGGCTGTGGAGGATCTGCAGGCTCCTGATGGGCTCTGGCCGCCTCTCGGGGAAGAGTTCAATCTCTTCCAGCAAACAGCTGCCCGAGGTCTGAGTCAAGGGCGCCCGCACCTTCTTAATGGTGCCGTAATCTGCAGAGGCAACAAGGAAAGAAAATAAGGTCAGTGGGTCTCACTGGTCCCTCGCCAGTTAAGCCACCAGCATTTCCCAGCCTGGCTGCACACAGAATCATCTGCGATCTCACAAAATGCTGAGGCCTGGGCCCCACTCCGGACCTGTTCAATCAGCAGCTGCTGGATGGGGCCGGGCGCCAGTATTTTTACAGCTCACAGCAGAGCTAACATCCATCCACTGGGCTACCAGCTGCTGGTCCAGATGCAGGTCTAGAGACCCAGCATGCAGTAAAGCTCACTGAAGCCCAATGCCGCCAGCTCTGCTCCGTGCCACAGAAGGCATCGGGTCAGGGGAATCCTGGAGACCACCCTGGATTCTCAGTGTAAGATGGAGGAGCTGACTTTGCAGCCTCAGCACAGCAGAGCCGGTGGTAGCGGCCAGCAACAGATATGCAGGAAGCAAAGGACAGCTTCCTTCCTGCCCCAGAAGCGCGCCCCTCTCTGCCTCTCTATCTAGATAACCTCCTTCCTTTCTCAGGCTTGTTCGTCGGGTGCTCTCCTGGGTCTCAGGTGCACAGCTTCTTCCTTCCTGTACCACTGAGCATCCCTTTCTGACCTGGTCCCCTCCCTATTCCAGAGTTTCTGCTCAGCACGTGCTCACGCTCACTTATTTTGGTTATTAAGTCCTGCTGGATGACACGTGTCCCAATGTCCCCTGAACCAGAGACTCCTCAGGGTGGTGGCGAGGGGCACAGAAAAGGGTCCTCTCAGCCAGGGAGGGGCACGACTCAGCCAACACCCAGTGTTAGAACCCAGACTTAAAACACGTGCTATTGTCCCTGGAGCACTGTGCTGAGGCCCCTGCAGCCGGGCTGCAAATCCAGGGTGTAGACTCAACCTCTAGCAGCACCTCTGAGAGCCATCAGCAAGTTCCTCAAATCATCCTGAAGGCACCGGCTGTAAAAAACCCACGGGGATCTGAGTTTCAAAACATAGTGATTCTTGCTGTGTAAACACAGATAAGAAGGCTATGAAGTTATCTGCAGCTCTTTTGGTTTTAAACATCTTTAGTCTCTAGGGACTGTCATAGGAATGGAAAACTTCAAAGGCATTTTCTGTTCCAATCTTCTGAGATTTGCGGATTGACAGGAGGCTTCAGACCAAGGATGTTTACATTTAAAAAGAAAATACCTATGTGGATATATATTATCCTGAGTTCATCCAGAAACGCGTATCTGAAACATCTCCAGGGAACCTTTATTGATTATGAACTGACCGCTATAAGCATTAAGCATGCAATAGTGCATTTAATTATGTACACAGTAGCGTATGCGGTATGAGTAAACCATTGCTTAATTTCACTGTAGGTGAGCTGGTTGAACGCCTAACTTTTGAGAAAGTTCACCCCAGAAACAGAATTACTATGTATGCTGGGAAGGTTAAAAACATAGTATCTGTCTTAAGGGAAGAGAGTGTGTTTGTGATAACATAGCAAGGGAAGGGACGGGGGGAGAGATAAGCAGAGAAAGAGAGAGAGGGAGAGAGAGGGAGGGAGGGAGAGGGAAGGGGGCAGCCTACATGCAAGGCAGCATTTTAACAAATGTGCAGACATAGGTGTGTAGGAGAATTTGTATGTATTTATTGCATGAGTCAATCTAATTTTGACGTGGAGACCACAGCTCGCAGCTGGAGGGAAATTCAATCCAGTGATGTCTGGGCCTTCCTGCCCGCACGGTGAAATGTCTCAAAGATAGGCACAGCACAACACATTGACGGGAACAAGGTGGGAGCTTCAGGACAGGTGACCTCGACAGTGTCTCAGCCACAGCATCCTAAGACGGGGTCTCCACCAGCAGACGGAAGTGCCAGCCTTCTTGTGGGGCAGTGACAGGCACAGAGCCTGTGCTGCCCTCTGGGACATGCTGACAATAGAACAGGGTCTGAGACGGGGGTTGGGAGTCAGACCCGCCACCACCCGGAGCAACAGGCTCCGATGAGGCGTAAGTAAAAGACTGGGGATAAAACAGAACATTTTAGAGCAATGCAGGGGTGGCGCTGGGGCAGAGGCAGCACAGGTGGTGGTCCAGCTGGAGAACTGTCATTTTATCTTTTGACTGTTACCAGACTCTTTTCAGGGGAAACACGGGTGACAGAGCTAAATTCTATTCAGCAGTTGAACAAAGATTCCGGGCTGTCTATTATTTATTTTGCTGATAGATTGTGACTCTGAGAAACCAAATTTATAACAGTTCAAACATCAATATGCTCACACGCACTTTGATTTCTTAAGCAATTGTGGGGGAAAACACATTTTAAAATATTTTCAATGGTGCTATAAAATTTGGTTGTGATGATTGTTGTACAACAATAGATGTAATAAGATTCACTGAGTAATTAAAAAATAAAAACAATTAAAAATATTTTCAATAATTTGATTTAAAAGAATCAACTATCACGGATTGAAACTTTTCAGTGCGTATTTCTGCTCACCTTGTATCTGACTTTCCAGCTGCCTGGGATCTCACAAAAGTACAGGACTTGGCATTTCAGAGAATGGTTCTTAGCGCGGTTTTACGTCTTCTCCACCATCTGTGCCTCTGCTTGGTCTTCGCTTTGAAACATCTGATCTGGGAGCCTTGTGAAGCCCCCCGTTCTATGGGCACCAGGTCAGCACCTCCAGACCCCAGGGACCCTGCAGGAGCCTCGTCCTTTTCGCTTGAAACCTTTCCTTCCTCAGCCCGCACCGCGCCCTGCCTCTGTCCACGCACTGTCACATGAGAGTAAAGCACCTTCAGCACCTGGATGGCTCCAGAACGCGCCCTTCTCTTCTCTCTCCTCACTCCCTCTGGCGTGAGCATCAGGACACGCATGGCCACAGCCCTCTCCTGCCTCAGACCCTCTACATCAGGCATCAACACGGTACGAAGTCACCCATTGGCCACGTGTGGCCCGAGCCCTCTTCTACCTCTGGGTCCCCATCACCTCCGCCAAGAGCCCGAGATCACCCTGGTTCCTGAAAACGCAGGTTCTCCGGCTGAAGCAAGACCCCAGCCACCCTCCTCTGACTGCTGTCCTGGGTCCTCACTCTGACAGCTCGGAGTCTCCTCTGTGCCCCCGACACGCCAGGTGGAGTTTGCCTCCTGAGAGGTCCATAATTCCTGGTCAGACACTTTCTTTTCTTTTTTTTTTGCTTTTTAGGGCCGCACCCACGACATATGGAGGTTCCCAGGCCAAGCGGCCAATCGGAGCTACAGCTGGCAGCCTACGCCACAGCCACAGCAATGCAGGATCCAAGCCACGTCTGCAACCTCCACCACAGGTCACGGTAAAGTCGGGTCCTTAACCCACTGAGCGAGGCCAGGGATCGAACCCGTAACCTCATGGTTCCTAGCTGGATTGGTTTCCGCTGTGCCATGATGGGAACTCTGGTCAGGCACTCTTATGCCACGTATTTGTCTTTCTACTGGCTCACTCCACCCAAGCAAGTCCTCTCCTGCGGGCAGTAGCAGGTCTTGCGCTCTCCATCTCCAGGGCATTGTCTTCTCTTTTAACAAATGACTATTATCATTATCTATCAAATGGTTACACTGAGATACAACCTTATTGAGATAATAAATATTTTTTATTGAGATATTTAACACTGTGTGAGTTCTAGGGACACAATATGTTGATCTAGAGACCTTTATATACTGTAATAGGATGGCCACCATAGTGTCAGCCAACACCTCTATCAGGTCACATCATTTTACTACAAATAGATAAATGTGAAACAAAAATAACCATGAAATTCCAAGGAATATGTATCTCCTTGCAATGCGTTAAAACAGACAAAGGAAATAACTCCTAAGCAATCCTGCTTTTCAGAGAAGGGACAGGTTGAAGGAGGGACTAGACTAATACGACATGGCTCTATTAAAGCAAATACGGAGCTCCCCAGTGGCCTAGTAGGTTAAGGATCTGGCATTGTTACTCTGTGACTCGGGTCACTGCTGTGGTGTGGGTTCGATCTCTGGCCCGGGAACTTCCACATGCTGCGGGCACAGCCCTTAAAAAAAAAAGAAAAGGCAGATTAGGAAGTTCCCACTGTGGCACAGAGGAAATGAATCCCACTAGTAGCCATGAGGATGCGGGTTTGCTCCCTGGCCTTACTCGTGGGTTGGGAATCCAGCATTGCCATGAGCTGTGGTGTAGGTTGCAGACGCGGCTCAAATCCTATATTGCTGTGGCTGTGGCCAGCAGCTGCGGCTCCGATTCGACCCCTAGCCTGGGAACTTCCATACACCCTGGGTGTGGCCCTAAGAAAAAAGCAGATTAAACCAGGGACACTGTGGAAACTTAAGTCCCCACCAGCCAGCAACCTGACTGGTAGGTAGTGCCTCAGATCTTCGGGGCTTCCTCATGCACCTGTTGAATGTATTCTCCTAGTTACTCGACGTAAGGCCGAAGCACACTTGCTCTGGAACTGGAACGGAGCAGGACCCTATGGAGCCTTCCGGACAGATCCCCCACCAGGTTTCTGCCTGCCTCTAGTTCGTAGAAAAGCTTTAGTCTCCCAGGTCTCGCCTGAGTCACAAAAGGCTGGCTAAAGAGTAAATGGCTGGAGGAATTTGAACATCTAGGAACAAAACATAGCAGTTGGGCATGACTATTTAAACAACAGAACAGCTGAAGAGTAAAATCACAGAATCTTTAGTTTCTACCTGAAGGACACAGACGGCAGTGTCTGACACATATTCCTGAGTTGTTTTACATAAACTAAAATCCCCATCAGATGGAAGAAGCCAAGTGCATGATGACCATGAACACATAGTCCCCGGATGGGCTGGAACCTGAAGACTGATGATGTTAACCCTTCTGATACTAGTCTGTTACCTCGCCATCAACCAGTTAGAGAATTATAGAGAAATATATAATTTCTATACACACACACACACACACACACACACACAATTAATTAGAGTTGATCACGTATCCTCAACCCTTTCCCTCACCTTGTCTTTAAAAACCCTTGCCTAAAAGCCATCAGAAGTTCAGACCTTTTGAGCATTAGCCACTGGGACTCCTCATTTGGCTTTGCAATAAACAGTGTACTTTCCTTCACCACAACCCAACGTCAGTAAACTGGCTTTACTGCACACAGACAAATGGATCCAAATTTGGTACGGTAACGGAGCAAGGATGTACCAAAGTCTTATCTATTTTTTTTTTCAAAGTCAAAATGTCAGAGCCTGGTTCATAAGAGATCAAGGAGCAAAGGTCCATTTCCTACGAGAGTGCTTTTCTTTTTTATTGCTTTTGCTTTATCAGTTTAATTACTAATTTACTTGCAGGCAACTGTTATGGAAATGTCATTATGACTTGTGCGTTTGCCCAAAAGACTCCTGATTAATATTTTTGTGCTGCAACCTTTAATGAGAGTTACAATATCAGTGTGAAAGTGCAAGAAGAAATAGTATTTCCCCAATTCCCAAAAATTTCAACTGAAAGTGTCATAAACTAAATACAAGTGATGAAAATAATTTTAATTGGTTTCAGCTGGGAAAATATCAGTTCTGAACATTTGCCATAGAAAAATAAAATCATGCACACCTTCTACACACCTGAAACTCAATACTTGAATCAAAGTCAGTTGCAGGAAAAAAAAAAAAATGCCAGAAATACAGAAAACCTTCTCAATCAGTTCTTTAAATTTTGAAATCAGAAAGAAAAGGGAAAATTGGCACTTCCTGTCAATCTCAGACTCCCTCCCCAAAGAGAGAGGAGGAAGTGTGGTTCAGGAAGTGCAAAATCGGAGCTGATAGCAAGAACAATGCGCTAGCACTGCTTTAGCCCAAATTCTCACAATATTCACCTTTTCTGTAGGTATTTGGAAACCATTAACTACTAATTATGTTCTGGACACAAATTTGAGAGTCATGTATTTGCAGTTTTTCCTGCAAATTGAAAACCGTAGCTATTCATTGTGGAAGAGACAGAGCTGTTGCAAGCTCTTTAAGACTGATGAAAGCTGATCATATGCTTGTTATCTGAAAGGCACGAAGAGTTGTAATTACGCGAAAGTGTAAATATTGCACTGAAGAACTTATATTTGCCTAATTTCAGCAGAACAGGAAGCATGTTTACATTCTAGAGGGTTGGCAGATTAAACAAAGGATGCCCACTTAATTTGAATTTTAGATAAACCACGATTTTTTTGGTATTCTGAAAAAATTCAAGATTATTCAAGGTTTATCTGAAATTCAAATGAAAGTGGGCATCACATATTTTTATTTGTTAAATCTGGCAACCTCATTATTATCCACATCTCATTTGATCATCTCAGCAAGCTGATGAGGATGTAACAAAGACCTGCGTGAGTATTCCCACTTTATAGATGAGAAAAGTGAGTTTCAGAGAGCAGAAGGACAGATATGTAGTTCCCATGAACTGTATGTTCAAAATCCTGTAAGGGAGTCAGATATGAAATAGAGGTTCACTAAGCTAACGAAAGTAACAATGGACCTCAAAGCAAACATTGATTCGAAAGCCAGTGTGATACCTAGGAATGCGTAATTTTATGTGGATTGTCTGCATACGCTGTTTATCACAAGAACTCTTCTGGTGGTCACGAAAGTCAACATTCTGGCCCACTGATCCCTCGAAGCCACCATCAGCTGCCCACGTGGAAGACATGTACAGGCAGCATCTGCTTTAGAAAACACCAGGTTCCCCCAGGAGCTAGGACCACATTCCTTCTCCATGGTCACAAATTCAGGCACAGACAGGCAACCACAGTGACCGACATCCTTGCTGCCTTATATCGTCTATTTAAAGAGTCCATCCATGTTGCCGCAAATGGCATTATTTCGTTCTGAGTTATGGCTGAATAATATCCCATTCTATACATGTACCACATCTTCTTTATTCATTCTGCTGTCGATGGACATTTAGGTTGTTTCTGTGTGTCTTGGCTATTGGGAATAGCACTGCAATGAACAGTGGGTGCATGAATCTTTTCAAATTACGATTTTCTCTGGATATACGTGCAGGAATGGGATCGCTGCTGTACAGCAGTTTTATTTTATTTTCTAATTTTTAATTTTTTTTCCCATGCTGTTTTCTGTAGCGGCTGCACCATTTTGCATTGCCAGTGATATGAGAACTCTCCTGGACAGAAATCATCAGATTGTAGGTCTAAACAATTCCTAATATTGATTTTTGCTGGTGACTAAGTCATGGAAGATCAGAGGCACATCAGACATCAGATGGGGGGAGGAAACACAGAGCGAAGATTGGATTATCATACTAAGAAAGATATTCATTTCAACCTCAAAATGCTGAGCCAATAAGAACATAGCCAAAGACAAAGCTAAGGTCATTAATAAAATAGTTTACCAAGGTGAAGTTGGAATACTGTCATATGAAACAGTCATAAATCCAATTTTAAAAGTGACTGCTGGGGAAGAAATATTGACACACTACTTATCAGAAGACTGGAGTGTTACTTGGAGAGGACATGAAGGAATTACCCCCCTGCCCAAAGAAGAAGTTCCAACCACAAGAAATGATCCGTGAAACACTGAAGCTTGCTCCACAGCCTCTACTCCACAGGCAAATGTTTGCGCTTCTTCCACAATGGGTAAGTGAAACGAGAACAAAACCAAATAAATACAAAGGCACGTGTTTTCAGTAGAAGGTGAAATATATATGTATTTCGGTATCAAGGGAAAAAAAAATGTTCTTAGAGCGGAATGTGACAGTAAAGAAAGCTCCCTGGACAAATTCCTAACACATTTCATGAGAAGAGAGTGACTTGCACATGGGACCTGGGGAAGCAGCAAAGATGATTAGCATCCACGCAAAACCTTCAAGCACCGATGCCCTGGAGTGTGTCTCGACCAGCACCATCCAAAGGAAATACAGAATAACCCATGTCAGCAATTTAAAAATTTTCTAGTACTCACATTTTAAAAAGAAAAAAAATGAGAAGGTAAATGAAATTTAATAATAAACTTTGATTTAACCCAAGGTTTCCAAAATATTATAATATGCAATATTCCAATATGTTATCAATATAAAATTATTGAACTGCTCTGCAGTCTTTTTTATACTGTCTTTGACATGGGGGTTCAATTCAGACCACCCACAATTCTGGTGTCCATCAGCCCCGTGAGGTTATGGCCATGGTACTGGACAACTTGAAGGTGAGGTGCCCTGAGGTGGCCCGCTGCTGCCCTAAGAAACCAAGTGCCCGCCACTCCCCCAAACAGGCAACAACTTCATAGCCCACAACACGACAAGTTTCATTTGACTGTATTTCACACATTAAGCTTTGCCATACGGTTTCCATTGAACAAAGGGCTCCATCTCCACAAATGTTTGAAAATCCTCGCACCACAGCTCCTACTGCAGGTAAGATGATGCAGTTCCTCAAAGGTTAACTGAAGGCTCATGATGGTCCAGCAAGTGAGTAGAGCCCCTAACCCCACACTTAGGCACCTGACCTCACCTGCTGGCAATGTTCCCACGGACACATGACAGATGACCTGTGAGAGCAAATGTAACTACTGTCAGGTTATGTCAGAACCTTGTGGAGCACCACAAAGTAATCACAACCATTAAAGAAGATTTTTTTTTTCTGTTTTTGTTTGTCTGCCTTGTAGAGTTTTCCTTTAATTATAAGTTAACCCTGTCCCTACTCTTTTCTGAGAAAAAAATGACCCTGATGGCTCTTCCAAACCGAAATGGTGAAGGCGATATGATTTTTCATCAGCTATAGCCTGAATGATCACCATATAAAACCTAGCATAAACAAGAAAAAAAAAAACAAAACTGACATACCAAAATTACCCATACAAAAATACCAACTTTAAGCTAACAAGGAAAGGGAAGCACAGATGTAAACTTCATGGACAATTAGAAAAATACTGGCGACCTTCACGTCCCTAATTTGATCAACTTTCTGACTCCAGTAAGATAAGGACTTGGGGGAGAATATGCCAGACCCTATTGGTATGGCCACTCTAAAGGCACATCATCTGCCATTGTTATGTTTTCAAAACTAAAATTTCAGAGTCATAGGATATTCGAGATGGGAGGAATCTATAAAAACATTTTGAATTTTGCAGGTAAGGAAAGCAAACCCCAGAAATGTTGATTTCCAAAGACTGTTGGGCCAAAATTTAGGTCCTCTTTATATCAGTCAAGTATTGCTTTTTAATTTTCGAAGCTATCTTTGCTTTGGAAAGTATAATATGAAGTCCTTATAATGGTGGATCAGTAATAGTATGGCTGATGAATTTCTAAAAGATCAAGTGATCTGATAAAACAGTGTATGAAGTCATAGTTGTTATTCGAGACAAAGATTAGGCTATGACTTAAGGATATGAATATCTTATCACAGAATTCCCTACACAAATAACTGCCATATAAGTGGTGCCAGGATAGATCTGGCTTCTCTGACAGGCTAGGGGGCTCTCATTCCCACAAGCTTAGGAAGGAAACATGAAAACAAACGGATGAAAAATGACTAGAATATTCAATTTCAGTTATTTTTTAAGAGAGGACCTATGGTGACAAAAGATTGTTTAAACAAAAAAATTACAATAAAAATAAGATTTTTAAACCACTTTTTTTTTTTTTTTTTTTGTCTTTTTAGAGCTGTACCTGCGGCATATGGAGGTTCCCAGGCTAGGGGGCCAATCAGAGCTACAGCTTCAGGCCTATGCCACAGCCACAGCAACGCGGGATCCAAGCCGCATCTGTGACCTATATTACAGCTCACAGCAACACCAGATCTTTAACCCACAGAGCGAGACCAGGGAATGAACCTATGTCCTTATGGATGTTAGTAGGGCTCGTTAACCGCTGAGCCACGGTGGGAACACCCACTAACTGTTTATGTAACGTAGGCTTTCTGTAACATAATTCAGTTATTAGAGGTTAAACTTGACAATATTCTTTTACTTTGGGGGAAAATAGCTGTCATGTCCCTAAATTTCAAATTTCAGTTTGCTACCCAACATGGATGCAGCAGCTGAAGCCAGATTCTATTCTGCGACTTGAGGGAGATGAGAAAGTAGCACAAGCTCTCATTTGGTGAAACACACCTGAGGACAAGGCAGGGATTATTACGGGGCTGAACTGTGCCCCCTCAAAATTCCTATGTTTACATCTTAATTCCTAACGCCTCAGAATGTGGCTGTATTGGAGACAGGGCCCTGAAAGAGGTGAGCAAGGTGAGATGAAGTCCCACAGTTGGTTTCTCATCTAATAGGACCGGCGTCCTGATAAGAAGAGGAAATTAGGACACAGGTGCGTGCATCCACGTGTAAGGCCACATCTAGAGGACACCCATCCTCAAGCTGAGGGGAGAGGCCCCAGAAGAAAGAAACCCTGCTAACGCCTTGACCTTGAACTTCTAGCTTCCAGCCCTGTGCGAAGGACATTTCTGTGGCTTCATCCATCCAGTCTGTGGTGCTCTGTTGCCTTTGTTAAGGCAGCATGAGCAGATTAGCACATGGACTTGCTTAAGAGCAGGAAGATCTGGTCACCCGGGTAATTTGCGCCAAGAATTTCAGCACTAGACTCCAAATTATCTTCCTATATTTCCCTAAGATATTATGACTCCAATTCGGGTGCAAAAGCAGTACAAACTGTTAGGCAACTTTCTTTTTATCTTGTAAGATCACAACAGAAGATTCCTATCAGTTAACAGTCTGGTACTTTCAAATACCGTCATTTATGTCCTTAATCCTCTACACACAGGATCCTGGGCTAGGAAAGCAGCAGGAGATGATAAAGAACACGGAGCATCGTGAAAAACAGATGCATTTGGTAAACATCAGGTACCTTAGGCCTTGCTCACAACCTTTATGCTAAAGACCCTAGTGAGCTTTGGGGGAAAATTAGACGGAACCAGGTTCAAGGATGAGCTTTCCAGTATTTGAGGTAAAGATAGCTGAAGATAATGGATTTCTTTCTGGAGGATGTCTGGAGTTTTAGCCTCACTAAAATTTCGAGAGTTTATGAAAATAATCTTTTGTTTTTGGAAAGAAGGAAGGCAGAAAGGAAAGACGGAAGGAGAGAGGAAAGGGGAAAAAAAAAGATCAGTTTGATATAATATTTCCTACCGCTATAAACAGCACCATTAATTTTGATTTTTCAAACTTATATATGATCAGACAGCCTTTTCAACTCATTAAAGCTTCAATAATGAAACAATGTTTAATGTCATCATATTCTATGTGTACAGTGGCTTCAACTCTAATGAACCCGAGAACCCTGAACAATGAGCAAAGGCCCAGAGAAATTAATTCAAGGTGTAAAGCAACCCAAAGCACTTCCAGAGCATAAAATATACATTTCTTCTGAAGGACGAAAAACACTTCAGGGCTGGAGCTGTAACATGCTCAATATATATAAAATTTTTGTTTCAAGTAAAGAAAAAAGTCACACCAAGAGAGGGCTAGTTCAGGAAAATATGATATAAAAATGCAAGAGTCTTGCAAAGGCTTAGATGGTTAAATCTTTTCTCTCGACTCCGTTTCTCCTCTCACTGCTTTCCTAAGTTTTGTTGTATTTTGAAGACATGTTTATTATTGCACTTGCTGTGCGCGGAATCCAGTACAGAGATTAAACCTGTGCAAGGGCCAGGTGGCAATTCTGACAAAGGTCGCCTGTGACAGAGCTGTAGATTCACTGCAGACACCAAGGCCACTAACGGGGGGTGGGGGTGGGGCAAATCACTTTATTTCCAATTGTGCATTTGACTCTGTTTGCTTCTCTGCTGCTGCATCCCCGAGACATTTTCAGTGTCTGTCTCATCGACCCGGAGTTATTGCCAGAGTAAGAGAAAAGCTTTTGTATTTGCATCCGTCACCATTCCAAGGGTTATCAGTGAGGTAACGATGAAATGCCCTCTTCCAGTCCCTGGGCAGCACGTTGCCATAGCAACAGATCATTATATAAGTTCATCAATTTAGCCCCTTGTTACTCCAAAGTAGCAGACGGCGAATATGTTTCGAAAGTTCTTTCTTTTTTCCCATAATTGAGCAAATGAATTAAATTGGTCTTGGCATTGGAAGCTCAGCATCACATTTATATAGAAAAGGGGAATTAAGAGAAGAACACAGGCCTTCTTGGCTAGTGTATGCCTGTAAAGGGGATTTTAATTAACTTGGTTTATCAGATTCAACTAATGGCTTATATTTTTCCTCAAAATGGATAGGTTAGCCAGCTTAAACATACTAGTTATAAATCATATGCAACATTCGTTTATCCCCAAGTATTATTTTATGCCATATTTAAATACAGTCACCTTTGGCAGGTAAGTTCCAGGCACCTAGGTCCTAGGGGGCAGAGTCTTTCTTATTCGCTGTGCTCTCACTGGCATCTAGAAGAGTGCCTGACACACAGCAGGTACTCAGGCAGAGCGCATGGTTCACTGTGTGGACCCTGGGGCCCAGTGGTCCCTGGTAGACTCCTGCCTCCAGGTCACTCACATCTCTGGGTCTCCTTCACCCTGGGGCCCACTCAGGGAGCTCATCTACACAGACGGCTTAGATGGTGCCTGGCATGCAGTGTGTGTTATCTAAGAATCCACCATTATTTCATTGCTATTTTTAGCTTCTAGACTATAAGCCCTTATTCAAGTTTTGTTTAAAACGAGCAAGCTCCCTACCTCTGTCAGTACTGCCCACACAGAAAGCAGAGGAGTGGATAATAGTTCTATTACAGCCACCTCTGCTGCCTCACCCAGAGATGCGATGAAACAGAACACTCTTTTAAAGACTCTGAATCATAAGCTGATGCTTACAGGAAATTTACCACTGGGGTTTCCTGTGAATGGGAACCATATTACATTTAAAACGAGAGTGCAATTAGCAAAATCCTCTGGGTATCCTTTCTAAAGCTCTCATCCAGCCCCAAAGCTCAATTCTAACTCTCATCATTCTGCTAAGGCGGCCATTCGAGCTTCCGGAAGTAATGACTCGTCTTGGATTTATTATGCCTAAATCACAAAACAGCCACCCAGTTGGCAAAGCTGGCAGCCCTTCTCTGACAGTCGCCAGGCAAGAACACAGAGTCTAAATTATCCTCTCATTCCCAGTGGTCAAATTTACACTGTATTGGATTCCTTCAGGTGTAGATGGAGGAGGCTGAGAAAAACCTATGCCAAGCACTTTTGTGCTTTTGCAACCATTACCTTGGAAGGAACAAAGAGAGCTCTCTACTCAATGTAATAAGAAAAGTACTTTGTCATTTTCTGACTTGCTACCCTACAAAAATGACGAACTAGTGGCTGAGATTCCAAGTTATTTGGTAACTCAGCTCTTCATGTGCTTTCTTCTGATGTGATCTCTCCATTCTTACGGCTTCAAAGCCAATTTGAGGTCTCCATTCCCAACCCAAACCTTTCTTTTAGCTTCAAGAGGGATTTCCAACCGACTATCAGCCCTACTAAAGGAAACTGGAGCTCAGACCATCCCCAAACTAAATGTGTCTCTCCTTTGGCTCAAATCTGTTCATGCATCTTAAGTCCCATTTCATTTGTCAGGATAAAATTTTCAATCTGACACATCCTGTTTTAGCTTCATCTTCTGTCTCTCTACTCACAACACCAGCTAATTGATTTTTTTTTTCACCTTTCAGAGCAACCAGATGCATCTCTCTATCTGAAAGTTTTCCATATCTTTCCAAACCTTCTCCAGGCAGCTCCAACTCTCTCCTGTGTGGGGTGTTTCTGACCCTCCCAAGCCACGTCATTGTTCCCAAGTCCCCGTGCCTCTAGGATCCAGAGGAAGAAATCGGCTGGTCTCCATGGCAGCAAGCAACCTTGATTTTTCTGATGTGCCATATACAGAATGCCATTTTCTATGGCTGCCATGACTGGGAAGCCCTGCCTGCCCTGGCCAAAGTTCCCCATGCAGGCTCCAGGAGATGCCCACGGAGGCAGGGACAAGCACCCCGGTAAGAGCAGAAAGCTGGAAATCACCCAAATGCCAACCAACAAGATTAAGTTCAGGCAAAGAGTAGAAAACCATATAGTGGCAAAGATGAAGGGTCTTGAGTTGTGTGCACGAACATGGATGAATCATTACTTTTAAAGATGTTGAACAAAAGTTTTAAAAGAAAATCTAGGAGAATATATATAAATCCATTTACCTGAAGTTCAAAACCATGTAAAATTAAGCTATGTCCTCTAGGGAATAAAATATGGTGAAACGATAAAAGAAAGCAAGGAAATCATAAACACAAGATTCAGGGCAGTGGGTACCTTGGGTTTAGGGGGGTGTAAAAAGGGGCCTTCAGAGCAGCTGTGCCGTTCTCCTGTCTGACTTGGCTGATGGGTAAACTGACATGGCTGTGTTATTACTCTTTATACTGAAAATATCAATCTAAAACAGTTGTCTGTAATTAACCTCTCCCCCCAAAAATCTTAAAAATGGAAATCTGGAGTTCCGCTGTGGCTCAGGGGGTTAAGAACCGTACACACTGCCCATGAGGATGTGGGTCCGATCCCTGGCCTCCCTCAGTGGGTTAAGGATCCGGTGCTACCACAAGCTGCAGTGTAGGTCACTGATGCAGCTTGGATCCGGTGTTGCTGTGGTTGTGGGTAGGCCTCAGCTGCAGCTCCAAGTTGACCCCTAGTCTGGAAACTTCCATATGCCACCGGTGCAACCATGAAAAGAGTAAGGGAAAAAAAATGGGAAAGCTACTATACAGAATGCAATTCTTTACCTCTGCAAACTTACATTTTTGGGTGTACAGGTGCACCTATCTCTTATACAATGTGCCACCCCCCCCACACACACACACACGACAGGATGTTAATTTTGATGCAGATATGTTACAATAGAAATGATAAGGCATTGCAAGTACATAATAAGGTGGGCACTTCTATGCCCTAACATTCCCTCTGGACGCAATGGTTATTCTTTGGAGAATGTCCTGAACAGAGCTGGGGCCAGGAGCCAACGTGCTTCTTGCTGTCTGAAGGGGCTGGGTATGGAGATGTCTGGCAAGAAAGTCTCCCCATGAGATAAGGGTTGTACTTCTGTTGGGATCCCTTTGGGATCCTTTTGAGAGTAAAAGATAAAGAGGAGGTGGGAGAGAGAAAGCAGGGAGATGGCAGAAAGCTGCGTGCTTCTCAGGAAAGCTTCCTGGTGACCACTGAACCTGCAAGGTATCTGCTAAACTCACACAACGATTGTTGTGCCTTGTTCTTTTTATTTTTATTTAATTAAATATTTTTTTTTTTTTAGGGCTACAGCTGCGGCATATGGAAGTTCCCAGGCTAGGGGTTGAAGCAGAGCTGCAGGTGTATAGCATAGTTGGTGATGTATATGCACATATCCGTTCTTTTTCAGATTCTTTTCAATACAGGTTATTACTCAGTACTGAGTGGATTTCCCTGTGCTCTACAGCAAGCCCTTGTTAGTCATCTATTTTATATTCAGTAGTGTGTATATGTTAATCCCAACTTCCCCTCTTACCCTCTTCCCAGTGTTCCACCTTTAGTCACCATAAGTTGGGTTTCGAAATCTTTGAGTCTGGTTTTGTTTTGTGAATAAGTTCTTTTCTATCATATTTTATTCGGTTCCACATATTAGTGACCTCAAGGTCAGATTTAAAAAAAAATATGTGATTATACCCTTGAGGACTTACATGAAGTGCTTATGCTGATAATTAATCTTTGAGATCACTTTCAATACTACAGGTGAGGATTTTTTTTAATTACTTCAAAGTCGCACCCATGTATGAGATTTTAAGTACTGAGACAATTACCAAAATTTTCATAACACAAAAAAATGAAAATTGAGGGCTAGAAAAACCTGATATCTGTTCTAGAGGTATGAAAACCAGCTTCTGTTGGTTTTAACTCAAGATCATTGTAAGGAACTTTTACCAGTCGTAGGTAATTCTCAATATTTTAGCCTCACATGGTAATGAGGCTGAACACATGTTTTCTAGTTAAAAAGAGAAATCTTCTTTCTCGAGCAAATTTTCTTTTCCCCTCTCCACTCAAGTTGAATTTCTCAAATAAAAAATACATATTTAATCAGTTTTATTATTTCAGAGTGTAAGATTAGATTAAAAATAGATTACAAGAACTGCCCTCTGAACATTGTTTTAATCTCAAAATGCTTTAAAAATTTCAAACAGAGTTAAGCTTTTGTAGCCTTTCAAAATCCACAAAGAGATGATAATTATTCACTTGGTCAGAAAGTTAATTCATTTGCATTGAATGCTCTCAAATGGTGAAAAAGCTCAGAAGCTCTTTTTCTTCTTTCTTTCATACTTGGGCCGAGTTAACATAATGACAACGGCGCTGGATGACCGCAGGGATGAGTAGCTGGACAGATGACAGATGGTACCTACTCTCCACCTACCCACTTATTCAGTATTTATTTAGCATTTACTGTCAGCCAGCGCACAGCAGGGGGAGGAACACTTTTCCTTGAAATTCTCTTTTTTTGATCTACAAGAGTAACTGCGTACAGAATTATAATTTCAGGTATTCTTTCTTTCTTCTGTCTTTTTAGGGCCTCACCTGCAGCATATGGAGGTTCCAAGGCTAGGGGCTGGAGCCACAGCAACTCCAGATCCAAGCTGTGTCTGCAACCTACACCACAGCTCATGGCGGCAACCCACTGAGTGAGGCCGGGAATTGAACCTGCGTTCTCATGGATACTAGTCAGATTCATTTCTACTGAGCCACGATGGAAACTGCTCCGGTACTCTTGACTTTAGGAGTTGGTTAGGTTTGGGCTGCCTTGATTCCTCATACATGGTCTCATTAGCAAAAAATCATGTCTTCAGCTTCTCTGAGAAAATACTTATTTATCCAACAGGTAAGTCAGATACAAGCAAATGGTAAGTCAACAAGCAAAATGGTAAGATACAAGCAAACTGCCCCTAGGACACTGGTTTCAAACACCATGCCATTTTCAGCTCTATGAGAACTGTATGGTTTTTATTTTTATTTTTTGTCTTTTTGCCTTTTATCTAGAGCTGCACCCTCAGCATATGGAGGTTCCCAGGCTAGGGGTCTAACAGGAGCTGTAGCTGCCGGCCTTCACCACAGCCACAGCAACGCGGGATCCGAGCCGCCTCTGCAACCTACACTGCAGCTCACGGCAACGCCGGATCCTTAACCCCACTGCGCAAGGCCAGGGATCGAACCCGCAACCTCATGGCTCTTAGTCGGATTTGTTAACCACTGAGCCACGAAGGGAACTCCTGTATGGTTTCTTGATAAGAACCTCCATGGCCTCTTTTTGGAAACACACTTCCTTTTCAAGACCATAAAATGCCCTATTTAAAACTATTGCATTTAGAATGGATAAGCAGCGATGTGCTACTATACAGCACAGGGAGCTATACCCAATATCTTGGGGTAGAACGTGATGGAAGATAGCATAAGCAAAAGAATATACATATATGTATGCCTGGGTCACTACGCCATACAGCAGAAAGTGACACAACACTGTAAGTCGACCCTACTTTAATAATGAAAAAAAGAGACAGCGATTTGGCCATTTCAATATTTCAAAAAGGAAAGGTGGATCCAAGCATTCTAAACCAACAAACAACTGCAGAGCTTTTTAATTGCACTGTGGGACTGTGCAATTTTCTGGCGAGAAAGAAATGAAAAGAAACTCCGATGTTGACATCTCTGCAAATGACAAGTGCGGTTTCCCACAACCAGCCAGGTTTGTTTGTAGACCCGCCACTGTCAGTCACCACACGACTGTCAGGCTGTCTACCCCAATTCCAGCCTGCCGCCCGGACCCCAGTGGAAGCACTAATTCCTTCCACCCGTGTTAATTCACCTCTGCGGTGGGGGGGGCCCCCCCTTCCTCTGAGGGGCTCCAGGTGGGAACCACAGCGATCACAGCTACGCCTCCCTCTGCCCCAGCACCCCTCACTCCCGTGTCTGTCAAAGCTCTTTCTTTTGCACCGACGGATTTCCCTCCCCACATCTCCTCTGCAAAGTCTTCTTTGCCAAGAAATGATGGGGTGTTTTTACTTCTGGTCACTGCCGTGTAATGACTTCTAGAAGAAAGCCCATTGAAAATGTCACCGTTAATGATATTTCTTTTTTTTTTTACATTTTATTACAGTTGAGTTACAATGTTCTGTCAGTTTCTGCTGTGCGGCAAAGTGACCCAGTTATGCATATATATATCTATATACATTCTTTTTCTCATAATATCTTCCATCACGTTCTGTCACAAGTGACTGGATACAGTTCCCTGTGCTGTACAGCAGGCCCATATCACTTATCCATTCTACAGGTAATAGTTTGCCTCTGCTAACCCCAAACTCCCAGTCCATCCCACTCCCGCCCCCTCCCCCTCGACAAGCACAGGTCTATTCTCAGGCAGTGGAGACAGCGCTTATTCTCTCCTGATCCTTGTCAGTGTACGGCCGTCTGCTTTAGAATTTAATTACCTAGAGGCCAGGCCTAAATCTCATTGCCAGACAAGGGTCATACATACAGGACAGCAAGGACGGTGGAAGGCACCTCGACAAAGAATGAGAAAGGCAGGAGGTCAAAGCCAAGGCGTAAACAATCCTACAAGTAATTTCTGCTGTCATCAGATGCCGGGCCACACTGGCCCAAACAAGCTGACACCTTGGTCGAGCCTCCGTTACCACGTCCTGTAGGTCGGATGAAATCACTACAGGAAGATTTACTCCAAAGACCACGGTCCTGTCAGAGGGCGAGAGGGGACAGCACTCTGTCATCTGACTGGAACCCGAGATTTCCTCGGGCCAAGATTCAGTTTGTTAACACATCATAACAGAATCAAATTATTCGCGATTGGGTGGCACCGAGAAGAATTCTGCTTTCTGATGTAACAGCTTAGAGAATGACGAGGGTGGCCAGTTGAGGGCAATTTCACGTATTACATTAACATCCACCGGCCAGTGTGCAGGGGTGGGGTTCTAAAAGTCTGTTCCCTGCATTCCCAAAGGAATCACAAAACCTCATCCGCAGAATGTCTGTGTCAGTCCTTAGCCGTGGACCATCTCTTCTCGTGGGAATCCTGAACGCTCCCGTGGGCCTGGAGTAACTGGCTGTCAGCGCTCCCTACAGGAGACATGCAATTGCCTGCCTGCCTATAGGGTGAGGTCAGGGATTCTCCTGACAGGGTCTAGGTTTATCCCTTGGTCAGGAAAAGACCACACCTCAAGGTCACAGTACAAAAAAAGCAAGGAGGAGAGAGAACAGAGATGGGGGAGTGGGCGCGGGCAGAGACAGTGACGGCCATTACATTTTTAATGTTGTAAGACATTTTATTTGTTTCAGTTTTGTGAAGGAATTATCTGTTAAACGCCATAAAACAGATGGCATTTTCTCCCTGCCTTCCTCTTCTACACTATTGATTGTTTTTTTCCGGTGCAGACATTAGCTCACGGAGCACTGAAGCCAATGAAAAATGACTTCATTCTGCCATGAAGTCTTCAGTCAGGTCTACATGACCAGGCGCAGAGCAAACGATCAGTGCGACTGGGCAGCTCAAACTAGAGTGAGAGCTGTTTTCCCCTTTAAATATGAATGACCCTAATAATTGCAGGAGTAGATGTCTGCGCCAAAGAGAAATACTTTATATTTAATTTTGAACTTTCAAGATTGAAACTTACATTGGGAGGTTTTATGTTCGCTTGTTTGTGTGGCAGGGATGGTACACTTTGTCGGGTGGGGCTTCAGGTCACTTCCTGTGGCGGCAAGTTTCTAAGGTGGCCCCACAACTACATACACATGTACCCCCTCTTCCTGAGTGGCACAGGCTGTGAAGATGGCATGTCACTGTTGTGATCGGGTGACATTATATGGCCATAGTGAGGGGTTCTTTAGGTGCTGGTTTTGAGTTGAAGTGGGATTACCCTTTGTGGGCCTGACTTAATCGGGTGACAGCCCTTAAAAGAAGGCCAGGCCCTTCGCTGAAGAAAGACTCTTCGCAGTCTGGACGGAATAGGGGGTTATGTTGGAGAAGGAGCTGGGTGGGAAGGAACTCAGGCAGCCCGTGAGATATGACAGTGGCCTCTGCCAAAAGCCAGCAAACCACTTAGGCCCTCAGTCAAACAGCCACGAGGAAATGAACACTTCTGACAACCTGAATGAGCTTGCACATAATTCCTCACCAGCCAAACCTTCGGATGAGATTGCAGCCCTACCTAACATCTTAACTGCAGCCCGCTGAGACCCTGAGCAGACAAGCCAGATAAACACAGGCTCCAGATTCATGGAAACTGCAAGATAATAAATGCAGATTGTGTTAAACCGCTAATATTACACGTGTGTGTGCGTGTGTGTGTGTGTGTGTGTGTATTTGGATGAAATACCTTTTAACAAATTTTGTAGTAAGAGAAGTAGTTAACAAGTGTTGGTAACAACTGTACAATGTATGTAATGTATTTTTACCAGATGATGAAATGAATGAGGATGGAGTAGCCATTTAATTGGGAGTTTTATTACCTACGAAGACATGTGTTTTTAAAATCAGTGAGTAAAATCCTATTATAATAACACTTGCAAGTTTGTCATCAAATTAGCAGACAAATGGGTCTTCTCGAAACTGGATTCCTAGGATAAAAGCATCTGCAAAAACAAATCCTAACTTATGCATTCTGACAACTGGCGCTCCGCAATGGACTTACCTTACAAAGTTTTCACAGCAAACGGTTTGAATGTTTCTCTGCCGACGCAGAGGTCTCTAACTCACGAAACAAGAAAACCTGGGATACTGGGTGGACGTCACTAAAATCTCCTTGGAGCAATGACGTCATTTCACATCGAAATAATAACATACTAACTAGAGTTTTGTATAAACAGGAGGACAGCAGACCCTGGAACAGGGGGTACTGTGCTAACCTGCAGCACCTGCCACGACAGCTAAAGGAACTGGACCAAAAATGTGCACTGGGCAGGATTTCTATGAAAAGACCAGGTAAAGAGAAACAGACTGTATTTCTTTGGTTCACAGACTGCAATGTTTTACTCCCTGGGACAACTTGCAATCAATACTGATCATGTGAAACACGAAAGACAGGGAATGAAAGATTTACACGGGTCTGAAACAGAGTAAGACAGGAGAGAGAAAGCAGACGAAGAAAACAGTAAAATGTAAAACTGGCTCCTCTGTGAAGACAGCAGTGGATTGCATCAATTTAGAGTAAATTGGGATATTTACTAATTAGCATCTAATTTCAGATTATTTTGTGGTTCGGGAACCAGGCATAAAGTATGAAAAATTATTCCTGAAACATGTTTAAAAACATATTAAAAACAAGAATTAATGTTGCTATATTTAGTAAAGCAAAACAGGGAATTGTTTTTATACCAAGTGGTTTGGCATATATTACAATGTCCTCAGCAGCAGACTTTTCATTTTAATTGGGGCTGAAAGTAATACTAAAATACTAATTTTGTTCGTTGAGTTCAGAACATGGAGAAATGTCAGGGGAGCAGGAGAAAGGAGCAATGTGGTTGCAAGACCAGATGCAAAGTGGAAAAGTACACCCAGGTGAATTAGCGCCCGGAGCCACTAAAAGAGAATAGCACACACTTGGCTTAAAGCAGTAGAAATGTGTCACACCCCACAGTTCTCGAGGCTAGAGGTCTGAAATCAAGGTGTGGGCAGGGACACGCTCCCTTGAGACTCTGGCTAAATTCCTTCCTGTGTCTTCCCAGCTTCTGCGGGTGGCTCTCCATCACTGCTGGTCCCTGGCTTTCAGTTGCATCACTCAGTCTCCACCTGTGCTGTCACATGTCATTTTCCTGTGTGGGGGGTCTCTCTCCTCTTCTTATAAGAACACCAGTCATATTGGATTAAGGGTCCACTCTACTCCAGTATGACTTAATCTTAACTGCTTGTTTCTGCAAAGACCCTATTTCCAAATAAGGTCATATTCGGAACTATTGGTGGGTTGGGGCTGCAATGCTATCTTTTGCAGCGAATGCACTTTAACCAGCAACACCAGGCAAATGGGATTTTCCTTCACTGCTGTTATTCACTGTAATTACATTATCATTAAAAACTCAAAATTCATTAAACTTCATCAAATAAGCACTCAAAGGACACGACACTCCCTTTCAGCTGATGGGAACCTTATATAAACAGACACACAGAGGGCACATCCGAATTCGGTTCGGATTTCCAGTTTCCAGTGAGCAGGACAGAATGTGGAGCAACTGTAAAAAATCTTTCCAAAATAAGGGTTTCACAAATCAGTGCTTGTGCGTGACACTTAGATAGTTGTGAATTGATTATAAATATTAAGGGAGATAACTGCGAGTAAAGGCAACAGTAAACGTCTTACTTAATTTTTGGTTCCTGAAAAGATCTCCCCAGGGTCTCCTAAGTCTTAGGTGCTTTAGTCCAAGGGAATATTGAGGTCGGCCCCTTACTCAGCAGTCTCATCTTCCTCTCTTTAGAAGGGAGCTGAGAAACTGGAGAATGAGGTGCTGGAAGAATCTGTCATTTATCCACACACACGCATATATTATATACATAAAATATATATACATATATTATACATATGTATGAATAATGGGATTATTTCATTATATATTACCTATATTATTGTATATATGCGTACGTATGTATATATAATACATATATAATATATATATAAAATCTCATTCCTGAAATCCCATTATCTCAGGAATGGCATTTCAACTTCCATTGAGCAAGTCGCCAACTGTTACTTTTACAGAAGAAGTTTCTACGACATACTTATTTATTAATTTTTGTCTTTTTAGGGACACACCTGAGGCATACGGAAGATCCCAGGCTAGGCGTCCAACTGGAGCTGTAGCTGCAGGCCTACACCGCAACCACAGCAACGTGGGATCCGAGCCACGTCTGCAACCTACACCACAGCTCACAGCAACGCCGGATCCTTAACCCACTAAGTGAGGCCAGGGATCGAACCCACGTCCTCACGGATACTAGTTGGGCTCGTTACCACTGAGCCACAACAGGAACTCCCTCTAGAACACTTTTTATTTCTTTGCTTTTACTGCCAGATCATTTTGGAAGTATTCTCAATTTCCAGATTTTAATGACGATCAGTAGCAAGTAACAGTATAAACGCCTGTTCTGCGTTAAAAATATATAAAAAGAGAAGGAAGGGAGAACAGCATAACATGGTTGGTGCTATTTTCTCCAGCATCTTTGTGGAAAAGCCATGTGGACGCGAGAGTCTGGGCTTCCGTCCGCATCGAGGAGGCTCCTTTCCCTCGGGTTACCTGGGCCCCCAACCCAGGACGAGCAGAATGTCACCTATTTAAGGACCCCTTCTCGTGCTCAGTTTTCCTTCTCAGTGAGATGATTCCCCGCAGTGGTTGTGGACTTTATAAAAACCAGATTCAGGGTCTAATCTCTAGTGAAAACAGCGAAAGTTGCGTATTCCCCCCAGCAGAAGTCCCGGAAAGTGAAACCCCAGTTTCTTCCTCTCACCTCTTGGAAATCATTATACACAGTGGATCTCATCATGTGTTACCCTTAGAAAGTCCTTCTTAACACTGAAACCTTCCCTTCTCCGTATTCCCTCTTCCTGCTTTACTTGTTTTTCTCCACCTAACACTTAATGTAACTGTCTACTTTGTTGTTTGTATCTCTTTCTAAAAGATAAGCTTCTTGAGGACAGTGAGTCTGTCCTCTGTGTACGGACAGGCTGAATCCTCTGCACGGAATTTTACACTAAAACTTCGTTCCTCCCTTCTCAGAAAAGATCATCAGCAACTACTGAATTACACAAACCAAATAATAATAATAATAATAATAATAATAATAATAATAATAATAAAAAGTAAAAAAAAATTAAAATAGCAAGTGACAGTCTTGACCTAACCCGTTCTCTCACCTTGATACCTCCCAGAACATAATCTATACTGAGTCTATTTATTTCTCTCCATCAAAATAACCAACAGGAATATTTCCCAAACTCCTCTGGCAAGGAGACTTTCACATTTCTTTTCTGTACTTGTCCTCACACCCATGAAATTTTAATACTAAAGGTAGCATATCTGTTTAAGTAGTGCATGTGTATTTGGGCTTTGTACATAAAAATAAGATTTTTTTTTTGGTCTCTCAAGAACTTTTTTTTTTTAGGGTCAAACCTGCTGCATATGGAAGCGGATCTGAGCCACATGTGCAACCTACGTTTGCAGCAATGCTGGATCTTGAACCCACTGAGCGAGGTCAGGGATCGAACCCGCACCCTCACAGACGCTGTGTCAGGTTCTTAGCCCAAAGGGCCACCATGAACTAATTTTTGTCTCCGTGGGAGCAACACGGCCCAGCTGAGAATGTTGCCTTAGCCATCACCGCACCCGTCCACTCCTGGGCCATGTTCGTGGCTGAAACAGCCTTGAGCAGACTAGCCCTCCTTACACAATTACAAGAAACGACACGTCACTGCAATGCCTATTTATTTTTACATAACCATGAATCTTGCAGCAAAATGATAAAAAAAAAGGTGTAAAAAAGAAACGTCACCCCCCAATTTACCCTGTTTTAACCCTGTTGCTCTTCTCCAATTCATTCTCCAGGAACTGCGGACAGTAAGTTTTGAAAATGTTTGTTTCCTGTTACTCCCTTTCTTTACAAACTTTTCAATTATATTGTTATTGTTATGATTCCCGGATTAAAATCTGAGTTTCTTAACAAAGCCTATAGAGCAAATGTCATCTATCCCTGCCTTTGTCGCCATGCAAGCTACAGGGCTGGTGACTCCTTCCTTGGCGTGACTGCCTAGAAAGCAGAGCCTGAAGCAGGGTTACCAGCTGATGCATATCTTGGGATACAATCCATAGAATGTGTACGTGGGGACGCGGTGGAGCAGGAAAAGGAGTGGGCAAGGCCACGTGAGAGGTCATACGGGTCACTCCCGGATGCCGAGCCACAAAGGGACAACTGCTTGGCTATGTGCAAACCCCCCCGGGTTCCTGAATAGCCCATTGGAGGGAAAAAAGAGAAGGAAATTTATGAGCTGCTTCCTTCCCAAATCCTGCCTCTTGCCGGCTGAGGGGCACCCCGTAGGGAGTTAATCCCCCCGCACTTCCAGGTTGTGCCTCCCGGACTCTGTAGCATCTGCCCGAGAAGCCACATCCCAGGCCAGTGATGTGCTGTCTCGTCCACGTCCGGAAGTGGCCGGAGGGCCTGGCCACCAGCTGGTGGGCATCGGTGGGAAGAACTGCATGGTTCTGCCCAGAAATCCATCCGCACGGGAGGCAGCTGAGATGGAGCCAGTGGCTGAGGGTCCAGGAGAAAGGAAGGCCAAGAAAGTCTGAGGAGGTACTGAAGTCAAGTCCAATTCACGGGCCTTCCCTAAGTTTTCCGCACACACTGGCCTCCACCAACTCTCAGGGCCCTTCATATTCTATAAGACACTTTAAATTTTCTTTCATCAGAAACTAAAATGGATCCTCGGCTCACCAGCCATCTTTTTTCCGTGACTTCTTTCCTGAGCTTTCTGTTCTGATTTTCTTTTCGACTACAAATCAAGGGTTTCTGTTTTTAAAGTAAGAAATAACAGGCACTATATCCCTAAATTCTCCATGTACCTCGATTTTTGAAGGAAAGATTAGCCTAGAATGTAACTCTTGGGTCACATTCAACTTTTCTTCAATTTTTATCTATATGGCTTTACTTGAAATCTGCTATTGAATATTCCATCATTTTGTTGTGTTTGTTTTCCTCTTTCTCAAAGCTGCTGTATCATTTGTTTGGCTGAATCTAGCCAGTAATTAGTATTTATTTTGTGCTTGTAAAAGACCTCCCTGGTATTTATTCAGTTGCCTGAGATTTTCATTCTGGGGAATGTCTGCCTGTTCTCTTTTTTTTCCGGTTGAGTATTATATACTCTTGATTCATATTTTCTTTTGTGCAGAATATTTGAGACCACATTTCTTAGGTTTATGCAGCCAAAGAGTATTCTGGGACCATCTAACTTTTTTTCTCCATTTGTAAGTATTTTTTCTCCTGAGCACCTGGATGATTCTTTACTTTTGTAATTTAAAAACAGAACCTGACTACAACTAGTGTTCATTTATTCTGAGTCAGTATTGCTCAAACATGGTGTGCTTTGAAGTGTGTAGACTCAGTTCTTTCTTTATTTCAGGGAAATCATTTCTGGTCCTTTAGCTGTCCCTCTCCAGACCAACAAGTTCTGTTAGGTATGATTTCTGATGTTTTTTGTCTCATACATTTCAATCACTCTATTAGCTGGCTTCGTCTTAAACAACATTTTCTTTCAAACCCAGTCATATCTGGTTTGCTAACTAGTTAGCATATCACACCAGCAACGATTGAGATGAACCCTAAACACGTCTGCTGGGCACCTGCTGGGTGACAGATTTTTGTATCTGCATCACAAACAATCAGAAATCAATCACAATGATGCCAGGGCCCCAGCACAGAGAGAGGCAAGGTGCATTCATTATAGAGAAGTGATTTCTAAGTTAAAAAAATCATTGCTTCTTCTAAAACAGTGCTACTTGAATCTGGTCCAGAAATGCCAGCATTTGAGTTGACCTGGGAGGCTGCTGGAAATGACCGCTCTCTATGCTGAATCAGAATCTCATGAGGATGGACTCAGGGACCTGCACGCCCGCCAGGGTGCTTTCTAGGTGAGTCACCCACGCTCTGGCTGAACAAATGGTGGACTGGGATGGCACACCAGCACTGAGGTCTATGGGGTGACTGGCCAGTGGGGACCTGCTGTACAGCACAGGGAACTCCACCCAATATTCTGTAATGATCTATATGGGAAAGAATCTGAAAACTGGATGTGTGTACGTGTGTAGCTGAAGCAGTTCGTGGCACAGCAGACAGGATCACAACAGTGTAAATCAACTACACTTCAGTAAAACTTTAAAAAATGAAAAAAAAAGTTGTACTCCAGAAATAATATGGGTTTGAACTCAGGGAACAAATAGTTATGGGAAAATCAAAATGCATGGTTAACAGTGGTGGCAGAGAGTCCAAAACTACAGAATGCTAGAGAGAATACGGGAAAAGGAGCAGATTTGAAGACACCCTGGAAATGAGGCCGAGTGAAAATAAAGGAATACATTTCATCCAGAAAGGATTGGAGAAACCCTGAAACCGAATGACATTTCCATGGAGGCGACACAGAATTAGAACAACCGCAGAGAAGGGCAGAGCAGAGCGACAGCCACACGCGAGGGGCTGGCCGACTACTCGGAGCTGGCGAAGGAGCAGCAGAGGGAAGAAGAACTAGAGGAATGGGGTTCCGCGTGGAAGGAAGATTCCAGGAGAGAGGAACGGCCAACACGAGGCTGACTTTGTCGAGACGAACTGAGCAGCCACTTGCATGTAAGACCCAGTCACTTACAGAACGCCAGGCGTCAACAGCCTAAAGGAGTTGCCAGTGCCACGTCTGCCTCTGTTCCGATAAGACCTTCCAGGAAATAACTTAAGGACCAGCACAGTATGGCTCGGATAATGAGCCTAATGCTGGCTGGATTTCCAAAAAGAGAGAGGTGGGAGCGACTAGAAAAGAGACCCAGAAGGTGTCCAGGAACGGCTGTTGACTCAGCGGGGTGGTGGCCAGTGGGGACACGCCGTTCACGCTGCAAGAAACACTGCAAACTGGACTATTAACAGGGGTCTCTTTCACTTCGATTTTTAGATAACTACTGACACATAAAATTAACCAGCTTTCAAATGACCATTGGCAGGTTTTCTCTAGTTTGTGTTTATTCAACTAAACCCTAGATGAGAGAAACTAAGTTATTGAGGCAGAATACTAACTCAGGGAGTCCGTGTACGAGCCTGGGCTTCGATGCATTCTTTGATATGGCTACTGATTAACATTTGTGGTTTAAGGGCTCCGGAGAGTAATTCCCCACAGGCCGTGTTTACCATAGGAGGTGCATCCAACCCCACACGGACCTCAATCTCTAACCCACGCCTCAGCTGATAGAAAAGGAATGAGGGGAAGGGGGACTCGGTCTAAGGGGCGAGAAGGACAAAGAAATCATAAAACTTGTGGGACATCTCCACGCCTAAAATCCCTATTGGACAGGGACTGATAGAGGTAACTGAGCAAGGCCAATGGGAGAAAACCACATCTTTCTGGACCACACGTTGGTACCCCCCATCTTTAAAGGATAAAAATCCCTATAAAACAATAGAGGTCGGGGGCTCTTCTCCCCCCTCCAGCAGCCCCGGGAGCTGTTTGCTTTCCTGTAATAAAGACTTTACTTGCTTCCTGCCTGTGTGTTCGCAGAGTTCATTCTTCAACGGCGTGAACAAGAACCCGGATTCCGGTAGCATCTTTCCGGCATTAGCACAAAACCTGATTCCCAAAGCCAGGATATCAAAGTGGTTTTACTAGCAAGATAGGAAGTATTCCAGCCTCACATTACTGGTTGTAAATAGTCCACTCTGGCTCTACCAGCTGAGTACCTAATAATTCCTAGGTAAGCTACAGCACCTGCAGCTGAACTGTAAGAACCCACCCATGTTTGCTTAGTGTCAGCTTTATTATCAAATGCACCCATGGTTTGCCTTGATGTAACTCGACTGGGTCAATATATAAATAAAAGGTCACAGAGGAGTTCCCTAATGGCACAGTGAGTTAAAGACCTGGCACTGCCTCTCCGGTGGCTTGGGTCACTGCTGTGGGGTGGGTTCAAACCCTGGCCTTGGAACTTCCACATACCTTGGACACAGCTAAAAAAAAACCAAAAAAAAAAAAAAAAAACACATAAACATCAGGCTTTAGAATTTTAAATGTAAAATTCTGTAATTCTTGCCATCCTACTTGTCAGGAATTGCTCGGCTCTAACAAGTGTAGCTAAGACAGACTGGCCTTTGGGGATATTCTAACATTCCATTTTTACATTTCAATGCCCTGGAAATAAAGAAGAAAGCTGTTGGCTGGGTCATTAAAAATTACATCCTGAAAAGTTAAATTTTATTCTGAATTAAACCTTGCAAAAGAAGATATCTCCTTCAAACTGTATGAATCAGGGCTATAAGAGATAAATGAGGAATTCCAGAACTTGGTTGAGACAGGAAATTTATAATTTTAGAGAGGTCCTCAAGTTAGAATCATCAAGCTAGTTTAAACAAACTTAAATACCACCTCTGTATCCAAATGCTCAGGGAACTCTTTACATTTCTGCCCTGGGTCCTCGCATATGGTAGGCAGCAGGGTTCCCTGTGGGGCCCAGCATCCATGGTTCTCTCCCAGCTGGAAGGGGCCTTCACCCACTGCAACCCCCACCCCTCCTCTTGAGTTTAACAAGCAACTCGAGCAGGGGGGCGTGGGACCACAGAAGAGCAGTTCTATTAATCCCTCTCGCCTCTTTCTCCATCTTCCCAACCTACGATTGGAGTTAATAACATCTACGCTATGCTGTGACTGAATTTATAAATAGGTAGTGGATTAAAACAAAAGCAGGAGTTCCCATTGTGGTGCAGTGGAAACAAATCTGACAAGTATCCAGGAGGATGTGGGTTTGATCCCTGGCTTCACTCAGTGGGTTAAGGATCCGGCATTGCTGTTAAGCTGCAGTGTAGGTTGCAGACATGGCTTGGATCCCGTGTTGCTGTGGTTGTGGCTGTGGCGTAGGCCGGCAGCTGCAGCTCGGATTCAACACCTAGCCTGGGAACTTCCATATGTCGTATGTGTGGCCCTGAAAAGCAAAAATTTAAGAAAATAATTTTATAAACGAAAAAATCAGGTCTGCAGAACAAAACAAAAGTGAATCTCTATGGGCATATTTGCTGAATGGCTTATGATCCATCATTGTCAGGATCAGAACTCCAAACCCGGAGGCAAGATCTGGGAAAACCATGGCTACTGCAGCCTGGGCTAATGCCCTAGCTTTGATGTTGTGGGAGGGCAAAGGCCGGGGTGGGTGGTGCAGGGAGCAGCCAGGTCCTGAGACCATTCGAAAGAGACCTGGGCAAGCAAGTCTCTAGGAGGCTATACTGTTTCAAAAGCCACAGATGTTGACTATAATTTCATCTCGGATCTGTAATTTATCTAAGTTGATCTGTTTTAATTTGATTTAGATTCTGCTCAGACGCGTTGTTTGCAATAAAATCCTCCCTGATTTTATTCCAGGGGGCATGTTTTAAACAACGATAGAACCAGCTGCCCACTGCTATGGACTGAATGGGGCTGTCCTGCCAACATTCATGCTGAAGCCTTCATCCTCAGGGCGGTGCTATTTGGAGGCGGGGCCTTGGGGAGCTGATTAGGCCCTGAGGGTGGAGCCCCTGGATGGGACCAGTGCCCTGAGGGGAAGAGACAGGAGAGAGAGAACCCCTGTCTCCACGTGCGAGGACATGCAAGAAGGCAGCCGTCTACAAATCAGGAAAGGGGCCCTCACCAAGAAACAAACTGGAGGGCACCCTGACCTTGGACTTGCAGCCTCCAGAACTGTGAGGAACACATGTCCGTTGTCTGAGCCTCTTCCTAGTCGGTGGCATTCTGTTATCACAAGATACTCCTTAGAAGGGCAGAGTCATTAGAAATCATCAGAAGCCCACTATGAATCATGACAAACACAGCGGAAACAACCGTGACCTTCCCATGGCCTTGGCTGTGGTCCAGGTCAGAGTTCTCAGGTTGAGGCCACAGGATGGTCTGCGCTGACCTACCAGGGCCTTTTCAGGACCCATCACCATCCCCTCTCCAAGTACTGATGAGAAACTCAACAGCCTCCTGGAATTCCAAGAGGACTCTGTGCTCTGTGGCATCAACCAGAACACTTATGAAAAGAACCTAGGAAAAGTTGTGGTCTGTTTCATTCATTCCTCAATCTACCCTATGCCAGGCCCCTCCTGGGGATATTAGGATAAAAAAGGCAGGAAAAGGGCCACGATTCCTTCTGAGATTCGAGTGAGCAAGACACTGTGATGGTAGCTCCCTGTCTGCTCTTAAAAGAAACAGACGTGACCACCTGTACCCTCAGGCTACCACATCAGTCTTCTTCAGGCCTTCTCTGAAGGCGTTCTGGAAGCCTTCCCACCTAACCTCCTCCACGCTCCCTCCCTGTGCCCCCAGACCGACCTTTAGAGGCACCAGAGGCATCCTTTGGGGACCCAGAAGTGCCATCTCTGTCCTCACCTGACCTGACCACACCTCAGCACCACCCCCGGGTGACCCCTCCAGCATCTGGCACCTTGGCGGTGTTCCCCCTCCTTCAGGGCCAGGCCTTCCTCCTCGGTCAGCTCTCAGGTTAACCATCGTCTCCTAGGAGAGGCCAGTGCTCACCGGCCAAGCCCGGAGCCTCCTGGATCTCCTGCCACATTGCTCTATTCACACCCACTGTAGAGGCTGGTCCTCCCCTCTCACGATGTCCCTAGGGGCTGGTTCACTATCTGCCGTCCAGCCCCGAACGGAAGCTCCCTCAGAGCAAGACACTGCCAGTTTGTTCTCCATCTCACTTGTCCACACTCAGATGATGCACAATATAGCAAAAACTCAGTAAATCTTGGTAACTTCATGAATAAAACGAACCAACTGATGGATATAAGATACTATTAACACAAAGAGTGGAAATTGTGTTCCATGAAAAAGTGCCAATTATACAAAACACACAGGACAGACGATGTGGGGAGGGAGCTCTATAGAGGAGGACCCGAAAGCAAGAAAAAGCTAGGCCAGTCTGTAAACTAAGACCCTGCCATGAAGCTGGCTTTGGGCACCGGGCACCGTCCAGGTAATGAACAGAGATGGAACCTGCCTTCAACAGGTGAGTTACTGCGGAAATCAAACAGGTCTAGTTGTCACTGATAGCTTGATAAGTGGTGTTACCTGTGTTTTCTGTAAAACATTTTGTTATTTATGCCCCTGAACACATTCTCTGGAATGCTTCTATATACCATCCAACAAAAGGAATATATTGCTGTGAGCACTGTTTATTTAAACCAACCAACCAACCCGATCACAATCCCAGGATAATACTGCACCCAGCAAAGCTCTAACAAATTTCACTGTCTTGAGTTATCCTAATTAAAATGGTCTTGCCAAGAAAAGATTTATTTTACAAGTAGTTATGAAATAATAATTAAAAAAATCAGGCACTGCTTTTCTAATTAAAATTATAACTACTGTAGCGAAAGAAGATGAAGTAATTATTTCCAGAGGAAGACGAGGGAAAGGGAGCATTGTGGGTTTTGCTGCTTGGAGGAAAGGCGATAGGCCCTAAACTTGACACTGAGATCGCACGTTCAGAATCAATATTTTTCCTTTACCTGTTTTATACTATTTTATTTACTTTTTAATTAAAGTATAATTGATAGACAATGTTATGCCAGTTTCTGATGTACAGCAAAGTGACCCAGTCATACACATATGGTCCTACAATCCCACTCCTGGGCATATATCCGGACAAAACTATAATTCGTAAAGATACATGCACCCCTGTGTTCACTGCAGCACTATTCACAACAGCCAAGACATGAAAACAACCTAAATGTCTATTGACAGATGACTGGATTAAGAAGTTGTGGTATGTATACACAATGGAATACTACTCAGCCATAAAAAAGAACAAAATAATGCCATTCACAGCTACATGGATGCAACTAGAGACTCTCATACTAAGTGAAGTAAGTCAGAAAGAGGAAGGCAAATACCATAGGCTCTCACATGTTTAGAATTTAAAACAAATCGGAAGATGGTGGAAAGCTCCTGGGAGGTGGGGTGAGCGCCTACCTGTGGCCAAATAGATGATGTGGACGAGCGTGTGCCGGCCCTGCACCACGTCGACGGCCACGTGGGAGAAGCGGCTGTTGTCCTCCGTGAAGGAGGGCACTGCGTTCACCGGCTGCACCACCTCGTGCATCAGAATGAACTTCTGAGCATCCTGCAGGTTCCTTTCCGTCAGGTTCACGTACAGGCCCTGGTCCACCGTGCCGCACTGCAGAGAAAGACAGGCCATTACTGGAACCCGCCGCCTGAACACCCCAGCCGAGCCACGGCCATCGGGCCGGAGGGTGACTTGGAACCTAAAGACCTGCAGTGTGCAAACATGCTCCCTTCCTCGTCTTCCCCAAAGCCCCCATCCTTGGGGTCTGTCCCATTTCAGATTTGAACTCATTGTACTGGGATTGGGGGGTGGGGGTCTCTCAACTTCCATCACAAAGAAATGATCAGAAGTTTTAAAAACATGATGTGGAAGTCATTGCTGCCTCGAGAACATAGGCGTAAAACCTCCTCATCACCTGCTGAGTCCCTCGGGCACTGTCTGGCTATATGCATCCCATTCGACCTGTCAAATAAATCAGACGCTCAGACTGAAAACGCAGCGATCAAATGCATCATGCAGATGTACCAGCTTTCCTTGGATCGCGGGTCTATAAGCAAGATGTGGATTCTACGGAGATAAAACTAGATCACTTTAATCTGTAAACTATGAAATATCCTATCGTCTCGCACGTGGGCTACAGAACTCCATGCTGGCCTTATTGCTTTGCGCTTATATTCTAACGGAGGAGAAGTGAAAAACTGGTTTGGAGTCGAGCGTCTGAAAAATAACATTGTGTTGGGGAGCACAACTCGCCACCCCAAACTGTTTCTCTGGCAGGTGGATTATTTTGAGCTGGAAAACAGTGAAGGCCCGGAAAACTCAGGACTTTGACCATCCCCTTAATTGCCTAAAAGAATTTAGACAGAGGGCCTGTTCCTGGAATAGAGCTACCGCCGGAGACGGCTGCAAAGAAAATGGGCCAGGTGTGCGTGGGGAGGGAAACTCAGAGGGTCTAGAGATCAGAACCCAAGTCCTGTCTCCTTGTCTCCACCAGCCCAGCAAAAGCATATTTACCAATATATTTCTCTCTAGGTCAGTTGCCTCCCTCCGCTTTTAAGTCCCAAACCTCTATCCTCAACATGATCTTCTGTCTTTAGCTGAAGGTGGCATTTAAGGTGAGCGTTTTGACCACTTCACGGAGCTGCTCACTCAGTCCTTCCACCCGTATCTGCTATTAAACTCTGACCTGACTTTTCTCCCATTACTCTGCCTCAAGCCAACTGAATTCTTGGCACTGAGCAGGGGACTGGAGAAGGGAGAGCACAATTTCTCCCTCCTCAATAATGGTGAGTCTTCAAAGAGAGAGGGGGGTAAGAGATAAAAGAAGTGGGGGAGGAAGGGAGATGGGAGAGAGAAAGCTCATACGAGAAGAAATCGGAAGCAAAGAGGAAGGTTCTCAGGTAGAGGCAATGCCACGAAGAGAAAGTTGGGATGTACAGGGGGAAAAAAAAAATCAGGCCGGGAAATTGCTGAGAATTAAATTCAGAGCCGTGTTGTGGAGAGGCTGGCAGGTGCTGCATTGGATGCTTCGGGGCAAGGACGAGGTTAAAGAGGAGTAGGAAAGCAAGCAGAGCTTTCCCAGGGCAGAGCACAGAATCAGAAAATCATCACCAGCAATTCTCATTTCTTTCATAAACTTTAAATCCTGGTACCAATAAAGGCTGCTCCTTGGCAGAACTTCATCTAAGTAGGTTTGATGGAAACCAATTTCCCTGTCCATACCATCTGAAACTACCTTTATAACATGTCATTTCTAATACCTGGTTTTATAATAGGTTGGAGGTACAGAAGTCTAAGATGGAAATGGCTTTTTAAAACTAGATGATATTTTTTTGTAGCACTTGATAAAATACCCTACATGCCCTAAAATGATAGGCTGATTGTAGAATTAAAGAATCTTGGAGTAAATGGATTCCGAGACTGCTGCAACGCTCGGCTGAATGTCACGACCTTGCATGGGTGGCCCAGGTCCCACGTGGTGGATGGTCAGGTGACGGTTCAGCTCTGTGACCCAGGAGCCGCGTGGTCCTAGGTGAGGCCCCGCCTCTCAGCCTCTGTCTCTCTGGAAAGTGGCTAGAAAAGCACTTCCTCCGCTCACTTCATGGGGCTGCTATGAGGCCAACTGAAACTATCCGCAGAGAGCATTTGTCAAGTAATTGCAAGTGCTTGTAAAAGAACAAGGCCGTGTGCCTGGCACAGAGAAGCCATTCAAATTATGGTCAATGTGCCTGTTTAGGGGCAGGCGGCAATTCCATGGTCCATGGAGCTGCAGGGGCCGGAGCGAAGGAGTGAATAAATAAAGGAGGGTAGGGCTCAATGGGTGAATACAGGGCGGGGGTATTGGCGGCGGGCGGTGCCAGGAGGTTTTATGTTAATTACCACGTTCAGCACTAATACTCGGAGGACAGAGGCATGGCCTGTTCACAGGCGTGTTACCGAATGAGAGGGCTCTGCAGGGTCTGTGTGGAGTCCACCCAGGTGAGTTCCAGTTCTGAAAAGTGACCCTGTTGGGCGGTTCACTCTTCCTGAAATCAGCGCTTAAGGCACAGGGGGCAACAGCCACCTGCCTCCCAGGTAAAGGGTTGGACCCAGGTTTTGTTTTCTATGCTCAGTGTTTTTTGAAAAAAAAGGAGACAGATATAAAACCAAGGAGCTCTGGCTGCTCCCGAGGAATCTGTGGGCCCAGGAGACTCTGGGCGGGGGGGGGGGGGGGGCTGCCTAACAGGACCCCTGACGGCGCCCTGCCCTTTTCACCACCCTCTAATTTAAATCGCTAACCGAATTGTCGCTGTGATACTGTGATTTGTCATAGATAGATATTTGGTCTTCCTGTTTGGTCACAAAGCTCCTAAAACCCTAGTAATTTCCTAAGGGAAGACAGCAATAGAGGTGTCTTTTGTTATGACAATGAGGTGACTTTGGGAAAACCCAGGGGACCCAACCCTGTGATTCCAGAGTTGGAACTTTCAGTCCTAACCCCCTGACCTCCAGGGAGGAGAAAGAGGCTGCAGGCTGAGTCCATCACTACTGGCCAGTGATTTCATCAGCCTGCCTACCTAAGGGCGCTTCCCCAAACCCCAAAGCACGGAGCTCTCAGAAGGTCCGGGTGAGCGATCACAGGAGACAGGGGAGCGTGTCCGGCTCACCAGGAGCCTGGTGCCCTCCCCGACACCCGGCTCTACACACCCCTTCCATTTGACCATTCCCGAGTTAAGTCCATCATGAGAAACCAGTGACGTAGTAAGTAAGATGCTTCTGCGTTCTGTGAGTGCTCTAGACAATGAATCAGCCCAAGGAGGGGGTTCGCGAAACCTACTATCTATGACCTACAGGTCAGAAGCACGGGAGACAACCTGGACTTGAGAGTGGCATCTGGAGTGGGGGTCAAGGGGAGAGTCGAGCCTTCCACCTGTGCGATCTGACGCTATCTCCGGGTAAACAGAGTCAGAACCGAGCTGGACACCCTGCTGGTGTTGGAGGTCTGCTTGGTGGTGTGGAAAAATCCCCACAGGGTGGAACTGATTGACAAAATTGCTAGCCAAGAGCTGCTTTTGTTTGTTTGTTTGTTTCTTTGTTTGCTTTTCGGCTGCAACCCCGCGTGCAGAAGTTCCCGGGCCAGGGACTGAACCTGCACCGCAGCTGCAATCAGAGCCTCAGCAGTAACAGTGCTGGGTCTTTAACCCACTGAGCCATGAGAGAACTCTAAGAACTGGTTTCAAACCATACTCTGCACTCTACAACATCTTGGTTTCTTTTGCCAGCCTATAGTGAGTATCTCACCCAAGGATTCTTTTTCAAATATTTTGAAAGCTATTTAAATTTACAGCCTATATTTATGGGATCATAAGTAACCTAGCTAACTCTCGAGTGGGCTGCAAATTCTCTGGCTGTGCCTGATACACTGAGCTCCTAGTGTCTGTGTGACACCCCAGGGACTCTGGGCAAGAGGAGAACAATAAAAAGGGTAAAAACACAACTGTGGTCCTCCTGTGGCTTACACTCCATTACGGTTGCCTTGTTAGCATCTCTGAAAGCGGTAAGACGATACTTCTACTACTTCTTAACACAGTAATCCTTGCATTCTGGTTTGTTTGTTCCAAGGATGACAGATCCACCCTCGCCTGCTGGCCAGTGCCAAGTGTCTGATTTTTTCCGTTTTTTTTTTTTTTTTTTTAGGGCTGCACCTGTGCCATGTGGAGGTTCCCAGGCTGGGGTCAATTCGGAGCTGCAGCTGCCAGTCTACACCACAGCCACAGCAACGCAGGATCCGAGCCACATCTGCAACCTATACCACAGCTCACCTCACAGCAAAGCCAGATCCCTAACCCGCTGAGAGAGGCCAGGGATCGAACCCGCATCCTCATGGATACTAGTCAGGTTCGTTACCACTGAGCAAAGAGGTGAACTCCTTCGAGGGCCTGACTTTGATGGTAGCCTTCCTCCCATCTTGCTGCAAACGTGCATCATGTACTAGAAAGTGCTGACGGCTTGGCCACGCCCCCTCAGTTGGTCCTCCAACAAGGCCCCCCTCATCTGCTTGTCCACTTTGGAGGGTCCGTTTTCCACCGTGGCTCCATCATTTCTGATTTTTGGTAATCAAAACTGCACAGAAAATTCCAGAGTCTGTCCCACCACAGCGGTGCTATTGGGTCTGGATGATGTTTTCTCTAAGTGACTGATGCTCATTCTAGTGTGGCCCCGAGTCCAGGTGACTTTGGGAACGGCAGCCTCAAACCGGCAAGACCCTCACCACACTTAACGGCAGTGGTTTCTAGATTGCAGTGGATAAAAATAACAGTATTTAGTTTTGTTATGGTTTTCGATGGAAATGTCTGTATTAAATCTTGAAAAGTGATGCACTGTTCCTCCTAAGCCATTCTTCTGCCTGCACCTGAATCACATTTCTGCTCTTCTAATGAATTAGCTGCTTTGAGTGTGTCAGTTCTGCATAAAATCCCAAATGTCAGTAGTCAAATAACAACAACAAAAAACACCTAACCACTTCTGTTGGTTACTGCAAACATAAGGTCCTTTATATATGACGAGTGGCGGGATATTTACTCCAAAACATATCTCCGCCCTGTGCCAGCCTAGACGGTCCCAGGAAAGTCAGTAAGGTTCCTTTATGTTAGCATGGCTATGAAATACTGTAAACTACAGGAAAACATGTGGCACTAATTTGTACCAGAAGTTATACAAAGAATTGCCATCATCTATGACTTTGGTTCCATGCAAATCTTAAATTCTACCCGAGGAAGACCAGCTCAGCTAAGCTACTTCCTGCCTGAAATGCAGGCCACATTCTGCACGCTTCAGTCCCGGCACAGCCCTTCTCCGTCTCCTGAACATGAGCAGGCCCTTCAGGGTGACACTGGCATTATAAAACCAGATGCCCATGGCCTTGGGAAATGAGAGGATTCGCTGTGTGCTACAAATGCGCCAGACAAAGGGGCTGCAAGTTACTGCCTGGAGGCGGTAAAGCTTCACAAAGTTTAAGTCTGTTCATTGTGAAGACTTCTGCAACAGAAAATCAAGACATTAAAAGGACACTAAAAATAACCCAAGCATCACTGTTAATTTTTTTTAACCTTCTGGATTTTACAGTTGGGCTTTCTTAAAGGGTAGGATAGAATTCATGGTTTTTTTCCCCTATTTTCTTTTTTAGGGCTGACCTTGCAGCATCTGGAAGTTCCCAGGCTAAGGGTAGAACCGAAGCTGCAGCTGCCGGCCTACGCCACAGCCACAGCAACTCTAGATCCGAGCCTCGCCTGCAATCTACACCGCAGCTCACGGCAACGCCGGATCCTTAACCCACCGAGAGGGGCCAGGGACCGATACCGCATCCTCATGGACAGCGGTTGGGTTCATACCTGCTGCACCACAACAAGAACTCCCACAAAGAACCTTCTGAGACTTCTACCATGCCCCAAGATCCAGGGACACGGGGGCAGGGGGTGGGGTTTAGGTGCAGAGGCTCAACAAAGGCGCCAAGAGAGTCAGTGTTCAGTTAATAATGACATAAAACACATCTGTCATCAGGACAAGTGACTACTTCGCGTCTGCTTCCACTAAAGCGTTGACTTGCCCGCATCGCTGTGGCTGGCACTGCGCTTTCTTAGCAGCAAGGCTTGGATAATAACTATAAACCTCAGTTTCCTGACTTATAAGTGGGACTAACAATGCCCACTTAGCAGAGCTGCTCAAAGGAGAAAATAAGACAAAGTAAGTAAAAATAAATATTCTAAAATCCTCCTTCCTCATTGTATTGATGAAAATAGGAGATGGCAGACGCTAAATCCTTTGCCCCAGCAAAGCAGAAATGGTAAGGCGGATGCGTAAGCCTATCTCAATTCTCAACCCCATGATCTTTAAAAAAAAATAAAATAAAAACAATTAGAATCGAAGGGTCCCTGCCAAAGACCAAGTAAAGTGTAAGATAACTGAGCTTTTCCATACTCCCAGTTTCCTTAAAAACCGGAGATTGTGTGTGTTGGGATGACAAACCATCAGAATCTGGAGGCCTGGCTACAGGACCCAGTTCTAGCACCGATTAGTTATGATAAGTGCAGTTCCTTTAGTTAGAAGAGGTTGAGGCTCTGCATCTGAGGCCTGAGGTTGGGGTCCCAGCTCAGCCACTCAGCAGCGGTGTCCTGGGCCGCATGCCATGCCCGGGGCTCCCTGGCCCGCTCTGTCTGTGGGAGACGCTGTTACCCATCACAGCACCTTTGCCAGAATGGCACGAAACGCACCAGGCCAGTGTCTGAACCTCGGTGGTCCTAACAATTACACCCACGATGGCGGCTATGCTCCTGTGAAAGTTCTTTTCAGAAGCCTGCAGCTATGCATGGAACTCTGCGTCTTCCTAGCATTCATCTGCTGAAACCCCAACCCTCTGGGTGGCTGTATGTGGAGTTGGAGCCTCCGGGGAAGTGACTGAGGTCATGAGTCTAACACGAGGTCATGAGGATGGGGCCCTGGTCTCCCAGGATTAGTGTCCGTCCGTGCTTACTCAGAAAAAGCCCCAGGAGGACACACTGAGAAGGTGGCCATCTACAAATCAGGAAGGGCACTCTCACCAGAAACAGAAGTGACCAGAGCCTTGATCACGGACGTCTAGCCTCCAGAACCGTGAGGAAATAAATCACCAGTCTGCGGTGTTATGTTACGGAAGCCTGAGCTCACTAAGGCACCTGCCGACCAAACAGGCGTACATGGCTTCATCTCTGGGTTCCAGCTCCCTCCGAACACGGGTAGATAGGCTTGAACACGCGCAGTTCCGTCATTTATAAATGCATGGCCTCCATCTGCTCCTCTTTCCCACAGCTGCCCCATCGCAGCCCACTCACCCCAACAGCTACTCTCACCACATTTGCCAATTAGAGCTCAAATTCTGTTTGTGCATCTCCAGCCGCTCTGCACCCGGGACCCCATTCACGACAGCGACATTCATTAGGAATCAGAGCTTCTGGGGACACAGAGTCCACCGTCATTAGCACTAATTAAGGCTTGGACTTCCCAGCCTGCTGCATTATGCGGGCCTCTTTCAGTCTGGCCTCAGGAATCACAGCAGACAAAAGGCCCTTTTTGGGTCTGGGCGCCTGGGCTGACAAAAGGCCTTGGTCTGTTTACGTGTCCACGGGGCCTGGAGGAGGGGCGCAGCTCACAGCTGTGCTGTGCATGCCTTGGGGTTTAAATCGTCCCAGCCAGGCTGTCCATACAAAGTTTCTGCGAGCTCTCTGGGGGTGGGGTGGGGTGACAGAACGAGGGCCCTGTTGTCCCGGAAATTACCTGGAAGTTGGGGTTGGGGTTGGGATATGGCAGCCAGGCGGACCGCGAGTTCTCCTGGTACTTGAAGGGTCCATTAAAGGCCTGCGAGATGGCACTCAGGTTGAAGACACACACGGCCGAGGCAGCGATGCTGTTCCTGGGGAACGAAGGAAGAGACAGGAGGTGTGGGTCAGCGAGCCCCGGAGTGACCACTGTCCTCCCCAGACCCCGGGACGCCGAGCAAGTGTCCGTAGGGGAAGATTCGAGATCGGCCTCCTAAGCACCCAAGGATGTAGCAGAAGCAGTGGGTGGCGGTGTCCTCGGGGCTTCTCTGTGGGAGGATAAGCACTTCACTGTAAAAACAACAGTATTTAGCAGTTATGACACCTGCCATCCTGCCTGATAGGATTAATTCACCAGCCACAATGGGAGTGACAAAGGACTGTGAAGAGTTCTATGTAATGCCTTTTAAATCCCCGGAGAAAAAGACTCTCTTCCAGTGGACGGGGCCTCTCATCAGCCTGGCAGGGCTCTCCCCACCCGTTTCCCTGGTTATTTTAGCTGCTAGTGGGACAAGCTGCTGCTGCTGCTGCTGCTGCTGCTTTTTTCTTTTTAGGGCTGCACCTGCAGCGTATGGAAGTTCCCAGGCTAGGGGTTGAATTAGAGCTACAGCTGCCAGCCTACACCACAGCCACAGCAATGCCAGATCCGAGCCACGTCTGCGACCTACACCACAGCTCACATCAATGCCAGAGCCTTAACCCACTGAGCAACGCTAGGGATTGAACCTGTGTCCTCATGGATACTAGTCGGGTTCTTAACCTGCTGAGCCATGACAGGAATTCCTTCTTTTTTTTTTTTAAGTCTCAGATAGTTGTGGCTATTTGTTATCCTTTAAGAAATAAACCACTAAAAGCATTTTGCCAAAAGTGCCCTGTCAGAGACCTTTCCGACACACGATATATTTTTTAAATTAAAAAGCATTTTAAATTCAAACGGTCAGAGAGAGACACTTGTCAGAGCATGACACAGGAAACTGTGAAGCCTTGATGAAGAATTCCAGTTCTGCGGAACTGAAGGCTGTAACTAAGAGGCTCTTGGATTCCCAGACTCCTTTCACTAAGTCTAAGTGGAAATAGCAATATGTTTTGTTTGCTAAATAAATCTGCATTGGAAGCTCAGCTACGATTTTAAAATTTCATGTTAATGCTCTTAGCCAATACTAGGTCTATTTCTCGATTGTCTGCCCCAAATCAAGGAAAAATCAGTATCACGGACACATCCACCTGATGCTTGGCTTATCTGACCAACACTGAGTAGGTGGAAGATACCATTGTAAAGGCCGTACAGACTCCAATTCACTTGACCTTCACAAGGTGAGAGAAGTTCACTGATAAGGAAGGTGGGCCCTGCGGGTCCAGACACCTGCCTGACTACCCAGCCTCCAAATGGGAGAACTGAACCACAACTCCAGGTGGGCTGGATCCAAAGAGGAAATATCTGAATCTCCGTGACAGTTCTATGTGGACAATATAACAACAACAACAACAGCCACCTTCCTGGGAAGACTGGGGCCCCGAGAGCGAGGACGTGGGCTCCTTCCGGAAGCTCGAGCCCAGAGAGCAGAGTCTGCGGGCAGAGGCGTGCCCGGACTGCCGGCGGATAAAGCGAAACAAAAACATGAACTTCTTCATGTTGCTAATTTTACTCTTCTTTATATAACTTTTGGAAAATAAGTATACGAGGAGTTAAAAAGCGTGAGGAAGAATTAGCCTTTGGATGTGTGACCTGGACTTCAGAAAGAAGGAGAAGGCAACCCTTTTAGAGCAAGAACGGCCGGCCAGACCCTCAGGAGGGAGTCCATCCAGGGACCAGGTGACCACACTTTGGTCCCGGCACAGTGACAGTCAAGAGGGATGGTTAATAAATCATTATAATACTACTAATAACAACAACAACAACAACATCTCCCTGAGCCCTCTGCCAAGCACCTCACAGGGGTCGTCACCTTATTTACCCAGTGACCCTCTCGACTCTGAGACCAGCCTGACTTTCCAGACCTAGGAACCAAGGCTCAGGGAAGTTACTGAACCCACGTCACGGCCGAGGGGCACCAAAGCAGGAGTTAGTTACGGCTGCTTTGCAAGGGTGCCGGAGTTAACGCCTTTGACCCCAGTGCAGTGCTTCTTCCCGGGAAGAGAGGGAACTCCTCTCCCTGCTGGCGTCTCACTGCTCAGCTCACTGCATTCCCTCACTCTGAAGGGGCTGCTTGGGGTCTCTGGTGTCAGCCTGCTGAGCCCCCAAGTGCCCCTGGGGCTGCCAGTCTGAGCATCCCTGACAGGTGCTGGTGGGCACTTCTTCCTGCCCCTGGAGGGTGCGCGCGCGCGCACACACACACACACACAACACACACCCCCTTTCCAGCCCTGCCTCTGCCCCTTAACTTCCTGTGATCTGAGGGAGTTCCCACTGTGGCGCAGCAGAAACAAATCCGACTAGGATCCATGAGGACTCAGGTTTGATCTCTGGCCTCGCTCAGCGGGTTAAGGATCCAGAGTCGCCATGAGCTGTGGTGTAGGTTGCAGATGCGTCTCGGATCCTACATTGCGGTGGCTGTGGAGTGGGCTGGCAGTTGTAGGTCTGATTAGACCCCTAGCCTGGGAACTTCCATATGCACTGAGTGTGGCCCTAAGAAACAAACAAAGACAGACAAACAAAATTTCCTGTGATCTGAGAAGGGTGGGTTGGGAGGAAATGGGTGACTCTAGTGGCTCTTCCTCCACCTTCTTCCCAGGATGGGCCTTCCTGCCAGAACCACACTTACGCCTTCTCCTGCCCACCCCTGCAGGCAGGTGAGGGCAGCTCAGGTCTAGACTTCCATGACCTTATGGATGAGAATGCTTGGAGCTGGGATCTGCGATCACAAGTCCATTTGGCTAACAGACCTTCAACCCCCTGCTGCAAGCTGGCCTCTGTCCGTCCTCATGGCAATAACGAGGCCTCCATCTACTACTGCTCTCTTTTATTTCTTGTTCAGAGCCCAGGCTGGTAAAGGCAGAGGTAGCCGCACCCACCACCACCCTGGTGAGCCCAGTGGATATGGGAATTTAGTTTGTTTCCTTTGTCTTCTGGAAGCAGCTGCTAGGAAAGTAGAGAAGTTCTTCCTAGTGCTTCCTAAGGAGGGAAGAGAAATCACAACTTTTGTCCTCCCCCACTCCCACTACTTTATTATCCGTGAGCTAGCAACTTTAAACATCTGGGAAAACACAAGCAAAACCTTCGGAGACTCTGCTGCAGGGGTGTATCGTTTCCAGCAGCCCAACTCATGCCCAAGGGCTTGAGAAAACCACACAGCTCTAGCAACAGAATGAACTAGAACAGTGAACTCTGTCTGCACTCCCCAGTGCTGAGGGGCCTTCTATACAGAGATGAATCAAACCTGTGAGCAAAGCACCAGGAAGCTTGGCCAAGGCACTTTTAGCCATCAATTCAGAGAGAGGACGGAACCGATCCTCAGAGAGTCATTTTCTTTCAATTTGGAGAAAGGCTCGTCAAGAACGCGGTCACGTCTTAAGAAGGTAACGAACAGGCTGACACATGGTGGGTGCATATTACAGGATTAGAGATGGCTCTGTCAGAAAGTTATTCCCAAGATCTAGTGAGAAGAAGTACTGGAGAGAGAAAAGGGAGGCCTAGCAATTCTCCTTCTGTTAGTACAGATGCTAAATGTACTGGCTCATTTCCAACAAGATGGGCATTCGCAACAGCAGACAAAGAGTCTGGAATAGTCTGAAACTTACTTTTGCAGGTATCTAAATTGTCCATTCACCCTCTCGGAATGGCCTGGACACAGGACCTTCATGACTCTTTAAATGGTTCGTTTTTGCCCAGAGCCAGGAGAATGAACAGCTAAGTAAGCCACACTCCCACTGCGTGCAACTGAACATTCATCTTGTGCACCCTACACTCTTTCTTAAACAAGGTTTTGGAAAGCAAATCAACTTCAGATACTACACATTGATTTTTTTCCCCAAAAGAAACTTATCAAGGAGAGAAAATAACCCCTGGGGTTGAAAACCAGATGTGTAATAAAGATGGTTGTGGTGGGATGGTGGGGTGGGGAGCCGTCTATTTCCGTCTGTTTTTCTGACTTCACATCAGAAAGACGCTTCATGGAATAAACAGTATTATCAAGCTCAGCCGAGGGAAGAATAACAGGGAACTAAGACACACATAAAGTGACTCTACAGACATGAAATCCATGGGTGGGCTTCTGATGCAGAAGAGATGAAAAGCAAGTTGACAAGACCTGGGAAGCAGAGGAGACATTATAGGGTGACCAGCTGTCCCAGTTCATCTAGGACCTAGAGGTGTCCTGGGATACAGAGCTGTCCTCGGTGCTGAAGCCTGTGCAGTCCAGGATGCACCAGCCTGGTTCGTCATCCCATCCCATTCCTCAATACTTCCAGCCCATCCTGATTCAGATCCTTTACCCTGGATACAAATACACCTGCTTGGTGTTCGTCTAAACCGCTAGGTCCCTGGATGAGAGATTTCAAAGATGAAGCCAAGCAGAACTGGCACGACAGAAACATCATTCCCAACTGCCAAGGTCAGGGAGGGTGGAGCTCAGAGTCTCTGTGCTTCTGGGGGTGGGGTATGATCCTGTGGAGTCTTAGCACAGCACAGCAGCTAAGAACGGAAGTTAAGTGTGAGGTCACGTTACGTGCCCTCACACCCTCTCAAAATCAGACTCTCCAGACAACACTGCCTTCCCTTATGCAAAGAGGTGTGACTTGGGTATAGGAAAAAATGATATCTAATACTTTCCAGCTTTGCAAAAAGTGCCCAGAGCACAGTGGTAAATGAGGAAGGAAAAAAAAGTACAGGGAATAATCTGATGCTAGCATTATACAGGACAGAGTAAAACTTTGGGATTGGCTTTATTTTCCTAATACCAGTTTCAGAAATCACATCACTTTCTGTAACCTTGAATTTATACTCAGAAACTGGGGGGAGGGAGTTCCCGTCGTGGCGCACCAGAAACGAATCCAACTAAGAACCACGAGGTTGCAGGTTCAGTCCCTGGCCTCGCTCAGTAGGTTAAGGATCTGGCGTCGCTGTGGCTGTGGTGTAGGCCAGCAGCTACAGCTCCGATTAGACCCCTAGCCTGGGAACCTCCATTTGCTGCGGGTGTGGCCCTAAAAAAAACCAAAAAGAGAAAAAAAAATGGGGGGGAGGAGGAGTGCCTGTTTTGGCACAACAGAAAGAAATCCGACTAGTATCCACGAGGATGCAGGTCTGATCTCTGGCCTCGCTTATTGGGTAAAGGATCTGGTGTCGCCTTGAGCTGTGGCGTAGGTCGCAGTGCAGCTCGGATCCTGAGTTGCTGTGGCTGTGGCCGGCAGCTGCAGCTGTGAGTTGACCCCTCGCCTGGGAACTTCCATATGCGGCAGGTGCAGCCCTAAAAAGCAAAAAAAGAAAAAAAAAGAAAAAGAAAAAAAAGCCCTTAGCCCAGTAAAGAAAGATAGAAAGGTTAGTTTTTACACACTTGTAAACCTCAAAAATCAGAGAAGAGCAGACTCATTCAGAAAGCGAAGAAGAGGGAAGAGGGGGAAGCGAGGACTCGCGGTCACGTACACATTGGTGGTAAAGATGGCGTAGATGAGGTCCAGCTCCGGCAGGAAGAAAGTACCCTGCAGCTCGTTGTAGTAGAAAGGGACCTCGCCGGGGCGCGAGCAGTTGAGGCGGGCCTTCATGAACGTGGTCCACGTGTCCTCCAGCAGGAAGCGGCCCCCGATGTCATTCTTACACACCCGGGCAGCTCGGGAGAACACCGTCTTCCCACAGTCGTGCTCCACGGCATTTTCGCGGAAGAAGAAGTAGGTGAAGTTCCCGATGTCGTAGGACGACACGAAGTTGGGTTCTAGAAACAGCAGGAAAGAAGAAGGGTCTCAGTACTCGTAGGCTACGTCTCTGTGTCTTGCCTGCTCAGTCTTTATTCCAAGGAGACGATTTTGTGCCGACAACAAGTTCTTATAGAACAAACGGGAGGCCTTAAGATCAATGCAGCTAGGTGGAACTCAGTACATGCATCCCGAGGTAATAAAGCAGCATTTAGGGAGTTCCCTGGTGGCTCACTGGGTTAAGGATCCAACATTGTCACTGCTGTGGCTCAGGGTACTGCTAGGGTGCAGGTTGGATCCCCGGCCTGGGAAATTCCACAGGCCATGGGTATGGCCGAAAAAATAATAGGTAGTGCTGAAAATATGGGCAGCATCAAAAATGGGCAGCAAAACTTTGCAGTACACGTTGAAGCCATACATAGTTCATTATTTGTATATTCTTACATAACCTTCAGAAAGAGAGGGAGAAAAAGAGATTAAAAACATGAAATGTGACTCAGAATATAGGAATCTGGTATCCTGTTTGTGTAGAAGACACAGAATTTTTTGGTTTGACCTGTATACCTGAGCATGATTTTGACATAAATTACGTGCTTTCAGTGAGAACTTCAGAAAAGTTTTTCTGTTGTGAAAACTGAAACTAGAAGGTTAGTGCTCTCAATTATCAATTCCTGTTACTATGGTGACCATGTGAATGTGATGACTGACTCTTATTTTCTTATTTCTGGGTTGCTGGGGAATCCATTTAGAGAAGGGAAGCGTATTCAGATGGAGTAAACGCCTGGAAGCTTTCTGGTCCCATAATTAGATTAAAAACAGGGACTTGGAGGAGTTCCCATCGTGGCTCAGTGGTAAGGAACCCTACTAGTATCCATGAGGACGCAGGTTTGATCCCTGGCTTCACTCAGTGGGTTAAGGATTTGGCATTACCACGAACTGTGGTGTAGGCCACAGACACACCTCGGATCTGGCATTGCTGTGGCTGTGGCTGGCAGCTGTAGCTACAATTCCACCTTTAGCCTGGGAGCTTCCATATGCCGCAGGTGTGGCCCTAAACACACACACACACACACACACACACAAAAGGGGACTTAGATGACAAAACCATGGCAAACCCTTACTGCCTCACCACACTCATTAAGTCTTTAGGAATTTATTGTCAACTGAATTTCATATATACCACTGAAAGTGTAACCTTCATAACTTCCTGTTTGAGTCTATTGACAGTTAACTATGATACCCTTTCAGACACGGATGTGTCTTCACACTTGTCTTTAAAAAGGTTTGATCCCCACTCTTTTCTCTATTGCTGAGAGCTTTCATTCAATCGGCAGGTATCTTAACTTCCTGGTATAATTAGGATAAGAGGACAATGACCTTTAGTGTCCAAAACTAATGGAAAGACACAACAGCTATATCCTCAAGGACACATTTCAGGGATTATGGGGGGGTGGGATTCAACTGGCTTTGTACTTTCCAGACCCAACTGGATGGTACCAGTAAACAGACATATTCTTGGAAGGACAACTAAGAATAGGTTTGTCTACAAGTTGAGCCATTAATATTAATCAGTTAGACTCATTAATATTAAGAGTTAGACTTTCCACAGCCTCACCTAAGATCTGAAGTGCACGCCTTGATTAAAGGCTGATGTGGAGGCAGCAATTTCTACTCTTCCTTCCAGAAAGGCTGTTGCCAGTTTTCAATCAAATTCAGTTGAATTTCAATCAATATCTGATGCCATTGCAAAATGTTTCAACTTGACCTTCTAAAATATAACAACTTTGTAACATGATGGAGGAAAATGTGAGAAAAAGAATACATATGTGTGTATATATATATATATATTATATATATATATATATATAATGTCATGTGTGTGTGTGTGTGTGTGTGTGTGTGTGTATATATATATATATAAACTGGGTCACTTTGCTGTATAGAAGATGTTGAGACAATATTGTAAATCAATTATAATAAAAAAATAAAATTTAACAACTACTCTGCATTGTAGGCATGATGTGCTTTTATATTTGACCCAGGTTTTCTTTTTTATATTTATTTGTTTTAGGGCCACACCTTTGGCATATGGAGCTTCCCAGCCTAGGGGTCAGATTTGAGCTGCAGCTGCTGGCCTACACCACCACCAGAGCAATGCCAGATCTGAGCCACGTCTGTGACCTACATCACAGCTCATAGCATCCTTAACCCACTGAGTGAGACCAGGGATTGAACCTGTGAACCTGTGTCTTCACGGATGCTAGCTGCGTTCGTAACCCACTAAGCCACAGCGGGAACTCCTAGGATACTGTTGTTAAGACATATTGAATACAATAAGCAGTAGAGAATTCACTAAGTACTGACCCTATAAACTGTCAAACATCCTGTCTGATCACTTGCTTTAAATTAAAGTGGATATTAAAAAACCCAAATTGCATTAAAACGTATGAGATGGAAGTTAGAAATATTTACTGTTCAATATGCTTTAATATCCCTTAAAGAAGCTCACAAAAACAGCAGGTTACACATCTCTCACTTGTGTTTTTGGAACATAATGCAAACCACCGGGGAAGATTCTTGAATCTGGGTTTGCTGTGAAGTCTCCCAAAGAGAATTATACACTGAAGCAGATCCCCAAAGCAAAGCTATGAACCTATTTCAAAATCTGACTTGGTTTCTAAAGACAGTTTCTAAAGATAATATTCCCCTCTGTGTCTAATTCTGGAGAGAAGCCTACATCACTTCAGAGCAAGTTCTGCACCAGGCTCATGCAAGCAGAAAACAGTCTGATCATTGAAATGAAAACAAAAAGCCATCGGTGCCATCATCACCATCATTAACAACAACAAACCTGGGCAACATGAACAAAACAAGAAAGAGGAGGCAGGACAGGTGTGTCCAGCTGTAGCTTCCAGCACATGTGGATGAGATGCAAGGCAGAATCCACCAGGTTGGTCATATCCCCTCACGCCTACCTACTTCTGCTAACTTGGGTACAAAGCACGAAAACCCCATAGTAAATATCTCTAGTGTCCAGGGGTCTTGAGCAGGAAATCAGGGAGCTGCAAAGATGAAAGGATCCGTAAGTCTTCTGCCAGCTCAAGTTTGGTCTGTAATTGAAGATCCCTAATCTGCTAATACTGCTGCATGAGACTCTGTGCTCCACGCCTCCACGTCCTAGGCTCATCAAACTCACAGGAATCGCAGAGGAAGGGCTGAGTTCCTCCTCTGGTTTCACAGATGAAGACACTGAAGTCTAGAGGTTGAGGAACCTGTCCAAGTTCACACAACTTGCAACGGAGGTGGGTTATGCCCTGACTCCAGACCATCTGACCTCAGAGTCTGACCGCTACACTGAAGAAAGTAATGGGCTGCCAGAGAACAACTGTTACCTTAACGACGTTCAAGGGCAGGACTTGGAATTTCGGGCTCTGGAAACCAAAGGAGTGAGGGGGTTTACTCGGGACCAAGGTAAGGCGAGTTTAAGAACAGACCAGAGCAGTCTAACCCCACAGCTATTAGAGACGTCAAGGACACCAGAGAAAGAAGAAAGAGCAGGAGGAAGGAGTCAGTAATCCAAGGGCTTATTAAACGAAATATTGTCAGAAAGTGTCTGCCCCAACTCCAGAGATGAGGCTTCCAAGGGCGCCCCCTGGTGACCAGGAGGACCTCTGCCCGGTGTCCACTGTCCACTCCACTGGGGACAACCTCACTCCAATTTCTCACAAAGGAGAGTCCTGGGATTTGTCAAGTGGATTGAATGTTCCTGTTCTCCTCCAAGGAGAACATCCAGTATCTCTCCAGACCACCCTGAACCAATTTTACCATCAGGTGACATAGAGCTTTTCAGAAAGAAGTTCTCAAATACACTTTGTTCTGCTGGGAAAACATGGGGAGAATTTGTGCCTAGTGCACAGTATACGTTTTTCCTCTAACTCGCCACCTGTTACAGGTCATTTCAGTCAGGGAGCCAAATTACATTTGTAAAGACAACCTGCTGCCCCGCAGTGGCCTTGCAGGATGATGATGGGCCCTGACTGTGTGCCATCCCCTTAGGAAGCTCCAGGCCCTTGGAAACTCAGCCAGCATCCTGCTCACTTTCCAAAGACAGCAGAAAAGCAGGAACAATTGTTCAAAAGACGGCCAAGTAGCTCTTGCATTTACAGATAAAAATCTGGAGGCAGGTGATGCTTGAATCTCACCAGGCAGGATAATAAGATGCTTATTGTTTCCCTTCCACTATTTAAGTAGTGTCACTTGTTAAAATGCAATTCACCACAAGCCAGTATCTATCACTCCTCAGTGAACTGAACAAGTCATAAATCTGCCAATGGCCTTCTTATCCACAATGAGTGTGAGTGTGTGAAAGACAGCTCCTTTATTCATTATCATTATTAGAGCTACGAAAGAATAGAAGGTGCTGGTAATTCAGAACAAAAACAGACATGAGTGTATGTCAACTTAGTATACGTATATGCATGTAGAAGCTGTTTTGTTCCCCCCCCCCCACTCGTAAAAAGTATTGAGCTATGTATTACAGAATATTCTGCAAAATGCATCATGTTATCAGAAGAATTATGTTTCGGGATGTGAGAACTTTCACTTTGCACATTTCCTCACATAGCAGAGACCATGCAGATGGGAGTGCTGAGAAGGGACCCACCATACAACTAAACAGGAGTAACGAGAAGAACAAAAGCATCAGCATCTTTGAGAAGATTCTGACCATGTAAAACCAAATGCTTAATATCCGGATGGATCCTTCTACTCCATCTTTCACCAGTCCGCAGGGCACTCTGCTCAGTGGTCCAATCTGATGTCTGATCGGGTCACCGAGAGCCTCTTTACATAGAAATACTGGTCTAAATTGATGAGAATGGACAATAAAGACACAAAAGGACTTCCAGTTTTCCAACCCTGCAAAAATCTTCCTAGAATCACGATCCATCATAAAATTTTTGCAGTCAAAGGCCACCCTGAGATACCTTGCCAAAGGTAAGCTGGAAAATGGGGGTGTGTGGCCTGTATTAGTTGTGGGTCTGACCATCCCAGCTTAAAACCTGGGCTGGACCACTGGCATCCAGAATGTTCCTTCATCCTGTACAACAATTCGACCTACTTTGCATTAAGGATTAGAGCCTGTACAAAGTAGCATCGCAATAAATGATGGCTATAGTTTTTATTTCATAATTTACTTTGGATTTCCCTTTTAATAACTTTTACTTAGAACTTCACATAACGATAATGAATAAACAAACACGCATATATGAAGCTTAAACATGATCAGAATTTGAAAAACATGAATACAACCAGGCTACATTTTTAGGAAAGCAAGCTATTCCACGCAAAGAAAAAGAGCTAAGAGGCGCAGTCTTTAGACACGACACACAGTCAGCCAGAGGTTTTTGGTTCCCGAATTTGTTGGTGTCAGTCACTATGGAAACCATTTCTGTGTGTATTCCTAGATGTCAGACCCTCTCCTTATTGTGAATATTGTTTTTGCTGTGTCAGCTCCATGACAACGTGTTGCAGAAGGTTCCGAAGTAAATTTTATCTTGGCACTTATTTATTTACTTGCTTATTTATTTATTTACTTATTGATTTTTCTTTTACCGCTGTACCTGTGGCATATGGAAATTCCCAAGCCAGGGGTTGAAACGGAGCTGCAGCTGCAGGCCTACCATAGCCACAGAAATGCCAGATCTGAGCCACATCGCCAACCCATGCCAAAGCTTGCGGCAATGCCAGATCCTTAACCCACCAAGTGAGGCCAGGGACTGAACCCACATCCTCACAGAGACTATGTCAAGTTCTTAACTGGTGGAGCAACGGGAGCTCCTAGATAGTTATTAAAACTGGATAATTAACTAAAATTAAAGAAAGTAGAAAGTAGTTTATAAGCCATTGATGTACTCAAGTTTTTTTTTCCCTAAGATTTCCAGGAAAAGACTAGATAGATAGACAAATAGATAGATAGGTAGATAGATACCTAGAGACAGATACGAATGTTTGTGTGTGTGACATACATATGTATAGTATTGAGGTGTATGTATATATGTAGCTCAATACTGTCACCTACTGGCTGTATGAACTTAGTCAAATTATTTAACAGCACACATCCTTAGTCTCCCTCCTTTAAGAATGGAGGAAACAAGACCAATAGGTAGTATCAGTGTGGGAACCCAAGGCAATGCCTGCCTAGTGCCGCTTGGTTGCTAAGCATCAGAATACAGATGACTGTTTATTTACACATATAGCTAATACGTATACAAATTAATAATAAAATATACAAACATATAAACTAACACAAGTGCATAATATTTTGGTAGACACATCTATCGTCAATGTTTACTTAGCAAGCTACTTCATTAATTTTGCATTCCGTAAATCAAACAGGGTCTGTGTTCCTTTCAGTGGATCTGGTATCAAATACAGAGGAGGGTCTGGGCCAGAGGAGGGACTAAGCCTGACACCAGCTGGAGCGCCCTCCATCACGTACCTCCATCAGCAGGTGCCTCCCTGCCACCTGCTGTGGGGACAGCCCTGGGCCTGGGTATCCACACCACATGCCCTCCAGGCCGGTGTGAGGCAACAACTAAGACACAGATCGACAAGACATCACAATGAGGGATCGGGACAGTGGGGGCCAAGGAGAGCGAGAATTCAAGACCCAGAAAGCAGGGGCTCAGGGAAGGGCTAGATGGGAGGCTGGGACCGGGCCCAGGCCAAGAGCAGGAGAGAGAGTGGCCTGAGAGAAGACCCCGGGGGAGGCCCAGAGCGGAAGGAGGCTAGCGTGGGCTCAGAAGGGATCAGCGAATGGGGCAGGCGGCAGCAGCCAGGCCAGGCCAGCGATTCGGAGCTGTGGGTTTGGATTTCAACTGCCACTGGAGAGATGCTGAAGAGCTTTCAAGACAAGCTTTTGACCCAAATTCGTGTGTGTGTGTGTGGGGGGGGGTGTGCTGGTGGTGGTGGTGGTGGCAGTGACCAGGTGATAGGGCAGGATGTGGCTCCAAGCGTGTCCTTTGTGATCACTGCCACACAGGTGAGCCGTGGACCCGCAGGCTCTCCACTCACTGAGCGCCCGGCAGAAAGAAAGTCGTCGCTGACACAGCGCAGGGGGGACTGGAAACAGGGTTACAGGGTTTCCGGCAAACACGATCCCTTCCTTCTCCATGAGGAACATGACGGTAGAAAGTAAGTTACTGAGGTAGATTGCTGGTTTAGGTAGGGGAGCTTGTACTGTGTGGACACGTGCTGTCGCTAAATGAGAATTGCCACCTGCCCATGAACTTGAACCCTAGGAGCCCCAAACTCTCACCTAGAAGCCTCCCTCCCGCCATGTCCACAGGAGCTCCTTAACCAGCTTTTTGTCTACCTGTTGTAGCCCACGGGGCCCGACACACCCTTCTCTAGGCTGCTATTGCACTCCATTCGAAGCACAAAGCCTCCTGCTGACTTCCCAAGCTCCTGTAAGAGTCCACCAAATCACACATGCCTAGGCTCAATTCTTTAGAAGCAATTTCATGACTCAAAGCAGAAAGTTTCTATGGACCGTGCTCATTTTTTCCTGATTATATTTCAAACGTGGAGGTTCCCATCGTCTTGGGAATCAATCTTTTAACCTGCGGAATTGTAAAACTTAGGAGCTCTTTCATTGGAATATTCACTTTAATTCAAAGGTCTTAGAAATGTCTTAATGCCGAGAAAATATTTTTAAAGACTCGGAGGAAGACATACAAGATTTAATTGAAAGAAGATGCTGGGCTTCAACACGATGCAGTTAGAGTAAAGGAACGTGCATGATGGCCTGGTCTTGGACTCTGGAGCTGATCTGGATCAGGGCAAAGAGAGAAGGGAATAACCCGGAAATTATACCATCCAGTGTGTAGGAGTGAATGGAAAAAATGTCGGAGGCCATTGCCTGAGGGAAAATAAAAAATTTAATAGACTAATATGGAGACAAATTCACTGAAACACAGAGAAGTGAGTATCTTATAAACAGGATGACAATCTGATTTATGGTCCAAACTGGAAATCCTTTGAGAGGGGGAGGGAGTGATGTTCAAAAACATTCCAGGTGCCACGAGCGATCCAGGGAACTGCTACAATCTCCTGACAGTGCACAGCAAACCATTTTCCCAAGTGGTAATATAAATACTTGTAAATGTTGAAATAACATATCATGTTCTCTATAATGGGGCATATTTCCTTTGTGTGGATTTTTTTTTAATGCGGATTTCCATATGTCTTAGTTGTATACAGTCATTGCCTCTGGCCTCATAACATCTTGGTGGGGAACGAAAGGGTGGATTCATCCAATCTCTTTTGAAATGTGCAAACTGAAAGTTCAAAATGTAATTGAACAGGACCCTGGGGAGCCTTCCCAGGACAGCTCACCACCACCCCTCAGTCCCCTGTGTCCTCTGCCTGCCTCTGTAAAAAAAAAAAAATTAGCCAATGAATTCAGTTAATCAGAGAAATGAGTAAATGCAGAAGCAAAGGGAAAAAGCCAAGCAGAACAAAATAATAAGAGCTTAGCCACTAAACCAAGTTAAAGGCCTTTATTTCCTCATCGAGGGCCATAGTGAATATTCTGTGATAAATCCTTTGAGCTGTTTTGCAGATACTAAGACCCCCGCCAGGTGGAAGAGGTTAACTGTATGCTGCCCACCAGCACGTCGACCCCAGACCGGTTGGAACCAGAAGGTTGATGATGTCGACTCCCAGTTACCTCACCACCAACCAATCAGAAGACTGTCCATGAGCTGATCATGAGCCCTGTGACCCTCTTCTCAGCACACAACCCTGTCCCTTTTTCCCTGTGCAATCTCTGAGCAAAACCTGGGGAGTGGGGAGTTCGTTCTTTGGGACATGAGTCCATCTTCTTCCTGGACTCAATAAAACTATCTTCCTCAATAAAACTATCTTCCCTTTCACCTAGCACTTGTCTCCCAGAATTGGATTTCTTTTTTTCTTTTTTTGCCTTTTTTGTCATTTTATGGCCGCACCTGCGGCATGTGGAGGTTCCCAGGCTAGGGGTCTAATCGGAGCTGTAGCCACCGGCCTTCGCTGCAGCCACAGCAATGCAGGATCCGAGCCGCGTCTGCAACCTACACCACAGCTCACGGCAATGCCGGATCGTTAACCCACTGAGCAAGGGCAGGGTTTGAACGCGCAACCTCATGGTTCCTAGTCGGATTCGTTAACCACTGTGCCACGACGGGAACTCCCAGAATTGGATTCTTGAGGAATGAGCAGCCAAACCTGAATTTGGTGACAAAATGACTTACTGGTAATTGTAAAGCCTTCATCATAAGACTGAAGGGATTCTGGGGCTGCCCACCTTTCAGGAACTTGGTACACCATGATCAGGACAGAATACAACACTGTTTTCACAAGAACTGGTTCCTTCCTGTCCCCTGCCAGACCTGTGTGCTCATAATGGGCTGTGTTAAATAATCGCACAACGTCTTCTCCTTTGGGTTTTAACCCCAGCTCATCCCATCTCTTTGTGCAAGTTTTTACCCCCCAAAAAAAACATTTCCAAAGTCCCCAGAGGCCTCTTCCAAGGCAGCCTGTACATAAAATGTGAGCATCAGGAGGCAGGCTATCACAGTGTGTTTCCTAAGACGGCAACTGAACAAAGGGGCAGCCAGGAGTCCCAGAGGGGCCAGTACCTGTCTTCGAGTTCTAGCTCATGGACGCATCAGCTGTGTGGCTGGTCCCTCTGCCCCGGTCTGCTTCTCTGTAAACGAGGACAGTGCCATCTCCCTTGAAGGGCTGTGCAGAAGATTCTAGATGATGCATATATGGAGTCTCCCGACTACCCGGCAGGTTATAAAGAGCCATGTGACTCCTCCTTGCACCTGGAATAATAACTGCTATCTGAGCCCCCAGCAGGTTCACAGACGAGCAGATGATATGCAGGGAGGCTATTCATTTAAATTCCTTGCTAAGCCGATAAAGATTGCCAGACTTGCTTCACAACGCTATTTCCAGCACCCACCCCACGCATGAGAGGCACCCACCCCACGCATGAGAGGCACCCACCCACGCATGAGAGGCACCCACCCACGCATGAGAGGCAATCCGCCCAAAGCCCTCCGATAGGCTTGATCAAGCCCGAAAATTAGAAAGGGGCAGCTCATCATGCTGGATCTCACGTCACACGACTTGGCTCCCAGGCTCTGAGGCCGACTTCATGAGTCAGCTGTCAGGGTTTAGCCTTTCAGCGCAGCACTGAACAGAGCTCACTCTTCACAAGGGCACCTCTTCGTCAGCATCTCCCCAGATGCTGTCTGGTAAAATACAAAACTAGGCTGCTGGCTGTACAATCTTGATTTTTATTCTGGCTTTATCTAGCTTTTATTCCCTGATAAACACTTCAGATTTCCTAAACAAATGTACTTCACACCTAGACCCCACCTGTCTTTTTTTTTTGGCTTGCTCTGGGAACTCTGCTTCCATTTATGAATCTCCTGATTTAGTGAATCTCTCCCGTCCAGGGAGCGCCTTGGGCAGATCATTCATAGCTTCAGAAACTGCACTGCTAGACTCTGCCCCAAGTGGCCTCACCATCCCCAGGAGGAAGCCCAACGGTCACCCCAACTTGGCCGTGTCTGGACCCCCAAGAAGCAGTGTCTGCTTCCCGGAGGAACCACAGCTCCACAAAGCACCTGTCTTCTCCTTAAGCAGAAACAATTTCTCTTCGAGTTTAGCACAGAAGGGGTTCTTCTCCGTCCAAGTCCATTATTTGGAATCACTAGGAGGTTAATCACTGTATTTTAAAGACCTCCGAGAGTCCATTTAACACGCGGAAAACCTCATGAAAGTATTTCCAACTAGGAGAGTTTGAGATTGTTACAAAAAAGAGTTTTCTGAACTAGAAACGTATCGGTTCCTAAAAAAATAATCCTGTGGATCATTGCAAGTGTGTTTTTCTCCACCATGAGGTCAAGGCTGGAATCAGAGATGGGAGGAAACTGGGGCGTTCGTGGAGACAAGTGGGGCATTCGACAGAAACAAATGCTGCCCCCGAGGAAAGAAAGCAGGCGGGCGGCCGCGGGCCAGTGCGGCTACTCCCTGTGGATGTGCACGCAGAGTTAGTAAAGTTCACTGATGGATTTTGTTTTTCTAAGTTCCTACCAAGGCTTTAGTCCATGTGCAAGAGAGCAGTTCCCTGAGAACCCACAAACTCAATTTGTACAGCATTAATTTGCGAATGTCGTCCTTCCCTTTTCATAACTTTACAGTTTCCCTCATTTGACTGCCAGTTTCTTGAAGGCGAATTTTACAGCTTCTCTATTTTAAGCATTGACTATTAAACATTTATTATCCTGCTTCACAGTAATCATTTCATAAGGGTTATTAACGGTTAGTATTTGAATGCATTAAGGCTCTTAGGGTATCTTCTAAACACGTAAAGTTGTTTTAAGAGTGATGCTGGCACAGGAGCGAAATCTGCCTTTGAAACTTAGAATCGTGGCCGACAATGTAACTCAACATTTCAAATTCCTCCAGAACGTTATCCAATCTATCAAACATTTGATGACCGACTGGGGGGCCAAATGGTTGAAAAGGAAGATTCTTTAAATTCTTGGACCCGCACCAGCTTCAAACATACAGATCTATGTTTTTAAATTGTGCCTGACAACTGATATGACACACCTCCTTGTCAACAACCAGATCTGCATTTCCGCTCCTTATGAAACACGCCTATTTTCCACTCATTCCACAAATATCGATGGCGCCTCAATGGTGTCCAGGCACTGGGTGAAGTGCTGAGCACTCAGAAATCGCTCACATTCCTGAGCCCTGTCCTGTCCTCAAGGAATCCATAAAAGCCTCTGGGCAGCGAAAACAAAGACATCAACCACTCATCTGTCACCTCATTCAAAAAGGATGCCTTGGGGCTTACTCTGCGCCCAGCACCACTGGAAGTCGGTGGAATTACACCAGTGACCAGGACAAACGAGTCCAGCCACTGGGGAGCTTTCCTTCTAGTGAAGAAAAGGGGACAAGTACAAGAAGGGCCTAACGCTAAGGAGCCAAGAAGAAACACTGAGCAACTGAGGGGACTTGAGAGTTGAACGAGGAGGATGTCATTTCATATCAGGTGTTCAGGGCGAGGTCCCATGAGAAGCGGCATTTCAGCAAAGACAAGGGAGCAAACCTGTCGGCCAGGTGGATTATCTGGAGCAAAGAAGAGTTCCCCAGATAGGACTGGGACCTGCAAACTATAGCCCTCAGGCCGGATCGTACCCGCTGGCTGTCAATAAAGTTTTATGAGCACACAGCATTCACATACGCGTTGGCGATGGCAGCTTTTAGGCTCCGATGGCAGAGCTGCGGAGCTGCAACAGAGACCATATGGATGCAAAATCTAAAATATTTACTCAGTGGCCCCTTAGAGGACATGTCCGTGATGCCTGGGAGAGAGGACAAGCCAGTGCCAGCTGGCAGCCGGTAAGAGTTAAGGAGTAAAGAGTGGGTTGGGGTTTGGAGCAGGAGGCGGTGGGAAGCCGGCCAGTGGTGCTGTGGTTTCTCTGCAGGTGGAACGGGGGCTCTGGTGGGTTTTGAGCAGAAGGATGGCCAAGAGCTCCGGGGTCGTGGCGTGAACACAATCGTGCACGATGCCGAGAAGGGACACAAGGGACCCAGCTGGGTGGGTGGGAAACCGAAGCCTCAAAGGGCGTTACAGAGGCTGAGAACTAGGCAGGAGGCAAAACTCAAGGGAAGTAAGAAGAGCAAGGCGAGCGCGTATGAATGAGCACGGTGAGGAAGGGACGGCACGCGGGGAACTGCACACTCCTCCTTAAGGGGTACTGAAGTGCATGCGGGCCGACAAGTAGCACTCGGGGCTGAGAAATTTTGCAGGTGGAAGCATGGTGGGGGAAGGGATCAACTGGGGAAACAGGAATAACATATTCACACTACTGTACACAAAATAGATCATTAATAAGGACCTACTGCATAGCACAGAGAATTTACTCATTCCGTAATAACCCGCACGGGAAAAGAGAATGAACATATGTATATGTATAACTGAATCACTGTGCTGAACACCTGAAACTAATACAACATTGTAACTCAACTAAAGTCCAAGAAAATTTTAAAAAAAGCAGGTGATGGAGCCAGATCATACCGGGCAGGAAAGAGAAAACCCGACGAAGGTGCCATGGCAAGCCCTGCTCTCCTCGCCACTTCGGCTGATGGCTCGGCCAACATCTGGGTCTGTGGCACAGGTGCAGCGGTGCAGGTGCGACATCCACTCATTGTTGGGTAGGCGGGTGTGCTGTGCACAGTGGGTGGTGTCATAAGAAATTGCACCTGGCACCCTGGTACGAGATCCAAGGCATTCAGCTTGCTTAAAGCAGGTTGTTGAAGCTACACCACTTATGCTGGGTCTCTAGGAGGTGTGGTGAGAAGATTAGAGGCTAGATGGACCTTTACTTGGGGTTCCCTTTATCCTGGCAGGATGTCACTCTGGACAGCCTGATGCCACCATGTGCCTGAAGAGGAGGCCTGAGGCACATGGGGTACCAGGAGGCTGGGGTCACTGAGGGGTCATGACATGGCCTGCTCCAACTACCTATTCAATGCCCCCCCCCCCTTTTTAAGGGCTGCACCCAAAGCATATGGCAGTTCCCAGGCTAGGGGTCAAATTGGAGCTGCAGGTGCCAGTCTACACCACAGCAATATGGGATTTGAGCCGCATCTGCAACCTGCATCACAGCTCATGGTAACTTCGGATCCTTAACCTACTAAGCGAGGCCAGGTATCGAACCTGCATCCTCATGGATCCTAGTCGGGTTCCTTACCACTGCACCATGAAAGGAACTCCTACATGTTCAGTGTCCTGTGCTTCTCTGAGCCTAGAGGGTCAGAGTGTTCATTTCCGCCCAGCCTTCACCGCAGCCCTTTGAGGGAGCGATTCAGACACAGAATGAGGGAGCCGAAGCCCACTCGAGGAGGCGGCCTAGGAGGGACCTCCTTCCCCAGGGACGTAGAGGGGTGGAGAGACGCACAGTGGTTACAGGTGCGCAGTTTGAGCGGATGGAGCATAAAAGGAAGAAACAGGTTCTGGGAAAAGAGCACAGTCCCTGGAGCCTGACCTCTGATTCTCTTTGGAAAGAAGATGGCAACACCGTCGGCCAAGAGTGAGGAGGATACGGCTGAGACCAGGATGACTAAGAGGGCCAAGGATGTACCCAGAGCTCAGAAAGAGACGTAAGAGTGTCGTCAGGAAATAAGATGCTGCGGTTTAAGATTTCAGCAGCTGAGCCTTTCCTGACTGGGGCACTTGGATGGGCTGAACTCCTCCCCCCGGCAGATAAATGGGTACCTATCAACGCAGCCTTCTCTGGAAATAGGGTCACGGCAGATACAATTAGTAGAGATGAGGTCATACTGGATTGAGCTGGGCCCCTAATCCAATACGACCCATGTTGTTTGTGAAAACGGTCCTAGGAGGCCCCAGGGGGAAGGCCCTGTGAACAGCGGCAAAGACTGGAGTGATGGGGCCACAAGCCAAGGAAGGCCAAGGGCTCCGGAGCCGGAAGAGGCCAGGAGGGGGTCGATCCCCCGGGCTGTGTCCGCAGAGAGCGTGGCTCTGCCGACACCTTGCCCTTGGGTCTCTCTCCTCCAGAACTCAGAGAGGTGACATTTCTGTCTTAAACTATCCACTTTGCGGTACTTCGTTCTAGCAACGCTAGGAAAAAAACACAACAAACACAGCCACCCACCACCCACAACGTGGGAGGAGGGAAGACATGGCTTGAGGGAGGCTGTGGGTGCCTGGCTGCTGGCTGGCTGCAGGTTGGGTCAGAAGACGCCCGGCACAGAGGTGGCTCAGGCAAAGCAGAAATGTTAGTGACCACTGTACTGGTCATTTATTGAGCTTGCCCTATGAGCTAATTAATTAATACAAGCATAGAAAGGGTCTACCTCCCGTCTATGCGGGAAAATTATCCCGCATACACTCTAATCACACGTAGTGAATCTGAACACGAAATTCTGCTGACATGGCTCCTTGGCGCCCTCCTCCAGAGCTCCCCTGCTGAGACAATTCTCTTCCCTCAACAGAGAGCTGTTGGAAAAACAACAACTGGAAAACACTCAGGACAAAAGCGTGAGTTCTGTTTATCATAATCTGTGCGCGGCTGCTGGCTGGCTGAGAGCCTCCCGGGGACCCGCAGCCCTGCCAGCATCCGGAGGTGCTACGGACTGGGTGGTGACGTGAACGTGCCCGGGGGACCTGGGCGTGGCAGCAGCAGCACAGGAGGGTCAGGAGAGGCCAGCCCAGAGGGCCTCGACGGACTTATTTTCAATGGATGTCCTTTCAATCGGACCTCTTTCGATGGCTGCAGTTCCTGGGTGGTGTCATACATGGTTCTAGGACACTCGTGCCTCCTGTGACCGCAGAAACCCTGAGTGAGCTCCACTGTCCTCATGGCGTCACCTGACGCTCACACGGAAAGCGTTCCACCCAGAGGGTGAGAAGAATCTGAGCACCTGAACAGGTGAACAGTATATGAGTCGCATAGAAAGCAACAGAGTTCATAACCTGCTATCCATGCTGTAAGCTGAATTCTTCTTTTTCCAAGACATTCTTCAGGCTGTTACTTTAGGGAGGAGAAAGAGAAATTGTGCTCCTAATGACTTTTTACTTTGCTTTCATCAAACTCTAATTACAAGGCTCGCGGCTGGGGAAGAAGTCATTTTGACTTTTAACTGGAAACCCTGAATGGCCAGTAAAAATCAACGGGGGAACAGAAAGAACTTTAAACTGAAAGCTACGAGGTGGAAGGGAGACCTTGCACAGAGAGCTGAAGGGTTCAGCTGAAACCAGCTCCGCAGAAATAATGTTAATGGAGAGAAATCAAGTGACCGCTTCGCTTTGGGAGAACAATTCACATGGCCCTTCGAAAGCATTCAGGGTCACACAGCAGACACCGACAGAACACTGTAAATCCACTATAACAGAAAGAATAAAAATCTTAAAAATAAAGCATTCATTCATTCAAACAAACTGGCTGAGGATACGCCCTTCTCTAAAAAGGAATCTTTTTAGAGGCTAGCTTGTTGGTTGCTTTGACTACGTTATTTGACAAAACAATCATGTGTACGTCCACGGACACATAAATAGGCAAAAGTGATCATTCTAAACCGGTGGCTCTCAGTGAGAGACAATGTTTTCCCCAGGGGATGTTTGGCAACTTCTAGAAAAGTTACTTGCTGTTCACACCTCGGGGAGTGGGGCAGGCCATGGCATCTAGTGGGTGTAAGCCCGGGACGCTTACGGCGAACTAGGCTGCAGTGATGGGGGTTGGCCCCCTCCCCCAGCAAAGAATTATCTGGTCTGAACATGGCGAACCAGGCTGCAGTGATCGGGGTTGGCCCCCTCCCCCAGCAAAGAATTATCTGGTCTGAACATGGCGAACCAGGCTGCAGTGATCGGGGTTGGCCCCTCCCCTAGCAAAGAATTATCTGGTCTGAACATCAGCAGTGCTGAGGCTGAGAAACTCTGGTCCTACAATTAAGCTTTCAGCTTTTCTTTGGTGTGAGGCCGGGACATATCTGGAGAGCTCGGAAGCTCAAAACAGGAAATATTATCATGGCAATTACAAGATTTCATCTTTGTGCAAACTATCAAATAAATGCTTGAGGGAATGGATGACACAGGATTCTTATCTGTCCATCACATTGTGCCTGTGCCTGTGTGTGTGTGTGTGTGTGTGTGTGTAAAAGCATTTACACATGAACATGGAGAAACAGAGGGCAGAATTTCAGCTGGTACATCTCAATATTTAGCCAACTTTAACCTCAGTCCGGGTGGATGGGATCACTCTATTTGTTTGGGGAGCAAGTAACCAAAGTCTAGCCCAGGATTCAAGGGACATTGTCTCTAAACTTCTGATCAAAAAAAAAAAAAAAAAAAGACACAAGGAGTATGGTTGTTCTTCCACTGGATAGGGTCACATCGTGATGCAGTGTCTGAAACTGTAGCAACAACTTTGAACCCACAGGCAGAGCTGGCCTGGATCAACCGGATAGATTTTTGGTGGCACAGAGAGGGGACAGGACTGTGCTCTTTATTAACCCTTGAGCCACTGAAGTGAGTAATTCTGAAGTCGTCTCCCCTGACCTTCTAGTTACATGACTTGACACCCTTTTGGAAAAAAAAAAAAATTGGTCAAGCTATTTAGAGCTGCCTGTGGCCAAACGCATTCTTCTACAGAGTGGTCTGTAAATTTCATGAAATGCTATCCGCTTCTCTTCTTAGATATATAATAAAGAAGTGAAGAAACAATGCACCTGAGTCTACAGCCATCTTTGACATGACATCAAATTTCCTAAACTTTAGGGAGTTTCCATCGTAGTTCAGTGGCTTATGAACCCGACCAGGATCCATGAGGATGTGGGTTCGATCCCTGGCCTCGATCAGCGGGTTAAGGACCTGGCATTGCCATGAGCTGTGGTATAGGTTGCAGATGCAGCTCAGATCTGGCATTGCTGTGGCAGTGGTGTAGGCCAGCCACTGCAGCTCAATTTGACCCCTAGCCTGGGAACTTCCATATGCTGCATGTGCAGCCCTGAAAAAAATAAATAAATAAAAAATGTCCTAAATTTCAAAAAAATAATCCAAAAAAACAGCTTCAGTGTGACAAAGGCCCATATCACCATTATCCCTATTAGCATGTCCTGCGGTGTTAAGAGCGTCCCTCCCGGCTTGTTCTCATTGGCAGAGTCAGTATGATGCCATTCCACGCAGAAGGACTAAACAAGTTACATTTCGATTTTTTGGAAAATGAATAAATCGGTGCCTGGTGTTTCAGAAACTGTGACAGTTTACCTTGGAGCACCCAGTAAGCAGCCAAGAGAGATGGGCACGTGGGGGCGACGGCAGGACTTACCGTTGAGCCACTTGGAGTTGTACTGCGCAGTGCGCAGAGGAGGTAGGATGCCCAGACTTCGGTAAATGGCGGGATCGCGCCCCGGGAAATCCATGGCCGTCGCAGCATAGAGCTCCCCTCCGGCCGTGAGCAGGGCCGTGGAGTTGTGCTGGGGGCTGTAGGGACAGCGGGCCATGCCGCTGATCTGATCGTGGATCTCTGTCAGGTTACTCAACTGCGAGTGAGGACAAGAGAGAGAAACCGGTTACCCCCCATGAAACCCTTTAATAGTGTTGACGGATTATATGCACCTACATGGTAGGTGAAGCATGTCCACTCTCCGGGGCTCAGGCTAGGGCAGGACAAGCTTTTGCATTCGGACTTGGATGAAAACAGCACGCTATGGTCACTGTCGGAGAATATGCCAATCAGGAGTTTCTGTTGCGACTCAGCAGGTTAAGGACCTGATGTTGTCTCTGTGAGGATGCTGGTTTGATCCCTGCCCTCGCTCAGTGGGTTGAGGATCCAGCGTTGTCATGAGCTGAGGCGCATGTCACAGATGTGCCCAGACCCAGTGTTGCTACTGTCATTGTGTAGGCCTGTGGCTACAGCTCAGATTTAACCCCTGGCCCAGGAAATGCCATAGGCTGCAGGTGTGGCCAGAAAAAGAAAAAGAAAAAAGAAGAATTTAGCAATCTCTCTCACTATCCTTTGAGAGTTACTGAACCTCAGGTTATTGAATATACACAAAATAAGAAGTGAGATTATTGTCTATGACTTCTATTTATAATGCATGGGCAGGACAGATCTTTCCACTTGAATTAAAAAACCAACTTCAATATTTATAGAAATAAAATCTGCAGTAAAAAATGAGGTCCAATTTTATCAATAAGAGTGAATCAAAATATTATGACTAGCCCCAAACTGGGCTCAGGGCTAAGGATGGATGACTATTTAGCACCACGAGCCCACATTTCCAAGGCTTCAGTTTTGAGTTTTCAGAAAGACAGCTCAGTGGCCTGCAGTCAACTGATGGGAAGCCAGCATTTGAAAAGCAGAACAATCAATGAATGAGGAAAGGTTCATTGGATGGTGAGGGACTGCCCACTCTGTTGGTTTCTGTACTCTTCCCTGAGAGCTAAGAGAGCAGAGGGGCCGGGCCAGGGGGCTCAGATACACCGCCTGTTCTACTAGATCTGCAGCCCCAGGTAAGCTACTTAAATGCTAAGCTTCAGACTCTTCTTTGATAAAATGGTGACCCAAAGGATAACCCCACAGAGAGCAGGTGTGAGGGTGAAGTGACTGGGCTGTTGTCATGTAGGGCAGGTCACGGTACACAAGGATCTCTCTGTGAAGATCACTTTTTTTTTTTTAATGGCTGCACCTGCAACATAAGGAAGTTCCTGGGCCAGGGATTGAATCTGAGCTGCAGCTGTCACCTACGCCGCAGCAGCAGCAACGTCAGATCCTTTAACCCACTACGCCGGGCCAGAGACCGAACCTGAGCCTCCCCAGGGACCCGAGTCACTATGGTAGAATTCTTCACCCACTGCGCCATAGTGGGAATTCTGAGCGTCACTTCTGATCATCATCATCCTCCCTGTATTTCCAAAACCCGAAGGCTAATTTGAAAATAATGAATAGTAAAAGAAGACAATAGATTCAGGTTCTGAGTAAAATAGTGTCATCAGGAAATTAACATAATGATATTTCATTATGTTCCCTGAGGAAGCTCAAATTAATATCCCAAATTAGTGTGCTCTAATAACTCTGCAACTCTGCACGTATAAGACATGGATGCCGAAAAGTCCCCTGTCAATAATGGCAGGTTAAAAGAGAAAGAAGGAGGGTGGGTTATAATTTTATTTTCCTACAGTTCCATTTGGTTTTTTCATTTTCATTTTTTTTTTTTTTGGCCACACCCACATCATATGGAAGTTCCTGGGCCAGGGATCGAATTTGAGCCACAGCTACAACCTATGTCTCAGCTGTGGCAACTCAGGATCCGTAATCTACTGCCCTGGGCTGGGGATGAAGCCCCGCCTCAGCAGAGACAACACCAGCTCCCCAACCCACTATGCCATAACGGGAACTCCCACTTGAATTTTTTGACATGCTTCTCATCCAATTTGTAAATAATATTCTCTTCATTTGGATTTGGATTTCAGGTCATTGTAATACTTAACCGTACCCCTACAATAAAGCAGAATAAGATAAGAAAAAAAAATATGTTTGGGATTATGCTTAAACTCATTGGTGGGGAAAAAAGTTGGTAGGAATAGTTTGAAAGTATATTTAATTCAACAAGTTGTAATTATTACTAGTTCTTTATATAATACCGTGATTAGGAGTAAAGCAATGCATCGAATGTTTATTCAATTTGACACAAGACTTTTTTTAATTAAAAGGAAACTTCTTGGAGAACAGAAACACATTTAAAACTAGGGCTTTAATAGAATGTTTGGATTCTCCCAGCATTAAAGATTCCACGTGAAGCCCTACCGTGCGGTTTGTGCAGACGGGCGTGAACGCGTTGGTCCCACAGGTAAATAACCGGTCGCCACCCACCAAAAGTACCCGGATGTAGTTCTGACATTCCTCCTGAAACAATATCACAGGAAATGCGTTAAGGCAGCTTGATCACAAAAGCGATGATGAAAAGGAATATCTCTTGCCCAGTTAAATTACATATTGATTGACCACTAAAAAAACCCCAACCAAACCAAACCTCTCAGTTATTGACCGAGAAACAGTAACCAAAGTCTTAAGGAGTCTGACTCTCTCTATCTGCACAGTTGCTCAGAGAATATTTGTAGGAGTTCCCGTCGTGGCGCAGCAGAAACAAATCCGACTAGGAACCATGAGGTTGTAGGTTCGATCCCTGGCCTCGCTCACTAGGTTAAGGATCCAGTGTTGCCGTGAGCTGTGGTGTAGGTCGCAGATGCGGCTCGGATCCCGAGTTGCTGTGGCGGTGGTGTAGGCTGGGAGCTGTAGCTCTGATTCAACCCCTAGCCTGGGAACCTCCATATGGTACAGGTGTGACCCTAGAAAGCAGGGAAGTAAAAAAAAAAGAGAGAGAGAGAGAATATTTGTAAAGATAAATATGAATAGACAATTAAATAGATGGTCAGTTGAAATCTCAAAGTATTTGTCATCTTTTGATGAATGTGGTTCATTTTTTTTTTTTTTTTTGTCTTTGTGCTTTATCTAGGGCCACACCCGCGGCATATGGAGGTCCCAGGCTAGGGGTCTAACAGGAGCTGTAGCCGCCGGCCTTCGCCACAGCCACAGCAATGCGGGATCCGAGCCGCGTCTGCAACCTACACATTAGCTTATGGCAGCGCCAGATCCTTAACCCACTGAGCAAGGCCAGGGATCGAACCCGCAACCTCATGGCTCCTAATCAGATTCATGTCCACTGCGCCACGACAGGAACTCCAAATGTAGTTCCCTTTTGAATTGTATCTGATAACACAGCAAACCCTAAGTTGCCTCTGGCATATATCAGGAAAATGCATAAAGGAGACTCTTAGAGCCTGCTCGTGAAACAGTGTCTTATAACACTGCCTCAGGAACTTAAGAAAACACAGGGAATGCTTCTCCGAAGGCCAGGGTCACATGTGAACCTCTGATTACAGACTGGAAGTTTGATGTAACATTCACAAACTGCCCTGCATACCCGGCAAGAATCTATAAACACATCTGATTCTTTGATGGATAAGTAAAATCATAACTAATAAGTAAAGGGTGTTTGGAACACATGGCTTGAAACCACATACTGAAGGATGTTGTTTAACCAGAGCTAAATATTTTTTTGCAGCCGAGAAGCGTTCATAGAAATCTGGGGCGTGGCCACAGCAGTGCTCAGACTTCTGGCTTGAAAGCTCTTCATTCATTCATTCGCCCGGCGAGCAGTGACTGATCAGAAACACTTTGGGAGAGACAGCGGAAGAAGTTGCAACCTAGGCCCTTAGCCCAAAATGCAAATACGTGGAGTTGTTCACATGCCCTAATAAGGAAGCAAATAAGAACAGCGTATTGCTAAGTCCGGGGGCGGGGGGCGGGAAAGGGGGGTTATGGGAAGGCTTCCTGGAAGAGGTGACAGCTGAGATGTTTCAAAGGAAGAGTAGGATTTGGTGAAGCTCCCTGGAGGAGGTACCACTGGAAACTTACAGGTTTTTGCTGAGCAAAGGAGGGAAAAGACCTTCCCAGAAGGGAGAATGGATGAGTCAAGGCATCCAGGGGAGAAAGCGCAGTGCTTGCTTTCTTTTTATTGTTTTTTGGCCGTGCCTGCAGCATGCAGAAGTCCCCAAGCCAGGGAACCCATGTCACAGCAGTGTTCAAGGTCTTTAACCTATTGAGCCACCAGGGAACTCCGAAAGCATGGTATTTCATCATGTACAGAAGAGGTAGTACGTGAGCTGGCGAGCCCGCCACAGGCCAGGTATGCCATGCCAGTGAATCTGCGTTTTATTCTGAATGTGAAGGGACCATTACATGTTTCTGCTGCATGCAGTTTTGGTCTGTTTGTTTTGTTTCGCTTTTTAGGGCCACGCCCACGGCATGTAAAAATTCCCAGGCTAGGGGTTGAATCGGAGCTGTAGCTGCTGGCCTATGCCACAGTCACAGCAACACCAGATCTGAGCTGTGTCTGTGACCTGCACCACAGCTCTCAAAATGCCAGATTCTTAACCCATTGAATGAGGCCAGGGATCGAACCCGCATCCTCATGGATATTAGTCGGGGTTTGTAACCTGCTGAGCCACAACGGGAACTCCCATTGCATGCAGCTTTGACCCGGTCTGATATTTGTCACTGAAGGACCACTCGGGGAGCAAGATGGAAGCTGGGAGAGGTGGGAGCTGGCAGTTGAGGAGACAGGTAAGGATAAGGCCGGTAAGATTTCTATGATCACTCCCTCCCCTCCCTGCATGGACCACGGTGAGGTGTGAGAGGGAGGAGCCAGACTCTGGCAGATGAACAGGTGGCGGCGACTGACCAAACAGCCAGACTCAGAAGATGCTGCGTGATGACAGGATGGGTTGAATGACACGTGGTCCAAATCAGGAGGATCTGGACTTAATGGCACAGCAACACTGTCTTCAATGAAGGGGAACCTGGTCCCCAGGAAAGGCGACTTTGCCAGAACTCAGTCTGCGGCATGACCTAGCTGTGAATGTAAAATGAGCTAAAAATATTTGAACTTGCGGAGTTCCCGTCCTGGCTCGGCGATAACGAACCCAATTAGGATCCATGAGGATGAGGTTTCAATCCCTGGCCTAGCCAGCGGGTTAAGGATCTGGCCTTGCCGTGAACTCTGGTGTAGGTCACAGATGCGGCTCGGATCTTGCGTTGCTGTGGCTGTAGTATAGGCCAGTGGCTATAGCTCTGTATTCGACCCCTAACCTGGGCACTTCCATATACTGCGGGTTCAGCCCTAAAAAGACAAAAATTAAAAAAAAAGGAAGAAGAAAGAAAGAAAAAAAATGTTGAATTTGCTTTCTAATTGTAAAGTGAAATATCAAAGGCAGAGAATTTAATAATGCTATTAACAATAACAGTAACAAATTGCTATTGGCTCATAATCTGATGACACTTTGAAAAATGAAACGGCAGAATGAAAGATGGAAGTTAATTCTTACAAGACTCAAGAAATGAGTGTAAACAGAAGAGCATAAATTGAGTGAGTGAGACAGGTACCCCAGATGGGGAGGCTTGTTTTGCTCTTGTTCTGTTTTGTTTTTATAACTGGGGAAAGGGAGGAGAGTTCAAACGAGAAAGAACAAAACAAGACTTCAAAAAAAAAGCACCTCGTTATCCCTTCCCGGGCTTCGGAAGCGCTCGATCTGAGAACACAACACAGAGGAGGGACGTGCAGCCTCGGAGAGCAGAAGCGCACAGACTTGGCAGAGACAGTTCAAGGTCAGGATGAAGCACCAGACCTGATCCCGTCTGGGGGTTAAACAGAAAGAGATCTCAGAGAGCACGGGGCCGGGACGGCCTTTGAAGGCTGGAGCGGATGAAGCAGACACAACAACGATGCTACGATAAAGAACGAGAGAGAATTACCCACAGTGGAAAGAAGTGGGGATTTTGTTTGTCTTCTGTTGCTGCTTTTAGAACTCTTTCCAGAATGAGTCAAAATGAAAAGAACGTTTGTTTTGTTTTGCGGTTTTTGTTTTTTTTCTTAAAGCATAAGACTGACGCAAAATAGAGGCAGTCTTACCAACTTGAACTTTTCTGTCCGAGGTAAGTTATGCCAAGGGGGTCATCCCCATTGAAAAGACAGGGGTTCACGGCTGAGTTCTACAGACCCTAGGAAGAAATAGCTGGGGCCCCTGATCAATTACAGGAAGAGAAAACAATCAGATGACAAACACGGTGTTTCTCTCGACCTCCCAAGAGAAAGAGGACAGAGTGAAAGCAGGACTGTAGGTCTTTAGCCCTTCCCGAAGGCTCATCGCCAAAGTGATGAACTAGATAGAAACCACGTTAGGGTGACCAAAGCGGGAAAAGGATGGGGGAGGGGAAAAATGAAGAGGTTTATATATATTAATATATATTAATACATATAATACATACTATGTAACTATATAAAATATACTATATATAGATACATAAAATTATATATATTAACATATATACTATATATAAAATAAGTACCAACAAGAATGTACTTTGTAGCACAGAGAACTGTCTTCAATATCTTCTAATAACCTCTAATGGAAAAGAATCTGAAAAAGAATATCTCTGTCTATCTATCTATCATCTATATCTACGACTGAATCACGGTGCTGTACACCTGAAACCAACACGATATTGTAAAGCAATGATACTACCATAAAAGATAATAAAGGGTAAGACCAAACTTGATGAAGAACTAGAAAGATGATTACGGATGTGGTAGCCAGGATGCTAAACTGTCAGAGCAGAGGGACAAATCCAACTGCTATCAAAACAAACAAACAAAAAACTTGGAAAAAGTAAATGAGGGAAGGTATAGCGTTATTTCAATTAGAACAGAGAACTTTTAAAGTATGTTCTGGTCATCAGAGCCCCTGGAGCGTCCACTCTACTGTGAGAAGGCTGTACCCCCTGGGAGGGGTTACCTGTGCCCAGGTGTGGGGATCGCTGCCCCGAGGTGAGAGAGGATGGAGAGAAGGACGAAGGTTAATTAATGTCCAGGACACCTGGACCTGGAGTTCCGTGCAGTCTCTTTCTAAGAGGATGGAGGCAGCCTCAGCCCCTTGAAAGCGATAGACGCTTACGATAAATGGAGCCTGACAAGGAAGGGTACCAGCCTGCCAGGTCAGAGGGCCCAGGGAGGAGGGCGGGGGGCGTTCTGTCTCATCACCAGTGAGGCCGGATGGGGTCCGCTCAGCCACCGTGTCAAGGAACCACTGGAGGCAGGAGATGCTTTTGTGTTTCTTCTTTAACCTTCCAGAGCCGAACCCGTCTCAGCATCTGGGTCAGCTCAGCTCAGCCCAGCCCCTTCCCGTTCTCTGCCCTAAAAATTCCTTTATGCTTTAGAGTCACAAACTGTTCAGCCGATCCTACTAGAAACAGACTGGATATGAATCCTAAACAAATAAATATATTTAAAATAGACTTTGTTTATGAGACACTGGGGCAAGTCCAAGCGAAACAATGGAAAAACAAAGAAATGGAAGGAGGCGGAGGTTACTTGGTTTTTGAGCAGGAGACGGATTTAGGAATCAGAGAGTCAAAATTAAGAGTGACAGGAAACGGCCTGAGTGCCAGGCCCGGTAACACTGAGTCTCCTCACGATGGTGACCCTACATCCAAAATCCCCTGCGGAAAATCTGCAGTGAATCACTGCGCGTCTCTGCTGCAGACACGGCCTTTTCGCGGGTCCTCTGCACCGGCTACAAGCACTGCTTGGACCACCTGTTTTCATACAGAGTTACAATGCAGACGTCCCTTTAGGAAGCTCTACGTTAGGTTTATGTTTTAAAATTGCTCCTCTCCATGCCCAGGATAAGAACCCCACCTGAGGACTGGTTTCTTTTCTCCCACTCCTGTACCTTGTGAATGGCCTAAGGGGCCTTAAGGAATTCTGGTTTTCTGAGAAGTCACGGGGCACATTCTCAAGACTCCAGCTGCGGCCACCACGCGGCTTCTGCTGCCGCCGCTGAGACTCATCTATCCACATCTGAACAGTAAAATTACCCTCTTGTGCTGCCATCCCGCAGGTGCTCCAACCTGTCCTTGACTTTGAAGCAACTCCTACTTGAACTGATAACTGAGATGCACAGCTGCTGACTGTAGAGGAGATGAGTGCTGCCCATTTGATCTCAAGGACATGAGGGCCCAGGCCCAGCAGCGACAGCATGTGAACTGGACCATTTTCTTCACGAAAGAACTGAATCTGCCCTAGAGTGGGCATATCCCCGCCCCCCCTCAACGGGTGTTCTGCTTGAAGAAAGCCTAACTGTGTAGAAAGATGACCTGTAAACGGGGGAGAAGTCTCAGCAGCACCCAGCCCATCGCTCACTCTGAGGCCAGGTGGAGGAGGGTGTGCCCACAGCCTTTATGATAATCACAGCCCTCCCGCTGAAAGCGTGGTGTCTTTCCCTAATGATGCATTACCTTTATGAGCATCCAAAATGCGGAAGAACAATTTATAGTCATTGTATGTGCCTTTTAGGCTGAGTGTGTACAGTCAAAGTCTTGAAAAACTGTACCATCCAATCAGATGTAAGTATATATAGATAAAATATTACTTCTAAATATGTTCACACATGTAAGATGTATGTACTTATGTATGAGATGTATACTTTATAAGTGTATATATACACAGACACATTACAGAAGCATTTATATAAATATGCAGACACACTATTATATCCATATTTAGGTACATAATTATAGAGATATTGATGCATATACCTATAAATACATAGTTACATACATATGCATAGGGATATGTATTAAAATATTATATGTTGTATAATAGGGCATTAATAAATTAAAATGTACTATCGATGTTTATTTCCATAATGAGACTATTTTCAACTGAGCTGACGCTCCACGGAAACTGTTCGGAAACCTCAATTTTATAAACCCAGATTTGGTGTGCGTAATCCACGCAGGCTGTTGGACCTCATCTTAAAGAACCCTTCATTCTTGGAGCCGTTATAGAGAATAAAGGCAGCCGTTCAGTGTGCCACACGCACTGATTAACTCACAGCTTTCCAAATAGTGGCACCCGGATGAAAATGTCATCTCACCCCCCACATCACCAAGCAGTGCAGGCAGGATGGTGCCGTGTTTTTCGTCTATGAATCCGGTGGCGTGGACCTGACCAGGAGCAGAATTTGACAACCTGGGAAGCACGAGCACGTGACAACAGCAGGTAGAACACACGGAGCGCTGGATTCTAACCCAGACCCTCCCGCTAGCTAACAAAATAATCTGAGGAACGTGGTGCTAAACATACTGAGATGCGGTCACCAACAAGAATCTTTGGAAAATTATAACGTATAATGTATGCATCAAAGAGCTCTTTCATCCCCTTGATAACCCGTTGCGTTTCTTTTGCAAAGGTCCTAAAGGCCATGGTGGGAAGGCTTTGGCGTAGACAGAGCGACCCCAAGCACACAAAGAGCTCTTGTTAGATCACAAGAGAATCGACTCTTTAGGTTTAAAATAATATTTGCGTAAAACCCATCGGAACGGTTCTAGCAGCCAGCTTCTAAAGCAGTGTTTTAAAAACGACGACCTACAACAGACTTTATTATGAAACTAGTTCTGAATCCACAAACAACACAGATTTCCCACTCACTGTCTCATGGATGGACTGTTTAAGCCATCACCGGGCAAAGCCATTCACCCCCTTTCTCCAAAGGGAGCTGAAAACTGTGAGCAAAATAGAGCTCAGCGCTCTCAGAGAACTGGCAGCCGTCACCCTCCCTTCTTGGAGGTGGGAGGACACGAGCCGGCTCTGTCCCCCCTGCCCCGCAGCCCCTGGAGGAATGTGCTCCCCAGAGGAGCGAGTGGGCCACGGTACCACGCCTGCAGCCCCAGCCTCTCATCCGCGCGGCACATTCTTGGCTCTGCAGTGAAGTATGTTATGTGCAGGAGCTCACACCACTCTTCTTAGGGCAGGAAAAATAAATGAGTTCAGCCAAAATGGCTGGCATTTTTCTCATTTTTGAGATGTCACATTTTGCATGATTCTTTTTCTCTCAGGGAGAAGGGAAACTTGGTAATTCTTTGTGCAAGCTTTCATATTACTATTGCACTGAGAAGAGCATAAAATAATTGAATTTTGATTTTTAAACACAGGGCTGCTTAAGAAGATCTGAAATTCTATCCCCCTCTGCAAATTGACAGTACATCTTTTAGTCAAAGGGACTCTACGGATATGTTTTCTGATTTGGCCCCTGGGACTGTGAGAACAGGAAAGCTGGGATTGTATAAATTCTGAGTTCAGGGGCCAGCCCTTGGGCCGGCTACGCCTTTTCATAGGGGCTGTTGCTTCCTTCCCGTCTGGGTCCCTGAGGCTGGGCTTAGGTCTCTGATGGCCACTGTGCCAGGTACCACTTCAAGAAAGCAAGCGGGATGCTAAATAAGAGAAGGGAAATAGCGAAAGTGAATGAAGAGCCCCTGGACCAGCCCTGGGGCACTGCCTAGGCTGATGCCTTCATAACCTAACCCATCATTTTGGGCACGTGGATTTTATCCCTCATGCATGGTTCTGCTATAAAATCAAATTCTATTTCAACCAAGCATAGGTTTTCCAAAACTGCATGTGAATTTATCAATGTACGTCACGAAGCCTAAAAGAAACTGCATTCTTTCTCACAGTATTGGTGCTTGAAATTCACCTTTAGCAGTTTTTTTGTTTGCTTGTTTTTTGTTTTGTTTTCTTTGCTTTTCTTTCTTGGCTGCCCCATGGCACATGGAGTACCTGGGCCAGGGATCAGATCTGAGCCACAGTTGTGAACCATGCCACAGCCATGCCAATGGAGGATCTTTTATTACTGTGCTGGGCCAGGGATTGAACCTGCATCCCCATGCTGCAGAGACACTGCCGATCCCATTGTGCCACGGTGGGAACTCCATCTTCATCTGTTTTAACAAGTTTATCTTAAAAATAAATCCCATCCACAACTACAGTTTATATCGATTTATAATTAAGGAGGTTTGTCCTTAGCCCATTAAAATCAGAAACATGGAGAACTTAAAGGTATGATTTTCTTTGACAATCATGCTGACAAAAATGTTTCACCATTTTCTTTCTGTGTAACAGGAAAACTCAATTGTGTAAAATAGTGATTTGTCCCTTTGGTGAATCAAAGGTGCTTCCCTAATGAGCATGAAAGGTGGCCTCCCCTGGTAAAAACCAGGTTTTTACTTGGTTAATTTCTTTTTCTTTTCTTTTTTCTCTTTTGTCTTTTTAGGGCCGCACCTGTGGCATATGGAGGTTTCCAGGCTAGGGGTCAAATCGGAACTGCAGCCATAGGCCTATGCTACAGCCACAGCAGTGTGGGATCTGAGTCACGTCTGCGACCTACACCACAGCTCACGGCCACGCCAGATCCTCAACCCACTGAGTGAGGCCAGGGATTGAACCTGTGTCCTCATGGATACCAGTCAGATTCGTTTCCGCTGAGCCATGACGGGAGCTCCTACTTGGTTAATTTCTAAGCACCAAACAGCCAGTGATCACAGTTTAAGGCAAAACAGGGACCAGTTGAGATTCAGCAGAAGCAGCTTCTCACCTCAAGGAGGAATAAATAATCCACTGTTACGAGGCTACCGCACGGATTGTTTCAAAACTATAGACTCACAGCCAGGAGAAACCGTGGCTAGGTTAAGCAGTCGAATGCTTTCCTTTAATCCACAAGGAGACTGAGTCCACAGAGAAGACAATTCATTGTTGCCTTTTTTTTTTAAGGCTGTGAAATAAATAAGCGTGATCCAAATGAAATATGAAGGCACTCTTAGGGAGAGGAACGTTCAAAACAGACGATACAAAATTGCCACTGCATTTACCGTCTTGGGAATTAAAGCTGGGATTGTCTACCAGGTCACTGTATGGCAAAGTCTGGAGACATTTTTGGTTATTTTCGGTTGCCACGATGGGTGAGAAGAATTACTGCCATCCTCTGGGTAGAGGCCAGGGACACCGCTAAACACAGAGAGTGAACAGGACAGCCTCTCCAAGGAGTGACTGTCCCCGGACATCAGGAGCGGTGACGGCAGAAACGCAGATGAAGGCTCAGGTGACTGTCCCCTCCTCCTCAGACTGAGGTTAAACAGCCCCTGCAGGCTGTGTCCTGGGCTCAGCAAGGCCCCCTCCGACCCAGCTCCCCGTTCAGGGGGAGGGGCTGAACAATTCAAGGGCAGCCTGACCTAGAAACACAAGTGGTTACTGAGAAGTGATGCAGTGTGTGTGGGAAGGGTCAGGCACCCCTGGGAGAGGGGACACCTAAGTCCTGGGAGATGCGGGAGGTGGGGCAAGGCGGGTGGGGACTGGTTCGGATGGGGCCCAGGAGTGGGAAGGAGACACAGCCACGCCCAAGGTCCAGGGCCACCAACCAAACATGTTCCCAGACAGGCCTGAAGACAGGCAGGTGGCCACAAAGACTTCTGCTGGGTGTCCCCAAACTGGGCAGTGCTGCCTCTGGTGTGTCACAGCTGCAGAAGGAAGGAACAGGAGGAGGAAACTTCAAAGGCTCAGAAGGAAGATGAAGACAAGAAGAGAGAAGGGAGAAAAGAGGAAAAGTAAAAGGGAGAAGAAAGCCTGGGCAGAATGAGGCCACCCAACGGTGCCCAGGGATGTCACCAGAGGGGACAGTGTGGCTTTAGCACCATGGACAGAGAGGCCAGAGCTTGCCATCACTGGATCTTGATGGAAGAAAAGAAAGTTGTTTTTTTTTTTTTCCCCATCCCTCCAGGCAGGCAGATCTGATTCCCCAGCTTTTTTACCCCCAGGACGGGAGGCGTTATTCCAAGAACTTGCTGGGCTCTCAACATGGGTGCGGCTAGAGATTCTCATACTAAGGGAAGTCGGTCAGAAAGAGAAAGACAAATATCATATGATCTCACTTCTAGGTAGAATCTAAACCACGGCACAAATGAACCTACCTACAAAACTGAGACCGACCCCAGACATGGAGAACAGAACCGCGGATGCCAAGGGGCAGGAAGCAGGGAGCTGGATGGACTGGGAGTTTGGGGTTAGCAGATGCAAACTATTACATGCAGAACGGATAAACAATGAGGGGACTATATCCAGTCTCTTGCGATGGAACACGATGGGGGACGATATAAAAAAAAAATGTATACATGTGTATGACTGGGTCACTTCGCTGTTCAGTGGAAATTGGCACGGCATTGGAAATCAACCAAACCTTAACTTAAAATAAGACCTTGCTGTGCTCTGTGGAGTGAGAATCAAAAGTGTAGGAATACACCTGTCATCACAGGGAGGAGAGGAAAACCATACAGGAAGTTCTCTTCCAAAGATTTTTCAAATGTTCTACAAATTCTACTGAATTTCTTAGAGTTAAATAAATTTAACTGATTTATTTATATGTGGGGTATTTTAGAGACAATAATCTGATTCTTTGTAACCCGGTGCTACGTTTACAGCTTCTTGAATCTCTGCTGATTTATCTCAGAGGCACATTCTGAGGTTAAATATCTTCCATTAAATACCTTTTTTCATTTTCTGTCCATTTTAAGCTCTCCCAGTGTTCCCTGGCTAAGACGGCAGCTCCTTCTTTCTCCTCTTCCTTCTTCCTAGTTCTTTACTCAGTTCTGAGAAAACCCCATGACTTTTGCTGAGACCTGTCTCTGTGTCTGACTCTCAAAAGGATGAGTTAAAAGACAAAGAAACCGCAGTGAACTTGGGAAAAATAAAGTGCACGACGGTCCTGCACAAACACGGATGGCGTGAGGATCCATTGTCAGTGGCCTCTCCCTTTGCTCCCCTGGCTCCCCGCAGCTCCTGACCTTGGAAGCTCTGTGCACAGCGAGCCCTCGTGGACGCGCTCTCCGTATCTGCTTTTCTTCTGCAACCCAGAGGGGGATTCACATTGGAAAGGCCCCCATTCCTTCCAATTAAATAAGACCATCACTGACGAAATGAAACATAACAAGCTCATGCAGCAGCTGCAGAAGAGTTTCCTCGAGGTGACCCAGTGTGATTTTCTCCAAAACACAGATTTCCCTGGAAAAAGGACTCATGCCTCTTACTGAGCCAGCCAACTGTGTGACAGTAGAGGCCTGCACTGGGCCCAGTGACTCAGAAAAAGCATTTCTAACCTTAGCTATCATCTGCTCTTTCCCTAGGAACTCGGGGGTACGGGTTTTCATATGGAAAGAGAGAGAAAGAAAGAGCTGGTTTTAAAGCTATAAAATAAACGATAAAGAAATCTTAAATCACTTTTGATATGACAGTTTTATTAATCACACGGGTACCCTCTGGAGTTAGCTGTGAAGGTATGAGTGGGGAAAAATTCCACTATTATTTTCAGAATGTAGGCCCCTATTTTTCTAAACGATATCATAACCAGTGAATCTTCTATCTTATTCTAATGACTGGGAGGGCCAATCAGAGCTGATCCTATATTTTGAATTCTTTTTAGAAACTGATGGCCACTCTTATTCCATGTTAAAACCTTGAGAATTTACCAGGCCTATATTTGGAATCTTGCCTTTTTTGTTGTTGTTGTTGTTCCGTTTTCATGGCATTGTCACGAGGAATGGCCTTCCTGTTAAAAGGTTCCATTCCAGTCCTTCAGAACGGGGATGATAACCCGTCACCGTGTTCTCCTTACCTTGGACTTGCCTTTGCTGTAACAGGCCTTCTTGGTGGCTTCATCACACTCCCACTCCACAGCCTGCAGGAAACACCAAGAGGATAACAACTATTAGGGCTTCGACTGAATAAAAGCGAAGAAATTATAAGGCACTGGTAACCAGATCGGGTAACGTGGGCCCGCCACGGCACCGATATTTTCACACTAGCAGAATTCACACCAAAGACATGAAATTCACTCAGGTGGCCTTGTAGTGAGCTTTCAACTTGAAGCCTTTTAAAGGACATGCCCCCTAAGTATTTTCATCGTTGCAGGAATCATGCGATATTCAAAACCAGTCACTGTAAGAGAGGCACAGGCCATGAGTTGTACTGCACTGGTTCTAGAAAGTCACCTCTGTGAAATCACAAATAGATTCACAGGAGGTGTGAAAGACAAGCCTTGAAAGAAAATGATCTAAAACCTCACTGAGACACGTATATCTTACTTTAATAGTCTGTCATTTATCAATATTCATAGATAATGAAGCGAGAGAGATTCTGCGTATCCTTCGTCCCCAAACACATGCAGAAACGATGAAGAGTCAATAAATAAACAGCTCGTGCAAAAGCCCATCTACCACTTCCTCCTGATGCCAGTAATTTTCACACTGTTATTAGCTCTGATTAAATACTTAGAGCTGTGACTCTTCTTTTTCTCAGACTTTCCAAATCTAACCCAGGCCGATCAATTTGACACGCACCCCCTCACATCTGATGCTAAGTCACAAATGGATCTGTGATTAGTTAAGATAACATAAGTGCTTGCTTCACAGGAAGAAATGGTGCCTGCAGACACTAACGGCCAATATGTTGAGACTGTGATTCATATTTTGAATAGATTTCAGCATCTGAAATACCTATCTTTTCCATTATTTTATGGAACGTGGATTTCTACAGGACAAAAAAAAAATTTTCCATTCCATCCACCTGTTATTACAATCACGTCCTATCTTACTATGAGAGTTAGATTTCTGAAGAATTCAAGATTTCTGAAGAATCAGATAAATCATTACTGGAAAAAAAATTAAAGTGTTGGACCATTTGCTGTTAATCTGGACCATTGTTACATAATAAACTAAGCTAAGTCAAGCCAAAAAAATTACTGATGTCAAATATTAGGAAAGAGAAGAACAGACTCACTCTTTTAAAAAATAAAGGTTTTTTTCCCTAATTCTCCTAAACCGAGGAGAAAAATCGTCATATTAACACCGTTATCTAGTATCTGCTGTTCTCCAAAGAATGTTACATAACAGAGATTAAAACATAAAGCACTGCATCTTGCATAACTTATCTTACTTGGCAAATATGAGTCCATAAAACAAGTGTTCTAGGGAGAACCACTTGAGTGTCTTTCCACCAGAAACAAAACTGTAACTGTTCTCCCCTGTGCAGACTTTGAGATGTTTGTCAGTGTCAACATCTGATAAGAGAATTTGTTAATTCTTCCTATGATGCTCTTTTGTTCACGATGCTTAACGGCAACCATCAGGTTATAACCGATCAGCATCTAATGCAAACAAAGCACTTGGGTTCCACACTAGAATGACAGACACCTTTATGAGAAGGGATGACACCTTCAGAGAAGAGATAAGAACTTCACATTCAGTTGCATAATTATTTATCCCCATGAAGCACAGATAAAGCAGGTGCGTTGCTGCCCCTCTGAGTGGAGCTTTCCTTTCCTAGGTCTCTATCTTAAAGCCCATTTCGCAGATTTCGGACAAAGATTAAATAAAGCTATAATGCCTCTGCCCTCACTTAACCTCCAAACCGAATTGATACACGATGACATACATTCTTTAGCAAAGTAGATCCTACTATAATTTGGATTTTATATCACCAGAAGGATTTAGTGTCATGTATCACAAACAGTTGTCCGTGCCATACAATTACTAGTAAAATTATAGGAATTTCTAGGAAAATTATACAGTGAAATGCTTTAGATAAAGACACATTCCCAGTGGCTCTCATCGGTCTAATGGTTTTGTTGAAAGGTAAACAGTAATAGTGCCTTCAGTAAACTTAAGAGCTACAAGGAGCAGAGTTGGTCCCCGAGTTACAAGGAGAATATTTATCAAATGCCATCTAAGTCGTTCAAATCCTTCTGCTAAAACGGCAAACAATCATCTTCCCAAGTCTGTTTAATGTCCAAAGAGGCTTTGCATTTTCAAGATAAACACTGGCCAGGATTGGAAGGGGATAGTAACGGGGGGAAAAATGTGAGAGTTTTCAAAAATATTTCATTACTTTATCTAGTTTACCCAGAAAGAGCGACTGCTCATACAAGTTTATTAGATCAACAGAAAATAGAAAAAATCTTTTCCTGAAGATGATTATTAAAAGTAGCAAAGCTACTTTCCGGAGGCATTTTTATTACAGTATTATCAACTTTCCAATAATTTTCAAATCCAGAATTAATTAAAGACCATGATTGTATAGCTTTGCTGTTGATTCCCTCCATACTTGATCAGAAGACAGGATAACGGGAAATTATATTAAGAATAGAACCGACCTATGAAAGTTAGGGGCTGAACAGCTAGGACTGGATATCACAGAACTTGAAAAAGAATGGAGTGGGAAAACATGTCTTCTCCAGATGGCCTTACAATTTGGCGTCCAGATTAATCCCTTAGTGTCCTGTTCACTCGGTGAACTGGACTTTTCCTATCTGATCACTTGGCGGCAATGGGGGAAAAAAATGCTATCACTGGAGAGAAATATGAATACCAATGGAGCTCGTTGGTACCAGACCTTATTTTTCAAAGTTACTCAATTATGCCGTTTTGAAATTAGGTCATGTTTTAACCTGGTCATAACATTTCTTCATCCCACAAGATTTATTCTAATCAGTTAAACTCTTTTAATCAAGCCTCTCACTCTGTTCTCAATGGAGATTTTTTGTTGCTCTTTCATGCATCATAATCTTGGAACAAATCCCACGACTGTTTTATGAAGCCATCTTTCTGGCTGACTTTTAAGACACTTTCCTACCCACCCAAACCTGTCTTTATGACAGTCAGAACAAAGGCTTGGGATTGCTACATTCTACAGCTCACATCTCAATACCCACTCATAATCTTACTTCTCGGGTCTGTTTCCTCTGTTTCTCCTAACGCTCATTTTTGTCATCTCTTGGCTTTTTCTCTTCTTTCCTCTCTCTTTTTTTCTTTTTGCTTTTTAGGGCTGCACCTGCAGAATATGGAAGTTCCCAGGCTAGCAGTCGAATCGGAGCTGAGCTGCCTGGCCTACACTACAGCCACAGAAACGTCAGATCCAAGTTGGGTCTGAAACCTACCCCACAGCAGATGATGGCAACGTCGGATCCTTAACTCACTGAGGGAGGCCAGGGATCGAACCCACATTCTCATGGATACTAGTTGGGTTCTTTACTGCTGAGCTGCAACGGGAACACCACCTCTTATCTTCCTCTATCACACAAGAGCCCAGTAGAGAAAAGGAATCTTAATTCTCTACTCCACTCTGTATTTAATCTTCATTATGTTCTTTTTCAACAGCAGACATGGTAGCAATAATATTGTGGCTACTTGAAAATCCAAAGGCTTTATATAGTAGGCAGTGAGTTTGAAGTGTCTACATTTTAAGATACATGGAGATTCCTATTTGTGGTACAACTTTTTGGGTTTTTTTGTCTGTAAATAGAAATAACATCTGTGCTAGTCATCAACTTGCACACACATTCACCATACTCTCTTTCATTTGATATTCATTAAATACCTACCAAATGCAAAGCACTGAGAGATAATGAGTGACAGAAGGAAACACACATACAGATAATAATCACACACATCAGATATTAGTTTCTGATAAAATATAAGTGACTTCTGTCAGCCTAGACAACGTCGTGCTAAATCTAAGAATGCATTAGGGGTCATTTTCATTGTTACAATGGCTAGTTCAGCTCAGAACCCAGTGATAACGTTGTAACTCATAATGTCATCAACTTCAGGAAGTGACAGTGCTACAGACAGACCTAAAAAGAAAGGGAGTAGCTTTAGAGAAAACCATTTTATACCTGCAGAAACCCTGGCCAATGTACGGAAAGCACCTCTTGTTTCACAAAACAGTACACACCTCTGTCATGCATATATACCTGCTCAGGTTATGATCAACAGAGCTGCGTTCTTGGGAGAAAATCAGATGCAAGAAAGAAAAAAAAAAGATCAGCTCTTTTTATGCACGAGTTACATACATATAAATCCACAGTTCTGGAAAGTATCTAAACAAAGCTGTGTATGATCACATTCTGCAGTGAGAGAAGTTAATTAGACAGGGACCAGCAAAGGCAGATACTTTTCATAAAAATGAAGAGAACAACATTCTAGGCAGATGGGCCAGGGCTCTTTCAGCAGATGGCTTTGTTAATTAGATACTGGCAAAAGATAACATTAAAAAAAAAACTGGTTTAATTACACAGTGCCAAAAATTAACAACCACCTGAGGGCTTTTTTTCATATGTTTGCATTCATACTCCTATGTCCCGGATTTCTGTGAAATGCTGGGGAATGTTAAATCTTCATGGCGATTGTAGACAAATTGCCCGGGACTGTGAGGCTGTATCTGTTCAAAAGGGAAGCAAAATGCAAATGAGCTGGAACTTGAAAGAGTTGTGATTGTTATGTGACCCGAATAAAGTGTCTATCTAGTTATTCTGGAGTAAAGGCATCTCCATTAATTACTTTTCACGGCCACACATGATAGGTTCTAAACAAGTTGCACTTGAGATGGAAGAGGGTGCCTGGCAAGACGTAAAGGGATCAATAGTTGAGTCACTTTGGCAGAATTCGTCCAACTTTCTATCTTTACTCCTCAGTGGATAATGAGTGTGTTCTTGCACTTGGAATATTAATTCCCAGTACACCTGCATTTATGTCCACAGCCAATGCGGGCAAAACCGTATCATTCTTTTCTTTTTTACGGCCACACCCACAGCATATGGAGGTTCACAGCCTAGGGACTGAATCCGAGCCACAGCGGTGCCCAATTCCGCAACTGTGGAAACGCTGGATCCTTTAACCCACTGCGCAGGCCTGGGATTGAGCCCGCACCTCCACAGTGACCCGAGCTGCCGCAATCAAATTCTTAACCCACAGCAGCAACTCCCATTTCTTTCTTACTGGTGGACTCCAATCAGAGAACTGGAAAGAGACTTTAGTCAATCTTATAGCTATTGTTTTTTGATTCTTATGCAACTGTTGCCACCCAACATTAGAGATAAAACTTAACCTTAGAGAGTTCCATAAAAATGTGTTATAATCATTTTTCAAATCCTTATTATCAAAGCCCAAACTTTTCTTTCACCAAATAATACCAAATCAAACTGCCTTTGATCGCTGCCCAGTAGAGCCCCCAACTTGTGAAAGGCTTACCGGGCCTTTTGTTTTATAACTGGGCATTAAATCTTTTATTTATTTATTTTTGGTCCTCTTAGGACTGCACCTGTGGCATATGGAAGTTCCCAGACTAGGGGTCTAATCGGAGCTGCCTAGGTCACAGCCTTAGCAACGTGGGATCCCAGCCGCATCTGTGACCTACACCACAGCTCACAGCAACGACAAATTCTTAAACCACTGAGCGAGGCCAGGGATCGAACCTGCGTCCTCATGGATACTCGTCGGGTTTGTTACCGCTGAGCCATGAGGGGAACTCTGTAACTGGGCTTTTTAAGTTGAGGGATTTTTTTTTTTTTTTGCCTTTTGTCATTTTTAGGGCTGCACCTGCGGCATGTGGAGGTTCCCAGGCTAGGGGTCTAATCGGAGTTGTAGCCGCCGGCCTACACCACAGCCACAGCAACGCAGGATCCGAGCCGCGTCTGCGACCTACACCACAGCTCACAGCAACGCCGGATCGTTAACCCACTGAGCAAGGCCAGGGATCGAACCCGCAACCTCATGGTTCCTAGTCGGATTCGTTAACCACTGAGCCACGATGGGAACTCCTAAGTTGAGGGATTTTTTTTTAACTGAGTGGACAATGTATTCAATTCCTAGGGCTGGGTGGCTCTGAACAGTATAAATGTATTTTCTCACAGCTCCCAAGGCTAGAAGTTCGAAAGTGGTCAGAGGTGACCCTTCTGGGGTCTCAGGAAGGAATCCTTTCCCTGGCTCTCCCGCCTCTGGTGGCAGCCAGCCTCCCTTGGCCTCCCTTGGCTTCTCGAGGCATCGCTGCCATCACACCTCTGTCACCACATGGCTTCTCTCCCTGCGTCTCCATCCCAAAGGCCCTCTTCTTAGGAAAACACTGGTCTCTCTCTCTCTCCTTTTTTTTTTTTTTTTTTTTGCTTTTTAGGGCTGCACCTGCGGCATATGGAGGTTTCCAGGCTAGGGGTCAAACTGGAACTGCAGCTCAGCTGCCAGCCTACACCACAGCCACAGCAATGCATGATCCAAGCCGTGTCTGTGACCTACACCACAGCTCACAGCAACGCGGGATCCTTAACCCACTGAGCAAGGCCAGGGATCGAACCCTCATCCTCAAGGATCCTAGTCGGGTTCGTTAACCTTTGAGCCATGAAGGGAACTCCTGAAAACACTGGTCTCTGAATGAGGGCCCACTCAACCAGGTAAAACCTCATCTGAACTAACTACATCCACAAAGACTCTTTCCTAGTAAGGTCACACTGGGATCATCCAGGTGAACGTGAATGTGGGGGGGGGGCCCATTCAGCACAGTACAGACAGCCAGACATCAGCATCACAGGTCCTGAAACTAACCATCAATGAGGCCATGCTCTGCAGCCGATCTGCCACCAAATCTTAGCAAAACTTTGCCAGCAATTTATAAAACTTTAGTTACGTGCTAACCACAGCGCTCGGTGCTTTTATCTCATGTGTAATCTCTCTCTAATTTTATGTGGATAAAACCACTACCGTAATATTCTGGATGAGGGCACAGGCTAAGCAAGGTTCCAAAAGCCGCAAAAATAGTAAGTGGGGCACCAAGATTGGAATTCGGTAACCTGGATGGAAAACTGGGCTCGAAACCACCCTCCCGCCACTAAACTGTCAGTTAGTGACCTTCATTACAGATTGTCTTGGTTTCTTTCTTTCTTCCATGATTTAGGAAAACACAGACCTAAAGCACAGAAATTTGTGCACGTCTAAGTTCAGAGCTGCTGCCATTCAGTAAATATTAATTAATCATAAAAGCCATCGATTCCCTTGTCATGAAATGTACTCACTTTCCAAGCCTCTGGACCTGTTCATGGAACCAGGATTGATTTTAAAAGGGTCATGATTCATCTAATGACAATCCAGAGTTAACGCCTGTAAGGCCAGGGTATGATCTAAAAAACCTCAGGGTGACTTTGTGAAATTACACATCTTGACTACGAGGACACAGTCTGCTCTTGACACAGCGGCTAAGTTTTGCTTTTAAAACGGATATTGAAAGACCATCCCTGCCCCTCGAGGGCCCTTCACTCACCCGGAATAAAACCCTTCTGGAATGTTCTGCCAGACCCAGCCACTCATTTCCTCTCTGTCTGATTTCCTAGGACCTCTCACCCCCACACTCTGTTCTGATGCTCAGACAACACAGACTTGTGCACAAGCCACTCTCCAGAACGGCCGCCTGGCTAATGCTCCTGCCTCCTGCCATGTCTCTGCTCAGATGTTACCCTCCTCCCTGGCATCTATACAACTGGGCACGGAAAACAGCAACAGGCTTCCCCAACCCCCACTGGAATGTGAGCTCCACTGGGGCACGCATCTCATCCTCTCGGTTCACTTTTATGTCCCCAGCGCCTAGAACAATGCTTCACACCCAACAAGAACTCGGTTGTTGGACAATCCACTCACTGAATGAAGGGGTGGGGACACTTGTGTCCCAGAAGCCTTGGAAGTGGCTCCAGGTGCCCCGATGGTTCTCCCCCTTGCGGAAGGGGCAGGGGAGCAGGTTGGGCAAGACCACCATGCCCTGCGTTTCTGTGGCCAATGCCCCTCAAGGATGCCCCTTCCACGTCCTTCTCTGCACCCTGACACCAGGAAGAGGAGCAGCAAGGTGGGTGCAAGATCAGCTAGGGCACGCCTTTCCACACTTGTTCTGCAGAAGACTCATGTCATTAAGTAAATTCTTATGCATTATCTCACATGAAAGAGGCAAAAGCAGTATTCACTAAATTCATGTTACAATTTTTTTTTTCCTTTTTACAGCCCCAGCTGCGCCATACAGAAGTTCCCCAGCTAGGGTTCGAATCGGAGCTGCAGCTGCCGGCCTACACCACAGCCACAGCAATGTCGGATCTGAGCTGCATCTGCAATCTACACCACAGATCACGGCAATGCCAGATCCTTAACCCACTGAAGGAGGCCAGGGATCGAACCTGCATCCTCGTGGACACTTTGTCGGGTTCTTAACCTACTGAGCCGCAACGGGAATTCCCCTGTTGTAAATATCATGAAAGATTTTAGTGCTAAATCATTCAAAAAAACCTAAGGCCAAGTGACCGGAGTCATAGCACTCTCAGTGTCCAATCATTTTTATATTTTGTTTGGCTTGCTTACTTTTGAAATTATACCAATTTACACAAATTTAGTAGTCATAAATGAGGTCACCCTTGCACCTCAGGGAAGTTGGAATGGTAGCAGTTCATGCCATGTTCTACAATAAACCAGGTAATCCAGGTAACATTACAATTAAAGTTATTTCCTGAGTGTTGTCAATTGCCTTAAAATTTCATGTATGGTATACACAGATGCATCTAATTTTTAAATAATAAAATCAAAACATATGAATACATAAATTCCCTTTGCACCTGTAATGTCCTGGGGCTCCAGGAAACATGTTTGGTTCTAAGGAGCCAAGCATCTTTAATAAGCAATTTAAAATGCTTAGAATGAACCTGAGGATGGCAAAAAAACAAGTAACAGAAGACGAGTTCTAATGACCCTAGTCCTAAACACAAATGAGCCTTGCTAGATGATTTTGTGAAGGAAAAAATAAAGTGCCTTAGGAAGGAGCCAATATCAAAGGACATCATAATATCTGACATAATATTTAGAATTATGATTGTCAGACACTGAGGCACCAAACAACTGTTACAACTCCAAAATGTTGTCATCAATGGAAGTGTTGCTGGAAGGTAAGGCTGGTAAGAGCAACTGCTCTTGGTGTCAAAGAAATTTTCACAGATCTGAGTGGGATTGGTTTCAAAAATGACATATTGTCCAACTGGTTAGACTAAATGTAGGGTGAAAAATCTAATTACTAGAGAAATGACTACTTTTCACACACAAAAAAATTGCTAAAGTATTTGTGTATAAAGAAGTCCATTCAAAGTCAATCAAGAATAGAATACAAGTGCTGACATCAGAGTGGACTGACTTCTCAAGAACAAGCTCCCTAACTATTTCTCAAATGTGTTTGGTCAGAAAACCATTGCTGCAAATGCCGTATTTTCAAAACATACAATTATTTCCTCCATCACACAGAGGATGCATTTCAAACATCAAAAATGTGTAATGTTCAGCAAAAAATCGTGATGCTCACTAGAAACGAAACAGATATATCATAATCGAATTAAAATTAGACATTGTAGCTGCACTTGCAAAGAAGTACCCTGAAAAGAAGAAGCTGATTATAGAAAGCCATGAGAAATATCAGACCAAGACGAGTTTTTTAACACTCTTTGAAGACTTTAGAGGACAATGACAGGAAGGCTTGGAAATTAATTTTTTGGAAAAAAAGAGAACAGGGCACATGTTGGCATGGGATACGAGGTAGGACCTCAATCAAAAGGAATGATGACGGCTGTCTTGGAAATGTCTCTACAATGCTAACTCTGCAGCATGACTTGGACCAAAGCTTTCTTACACAGAGTGCTTGAGTATTGGCAATCACGTTCTAGCTCCATGGGGAAAAGTGAAGAGAAACAATTCTGGCCCTAATACAGGAATAAGTCTCCCCATCGTAAGACAAGATTTCATCAGGAATATAGCTAAGGAGTTCAAAAGGGACCACATCTCACAAGAAATATGAGGGACCACAGTTTCTACTTTGAGAAAACATGAAACTGATAATGGAAAAAGACTCCCACAACCACAGCATGAATGCAAAGAAAGATGTGGAAACTTTATCATTCTTTGTTTGGCTTAGACTTTGATTTTCTTGGTGGTAAAAAAAAAAGCATTTTTGCTTTTTCAAGGGAACAATTCCACTTGACTGTGTGTGTTAGGTTTCTCTTGCTAGAAGTGTAAGATCACTTATATTGGGTTCATCAGTTTCAGTCCTATTATTAGAGATTTTGGCTAAATCCTAATGAAAACATTCTACTTTCTTTCTTCTTCTTTTTATAGCCACACCTGCAGCATATGGAAGTTCCTAGGCTAGGGGTCAGATTGGAGCTGCAGCTGCTGGCCTGGGCCACAGCCACAGCAGGTGTAGGCATCTGCAACCTATGCCACAGTTTGCGGCAACACCAGATCTTTAACCCAGTGAACAAGGCCAGGGATCAGATCAAATCTGCATCATCACAGAGACAACACTGTGTTCATAACCAGCTGAACCACAACTGGACTTCTAAACGAATTGTCATCTTAGTAGTCAATACAGATGTAAACACACGGATGTTGGTTTATAGTTTTTCCATCAATATTTTCTATTTTTTTCAGAGACTAGCTTCATGAAGACAAACAATACTCTGTCTCCAATTCCTTCTCTCCATAGTTCTGAGTTTCAAGATGGACTAGACTCACTGAGGACTTAGCTCAGATGATACACGCCTGCTGGGGAATTATTTTGTACTCGCTGAACCACTCTGAATTTATTTACTATTCACATTATAAACACTTGTTTCCTGAGATGCCTCCCATCACTACAAAGACTGACTTTACTTCAACCTCAGAACACATTGATCTATTTGCCAGATCACAAAATATATGGAAAACCCCTTTTAAGAGACTTATTCAACATTAGTTTCATAAATTTTTGTTTGCAGCTGAGAGAAATGAACATTAAAATTTGTTTTCTGATGTATGTATAGGCAGTTACATTTCTCTCTTATCTTACATAAATGTGTGAGAGGATGATCTACTTCTCTTCAAGAAACATTTTTTTTATTATATTACCACACTGTTGAAGGAGAATTTAATAAACATTATTGATATATTCATTTCCCAGTTAATATTTAACATTCTCATAAGTTTATGAATACCTGCTTGAACTTAATCAAATAAATAATTTAGCATTAAGCACCAATTTGCGATTTCACTATTTATTTCTTCAAGCATAGTCTCTCTTCTCCAGAATAATCAGTTTATTTACATCACAGGAGGAATATTATCATAACTATTACTAAAGTCTTTGATGAAAAAGGCTACTAAACAAGTCCCAAAATATTTCTTTTTCTTATGAGAATAATACCTGGTGATTTTTATTTATTTGTTTTTTTTTTGGCCTGCAACCGTGGCATATGGAAGTTCCTGGTTTAGGAGCAGAATCAGAACTGCAGGTGGGGCATGAAAGTGAGTGGGTCACTTTGCTGTATAGCAGAAATTGGCACAACAATGTAAATCAGCTATACATATTTTTTTAATGTTTAAAAATAGAGAATATTTATTCACCTACAAATCAGACAAATTTAAAAGTCAAGCTAGAGTTTTAGGTATGCTTGGGTTTCAACTACCATTATTTCTCAGTATCAAGAGAGGAAACAATGACTTTTTTAGGGAACGCTTTGGGTCTGACTCTTCAAGGTCCGACTTTGAATAAATTCGTTACCTTTTCTAATCAGCAGAGTGAGTTCAGCTAGACCCAGCAGGTGAACACGTAAGTAGAAAGCTATCAGAAGCCAGGAGCCGACACAATGTGCCAAGAGGAACTGGTACACAGAGGAGCAATGCAACAGCGGAAACCAGAAATCAGACAATGTGTGACAGTAAAACACCCTAAAATAGCCGCCATAAAGATGCAAGGGGGAAAAATTCTCGAATTCCCAATGGGGTGATGTCATTACTCTTCTGCTCATGCTACTACACTTTGGCCCCACAACTGCCACAGGAACCAGACACTGGTATTAAGTTCATCCTACGCAGTAGAAAGAAAGGCAAGTAACTTACCAAAGGTCACCAAGCTATTAGGCAGATGACCTTGTATTTGAACCCAGGCCACCTGGCATCAGCCTCTGTGATCTTAGCTCATGTATTTCAGCCCCTTCTTCCAGTGAGTAAGGCTCTAGGACCTCGCAGATCCCTGATTCATTCCTCCCTCACTCAAAGATGGAGTGTACTTGCTTAGAGCTTAGAGGAAATAAAATGCGTGGCTTTTTCTTTCTCATAAAAGGAAGGAAGACTCTTGGTGAGGACATGGGGGATATGGTTTGGAGGAAGAGATGATGCCTGCTGGCTTCATCTTTACTGGGATTTTGACTAAAGCATCAATGGTTGCAGTGTTGATTCCATACCATGCACACTCATTCATACCAAAGGGTTGACAAACAGCCCCCAACACACTCGCCCATTTGACCTCTGAAAGGGCATGGAAAACACACAACTAAATTTAATCGCAAGTAGTCTAATACTCTGCCCTTCTGCTGAATTATCCAAACTCGAAATCATATCAAAGACGAGACACAGAGCGTCTATGAGTGGATAAGTGTGTATATAATCCCATCTTCTGGCACATGACATCTGGGTAAGATTATTAAACTACATACAGCTAATTCAAACCGGGTTATATTCTCAAAGTGATTTCATATGTTGGGCTTGAGGGAATAAAGTAAAAAAAAAAAAAATCCCACAGACATATTATACAAGATGATGAGCCCAGACCCCCCCCCCAGAGTCCCGAAAAGAGCATGAGAGACCCACCTGTGACAGGGGCACAGTCAAGGAAACACAAAGTTCCAGGCTGAGATTCCAAGGTCCCATGTTCCCCCAGTTGCAGTGAAAGGTCCCCATCTCCTCACAGGGAATGGCCAATCCCTTCCTCCCCCAGCTCAGAGCAGGGAGGTCCTGAGAAGCTGTGAGGGACCTTTGAAGAGGTGATACCTCATTGAAGAGGACTGTGCAAGACAAGGAAGAGGAACCACAGGGCTTGGTGCAGTCCTGGGTTCTTGCACTGGCTGGGAGCTAGCCTAGCTGGTCTCTCCTAGAAGGTCACTTCTGCTTGTCCCCAAGCAGTCCCAAGATTCCCCCGGCTGTCTCCTTGCTGGAGGACCCAGCCCTGCAGAGTCTTCCTAAATGGTCCCAAGGTTATCTGTACTAAGGGGGAAGGCATTCATTTCTCTGGAAGTCAGAACACAGGCTGTGGAAAAGCACTAGCTTTGACTTTAGTGTTTTCCAGCACAATCCCACCCTAGAAGAACTCTAACACCCTGAAATAAATAATGCTAACAGAGTTATTAGCCTTCTCATTTCCTGAGGCCTGAAGGTCTGATTAGGATGAATGATTAAGAGAAGCTGTTTTTTTCTTATTTGCCATGCACATCTATATGTGCTCTCCCCCAAGGACAACTGGTTTAATGGATTACGATGATGGATAATTAGGTTTCTTAATTATTTTCTTAGGATTATCATAGCAGTGAAAAAATCCAGCCATGGACACCTACATTCAAAGAACGACGATAAAATATTTAATTGCTTTTTAACGGAGAAATGAGTTCTGGCTTTGAGAATGATCTCTGTCTCAGGGTGTTTATCATTTTTCTTGGCATATTCAAAGATCTTATCAGTCTATTTATAACCACTTTGATTGGTTTACCTTTTATGTGGTTTGACAAATGTCATTTGTAATTGGTTCAATTTGTGTTCATGCTAATACCCAATTTGGGTGATTTGACCAACATATAATGCTTAATTACCCAATTTTAATTGAATCTATTAAAAAATGGATGCAGCAAGTCCAAGTGTGGCCTACAAAACCTCAGAATTTCACCTTTTCTAGACATCCAACCCTGGGCACCTCTAAAACATTTCATCCCTAAGCCACCTCTGCCAATTTTTGATTTTTCTTTAAACGAGGACAAGTCTCAGGAGAAAGAAACTCTTTGTTTCAGGAAATGTATTGCCATTACATCAGTGATAAAATTGCGTAATAGTCCTGAGATGGTAAAAATTTTCTCTTCTGATGCCTGACAACACTAAGGGCAGTCACTGAGACTTGTCTGTGCTTAAGATCAATGAACTCATGATATAGGGAACGTGGGCAGAAACCCGGTGTGATCCTTAATCATCTGTCATTGGCTCTATGCCAAGAAAACATCACCAAACAGGCAGTGCCAACTGGTCAGTTATATTTCTGTGCAATCCACTAACAACTTACAAACTTATTCATCTAATATTTACTGACGTTCCCATGAGCTATGGTGTAGGTTGCAGATGCGGCTCGGATCTGGCGTTGCCGTGGCTGTGGTGTAGGCCGGTGGCTACAGGTCTGATTCGACCCCTAGCCTGGACACTTCCATATGTCAGGTGCGGACACAAATGGACAAAAAGACAAAAAAAAAAACCCTACAAATAAATCTATCTAAAGAGACAAAAGACCTAAACTCTGAAAACTCTAAGATACCAGTGAAAGAAATCAAAGATGACACAAATGGATGGAACTCATGCTCTTGAGTTCGAAGAATCAATATTGAAAAAAACTATACTACCAAGGCACTACAGATACAATGCAATACCTATCAAACACCAAGCACATTCTTCACAGAACTAGAACAAAATACTTTAAAATTTGTATGGAAACAAAAGAGACCCCAAATAGCTAAAGCAATATTGAAAACAAAAAAAATGGAAATGGAGGAATCAGGCTTCCTGACTTCAGACAATACTACAAAGCTACAGTTATCAAAACAATATGGTACTGGCAGAAAAACAGAAATACAGATCAATGGACTAGGATAGAAAGCCCAGAAATAAACCCGAGCACCTATGGTCAACTAACCTATGACAAAGGAGGACAGAACATACAATGGAAGAAACACAGTCTCTTCAATAAATGGTGCTGGGAAAACTGGAAAGTTACATGTAAAAGAATGAAATTAGAACACTATCTAACACCATATACAAAAATAAACTCAAAATGAATTAAAAATCTAAATATAAGGCCAGACACTATCAAACTCCTAGAGGAAAACATAGGCAGAATGCTCTCTGACATAAATCACAGCAACATCTTGTTTGATCCACCTCTTAGAATAATGTCAATAAAGACATAAATAAACCAGTGGGAACTAATTAAATTCAAAAGCTTTTGCAAAATAAAGGAGACTCTTACAAAAAATGAAGACAGCCCACAGAATGGGAGAAAATCTTTGCCAACAATGCAACAGACAAGGGCCTAATCTCCAAAATATACAAACGAACGACTAATACAACTCAACAACAACAACAAAAAAAAAAACAATCCAGTTTCAAAATGGAAAGAAGAAGACCTAAACAGACATTTCTCCAAAGAAGACATACGGATGGCTAACAGGCACATGAAAAAATGCTCAGTGTCACTAATTATTAGAGATATATTTTGTTATTCATAGCAAGTCACTTTTACCCACACCTGAAGGAGGAAGGAAGTAAATCATCAACACCCAAAGGTTGATTTGTCCATGGTGATGTAATGAAACCTCCCCAAATAGCTAAATGATGGGGTTTAGAAAGAATTCTGGTTGACGCTGGTGAATACACTGAGGTTATTCATACCCGGGAGGACGGTGTGCCTGGGGAGACTCACCCACCTACCTTGCCCTACGTACCTCTTCCACGTGGCTGTCTCTGAGTGGCATCCGTCTAACAAACTGGTAAAGAGAAGAGTAATGTGATGCCCTGAGTTCTGTGGGCTGATTTCACAAATTATTGGATCTGAGGAGGGGGAGTTGGGAAGCCCCAATTTACAGCCAAATGGTCAAAATTCAGGGGACAACCTGGACTTGTACCTGGCATTGAAGCAGGAATCGGTCTCGTGGGACTGAGTCCTTAATCTGTGGGGTCTGCCGAAGTCCAGGAAGTTAGTGTCAGAACTGGATTGAATTGTAGGACACCCAGTTGATGTCAAGCGAGTAGGAGAACTACTGATGTAAGGAAAGCACCCCTTACTTGATGTCAGAAGTGTTGTGAGTAGACACCAATCAGGTCAATGAAAGAAACAAAACTGTCCCCTCCTTTTTCACTCTGTCCCCCAAGTTCCCCAAAGCCACTGGAACAAATGTAACCTGCCATTTAACCTTGAGCTAGCACTTGAATTTAGCTTCTTGCATTAAACGTGGTCTTTAATTCTGTAGTTTGTCCTTGTTCCTCATCTCATGTTTACATGGTAAAAATCAAGTTGTGCACACTGGTAACACTTAGGATTCTAGCCATGAGCTGCTACAAAAGATATCCCTCTTGGCCAGGATTTTCCCTCTTTCACTTGAGTATTTTTCTTAATGTACAGAAACAACCTCAAATGCTATGGTCATTACCCTTTTCCCAAACACATCCCCACCTCATCTCTTCCTATGATAAGACTGACAGGTAGCCTGTAAATCTACTTTTGCTGTTATCTTTAAACTAATCTTAGGATTGGAAATTCTCAAATGGTGGCTCTGTGTCTTATGCCTTCTTAGGAAATATGGGCCAATAATGAAAGATGTACACAAACTCAAATTCAAGTCTATTTGGGGGAATGATACTGCAAGGTTAGAAGAGAATAAAACACACCATCAAAATAGATCGGTTAATTAACACAGCTCTGTAAATCAGCTAAACTTCGATAAAGTTTTAAGAAATAGATCGCTTTTTAGTTTAGGTTTCTCATTTCCTATTTAAGAACATTTCACATTTGCCCAACACATCCCTATAAGCCAAGAGGAACAGAGTGAGTGAGAATAAAGATGATCGAAAGAACAGGGGCAGCGAAGGAGGGAAGAAAGAAGGAAACCAAAAGCCAGAAAGAAGCAGGGAAATGGGTAAATTAGAAGCAAGGAGGATGACAATGAGGAACAAGAAGTTGGAAAGTATTAAACCACCTAGTCTCAAAGTAAAACACATTTTGTTTCAATATGTTCAAAGCAAATCCCATCATAGAACACCAGAATAAGCACCTGAAATTCAAATACAGCCATACATTCGGGAAAGTATCCTATAAGAAAATAAATTTGAAACTGAGGTCAAATGAATAACTTGACTGGGAAATATCCTCTGGTTCTCAGCGTTGAGATTCCAGGCTGGTCAGGAGCGGACTTTTTTACCCATTCATATCCGCAGTCATCCTTGCATTTATACCCTCCCTCCAACCTCACCTATGGGTAACGTTCAGCGTTTCCTCTGTGGGTCCTGGAGACTGAGATGGAAACACAGAAAAGGAGGCCCGTCTCTAGTCTTATCGTTTTGTACATCCTATTGGAGGACAAAGAAAGCTACCTTCCTCCCGATAATGGCAACAGCTCTTTAAAAAAGGACCCTCGCTGCTACCTAAAATGTGTTTTGCTGAAGGTTTGCTGCCTTTGGTGGAGGATGGAAGGAAGCGATGGGAGGGCGGTGGTGTGTGGCTGAGAACCAAGCACCTGTCTACTAAGCAATTTGTCTCTCTCTTTTATGTTTAATTTTACGACTGCATCCATAGTATATGGAAATTCTCAGGCCACGGGTTGAACTGAAGCCTCAGCTGCAACCTGCACTGTAGCTGCGGCAGCTCCGGATCCTCTAACTCGCTGTGCCGGGTGAGGACTCGAACCCATGCCTCAGCCGTGGAGTGTGCCTCAGCAGACAGATTCTTAAGCCACTGAGTCAGGGCGGGAACGCCTACTAAGTAACTTCTCTTTTATTTGGAGCCCCCAAAAGGCGAATAAGATGGTCTTTGAAATGAAATTCCTTCTAATCTGATTCTTGGGATTCTCACTGTAATATATACACACATTAATGTTTCAGGATAGAAAAGCAGGAAAGAGTACAAATATATGAGCTGGCTGAATGAAACAATGAGTGGGTGGTCCACTGGGATTGCAAAGCAATACATTTCTTCCTTCCTTTCCCTTTTGTCCCTCCCTTCCTTCTTCCCTTCCTTCCTTCCCTCCCCCCCCTTCCTTCCTTCCTTCCTTCCTTCCTTCCTTCCTTCCTTCCTTCCTTCCTTCCTTCCTTCCTCAAGCACAGTAGTATAAAGCATAATATTAAGGTCTACTCTACTTGTTCGAGCTGTTGCCTCTGTATCTGGGGAAACCCAGAGGGTCCCGAACGGCCCCACTCCAAGTTCCCCTGCCATTGTGCTGTCATGAACAAGGCCCTTTAGCCAAATGACCTTTCTTATCACAGGACCAGGTACTCACTGTCCCTGCTCCTCCCTGAGCGGTGGCTTCAGCTCCCCCAGCCCGCGCAGCTATTCAGGCAAGCCCATCACGTCTTCCCAAGGGAACCAGGGGCCACCACACCCTTGGATACCACAAAGTCTGCCTCCCACAGCCTGGCTTGTTCAGCCTGTTCCCCACATGGTGCTGTGTGACGTGCAGTGTCCTCCCATCCCAGCCGTGAGTGAACGTGACTAATGAACTATTATCATCTCGTCTGTCCAGTGTCGCTGTCCTCTGTTCAGCCATCCCAATAACCCTAGTGCTAGGGACTGCCTCCCTCACCGCTGGGGTGAAAAGAAGGCAGTTAAGACAGGCATCATCTGGAGTTCCCGTCCTCGTGGCTCAGGGGTTAACAAACCCAACTAGTATGCGTGAGGACTCGGGTTTCATCGCTGGTATGCTCAGTGGGTTAAGGATCAGGCATTACCATGAGCTGTGGTGTAGGTTGCAGACATGGCTCAGATCCTGCGTTACTGTGGCTGTGGTGTAGGCCAGCAGTTACAGCCCCAATTCAACCCCTGGCCTGGGAGCTTCCATATGCCATGAGTGTGGCCCTAAAAAGACAAACAACAACAACAAAAAAATAGGCACCCTCCCCACCCCATCAGGCTAAACCAAGTTCAAGTGAGCTGCCCCCTCGGCTTCCTTCCAGCCGTCACAGGACTGGTCTCCACCCACAGTGAATGTCTGGGCTCCAGGCACAGGAACAGGGAGCCTAGTCCGCTCCCCCCGTGTACTTGTGGGAATGCCAGGCACTCCACTGGCACGCCATATGCTCAGGTCCAGGGCCTGGCATCTGAAAAATGCAGGAAGGAGGAGGGCAGTGCTTTGCGGAGGAAGACCCAACAGGAATTGCTATGTTTTAACATTCTTTGCCCCACAGCAGCCCCCCTTCCAAGCCTCTCCCACATTTTCTCCCACCAGTACCAAAAAAATCCACTTATCTTACATTCCCCAACCTGCTGGTGAACAAAGGATGTCAGTGCTCGATTCCACGCTGTGTGAGCTGTAAATATCGCTGCCTCTACTTTTTTCTCTTGAGGGCATTTTAGGAGAAGATGAATGGTTCGTGTCTCTGAACGCAGGTGGATATTTCCAATGAGAGGACAGGCTTGTATACAGTTTTGTGCTTTGTTTTGATGTTTCAGGGAACCCGGAATGTCAGAGTTCACCAGGGCACATTCCGAGGCCTGTGAGCGTTTCTGTACTTTCTAGGGATCCAGTAAAAAGAATCTACTGGCAAACCTGTACTTGCGAACACTCTTAATAAAGAGGAAGAAAAGAAGCATACAATTTGGGGGATACCCTGTTATCCGTGACAATCTCTAGAGGGCTAGGGCTCCATAAATGACTGTGACACATATACCAGATCTCCGTCAATATAATGATGCAATGCTTGGCTGAATAAGCCGTTATTATTGAACATAATTTTAGGCTACAGTGGAAACTTTTATCAGCCCCCTTAAAGACAGTACTAGAAAACAATATTTTATTTTTAAAGTAACCCCTTCCCACCCTGCTGAGAAAGAATGCAGGAAGATCACAGCAGTGACACTGCAATCAATCTCTTTTGATGGGAGGAAGCAAACATGGTCACGCTAGAAACATCCCGCTTTCTCTTCCTAGAGTGATCAAGAAGATTCGGTCCATCCCAGAATGCCCACCTCACTCCAGCCTGCTTCTGAACAGACCCAGCGTATTCATCATTGTACCCCCAGGCCAGGTTGCCAGACAAATTAATACAAATTCAGTTTTATCGAAGCACTATTACTGCGGGAGGATTGAGGCATTTGAATAGTAAGTTCGAACACTGAATATCAAGCTGAGCACAGGATAAAGGAGAGAGACTTAAATTATGGCCCCTCGATGAATTTTCAGAGAATTCCTGAAAAACCCCATTTTATAGGTTAGGAGACTGAGGTTCAGGCTGAGGGTAGATACTTCAGTGCGCCTTGCCCAGCTGGCAAGTGGCAATCAAGGTGAATTGCTAGGTTGCTGGATCAAAACACTAGGATCTTTCCGTGGCCCTCGGTGCCCTCATCCATACTACAAGCAGTGGGAGGAAGTGCCTACCCGGCTTTCATATTCAGAGAGGAGTAGGTTCTTATCTCATAAACCTATAAAGAGTCTGAGTTGAGAATCCAACTGTACTTCACAGGCTCCTTGGTTTGGAGAGAGCCACTTCATGTCTCACCTAAATTCCCTCTACCTGCCCCACTATACTCGCTGCCAAGATGTTGCTCGCTCCGCTTGATAAATCCTGTGGCTGAAAACATCAATTTCCGTGACAGTCCATCGACTCTTCAGCCCACGTGGCTGTGGGAAGTTCTTTCTTAAACTGAGCTGACATCTATCACCCCATAGCTTTTACCCATTAGTTCTGGTTCTACGCCTTAGAGACAGGAAGATAAATTCTTAACCTTCTTCCAGATTATTGTTCCTTTCCTACTTATGAACCCCTAAATTGTCCTCCTGGGTCTTCTATTCTCCAGGCCAGTGTACCCAAGTTCCCTTTCTCATTTCTCAGATCATATGGTATCTGATTCCTCTTATTATCCTGGTTCCTTCCCTCTCAATTCTTTCTTCCTTCCTCCCTTCCTTCTTTGCTTTCTTTTTAGAAGTTCCTGGGCAGCTGCAGGCCTACGCCACAGCCATAGCGATGCCAGATTGGAGCCGCATCTGTGACCCATTAGGGGCAATGCTGGATCCCTAATCCACTGAGGGAAGTCAGGGATCGAACCCGCATCCTCATGGATACTAGTTGGGCTCTCAACCTACTGAGCCACGACAGGAACTCCTCATCTCTCTTCTTTTTGACTGACCTGTACCTCAAAAGTATAGAATTCAACTAAATGCTGGAAGATCATATATCGTCTGAGATTTGCTTCAGAGTAATCTGCAGCTAGGGGTGGGTGTGCTGGAGGTGGCTAAGGTGAAACAAGATTTGCAAAATATTTGGATACATTTTTAAACTGACTGCCGAGTACACAGAGTTTTATAATAATATTCTCTTTATTTTGTCTAAGTTTAAAAGTTTTTAAAACAATATAGCATCCCAGAACATGCAGGAAATCTCAGCTACGATAGGGTTTGTTAGAAAAAAGCTAAGTCTCACATTCTGTCTCATAATGCTGTATACTGATTAATGAGAAACATGACTGAGCCAGGTAAATTTTGTTGATTTCTGTTTTTTTTAAAAAAAAAAAAAACCTATGCTATTTCCCATTCTTGATTAACATGGTTGGTTCTTGTTTTTTATTGCTGGTGGGTTTAACTTCAATTATAGAGCTTGCGATTTGCCCTTGGACATATTATTTTGGCAGATTTCATCCATCAAGCAGCTTATTCATTTGAGACTTGACACACGTATTTTTAGCACATCCTTTAAATCCAAATCTGAGTCACTGATAAAAAACACTGAGACAGGCTCAGGTTAGAAACCTAGAGCATGAACTTGCAAAACATTTTCTGTGTGTGGAGGGTATACACAGTGAGTGATTCAGTCTGGAAGGATAATTGAACAAACCGAGATAAGACCACCCATTCATTGAGGAACACACAGAAAATGGGGTCAGGGAACTCTCGGCGAAAAAAAATGTAAAGCTTATTTCTTATTCTCTCTCTCTCTTTTTTTTTTTTTTTTTTTTTTTTTGCAGTAAGGTTCAGAATTTGTTGGTAAGGTGATGGCACCGATCTGGAATGTAAAAAAAATCTTAATAAGGACAGGACTGAAAATGCCCCCTCAATAAATACTACTGTCCCAGAGCACTAAGAGTTGATGCAGAAGTAGGACATAGTAAATCTAGAAGAGAAGGAAGGAGATAATTGGATGTTAATAAAGAATTCATTTTCCTTCCGCTGTGGCAAATTTCATTTACATCACACTTTATAAATAATCACCTCCAACCCTTCAACAGATTGCTGCAATTTATCATGGATTTTGAAAATGTTACCTTGGATATAGATAATTAATCAGCACCAACTGTTTGATTTGTAATTGCTTAATAATTGGGGGATAAATTATATTTATCTCTGTTTTAAACAGACTCATTCATTTTTCAAGTAGGTATGTTTCAATTTCTTTCAGAAACGATGACAAATTCATGATAAATAAGCTGGTAAGATGTACAACACTGGCATCATACAATTATCTTCCGAGATAAGATGATAAGAAAAAACACGTTTCCTCCTCGATTTTAAGATCATATCCTTAGACTATGGGAACTACCAAAAATGCATCCTTAGGAAGCATCACAGAAAGCCAGCTGAGGAGGGAACCATACTGAGAGAAAAACTATTGCATGAACAGCTAAGAGCTTCATGCCTCAAATTCATTATGTCGGGGATTCACCCAAAAGCCTCACCTGCAACGAACTGCCTAGAACAGAATCCCCACCCTCAACTGGAGACTGTTTGGTGCCAGCTGGAGGAGAGACAGGCAGGTAGAGAACATATAATGGAAAGTTTCATACGATCTCTGGTAGTCCTGGAAGGAATAAGCTGCAATATCAATGGTAATAACAACCTGTTGTGTTGGAAGTGTGAGTCTTAGCTGACTCGGTAACAAGACTGGTAAGTAGAGAACAAGTAACTAGACAGTTTGCAGAATTCATAAAGAAATACGAGGACAGTATTTGTATTCTTTTTCTTTTTTTCCCTCTATGGCCGTACGCATGGCATAGGGAAGTACCCAGGCTAGGGGTGGAATTGGAGTTGCAGCTGAGGCCTAAGCCACAGCCATGGTAACATAGGACCGAGCTGCATCTGTGACTTGCACTGCAGCTTGCCTCAGTGTCAGATCCTTAACCCACTGAACGAGGCCAGGGATTGAATCTGCATCCTCAGGACACTCTGTAGGGTTCCTAACCTGCTGAGCCAAAACAGGAACCCCCACGTGTTCTTTTGTTTTAGCTATATGCGACCATGAGCGAACTGTCTAACCTGAGACAGTTTGTTCAGCTGGAAATATGAAAAATAAATAAGTAAATGCCTGATTACCTAAAAAACAGTGAAAGAGAGCTCAAAGGAGATAATGTCCATGAAAACTCTTGAGCTTTCATTAAAATGGAAATATTTTAATTATAATGAATCATGTAATGGTAGCAAAAAAAGCATAAAGTATAGAATGCAAGATTTTGTGTGATAAAAGATAAGGTTTCTGTAAATGTGTACAAGATTTCACAACGTATCTTCTTTACTTCTTAGGAATGTTCCTAAGGGTCTGTTCTGATTTAGTGATGCAGTGCTATTAAATTAGAGTCCTCAGGACAATGAACTCCAATCCCCTTTTAATAACTGCACGGAGGAGTTCCCGTCGTGGCTCAGTGGTTAACGAATCCGACTAGAAACCATGAGGTTGCAGGTTCGATCCCTGGCCTCGCTCAGTGGGTTAAGGATCCGGCGTTGCCGTGAGCTGCAGTGTAGGTTGCAGATGCAGCTCGGATCCCACGTTGCTGTGGCTGTGGTGAAGGCCGGCAGCTACAGCTCCTGTTAGACCCCTAGCCTGGAAACCTCCATATGCCGCGGGTGCGGCTCTATATAAAGGCAAAAAGACAAAAAAAAAATAAAAAAATAAAAACATAACTGCACAGAAGGAAGTCAGCATAGCGGGCCTGAGGCTGTGATCCCCTCAAGGGCTACTGGCAAAGTTGGCCTTCAGCTGGTGTCTGGGAGCTCAGATTTCAGGAGCGTTTCCACCCTTCTCCAAGAAGAATGGCTTGCTGTGTCAAAACTACTTAGGGAACAAGATGGTTTATGCTGCAACCTGTTTTCCTGCAAGTCTGGAATCGCAGCAGGTTCAGGCAGAGGGTGCCTATGGGACCAGCCCTCGTGAACTCCTGGACACTGAGTCCAGTGGGCTTTCCTGGCGGACGGCACTTCTCAGGTGGTGCCACAGTTTGTTGCCGGAGGCGTCAAGGCCATCCTGTGGGACTCCACCGGGAACGACTCTTGAAGTCCACGCCTGCTTCCCCCGGACCTTCCTGGTGCGCCCCTTCCGGCCGAGGACTGGGCTCTGTATCCTTCGCAAAAGAAACACAGCCCGGAGAGCACAAGGCGAACCCTCCTGGAGAACTACGGAAGCTGAGGTGGTTTTCGGAAACCACCCTCCCCCCGACGCTAACTTTACTAATGTATGTGGGAGTCCAAATTTTCAGATATAGACGGCCAGACACTTGAGCAGCAAGATTTCCTAAGTCGACTTGAACCTATGGCACAGGTGAAGCTATCTGTGAAACAGAGACTCACAGACACAGAGGATAGACCTGTGGTGGCCAAGGGGACGGGGGAGGGAGTGGGAGGGACTGGGAGTCTGGCGTTAGTAGATGCAAACTATTACATTTAGAATGGACACACAACGAGGTCCTACCGCACAGCACAGGGAACTATATATCCAGTCCCTTGGAACAGAACATAATGGAAGATATTATGAGAAAAAGGATGTATATGGATGTATGAGTGGGTCACTGTGCTGTATGAGCAGAAATTGACCAAAAAAGAAAAAAGAAAGAAACGATCATCATATGTGGCTAGACGCTGGCCAGAAAAGAAAGACTGAGAGGACTGGGTGCAGGTCCTGGCTGGTCAGACACGCAGCCTCCTCTTTGAAACATTTTCTCAGGTTCTCAGCCTGAGAGCTCCCGACCTGGTCCTCAATGAACATCCGAAAAACATCACCCTGGACTATTCTAGTGGGATACAGAGACCCCCCCAGGACAAGGTGATGGAACTGTCTTACCTGGAACTTCTGCTTACGGAGGAGATACTAGGAAATATGAAGGTGTTTTTGAAATAAAGAAATCCAGAATTATATGTGGATGTGTGTCTGTGTTGATGTAATTTAAAGAGTCTCTTCATTAACTTAACCCAATTTCTTGCTGATAATATTAGTTAACATGAATTGAGAGCTTCTAGGCAAAGTAAAAGCCACTTTTGAAGCTTCATGTAACCCTCAAAATAACCCTAGGAGGTGCCATTATCACCCCCATTTTATAGGAGAAAATCAAATATGTTATTACTGAATTAAGATGGGTTATCATCAAAATGTAATGTCTAATAATTAACGATCTTTACATCTGCTTTCACCAGGTTGACCTGGCAAAACTGACAAAACACACAAACCAGAGACCACGACTAGATTCTTGACAATGGCCTATTTCCTTCTGCAAGAATAAAATTTCCATTTTCCCTCTAGCACCGAATGTTTCTCTAACTGGAATTAAAATATTCTTTACCTCATGCAAGCACCTAATTTAATCCAGCCAACCGCTCCTAGACAAACTGTTTTCCCTGCTATTCTCGGATGTGTTTATAACCAGTAGTCCCAACTAGGGGTGAATTTACCCTCCCTCGGGACACTTGGCAATGTCTGGAGACAGTTTGGTCGTCACACTAGCAGAGGTGATGCTACAGGCGAGCATCTGTGGGTGGCGGCCAGCAATGCTGGGAAACATCATGGACCCAAAGCCCGCAGTCCCAGTGGAGAGGATCCACCCAAAATGCCCCATGCCAAAGTTGAGAAAACCCTGGTTTATATGAAAAGTAGGCCCCCTACCCTATTATTTTATTGAATTTTCTACTGATTTATGTATTGACAGAGCTATGGAGAGATGCTGGGAAATATCTGATTCTTACAAATATTTCTAAACAAACAGTCAGGTGCACAGAGCCAGGAAACCTGATTAAAAGAGATCAAGAAATTCTGCTGTCCCTGACAGGGGAGCAGACAGCTGTCTGACATTAGTCAGGTCACTTGACTTCTCAGGAATATCAGGGCCTCCTAAAGAAAGTGAGAGACAGCCCGTGTGTCTTATTTCCATTCCCTGGATCACCAGAGCATCTTCAGGATTCAGGTCAAACAAGGTTCATTCCTTAGAGCACATGGATTAATGTCAAACATCCTTTTAAAGAAGTAATGAATCAAAATAAAATTAGGAAGACACATCAAATAGAGGAAAGTAAACAAACAAACAAAACAAAACAACAACAACAACAAAAAACTAAGCAAAGAGAAAGTTAAGGTTGGAAAGACAAGAAGTCAGAACACGAACTGAGGCCTATGGACAGGCTGGCAGGGAGCCGCGGATTTGTCCCTGGGGTTTTCAATAACTCCAGGGAAGGGAACCCAGGTCCCCCTAAAGGCAGTGACTAGAAATGCAATAACTGCATGTTCCCACAACTTCCTTTTTATTTATTTTTTAAATTAAAAAAATTATTATTATTATTTTGTTAATGATTGTACCTGTGGCATATGGAAGGTCCTGGGCTGGGGCTGAGCGGAGCTGCAGCTGCAAGCCTACGCCACAGCCACGGTAACACAGGAACCGAACTACCTCTGCGCCCTATGCCACAGCCTGCTCCAACACCAGATCCTTAACCCACTGAGCGAGACCAGGGATCAAACCCGTGTCCTCACAGACACTATGTCAGGTTCTTAACCTGCTGAGCCACAGCGGGAGCTCCATGTTCCCACAACTTTCAATCAAAGGGACACACATACACAAAATCACACACTCCCCCTTCTTGGATGGACAGTCAGGAAAACCTACATTACACAACACATTTATAGCTAAATCTGCTTAATTAATTTACTGCCTTTTCTAGAACTAGTGTGATCTCATGCACCCTAGGTACCCTGAGGCATTAGCCAGTCTCTGGCAGTCCTATCTGGCCAGATGGAGAAAGAAATTCCCAAGTGGCTCCCTTCCATGGCACGGTCTTTCTAAAATACACATTCTGCCACATCGCAGATGTGCTTCCGTGTTCCACAACATGAAACCTGAATTCCTAGTGGTGGGCAGAATGAAGACAACCGTGCCCTGATCCTCGGAACCTGAGGATGCATTAGGTTACATGGCAAAGGGGGATTCAGGCTGCAGGTGAAATTAGGTTGCTATCACTTGACCTTGAAATGGGGAAATTCCCCTGGATTATCCAATGAGTCTACAATATCACTACAGGGGTCCTTATCTGTGAAAAGATACAGGAGGGTCAGAGTCAGAAAACGAGATGTGATCAAGAAAGCAGAGGTCAAAGTGATGGAACTGCTACCTTTGAGTAGGGAAGGGGCCACGAGCCATGGAATGCAGGCAGTCCCTAGAGGATGGAGATGGTGAGGAAACAGCCCCCTGCAGGCTCCAAGGAGCGTAACAACTCTGCCAAGACCTTGATCTTCCCCATTTTGAACTCTTGACATTCAGAAGTATAGGCTAAAATATGCCCATTGTTTTAAACCACTAAGAACAGGGTGATTCAATACAGCAGCAACAGAAAACTAAGCCACTCCGGTTTTAGTTTCCTATTGTTTTCTAACAAGTTGTCCTAAATTTAGAGGCTTAAAGCAATACCCATTAATTAGCTCATGGTTCTTGTGGGTCAGCAGTCCAGCTGCAGCTTAGCTGTGTTTAGGATCTCACCCCCTGAAGCTGAGGTGTCAACTGAGACGGAGATCCCCCTGGAGGCAGGATCCTCTTCCACACTGACTGGTTGTGGCAAGACTGGGTTCCTAGTGGCTGTAGGACTGAGGCTGTCTGTCCCTAGGGGCTGCTGATCAACCTCTGTCATGTGGCCCTCTCCACACCATGGAAGTGACCTTCTTCAAGGTCGACAGCAAAGCATCTGGCACTGCTTGGAGTCCCTTTTAAGGGCTCGCATGGTTGATTTAAGTCCATCTAGGACGATCTCCATTTTTGATTCACTTATACTCAACTCATCAGTGTTAATGACATCTGCGAAATCTGTTTACCAGATCAGGTAACCTGGTCACAGAAGTGAATCCCATTATGTTAATGGTGGGGCTGACACCCAAGGAGAGAGAATTAGACAGGGCATGTCCACCAGGGGGCAGCATGCTGGGAACCCCCTTAGAATTCTCTATCACGCTCCTTGGGTGAGAAAACGAGATACTTGGCCAGCTTGTCCCTGCCAAGTTATCTTTCACCAAATTTCCCCACACAGTCAAGTTAGCAAGTTGTAAGCTACTGCTTTGGGTATGCTTACACAGAACAAATGTAACCTCAGGCAGTTCTCTCTCTCCAATGACTGCCCCTAAGAGGTTCCCCCAGGTCCCTCTCTCCCATCTCAGAGAGCTAACGGTTCACTTCATTTTCATGGTCAAAGAACCTAACGCAGAGCGTGCGGGTGCACCTGAAATAATAATTATTAGGCACCTTACTGCACGTGAGCCGTGGTTTTACCAAAATTCTGTATGTAACGATTCTGTCTGTGTCAAATGTGTTTTCCTGATTGAATACTCCAATTCCAAATGAAAGCACGCTGTAATGAATATCCAGCCAAGCAATCATTTTCAGGAGACTCTAAAACAGTAGCTCATATAGAATTCTGAGAGAAACTAATAGTGACAAGGGGAAAGCCAAAGACCTTCATTGTCATAATGTAAACTCAAACCTGGATTTGCTTGCCTGAAAAGTATCAACGTAGACACATCCTGAATGAATTATGTAGAGAAAGCAGCCATCTGGGAGTTGACAAGGAGCCGGCGAATAAAGACTGGAATATAATCACTTCCATTCCTTTTTTTACGGCAGATTGGGTTGTTTCCAATTAGACACTATTTATCAATTATTATTAACAATCACTCGTGATGGAATTTTCTTCCTTTATTATCTAACTCAAAAATTCTTTTTAGGGTAAATTTTTGAGAAAGTCAAGGCTAGTGTGAATCTAGACTCTTAGCCCCACTAGCCCTGAATCTAGGGGTTTTTTTCTGTGCCATGAAAAACAGCTTTCTTCCTTGTTCTGCCATTTTTTTTTCTGCTGGAAGAAGCCTACCAATACAAAACGGATACGCTTTGATAAAGGGCTCTGCTTGGGCCAAGGCAGCACACATTGCTTCAATTATAGCTCCGCTCCAGCGCCAGGGGTAGGGAGGGGCCAGTGCTCACAGCCAAGCCCCAGGAAATGCGATGACCGCACAGGAAAAGGGCCCCCCCTCGGCCAGCCAGATAAGCTCTGCCAGTCTGGGGCAGCCGGCCCAGAGGCCCAGCAAGACGGCTCACGTTTTCCAATAACTCTATTCTAATAATAACACCAAAGAAGAGGAAGGCAGAAACATCTGCGGCTGTGCGCTAAATTCCTCACGCCTCTGGCCCTTCCCAAGCCCCCTTCCTTTAATTAGAAGCACTGACACCTCCTCCCCTTTCCAGCCACTGTCTAGTAGATGCCTTCTAATCTCCTAAGAATTTTGAGCATCTCTTGTTAGAAAATGTTTCTGCCCACAAAATGCTTCCATTCCAGGAGGCCACTAACCTAACGCCACTGCGTGGTGCTGGATTCTGCAGACAGTCTTGGAGAGGACCCCAAGCATCAGTCACTGAGGTGGGAACCAGCCAGGACAGCAGCCTCTGGGAGTTAGCTTGAAAGGCCCCAAATGCCTAAGGCCTTTCTTCCACAAAGAAACACAGGGATAACAAGGAACTCCTTACTTAGTCTCTTAACATGTTACGGTCCAAATGAAACATATCCCTGAACTCAAACCATAGTGGCCCAGTGAGAGCCAGGAGTCAGGAGACTCAAAACCGGCCAGGCTTGGTTCTTCTCTAAAGCCAGACCTAAACATCAGCTTGCATGTTTCCAGCACAGCTCTTTCCGGATGCCTGATCCATCTTTCTGCCCAGCGGTCAGCCTGGGTGGGCGGTGGCTCCTCTGATGACGCAGGGAGGGCTGATCTCAGGACCGCTGGGAAGAGCCCAACCCAGGAGGTTTCAGAACTGCCTTCGTGCCCACAGAGGTGGCGGCCTGTGAGGAATCAGGACCCAGGTGTGCTGCTGAGGGTGCTGCACGGGGAGTGGGAGAATACTACCAAGATATGTGGATGCTTCCAAGAAAACGGAGGCAGAAAGTATGAGTTTGAAGCACTTTTTCTACAGAGCTGCTCTAAATGACATTTATTTATTTATTTATTGCTTTTTTTTTAGGCCCACACCTGCTGCATATGGAGGTTCCCAGACTAGGGGTCAAGTTGGAGCTGCAACTGCCGGCCTCCACCACAGCCACAGCAACTTGGAATTCAGGCTGCATCTGCACCCTACATCACAGCTCAGGGCAACTGGATCCGTAACCCACTGATGGAGGCCAGGGACTGAACCCATATCCTCATGGGTACCAGTCGGGTTCGTCACTACTGAGCCACCACGGAACCTCCCTAAATGATATTTATCTCTTGGTGTAAAGCTTCCAAGAATACTAAGGGTTTGTTCCACCATCTTGACCAAATACTGATGCTAAAATAAAGTGCTACTGTTCTACCTGTAATATTAGAAGAAGGAGAAATTACAAAGAGATTTCTCAGGAAGCTCTATTTGAAAATACACCTGTGTGCTACATGTAGGTGGGTTACCCTCACCTGATGGCAGCAACATAAAGTCAAATTTTCAAATCATTACAAGGCTTAAAGAGCTATTTTTTTTGTCTTTTTGCCTTATTTGGGCCGCACCCGCAGCATGTGGAGGTTCCCAGGCTAGGGGTCTAACAGGAGCTGTAGCTGCCGGCCTTCGCCACAGCCACAGCAACGCGGGATCCGAGCCGCGTCTGCAACCCACACCACAGCTCACGGCAACGCCGGATCCTTAACCCACTGAGCAAGGCCAGGGATCGAACCCACAACCTCATCGTTCTTAGTCGGATTCGTTAACCACTGAGCCACGACGGGAACTCCTAAAGAGCTATTTTTTTTTTAAAGAATAGCTTTTTTTTTTATAGCATTTTTACTGATAGCTTTGTTTTCCCTAAACCCTACACCCATTCTCACCTTCTGTCACTCAGTCCGATATGGGAAAAGGCTCAGCAGTCTGTCTCTGCAGCCTGATGCGGAATTCTCACACTGCTCTGGGCAACAGGGCAGACACTGGTGTTCTCCTCAGCTCACCATGCTCACCGCCAAGGATGCCCCCCACAGAGAGGGGCTCGAAAGACCCCATCTAAATGTAATATGCATCCTGGCCATAGCTGATTGGACCAGGCATCCATTCTACTCCAAATAAGATATTCCTCAGGCCTTTGCTTTCCACACATGAAGACAAACACACAGTTAAAACTAAAACAGGGTGTAGCAACATGGATGGAACTAGAGACTCTCACACTTAGAGAAGTAAGTCAGAAAGAGAAAGACAAATACCATATGATATCACTTATATCTGGAATCTAATACACAGCACAAATGAACCTTTCCACAGAAAAGAAACTCATGGACTTGGAGAACAGAGTTGTGGTTGCCAAGGGGGACGGGGAGGGAGTGGGGTGGACTGGGAGTCTGGGGTTAATAGATGCAAACTATGGCATTTGGAATGGATAAGCAATGAGATCCTGCTGTCTAGCACTGGGAACTATGCCTAGTCACTTATGATGGAGAATGAAGGAGGATAATGTGAGAAGAAGAACGCAGATTTGTATGTGTGACTGGGTCACTTTTCTGTACAGTAGAAAATTGACAGAGCACTGTAAACCGACTATAATGGAAAAAATAAAAATCATTAAAAAAAAAAAAGACTTAGTAAGGGAAAGGGAGAGAGGATGCAGGTGTTTGTGATATGTGTAGAATTTCAAGGCCTCCCCAAGGAGATAAAACTCTAGAAGCTTCTGGCCAAAATAAGAATTACCAGACCCTTATCAACCAGCCTGTCTCAGGGCAACTGTTACAATGTCCCTGAGGCCCTCCTCACCCCAGCAACCTGGCCTGTTCCTTCCCGCCCCTACCAGGAAAGGTATGTGGCCTACTCCTCACCCCACGCCTGCAGGAGCAGATATGCCCCCAACCAGCCGGCAAGCGCATCCAAAGACGCCGTCATTCCCCAACCAATCAGCAGGTCAGCAGGTGGATGGTAAAACCTCCCCTCTCTCTGCTTTGTCTCTGGGCTACAAACACAGACATGACCACGCAGGGTCATCTCTCCCTGATGAGCAGGAAGTCAGCCCACTGTGCTAACAGTGTCTTTTCTCCAACTTGCTTTGAATCTGGAAAATTCTTTCTCCAACCCCTGTGCACAGACCACGACAATATGTTCCCTGCTGTATATGGAATGGATGGCCCAGAGGGGCCTGCCGTATTACACGGGGACTCCATTCCATGGCCTGTGATAACCTACACGGGAAAAAACCTGAAAAAGAATGGATATGGGCATGTGCATAAATGGATCACTTTGCTGTACAGCAGGAATTAACACAATATTGTTAAAATGACAAGAAAGAACAAAGAAGACTGAAAAACCTGAAGTAAAGCCAATCATCAGAGAAGGAAACAATCTGTGATGAGACACATGAGGCTCTTGGATCTGTCCTGGGCCAGGGCCTCTTGTACCCTGGCAAGGTGTGGGCTCCGGACCCTTCTTTACTTGTGGTCGAGACGCTCACAACACATTTCAGTCCATCACTTCTGTTCTCCATGCAACCTCCGCAGTGAAGGACACAGCACACACTCTGGAGTAGACAGCAAGGCAGGAGACAGGAGCTAACGGATCAGGCGCATGCACACACACACACACACACACACACGTGCACACGTGCACAGACATGTGTACAAACACCCATGTACACATACATACACGCGTATGTACAGAAAATGAATAAGGACTTTCCTGTTTCTATTTAATTCAGACATCAGCATGATCTGAAAAGTACCATCTGTATCCACACCTACTAAGGTTAATTAAATATCTGTTAAGCAGTTTCAGAGTCAGCAAAAGCATCAAATGCTATTTTTAGGCTTCACACAATACACTAAATATTATTCAATTCAAACAGACCTGCCCTCAAGTTCTTTCACACACACAGAGTCCTTAGAGCCAAATAAAGTATCTCATGGAACACTATATTTCTAGACAAATCTAACTGGGAGTTCTCCCTAAATAGAATGGAAATAATCACTTAAATGTCAAAGATTTTATAATTTCATCCATTGAAAGATTTATAATTTACATACCTTTAAAAACTATTTTTTTAAAAGGAATTGTACTCATTTCCTCAAGTTGTGTTATTATAGTATAGAAATTAGCAAACCACAGCCAGCAAGCCAATCTGGCCTATTACCTATTATTACAAATAAAGTTTTATTTATACACCATTTCTGTTCCTTTACATATTGTCTGTGGCTCCTTTATATCACAATGGCAGAGCTGATTTGTTGCACCAGAGATCACATGGTCTCTTTGAGTTTTGAAGCAAATGCTTCAAAACTCGCTATGTGATCCTTTCCAGGAAAAAATTACCAACTCTTGTTCTAGTCAAATATGGCAAAGCACTTTGAAAATCTTTTCCTTAAACCTTTTCCTTAAAAAATGTAAATGCCTTCATATTCAACCAAACTCAGTTTGAAAATACAGATTCTTAAAACCTCTGTCTCCAAAACAATTGATGGATGGAAAGAACTAGCAAACAGTATAAGACAAATTTAAAAGAAACATATGATGGAGTTCCCGCTGTGGCTCAGCAGGTTACGAACCCAGTTAGTATCCATGAGGATTCAGGTTAGATCCCTTGCCTCGTTCAGTGGGTTAAGGATCCAATGTTACTGTGAGCTGTGGTGTAGGTCGCAGGCGTGGCTCGGATCCCACGTTGCTGTGGCTGTGGCGAAGGCCAGCAGCTGTAAATCTGATTTGACCCCTAGCCTGGGAACTTCCATATGCCATGGGTGGGGCCCTAAAAAGACAAAAAAAAAAAAAAATATAGGAGAGAGAGAGAATCAAGCAGTACAGAGCTTTGTAATATGAGTTCTTGGGAAGCTGACTTCTGGTTAGGAGCCAAGGCCAATCCAAGGTGACCCTCCAGGAATGATAATCCTGGTCTCTCTCTCCTCTCTGCATAAGTGCTCTGTGACTTCTCTACTGGTCCCATCCAACCAACCAGAAGCTTGAAGGCACAAGAGTACAGACGTGGTCAGCACAGCAAAGGTCCCATGGAGGAGGGGAAAGTGCACTGGGAGAAGCAAGAGACGATGCCCAGCACAGGTGCACACGCTTTCAAGGTAATGCAACAGGAGAGATGAACGTGGAGTGATTCTCAACGGTGTTCGCATGTCTAGCAAATAGAGGCTCACAAATGAAATTCATTTACTAAAACCAAGGTAAGAATGAGAGTGATTATTTTTTCCAACATTAAACTAAAAACCATTTTAAGCAAAAATGAGTTGTGTAATGAAGTGGCTGGAACCAAAAGTTAGCCTTGATAAGGTGGTAAGGAAGGCACAAGTTTTAAAGTAGATCTGTCATACCGTGCTATATTTGAAAAAAAGTAGAAATGACAAAACAAAAAAGCAGAGAACATATAATCAGGCTCTCCGAGTGAAAGTTTTTGTTTGTCTAAAAAGTATTTTTAAATTAAATGACTTTTTTTCTGGAAAGAAAATCCTAGCTGCAATCACATTTTAATCGAGTGTTTAAGTTTACTAGAGGATGTGGTGTTCACAAAACATTTTTAATGGGACTCTACCAGCCTTTCCCCAAATGTTTTGCTCATACACTCTTATCAGTAAGACTATGGCCTTTACTCACCATCAATGTATATTTCATTATTTAAATACTGTACACACACACAATTGTGTGTTTGTATATGTATATTTTCATTACACTTTAAAATAATTATAAAAAATGAAAAATAAAAAAGTGAAAAATAAAAAACAAAAGAATTATATAATGATACAATGAAAGACATTACAGAATAAATGTTACTTTATATTTTAATTGGACAAGGGTTTTAAAATCTTAGAGTAATGATTTATGAGAAAGTGAAAACTTTGTTTAGAGAGTCTGTTTTTATATTCGGTTTATTTTGACTTTCAGTTTAAAACTGTTTTAATTAGACATCCCAAATCGACATGTCAACCCAATGGTATTCTTGACTATTCCAACAAAAGTTTGCTTTCTTTTGAACCCATCTTCCGATTAGATGATTTTTTATTGAAATCTGCCTAGTACATGTCTACTAGTTGCTACTGGCTCCCTGCTCAGCCCCAACTGGCCTGACAGCCTAGCTTCCTGCCTCATGAAGCCAGTGCCACCATGGAAGGCGTACGACTATCCACGTCAGGGGAGCAGCAGCAGAGTCCCCAGGGGATGAGATGACAAGGGGGGTGCGGTGGGCAAGGAGTTAAAAGGGAAGTATGAGGAGGTGAGGGAGAGAGAGAGGGAGGGAGAGAGGAAAGGAGGTGAGAAGGAGAAGGAGAGAGAGGTGAGATATAAAATATTCCTGGCCGTATCAGCAAACAAAGGATGTCACAGTTATCAGGGATTGCAGCCACCTCCTAGTGTGAGCTAATGAGCCCTGAGGGAACTCAAGAAGGAAACAAAGAACACCTGCCATCTAGCAGCCCTGGGACTGCAGCCACTTCCTACAGTGAGTCCCCAGCACGGGAAAGAAGGGGATGCTGGCCCCAGGCAGCTGAGGTGCATATCGAAGGAATGATGTCAGTGAGCCCAGACCTTGCATCTTCCCATACGTGGGGTGATGCTAAGTTCCTTAAGTTGATATAACTAGTTTCCTGGGCTATAGTCCTCATTTTGCCCCAAAGAAAACTTAACTCACAATTCTCACATTGTGCTTTTTTAAAAAAGTCTATAGAGAGAGAGGAAAAAGAAGGAGGAAGAGGAAAAGGAAAGGGGGAGGGAAAGGAGGGGAAAGAGGAGAGAGACTGAGAACCTAAGGGGCAATGATGCCCAGACAGAGAAGTTGATAAACCACCTTGAATAAGGACCTTTCAGCCCCAGTTGCCTCCATCTGATGCCAGGATAGCCATACCTCAACTCCCCAACTACGGTTTTGGGAAATTGCGAATGGTTGTTTTAAACCCTACTAAGTGTTGTGATAATTTTGGCAGCAATCAACAGCCAACCGCAGCAAGGAGTAACTGTTCTGCCACAACTCTGGGGGTCCAGGAGGAACCCTTTCCCTGCTTCTCACAGGCGCTCACGTCAAGCCCACTCTCCCTCTGAGTCTGTGTCCAGCCTGAAGCACTAGAAACAGGCTGTGTCTTTCATCCCTATCTCACCAGCCTGCCCAGGCTCCCTCTGCCCAGCTGGGCAGAACCATAACTGGAGCAGGGACAGCAGTGGCACTTAGAAGGTGCCAAACATTAAAATAATGATGGTTTTTGATGCATGCAAAAGTCTAAGCCCCCTTCTGTCTTAGCAAATTGCTTACTGCCCCACATTTACAAACGAATTCTCTGAGTCTCCTAGCCCATTGATGGTCTTGATCTTAAAATACAGTAGTTACCAGTGTACCCTTGATTTGTGAAGTTCAGGATTATAACAATAAAATAACAGGGACGGGAATTCAGCACTCATGACCCGGCAGGCTGCAAGGGGTTATCTGCATTCACCCACCACAAAAACCTAAAGACGGGCATTAGGATCATTTCCAAGAGGAAACTGAGACACAGGGAGTTTAAGTAACGTGCTCAAGGCCACACAGAGCGGCAGGGCACAGCCAGCGAGTATTCTCCCAAACTTCTTCACTGCCTCTAGTTATTGATACAGAAGTTGTAGATCAAATGCCAGATAATGAAACTTGGCTGAATTTAAAGGAAGATTAACTACTCCAGAATTTCTTGTAAGTTTAAGCAGTTTTCACAGTAACTGATTCAACAAAAACGAGCACAGAAAATAATATCTGTTTAAATTTCCCAAGTCATATAATATGCACTGAACTGCTTCTATCATGCGGCCAATTGCAAAAGCTAAGCAACTGCTGTTAGTGTTCATCAGTGACACTCAGTCATGGGGAAGCCATCTGGCCCCCCTCCCTTTCCAGGGAACATATGGAAACGTCTGGGGACATTCTGGTCGTCATGCTGGGGGAAGGGTGTTGCACAAATGGGGGGACCACTTCCGGGACCCAAGCGTGGGCTCTTGCCTAACGCTGGGAAATGAACTGTCCAAGGAGACACAGGTGCTGACAAAGCATAAGACGTTACCGGGAGGGGGCGCTGGGCGAGGGAACCCAGGAGAGCTGCTCGGCCACGTGGCTCAGGTTTTATGAGAATGGGGTTAGTTTGGGGGTGGTCTCTGGCCAGTCCTTGGTCTGACTCGGCACCCTTCTTGGTGGCACGAGCACCTCTCAGCCAAGATGGATTCCAGCGCTAAGGATGCTGGGAGGTTGGCCATCCCCCCCCATACCGCCCCCCCCCATTCTCCCAGTTAGTCTTCAGGGCAGCAAAAAGTTCCTCGTCAGGCCCTCCTGCTGTGAGACAACTCACGCAAGTGGCGCTTATCCTGCCTGGCCAAGCTGGGCAATTTCAGTCAAGGGTCCCCTAACAAGGCACTGGAGGTACAGACGGCCCTCCCCTCCTTCCCCCAGCACGAAAACGGATTGTCCAGTTGGAAATATAAGCAGTGCAAGAAACCACGATGAGGAAGGTGTCCGGTGCTCTCTGACTGGTTCCTGATCAGTGGTCCTATCTCCCTGCTCCCCGGGCCCGGCTGAGGTCACGCGTGGGCATTTAATCACAGAAGCCTGGGAGAGCGTAAACCTCATCTTGTCAAACTAGAACGTACACTTCCGCTGAGTTCTCCTGTCCCCTTCTCCCCTGGCAGAATGCCGCGCAGTCTGCACCTGATATGTATTTGTCAGCAGGATCTGCCTTCTGGTTTCTGACTCTAGAAAACTTGAAATGAGGGGCTCCAAGCAATCCAGGCAACTGCTTCCTTCTGAGAAAATGAAGGAATAGTTCTTGACTATTCAACACCTTAGACTTCTTAAGGGATTATGAAGCCGTCCTCTCTCCCCGCCCCCCCCCCCGCCTCCAGGGACATGAAAATCGGACTTTCTCTGATTTTATTTATGTACTTATTTTACACTTTCTCTAATTTTAAATTGCATGGGACAGTTATTAGGAAGGGAGACACAAACTTGAATTGTTGAACCTGCAGTGTTGACACCCAGCTGTTTTATACCACTGGCTCATTGCTGGGTTTTTTTTTTTTTTCCAATAATATTAATACATCTAGGGCATGTCATTAAATCCTACACTGTTCTTGATTTCAGTTTGTAAGTCTGTATTTATAGAATTTCTCTTTCATGTCTGCCTCTCCTGTATCATTCACTCACCTAATTTCCTTTGTCACTTTTCTCTCTCCTCCTCCTTCAGTTTTTGATTTAGATTAATCACTAATCTGCCCTATGCCTTTTAGCCATGCTACACCCAGGAGTCAGAATTAGGAAGCTGTTAACCCAAATTAGGCATTGATATTAAGGTGTAAGTGGAGGGGATATGGGTATTTGCAAAAATCAATAGATAAGTAAATTAAAGTGAATGCTGTTGCCTTCTGTGTTTGCTCTGTATTAACTTACTGTGTGGGCTCTATATTTTCCTCTAAGAAAAGAGATAAAGAGCAAGTGGTTCCTTGGTTTGCAAACAGCAACTACAGTTTATATATTTCACCCTCTTGGACTTATCACCTGTAAGTATCTCTGCCAACAGAGGAATAATTGGCTTTTAATTAATCACACGAAGGGAGGAGAGAGACCAAGTGAAATGGGCAACAGAAGCTCAGATCACACACAGCAGTGGATAATCCCCAAACCTTGTCTATTTGTCTCTGTAGGGGGGGTCAGATGGCACATGGGCTTGTGGCCGCAGGTCTGTGACGTGGGCGCCCTCTGACCGCCGCCCCACCCAGCTCCACTGCAGTTGCTCAGCGTTTGAGGCTGGGAGGGGCATGGCTCTTGGGAGGCGCTACGCCTGGGGGATAAGCCTCAGCACGTGCAACCCGCATCACTTTGGGGAATCGCACATGCCTGTGAGATATTCTCCATGAACATCAGCAAAGGTGCCCCAAACCCAGGCAGCAGTCACTTGCCTTGGGTTCAGAAGTCAGAGTTGTGCCAGATCCCCACAAGCTGGTTACAAACTCATCGTTCCGGTCTCTCCAGGGTTCCTCCTGCTGTTCCTCACACAAGGATGGACATCACGCCTCCTTTGTGGGACCTCTTGGTGCTAGACTCCCCACTCGGTATATCCAAGTACTCAGTGTGGTCCAGATACCCTGGCAAAAAGCTCTTCATAGATCCATGGACCAGCCTATCTGCTTAAGCTCTCAGAACTCCAAAGCCTGCACCTGTTACTTGCTTTGTCCAAGGACACTGGGGTCCCAGCACTTCACCCACAGAGCAGACCACTGCCTCTTCCTTTACATTGAGGACTCAAGGCAGAACTGGCTTCCTCAAGAGTCAACCTCCCATAGCTACCTGGTCCACAATTCATTCATTCTTCCATTCATTTTCTCTCTCACTCTTTCACCTCCACTAGCTGTCTTCCTCCTCCTTATCTCTCCTTCTTTATTGCCACTAAGATTTTAAATTTCCTTTGCAAATACCCACTAGACAGTCAGCTGGATGCTTCACCATCACTCAAGGTCACTGGGGTCAAAGCAGTATTTCTCGCCTTCTGTCTTTTCAGCACACCCAACATCCAGCCCCTCCAACCCCCCTCTCCTGCTGCTCTCCAGCACTTCGATGCTTCAAGGAACAGTCTTCACAGCCCATGATTGGATCCATTCCCACAAAGTATGACTGACACCAGCGCTCTCCCTTCCAGAAGTTCATGATCCAAGCAGGAATCCCAGTGCCTCTAAATCCTTACTCAGCAGGCATGAAAAGGATTTGGGGATTTCCATCTTTAAAAGTCTATTCAAGTGAATCTGATGACCTAACAGATTCTAGAGCCGCGGTGTTAAAAAATCAGTGAGCCGCTTGTCCTAACTTGCATTTGGAACACTCATTCTAGTGGAAAAGGCAGTGCACAGGAATCAACTAACTTTGTGAAGCTAAAATTCGGTGAACAAAGAGAGAGGGGAGAGAACAAATAATTCACAGTGCTTGGATCATAAGCTTGATAGAATTTTCCAGTGGCTCAGATGGTTTGCGGACACAAAAAGGGAAAGGAAGGGGCGATGGGCAGGGGAAGAGGAGGAGTCGCTCTTCATGCATCCTGATCCTTAGTATTGATGTCAGGAGGGTAAGAGTATCTAGGAGCTCTGAGGTCTCGTCTGGAGTTTGCCAAGGTCACAGATGTGAGATACTGACAAGCTATCTTCAAAGGCAAAGTCAGAAGAAAGATGGTGCCCCGGTGAGATTCCAGGCATGCTGAGTTCTCAGCACACAGACGGATACGTACATCATAACATCTCAGTATCCGCTAAGATACCACCGTATCAGTAAGATCCAGGAACACTGAACCTTTTTATAGTTGTTAAATATCTTCAGAGAATCACATCATTGCACATATCCGGAAGCTCTGGTTGGAAATCACTGTATTACCCAAAGAGCGCTCAACGATTCTAGGTAGAATTAGCAGAAAATATAGTTTCTATTTGCCAAATAAAACTGCGATCAACCAGTGAAGCAAAGAGAGCGACGCTTATCCTCTAAAGGGTATTTTAATGGGACGAATGATAATTCAGACTTAAAACTTCAAATGCTACCATGTTAATTTAAAAAGGGGTATACAACCACTTGCGATGATTCCATATACGTATGTGTAACCCTGTCATCACACTATGCAGCTGGATATAATGTAAAATAAATAAAATTAAATTAAAAAAATAAAAAGGGGTATATAATTGGGACAAGGCAGTAGGGAATTAAATCCCCTGTTAAAACAGGAATAGGGTCTAAAACATCAGTTATTTAAGAAGGTCAGGAAAACGGTCCTGAATGTATGAAATGTGTAATTAATATACCATGTGTATCTCCATTAATAGACTTAGCATGTCTTAGAGGCTGACCTGTGAATCTTCAGATACGCTGGCTATATTTAAACTGCTATGGCATCTGAAATTTGTCAAAAGCTGATAAAACAGCTTACTTTTTAAAAAAGCTCCATGTGGGAGTTCGCTGGTGGCTCGGTAGGTTAGGGATCCGGCATTGTTACTGCTGTGGCTCAGGTCACTTCAGGTTCGATCCTTGACCAGGGAACTCCTGCATGCTGCAGGCGCGGCCAAAAATATGTGTGTGTGTGTTTGTGTGTGTATATATATATACATACATATAAATAAAAAGCTAAATGAGGTACATTTATACAGAGCTCTCCAAGCATCAGGCCACACGTATATGATGTGACATATTCTATAGCTATGAAATCTACATTTTCCAGGAAAATGGAAAAGTCTTTCTGTTCCCTTTGAAAAATGGTTCTTCCCACAAATGTATTTATTAACAATTAATGTGCCTTTACTGGCAGCGTTCACTCCCACTTTGAACGCTACGGAAAACTAAAGACTTGGGGCTTGAAATTTGACTTACATCCTAATAAAACAGTAAAAAAAAAAATGAACTGAAATGTATAGGAAGACAGTACATAATTTCACCAACAATTTGCTTATTTCATACATGCCATGTGTACACTAAAGGGTTTTGTTCAAACTGCATCACCTTTTTCTCCTCCTTCTCAAATTTACTTCAAGTACCTAATAGCTTCTCAAGTTTGGCACTCCCAGATCGGGCATCTTTCTTTTTTTGTATAAAAAGATGCATGTGTGCTTGACCACGAGCAATGAGTTCAATATTATAGGTATTTACTTCAAGCATGCTTCAAAATGATAAGAGCCATTTAAATTATGATTTCCTTGGGGGGGGGGAATCACCTATTATTAGAACTATACTTTTATTCGCACATCCAAGGCTAATCAAAAAGCCATCAACATAAAAATCTCTATTTCCAAGGTAAATAAATTACACATTTTTTTCGGACTCGGGGAACACATTTACACTGATGGTTCTCTGTAATTCCATCTTATACTCAGAGGCCAAAAGTCGGCATATTATTACGTGCTTGGTGAGGACTTTGCTTAGTTTAGTTTTACATTTTATGACTTTGATGCTCAAGGTTAATCTGGTTACCTGGTTTTTCTAATTACAAAAGGAAATATGCATTTTAGAAAGTCTCCAACTCAATGTAAGCATAGAACATAGTACAGAAAGTGATCTGGTCCAGGTGCAACACCTTATGATTTTTAAATTTCAGGCTTAATTGATGAAATAATACTTCTGCATTATTTTATCAGTTTTAAATTTCCACATCCGTATGGACGGCAATAATACCAGGTAGGAAAAGGAGACAAGGGGAGGGAAAAAGACATAATATATTCTAGGTGTCAGACCTCAAATTCCAAATTGTGTGGGCTCACAAACAACCAACCCACAAAAATAAAAACAAACAAGGCAAGTAAAAGCAACCTCCTCCCCTCAAAAAGCTTTCACTGACAGAGAATTATGGCAGCAACTTCAAAATCTCCCTCTGGAAGACAATATAAAGGAAGCAGAATTTGACAGTCAAAGAACAACAGTCAAATTTCAGAGAAGACAAGCATCAAGGGATAGGGGGAAAAAAAAGATGAAAAACAAGGTGGTATGGTGGTTACCTAAAAAAACTGAACAACAGCCAAATCTTCAAAAGTGACAAATTCAAGTTTAAAAAACATACCTTTTCCTAAATTCCACATCATCAACTAAACTATCCCATGAAGTGCTAAGAGTAGGAGGTTAATTTACTTGCTCTCACATGTGTGCAGAATTTTAAAATATAGTGATATGGAGTTCCTATTGTGGCTCAACGGTAAGAAACCTGACTATTATCCATGAGAATGCAGGTTTGATCCTTGGCCTCTCTCAATGGGTTAAGGATCCGGCATTGCCATGAGTCGTGGTGCAGGTTGCAGATACAACTTGGATCTTGTGTTGCTGTGGCTGTTGTGTAGGCTGGCAGCAGTAGCTCTAATTCAACCCCTAGCCTGGGAACTTCTATATGCCGTGGGCAGGGGGTAGGCGGGTGGTTAAAAAGACAAACAAATAAATAAAAATTTTAAAAAAATGTAGATATGAACTTAGGTGACCTAAACGTCATCTACCATTAAAAATGATATTGAGGAGTTCTCTTGGGTTAAGGACACAGCACACCAGGGTAAGGACCTAACGTTGTCACTGCAGTGGCTCAGGTTGTTGCTGTGGCATAGGTTCGACCCCTGGTCTGGGAATTCCCACATGCTGTAGGCTGAGCCAAAAAAATGATACTGATAGCGTTATAGGTTGAACTATGTCCCTCCCCAAAAAGACGGTGGGAATCCTAACCACTAGTACGTCAGAATGAGATCTGACTCAGAAATCATGCTTTCGTAAAAGTGATCAAGTTAAGATGGGTGGGCCCTAATCCAATATGACTGGTGTCCTTCCAAAAAGGGGGATGTGGACACCGAGATGCATAAGCAAGGAGGGAAAAAATGGCCATGCGACCCGGTGACAGCTCCAAGCCACAAGCCAGGGATGCAAAGGGCTGGTGACAAAGACCAGAAGCTGGAATAGGCAAAGAGAACCCTCCCTTAGCACCTTCACCGAGAGCAGGGCCCTGCTGACACCCTGATTCTGGATTTCTGGCCCCCAGGCCTGTGAGGTTATATATTTCTCTCGTTCCCAACCACTCACCCTGTTACAGCACTCCTAGAAAACTGATACAAGCAATTACAATAAAGCCATCACAACCCAATCTTTTTTCAAAAGTTTTCTGAACCGTTCTCCCAAGCAAGCAAACATGTACACAGAATAAAAAATATTTATCTAGTTTGATTTTCTAGTGCCGTACTGACTCTGTATTTTAAAGACCATCAACTATGAGTTCTGTTCTCTGTTTGGCACAGAATTCTGAACAAAGCTTTTAAAGGAAAATATCTGTGATTTAGGTTATTTTTCAAGATTGCGGCAGCTGCATTATTTGCAGCTTTCAATATACAAAGTGACATCTGTAAGTGATGTGAAAAAAGGATGGTAACACTTTAAAATAGCCCCCCTGTTATATGATTTTCAAACCATTATCATAATATTTTAGTAATGAACTCTCTCGGTTTTCAGCTCTGCACACTGTTGAATGGAGGCCATTAGCCTAAGTAAATACGTGCCTGATGGAGCTGTTAAGAGCATGGGATCTCTTCAGTTAGCCATTTGGACAAGTTTGATAAGCCAAGCCCACAGTCAACTGGCCATTAAAGGCACAGAGTGCACCAGATTTGCTGCGCCCTCAATAGTAATGAAATATTGAGGGGGAGCTTAGCTGTCCAGAAGAAGGGGCCATCCATAGCATAGCAACCGAATGTGCAAAATCTTGGAATCTAAGAGCCGAATCGGTCATTGGTAGTCACCCGTCCATCTAGTCTAATTCTGTTGAGATGGAGGAGAGCAAATTAGAAGAGGGACAGGGGAATTACAGAGAATCAGCTGGCATGGAGGGGGACCATTAAAATAAGATTAGCCAGGAGTTGATTTGGCATAGGACCTAAGCAAGAGAAATAGCACATGGAAACACACGTGGGGGGTTGGATTCAGCTGGAGGACATGAAGCCAACAGTCAGCAAGCAGGGAAGTTAGGAAGGATTAATTAATGCCCCTTTTGACCTGGGGATGTCCTCAGAGCTGACCTTGCATTTTATCCATACTGATGAAACGGACCTTGCATTTTGTCCATATTGAGGGTAGTGGTGGGGGGACTAGGCAGAAGAGTGTCACCAACAATTCACGTCCACCTTGGCAGGGTGGGGCTCAGGTGCCAACCTGAGGCATCCCTTTAGGCACAGTCTTAGGCAGAATTTCATCATTTGTAAACACCTGCCATTTTACCAGGTTTGGGGAAGGAGGCCATCAACACATAACACCCTTCTCCCCCCCTTAACTGAAACTAAAAAGCCAAAGAATATTTAAAGAAAAACTGGTCAGTGATGACTCCGAATGACAGAGAGAAGAGCCATGCTTCACATTCCTTTTTTCCCTTGTGGGGATGGACCACCACAGATGTCCTCACGCAGCCAAAATCTAACAGGCGGAGAGCTCTGGAAACCCGTCAGGGGCCCAGCTCAAGTGAGAACCAGAAGCGCCCAAGGTTGTCACCCTGACACGTGACTGTACCTAAACAACATCCAAAATATAGACGGAAAGAAACCTGCAATGCCATCTTCTCAACTCCCGATACCATTTCCAAAGGAACTTCTCCCACTGCTACCACTGGGATGTGGGGATAACGCGCAGCATCTGCAGGTGTAACTCAGTCCACTGAGCTGTGATCACCTGCCAGGAGTCATCTTCCAGGACACCACAGAGGTGAGCATCAGGACAAACAAGCTCTCAGACATCATTAACCTCCTTGTACATCTAAGGTAGGTCCACTTCAGAAAAGCGCCAGAAGGGCAGATTTCCATAGTCCATTTCTTTTGCCAGAGAAAACCCATTCCCTCCACTTCAAGCAGAGGAAAGGGGAATTTATATTCCCCTCTGTGCTCCCCCACTTCCTGTTCTCTTATCGCTTTGCCTTTTTATCAGAAAACATTTATCATCACTGGATGATGTGGGGATAGAGCCGGGCTGCCCAAGTGGGGACAATTTTGCCCCCAGTGTGCAGGACAGCAACACTCCCAAAACAAAGAATGATGTGACCTAAATGTCAATAATGCTGAGATTAAGAAACCCTGAGATAGAGGAAAAAAGGAACAGCCATTTTAAAAATTCTTGCAGTCATAACCCAGGGAGAAGCCTTACAGCACCATGAATAGGTAGGACCTCTGTATTTTATTTCTTTATTTTGCTTTTTTTAAAATTTTTATACAATTTTTAAAGGTTACTTCCTAATTACAGTTATTATAAAATATTGGCTATCTTCCTCGTGCTGTACAGTACACCCTTATAGCCGATCTTACCCCCACTCCTCCACCCTGTATCTCCCCCTCCACCTCCCCACCAATAACACTAGTATATTCTCTGTGAGTCGGATTCTTTTTCTCTGTATTCACTAGTTTGTTGTATTTTTAGATTTCACATATAAGTGATACCACACAGTACTTGTCTTTCTCTGTCTCACATATTTCACATAGCATAATGTCCTCTGAGTTCTTCCATGTTGCTGCAAATGGCAAAATTTCATTCTTTTTTACGGCCAAGTAGTATTCCATTGTGTATATATACCACATCTTCTTTACTCATTCCTCTGTCATTGGACAATTAGGTTCCTTCTTTATCTTGGCAATTGTTAAGTAGTGCTTCGATGAATATTGGGGTGAATGTATCATTTTGAATTAGTGTGGTTTTTGTTTTTTGTTTTCAGATATATACCCATGAGTGTAATTGCTGGGTCACACAGTAGTTCTACTTTTAGTTTTTGACCCCTCCCCCATTTTGTTTTCTGCAGTGGCTGCCCTAATGGGAGAAAATACTTACAAATGATATAACCAATAAAGGATTAACATCTAACATACTTAAACAGCTCATATAACTCAACATCAAAGAAACAAACAACCTGGTTTAAAAATGTGCAGAAGAACTGAATAGGCATTTTTCCTAAGAGGACATGCAGATGTCCAACCAGCAGGTGAAAAGAGCAAACACCACTGCTCATCATCAGGGAAATGCAAACCAAAACCACGAGACAGCACCTCACATCTGTCAGAATGGCATCAACAGAAAGAACACAAATAACAAACGTTGACGAGGATGTAGAGAAAAGGGAACCCTAGCACACTGCTCACAGGAAGGTGGGGAAAAAAAAAAACTGACAAATAAGTGAACCCAAACATTTCAAGGGTCAGCTGCATATGGGTTCATGCCACATAAGCCTAATGGAATCTCATACCCACTTTACCTTTATGGTAGGACTAAGAAACAGATAGTGGTGGAAAGAGCATTTAATTTCATGCTCGTTTTCACTTTCTGTTCATGCTCTTTTCTGGGCTGTTTCTCAGGGCAGATTTGCAGTGATCATGAAGGCATGATCCCAGATCACAGCATCCAAGCTGCTGAGACTTTAATATCGACCACATGTAGACAAAGCACAGCTGGAGAACTGAGACAGAACCAGCTGCTGTGCTGTTTAGGAAACTGAGGTTCAGGTGCTGGCCCAGCAAGCTACCGTGTTGAGGGAGGAAAAGAAGCTACATTTGCACTCACTCATCAGCTCCTCTCTGACTCCTACTGGGCTAAGCTGAGGGAAGAGAAAGAGAGAGAGAGACCCCCCTCAAGAAATTTTAGTCATAGCCCGAAGTTTTGAAATCAGGCTTTCAAATTTTGCCTGTTTTCTTTTGCTTCATGAGTCTATTTAAACATATTAACCTATGATGATACTACGATAATGCATATATATGGCGGATAATTTGGAAAATATCACAGGAAAGTATAAAAAGGAGAATCCACACCCTCACCATGTGGAGATAAGCATTCACTAATTTACTTATTTCAGTTGCTAAATATAACTTAAATATAAAAATGGGAAAGAACTTGAAACCAAATCTAAGGAATGCCTGAATTTCATATTTCTTCACCATACTTATAAAATCCTAAAACATTCCTAAAAGGTACTACCAAATTCAAAAAAGAAAAAGCTTTAAACTGAAGTCACTAAGGTTGTTTATTTTTAACCACAAGCCTTCTACATAGAACATGTTTGTTTACAAGCAGTAAAACTTAGATCAGCTGTTTAAGAAGAATCCGAAGAAACAAGTAAAAAACAGTTCAGGACGACCACAAAGTTTAACAACGCCTGTCTAAAATATTTTGAGATGGAACAAATTTTAAAACCCAAGCATGCTTTCAGCATGATTCTAAAAGAAATAAAGACAGAAGATGAGCATTTATCAAGCAAAATATCCCACTCATAAAAGAGAAATCACTTACTGCAGAAAAATAAACATTATTAAAAATTGACTTGTGTCATGAACTATAATAAATCTGAAAAAAATTACACAAAAATAAGGACTGCAGTCTTTATGTTTCATCCACACTTGTTGCTTTCACTTTCTTATACTAAAAATCATACCAAGTTTGTTTTAACTTGGAGTACAATTTTCTTATATATTTATTATTTATCTTTGTTTTCCCATAGAATTTTGAATCGCATTTCCACCTTTCCTTTTGATAAAAATAAGCATCACATAATTAACCACTTTCCAGTTGTTAGCCTTGTTATTTAGATAAAAATATCTTCTTCTTATAGGCACTTTAATGGAACTCTTTATTTTTGGCATATTTTTGACGAATTGTACATACGAGACATACGAGACATATTTTTATTTCTATGAATTATTTCTTGATGATAATTTTCTCTTTTGCATGGTAGCCTTTTCATACTTTATGGGTACAATATCTTCTTTATGTTATTTTTTTAACTAACGTTAAACATGAACTTTATTTATTTATTTTTACTTTTTAGGGCCATACCTACAGCGTATGGAAGTTCCCAGGTTACCTGTTGAATACGAGCTGCAACTACTGGCCTACACCACAGCCACGGCAACGCCAGGTCCGACCTGCGCCTACCGCCTACACCAGAGCCACGGCAACGCCAGGTCCGACCTGCGCCTACCATCTACACCAGAGCCACGGCAACGCCAGGTCCGACCTGCGCCTACCACCTACACCAGAGCCATGGCAACGCCAGGTCCGACCTGCGCCTACCGCCTACACCAGAGCCACGGCAACGCCAGGTCCGACCTGCGCCTACCATCTACACCAGAGCCACGGCAACGCCAGGTCCGACCTGCGCCTACCGCCTACACCAGAGCCATGGCAATGTGGGATTCTTAAACCAGTGAGCAAGGCCAGGTATCGAACTCTCATCTTCATGGATACTAGTCTGGTTTATAAGATGCAGAGCCACAACAGGAACTCCAAAATCCACTTCATTTCAAAAGGCATCCACGGGGCTTAACACAGGAGAGTGAAGAAAGTCCTCTTTGCTGTGATCCATAAACTGTTTGTTCTAAGTAAGAACTTTCAGCTCTTTCACTGGTCTATTTTGGCATTATTTCCCACTCTCTAAATAATACAGTTTTACTGCTGTTTCTTGACTCTTTCAGCTAAAGATATCTTTTACTGGCTCCCTCTCTGAACCATCCCTCTCTCCCATCGACACAGACACAACCTCCCATCCCTACTTTCTCAGTATTGGTTTATCACAATTCTGCTTAGAAACCTGATGTTTACATATAAATGACTATGACAGTGCCAGTCATATATACGTCATGAAATAAGATACTATTTGCCAAAGAATTCTGTTTTTCTTGGAATTGATGATGGTGTTCTCTCGGCGTGTTTGGGCTCCTATCACAAAATACCATAGACTGAGTGGCTTATAAAGAACGGAAATTTCTCTCTCACAGGTCTGGAAGCTGAGAAGTCCAAGATCAAGGTGCTGGCAGATGAGCTGTTCGGTAAAGGCCCGCCTCCTGGTTCAGACACAGTGCCACACCTCACATGGCAGAAGAGGAAGGGGATCCATCTCCCCAGGGTCTCATTTCACAAAGTCACTAATCCCATTCATGAGGGTTCTGCCCTCATAGCCTACTCACCCTCCAAGACTTCACATCCAAACACCATCACACTTGGGGTTTGGTTCCTACCTAAGAATTTTGGGGAGACGCGAGTCTACAGCAGGTCTTTTTTTTTGAAATTATGTACCTATGACATTTGTCCACCCAGATGTAAGAAGGCATTTTCTCCAATATATTTGAACACCTCAGACACTCCATTATTGACATCTTCCTAGAAACCAGCAATATTTTCTGAAACGCTTCTGTCAACTCCAACGTCCTCTTGAGGCCTTGCAGCTCAGTGGTTCCATGACTCTCCTTTGTCCGCATCCTGGGGATATTTTTCTCTCCCTCTCTCTTGTGTTGGAGCCTCTGTTTTGGGTGGATCATATTCACCACATTGTGTTCACGTATATTCCTTCATTTTCCATCTCTCAGTCTTTGTTTCAACTGTTTAGGGGATTTTTATCAAATTTATTTTCTAACTTTCCATTCACTATGTCATTTTTATAATCAGCTATTTAGAAATAATCTATGAAGTTATCCTTTTTAACTAATTGAACATCTATTTTTCCTTGATTCATGGATGCAATAGCTTTTCTTCTTCCGGAAAATATTAAGGATAATGTCTTCTATTTCCTTCCAGTTTCTTCTTCAGTTTGTTTCACTACCTATTATCATAATTGGAACTGTAAAGGAAATCAGAGCTGGATGCATGAATTGCTTTGTAGACTAGTAGTCACCAATGCCTGTTGCTCTAGATGTGACACATATATTTTTTGTGGCGACTACTAATGTCAACAACTTTATAATTCTATTTGTAGACTAGTCAACAAAAGTGTATTTTCAAAGTCCATTTAAAATATATACACACACACACACACACACACACACACGTATACATTAACATATCAATGAAGAGTGATTGGGATCTCACTATATAGACTTTTACATAATTTCTTTGTTTTCTAAAAATGGGAGTTAAGGAGTTCCTGCTGTGGTGCAGTGGGTTAAGAATCTGACTGCAGTGCCCCAGGTCACCGCTGAGGTGCAGGTTCAATCCCCAGCCCGACGCAATGGGTTAAAGGATCCAACACTGTCAAAGCTGCGGCATAGGTCATAGCGACGGCTTGGATTCAATCCCTAGCCTGGGAACTTCCATATGCTGTGGATGTGGCCATGACATTTTTTAAGAAATGGATGTTAAACTGTGTCTGGGTGTGCTCATCCAAATGAACCTCCAGGTTTTTCATCTTCCAAAATTAAGTCTCTAACTTCTTTCAGTATGACACAGAAGCAGCTACGTCAAGGTACAAAGTGAGGGAGCTCTGGGAATCTAACTGTGTCTCCCATTGCCTCCTGGTTTCTATAGCTTCTGTTGAAAAATCAGCTGTGATTCTGCCTTCTTGGGTAAGGTTATTCCTAGGCATTTTATTCTTTTTGATTCAAGGCTGAGTAGCCCCCAGGTGAGTAAGAAGTGACACAAATATATTAAACACTGTGACCCAAAGAAGAAGTGTTACCGAAACTCTAAAAAGTTAGGTGAAAATAACAAAGGGAGAGTCTGACTGGTGCATATAACAGAGGTAGTGCCCATCACAGCTCTGTCCACACTCTATCCAACGTCATCACCACTACTGAAAAATTCAGGATGACAAGTAGCTCATATGTTTACGATTCACCAAATCAAGAGTTTCAGTCCATCCACTCCAGAGAATGGCAAGCCAACATGACCCGCATTTTTCAATTATATTTCTCCCTTGCTACTCATTTTCCCTTAGCCGCTAGGTAACTGGGAGACTTCAGCTTCCAGAATACATAATGTCTTACCTAAACAAGAAACCCGTTACTTAAATTTGACATAAAGGCTTTTCCCAGTACATTGGCTTATGTGTTTATGTCTGCATTTTGGGAGAGGCACACAAATGAGGAAAAAGAAAGCAGATCAGAGAATTCTGAGCATGCTCATCATTCAACAGTTATGTCAGGTACTGGGGCCACTTCTGAAATAGAAGCAGAAATGCATTTTAGATAAATGAAATGGGCCCCTCCATCTATCTGCAGCCTGTGATTGTCAGGCAGTGTTTGCTATTGGCTTACAGAAATTTCCTGACCTAAGTGATACACATGACTAAGAAAAATATTCATGCATCTTCAATTTAGTTTCTGAGGCCGCAAATGAGGCATAAATTCAGAAACGCACAGGGAGAATTATGAAAAAGTAAGGCGTGCACAACACAATGCGATGCCTTCAATAATCAAGCAAGTATTACATTTTTTTTTCCAAAGACATAAAAACCTGCTGCTTTCCTGGTGCACCGAGGGACCAGTGTCTGTGCAGTCACGGTCTAGAACACCAGGACAAGCACAAAGTAAGATACCTAAAACTACTGTGTGATACATACAGTGTCCCCGGTGCCCGCCCTGCCCCTCACAGGACAGTGAGTCTTCCTCTGGCTGCTGTCAGTATAGACTGAGTCTGACTCAGGCTGCCCGCTTCTCCAGAGAACTGCTCTTGGCTGATGAGAGCCACTCCGCCAGCAGGTTCACCCCCCCCCCAAATGCAGCAACCGATAATGACTGAAGGACACGGGGAAAACTGGGAATCGTCATGCCCTTGCCTCTAAGGGACATCCTGGGGGTCCATCCACGGCACGGAGTTCCCCTGGGATCAGGCTGACACTGGACTCTGGCTGAGAACACACCCCTGTCCAGTTCCTTTCTCTGCCATTCGCCTCGCCCCTCACAGGCTGAGAACAGCCCCTCAGTCAAGCACGAACCCCCATGTCTGACTTCCGGGAAACCCCACTTAAAACCCAGATACAAATATAATTAAAAACTAACCATGCTATTCACTGTCAGTCAGTCATCAACCACAGGTGGTAAAGCAGTTAGTCCTACTGAGTAGAAGAAAGTGACCTATTCATGATTAAGAGACTGATCTCTGGGGCCCAACACCCCAGGGCCCAAATCGTAACTCTGCCACATGCCAGGTGAGCGATCTCAGTGAAATTACATAAACTCTCCAAGCTCCAACTCACCCTGTGTGAAACACCAAAAATAATACCTGCACCTGAGCACTGCTGAGGAAACAAAAATGAGGTAACATATCTGAAGAGCCTAGTATACAGAGCGACAGCAAGGAAGCAAAAGTAAGAGATAAGAATCTGGGGACACAAGGTGAACTATAGGTTCCCAACCTATGGGTCCTGGTCTAGTGAGGTCCATGAAATTACTGTCCGGGAAGTCAAACGAAATGCATCAACCAACCATTGTCTGAAGAAAAAAAAAAAAAAAGCAAAAACAAAAACAAAGGATTGCACTGCATTGTACTGTGTTGTTATCCATTCAGGAAATACTCACCGAGAACTAGAAGATACTACTGGGTACTAAGTATCCACAGTGCTTAGCATATAAAATTTTTCTGAAAAGGTCAGATGGCAGATACTTTAGTCTTTGTAGCCCAGACAGCATCTGCTACAAGTGGTCAACCCAGCTGAATGTAACGGCTGTAGACAACATCCAAAGGAAGGCATGCGTCTGTGTTCCAATATGATTTATTAATTATCACCATGGGCTGGCAATATGCAAATGAATGGACATGGCTAATTTCCAATGAAACCATAACTATGATCGGCAAATCTTAGTTTACAAATCCCTAAAAGGACTTCATAAAGATCTCTAAGATCTTTAAACTCAAAGATCCCTGCCACTTCTACTGCACTATGATTTCAAGAACATATTTAATAAAGAAAGGTAAAAAAGAAATACCACCTAGAATCACGATTCATGAGGAAGACATGGAAGACCAATCTCCCCTTATTCAATAAAAATATAAGACAAGATGTAAAAAAGTGATTCAACAGGAGTATCTCATTTGAGTAGTTATTCTAAATTATTCAGTAAAATATCATTCCTTAAATCATAAAAAAGATTTCCAACAGAGGGTAGTTAGAGCAAATAGTTGGGACCCATCTAGGGAGGGTATGGGTAATATAAACGGGCTCAATTTATTTTCAAATTTAATTTCATATTAATAAAAGGGTGTAACTGAAACTCAAGAATCCCAGCCGCTTCTTTAGCAATGGCCGCTAAGGGCTCGTACATACGTTTGGTTAAACATACGGAGGGATCTAAAGAGGAAAATTCCCCAAGCATATCAAAGACAGTCTGGATTCAATCCAGCAACGTCAACATCTCAGACTCAAAATGCGCCTTCTTCAAAACATGTGGAAGCCAAGGCAGGGATTATCTAACATAGGATTTCTCAACCTTGGTGCTATTTGTATTCAGAGTCAGGAAATTCTTTGCTAAGCAGGGAGGGGCTGTCCTGTGCAATACAGAATGTTTAGCAGGGTCCCAGGTCCCAGGTCCCAGGTCTCTGGCCACTAGGTGCCAGTAGCATTCCCCACTCCCCCTTTCCCCTCCCCACGTAGTGACAACCAGAGGTCCCCAACGGGTAAAACAGCCCCTAATTGAGAAACACTGGTTGAGAAATGGGCTGGCGTGGAAATGCAATTCCCCAAACCCAAACAGACGGGAAGCAAAGTCAGCGTTTACCTTAACCTTGGAGAGAATTCTCTCCCTTACTGACCAGGTCATCGGAGACGTAACGGTTTTCAATTTAGAAGTCATAGAGAGGCAGCTGGCAAATGGGAACACAGATTTCAATTTTTCTGCTTATCCGGCAGTTGTGAGTGAGGACCAGGCTGTGAATTCCTTTCCCTCAGCCACAAAGCAATAGAAAAATGGATTTTGAGCTATTTCCCAGAAGAACCTTAGGAAGACACTGAAGCTAAATGAACTGCAGATTCTTGTGTTCCTGGGACGGTGCTGAAGGCATTCCTACCTCGGGCCCTCCAGACGGGATCCCAGATGGGCAAGTGCTGTCGATTCATCTTGAGGCCAGCTGCGTGTTCGTATCTTCCCCCAAAGCTTTGTTCTTGTAAAACAACCGCTGTGATCAAGGCGAGAACAAAAGTGATACTGAAGAGTTGGGTCTGTTATTATGACAAGAAGTAGGAGGGGTGCCTAATGGTAAAAACCTCCAGGTCCTCTCTCACTGTGCCCAAAAATGATTGGTTTTCAAGATGTGGTGGCTACATTTCAGCCGGTGGTGAGCGTGAGCTGCAGGGCAATTTATCACAGCCTCCGAGTGGAAAGACGCCTTATAAATGACGTCACGTTAATATGTGATTCTCCGAGCATCGATGAAAAACAGGTTTTACTCCCTTAAATGAAACGCCACTCTTGGTCTTGAACTTGAATACAAAAAGGTATGTCTGTTTGAAAATCACAACAAATATTCCAAATAGAGCCATTTTACCTCGTGGCAGATTTTTAGGTGCATATTTTTGCAGCGATGCTAAGAGGTTTACTTCAAACAGAGAATTTTCACTCTGGAAAACAGCAGTAGTGCCTCAACTCAATCCTTGCTCGAATCGTTAATGCTTTAGAAACTCCAAGGTGAGATCTCAACTTGATTAGGGAGCAAAAGGGAAAAAAGAACTCTGATTTGGGGTTCTGTTGATTCCAGGTTCCAGAATGTTACCAGAACCAGGCTTCTCAGGTAGTATGACCTGGCAGCTGGTTTTCTACATCTAAAGCCACTTCACAAACCTCCGTTTCTCCCATCAGTGGATTTTCACTGGGATCCACAAGGCACCAACGTGTTGGAGAGACAATGTGTTCCGACTTCTGTGAATAATGCCGGCAGCCCGTCTCCCAATCCTTCCCTCATCGCTTGGGCAGGAAAGAGAGCTGGGACCTCTCTTCTCTTCTCACTAAACAGGCTAAGTTGGGATCACCAATTCATTGTGTGGGGAACACCTTGGAGAGAGGGAGGGGTACTGGAGAGGACAAACTAAGGGGTGTCACTGTCCTCCTGCTGTGACCAGGAACTCTGCTGGCTGTTCTACACTAACCACAGCATTAAATTCTGGGGTCACTGATGCGGCGTCTCTAGAATTCTGTGACAATCACTAAATACAAGGGGAAAAAAGGGGGGGCCATCGTTCAACATCCGCTTTCTCATTATGGATTCTAAAACAATGTCCAGGCAGATGAAATTTAGGGCAGAGAAAAAATGTAGGGCTGTACAGAGCTGACAGCTGGCTGGTACGTAAGAAAGGAATGAGTCAGAGTCAGGAATTCCCGATACTGTTCTGGAATCTTCCTGCGGGTGAGAGTGTGCACACACGTTTTAGGAAGCCTCTTTCAACAAGCACACCTCATTGTTCTAGTCCCCGGGTTTCCTAACTTTCATTGGCTTGAATTTCGGGACAAAGGTAAGTTCACCCATCTCCTGCTAGTGATATTTTAGAAAGTTGCGGGTGGAACATATTATTAAATATCAAGGGAGTAAAACTTTCGCAGACATTTGTCTCTTCTCTGCCACCTGCCAGGAAACCTCATCTGATAATCTCTAATCTAAAACTGACCAAGACATCAAATGCTCCACATAGCACAGAGGGAATTTCAATCTGAGACCACAGGTGTTGCTCAGAAATGAAGGCTGAGGCTAGACATGCCTCAGAGGGTCATTGGCCCAAACAGACTCAAGGTGGGTTGCAAAGAGGTGACTGTTAAAGTGGGACCCGGGAACTGGCAGTCTTCTTCTAGACTGAGAGGAGGTCGAGGTACAAGTGTTCTCGAGAGAGAGGCCATGCCTAGATGCTCAAAGCTGGCAGATAGTTTCTGGTCCAGGAAGCTATAAGCAGCTTGGCACCGAGCCATGGGGAAGCATCCCACGCTGACAGGAAACAGAAACGAGGCGCGCAGCCACCAGAAGTCAATCTGCTCCCAGGCAGAGAGGGGCCAGATCAAAGGAAGCCTCATCTGGAGTTAATTAAGGGCTGTCGCTGGTTTTCAGTTCTGATCCTCTCCACTGGTTTAGCAAATTGCTGGAGTTCTCGTTGTGGCTCAGCAGTACGAACCCAACTAGTATCCATGAGACTCGGGTTTGATCCCTGGCCTTGCTCGGTGGGTGAAGGATCCGGCATTGCCATGAGCTGTGGTGCAGGTCACAGATGTGACTCAGAGCCAGTGTTGCTGTGGCAGAGGTGTAGGCCGGCAGCTGTGGCTCTGATTCGACCCCTGGCCTGGGAACTTCCATACACCATGGGTACAGCTCCCAACCGCCCCCACCCTCCCAAAAAAAGCAAATTTTTTTATCTCTTCTGGTCTTGGTTTCCTCATATTCTTTATTTTATTTTATTATTTTATTTTATTTTATTTTTTGGCCACCTCACAGCAGATGGAGTTTCTAGGCAAGGAATCAGATCTGAGCTAAGCTGTGGCAACACTGGATCCTTAACCCACTGTGCTGGGCCAGGGATCGAACCTGCATCCAGGTTTCCAGAGACGCCGTCAATCCAGTTGCACCATGGCAGGAACTCCTCATGTTCCCATTTTAAACAATGATTTTCTATCTTTGAAGAGATAAGGTAGGAGAAAATTGTTCAGCTAATATCTCCAAATTAATCCAGATGGTCTGGAAAAACAAGATTTCTAACATAACCGGAGGCATAGTCATAAATAGTTCTGCTCCTCGTGATCTAGACGTGCGATGTCCAACTGGGTAGATTTCCCCGCCCTGAGCTCCTGAATGGTGGCTGCTCCAAATCCTACATGCACTGAAAAACTGAAATACACACTAGATTGTGAAGGCCGACTACAATTTACAACAAGAAATGGAGTGGGGGAGTTCCCATTGGGGTCCAGCGGTAATGAACCCAACTAGTATCAGTGAGGATGTGGGTTCGATCCCTGGCTATGCTCAAGGGGTCAGGGATCTGGCGTTGCCATGAACTGTGGTGTAGGTCGAAGACAGGGCTCGAATATGCCGTTGCTGTGGCTGTGGTGTAAGCCGGCAGCTGTAGCTCTGATTCGACCCCCAGCCTAGGAACCTCCATATGCCACGGGTGTAGCCCAAAAACCAAAAAAAAAAAAGAGAGAGAGAGAGAGAGAGAGAGAAACGGAAAATAGGTTTCATTAACTTTTTGTAATGACTGCCTGTCAAAATGATAATGCATTAAGTACAAAATATTATCAAAATTAATTTCCCTCGAAGGAATTAAGAGGCACAAACTGATATGTCTACTAAGATAAATTAGTCACGAGGGTATATGGCAGACACAGGGAATACAGCCGATACTGTGCCATGACTCCGACGAGGAATACAGCCTCAACACTGAAACACCATGACGGACACCGGAAACGTCAGTAATATTGCACGGCAACTCAATCTCAATTAAAAAGAGCAACGCCCCATTTCTTGTTCCTTCGTACCTGTTCCAATGTGACCACCAGATAACCTTAAACTGCCCACGAGGCTCACATTATGTGTCTATCGGATGGGCTGTCTAAAGCGGCAGAATAGCCCTTTCTTTGTCCAGTGTGTCCAGTCTTGTTATTACCCTTGGGAATGGTCATTTAAATTAAAGTAAAATATTCGTAGAAATGAAAAGGATGAAGTTCTTGGAGACATGTCAGAAAAAAACAGTCCGTTCTCATGAATGCCCAGAATTCTCTCTCCATACAGACTGAACAGGAGGCTGCCAGGCACGGTCCTCAACCATAAACCGTGAAAAAATGGAGTCGCACTTTGTGTACCGGCGGCACCTTGGTGTCTGTCGTCTGTTGTTAGGGCCATGTTTTCAAAGCCAGCGTTCAGAAAGCCCCGCCTTACTGCTTGGCCCTGTGTCAGCAGACCGTGCCCTGCACCAGGTGACGAGGCTCAGGGCTGTCCACGCCTCATCAAGGACACTTCAGTTCACCGATAACCGCAACCTGATGGCCACCAAAGGGTAGTCATGACCATGAGAAGCAACGAGGGGGAAAGTACAGTTTCCTTGCCTCTAAAATAACGTCACGCACAGGGTAACAGCAAATGCATCTCCCCATTTTTTGCATTTATTTTGAAACAACAAGAAATGCACAAGAGACTCTCAGAAACTCTTCATCAAGGTGTCTGGGTCTCCCCATTAACATTTTACCGCATTTGCTTTATCTTTCTTTCTCTCTGTGTGCATGCATGTGTGCATGTATACATATAATATGTAATATAAACAATTATATATATGCATACATGTATATACATAGAAATATACACATATATTGTAATTGTTAAAATCATTTCAGAATAAGTTTCAGAAATGATACCCTTCACCGCTACGTGTCTCAGAAGGTTTGTGCAAAGAACAAAGACACTCTCCTTCATAATGACATTACAGTAATCAAAATCAGGACGTTAATATTAACACATTTCTACTGTCTTCTCCAAAGACGTTCACATTGTGCCAGGTGTCCCCACAGTGTCCTTTTATAGCACGAAAAAAAATTTCATTCTTTCCCAAGACACAATTTCAATCAAGTGCTTCATTTGATGGTCACGTCTACTTTTTTTTCTCTTTATGATGGAACAGCTCTTCTTTCTTTTAATGCCTTTCATGACTTGATGGTTTTTAAAGAAGAGAGGCCAGTTTTTGCAGAAGGCCCTTCTGTTTTGGTTTGCATAATGGTTCCTCATAATAAAACTGGTTACAACTTTTGCCTGTAACATCATGGAAATCTTCCTGTGGCCTTTTCAGTGCATCTAATCAGGAAGCTTATACTAGCTCTTTGTCCCTTTACTAGTGAAAGTACCTTTGACTAGTTGGTTATTGTGGTACTGACCAAGTTTCTTTGAGATCAAGTCACAAGTTTTCTTCTTGTAATTAATAAGCATGCCATAGATAAAGACTCTGAGAATATACAAATATCTTGGTCATCATCAAACACACACCTATAAATTTAGCATCCACTGATCATTTCTGCCTGAATCAGTTTTTAGCGTGATGGTTGCCAAATTACAATTTTCTAATGAAATCATTCCTTCAATATTCATTAGTTGGCCCTTTAAAGTAAGGAAAAGCAGTCCCCTTTATGTCATTTGTTTATTCATTCATTTCTTTTTTTTTTTTTTCTGTCTTTTTGCCTTTTCTAGGACCGCACCCACGGCATATGAAGGTTCCCAGGTTAGGGGTCTAATCAGAGCTGTAACCCCTGGCCTACGCCACAGCCACAGCAACGCGGGATCTGAGCCGTATCTGCGACCTACACCACAGCTCATAGCAACGCCGGATCCTTAAACCACTGAGTGAGGCCAGGGATCGAACCCGCAACCTCTTGGTTCCTAGTTGGATTCGTTAACCCCTGAGCCTCTACGGGAACTCCCATTCATTTCTTTTTTGTCAGTATTTACTCATGGATTCTTAGTTTATTCAATGTGTTGTAATCTGATACTATCATAACTTATTTTGACAATTATATTGTCCCAGATTTCAAGCTGGCTCCTAGATTCTTTAGACCACTCTCCCTATTCTTTGAAAAAGTCTTCAATTTCTGAAGCGCCTACCTGGGACTTTCTCTGCCCAGGACCTGGAATCAGTTACTTCTTCACAAAGCGCCTGGTTCTTTATAGTGGAGAATTAAATTTAGAAACTGAGTACCAGGTATTAAGTGTGCTCATTACTGTTAGAATGACAATGCTTCTAGGCCCTGTCAGCCAAGGGAGCCGGGAAACTAGGAAATCAATGAATGTGTATATGGAAACGTACTTTAGCACACACACACACCTCTACACATTCCAACACACACGAGATGCCAAATAATAGAGTATACCATGAGAATCAAAAAGAGCATCCTGTTTATGGAAAAATCTAAATATTTTATGAAAGAGCATTTAAAATCAGAGCTATAAAATGGCATTATGGTTAAACGGCAGACCATTTTGATTTCTTATTAATACAATCAAAATTTTACCAATGATCAACTCATTGAAAGTCTTTAGTTATACACTAAATTGCAGGGGATGGTCCAGTGCGATTAAATGATTGTAAGTCATTATTTATTGTTAACGCTTTAAAAAAAACAAAAGCAATGACCATCTGTTGCAAAATTACTAGGCCTTATCTCTGTGCATGGCTCACTTTATTTAATTTTAGCAGTGACAGTACGGGGTAGACAGGGTTTTGTGGCCATTTCACAGATAAAGAAACCCACAGTTGCTGGGAGTCTCAAAGCTAGAAAACAAAGCCAGGTCTACGGGTCTTCAAAGTGCTTTACCAGCATCAGCTTTCTTGGGGGATTAGCTTATTTTAAGGCCCTGGTGAACAAAACAGAGGTCTAATCTTAAACCCTAACTCTATAGTTTCTTGAAGGTTCACAAATACCAGCATCACAAAGAGAAGAAAATAATTTAGACTCTTCTCCAATCACTTCTCTTAGAGCTCTCATACACGAGGGCCATTAAAAAACTTTTTTCCAGGGAGTTCCCACTATGTGGCTCAGCGGAAATGAATCTGACTAGCATCCATGAGGACGCAGGTTCGATCCCTGGCCTCGCTCAGTGGGTTAAAGATCTGGCGTTGCCATGAGCTGTGCTGTAGGCCACATGTAGGATACGTGGGTCGGATCCAGTGTGGCTGTGGCTGTGGCACAGGCCAGCAGCTACAGCTCAGATTCAACCCCTAGCCTGGGAAACTCCATATGCCGCAGGCGCGGCCCTAAAAAGAGCAAAAAACAAAAACAAAAAACAAAAAGAAAAACAAAACCACTTTTTCCAAACTACACACAGCCCAAGGATTCTGGAAAGCTCCACAGGGAGTTTTAGAATCTTGGCAAAGGAGCTATTTATGCTGTGACCTCTCCTTTTCCAAGGAAACCCCCGTCATCAGACACTTCTAAAAGACTGAAAGGGCCAGGCGAGCCTTTGTGGATCAGATTTGCCACTAAAATAAATATTCCATGCAGGCTGGGGGTCTCAGCCTCCTCTTCAAACCACAAAAACAGAAGTAAGTCAATTGCATTTTTGTATCTGTCATCACTAAGTCTTTGCTCTACGCGGTTTTCAAGCCCTATCATATTTATTTAATTATAAATAATAAAGAAGAAACAAAGATGTTATTCTAAATAATCAATGGTTACTCTAACTAGGGGGGAATGGCTGCTCCCTGACTTTGGGGAAATGTCCTTTGAATGATTTGTTATTTGATGAAGAGTAAATCTGGATGATATCCATGAAAGGAGGAGAGGCCACACAGTAGGAAGAGAGCTAATTGGGAATCAAAGCAGGTGATGACTCTTGTCAAATAGCCAAGAGGCCTGTGGCCTGACCTGCTGCAGAAAAGAACCCTGGTCTGGCTGATTAATACCTTCACACGCATCTGTCTTCATCCCCTCAAACAGTGAGCTAATTGGGACGGCAAATGAAAGCGTGAGAAAAATAAATCGCACCTACCTGGATCAGAGACAGATCCTCAAGCTGTAACCTGAAGAGGTAGTTTCTACAAAATACAAAAAGAGAGTAGTTGCATTTTTAATAGCTTCCCCCAAAATTACAGTTCATAAAAATTATGACAACAGGGTGGGGAACAAAACTTCAGCGTTTTTGGCTTCCAAAGCATTCTCCTGTTAAGAATGCGTGTAACACAGATTTTCCTTGGAACTCAGAGTTCAAAGAGGCGTTCAGTACGTCACCAGAAACACACAATTGAGATTGGCGAGAAAGCTAAGACATGAGGGGTGTGTGTGTGTCTGTGTCTGTGTGTGTCTGTGTGCGTGTGTGACACTAAGGGAAATCTAAATCATTCGTCAGCTCTCTTAATCTATGTGGGATGGGCAAAAGGACATGAGCATCCAACTCTGGAAATGAGTTTTTCAAGTTCAGCATGAGCCTTTGGCTTTACAGATTACCTGCTCTCACGGTGTTTTATAATTAAAGCCCACCCAGGTTGTGAAGTCAACGACAGTCTGAGCCTTAGCTCTGCTCGCAGGATGGATTCGGTGTAGAATAAGCTCAGAAGCATGAACCTGTCGCTTTGCCTTCAAAGTTTGAAAGAGTCAGCTCTGGCTGCCCAAGTGGGAACCGGGAAATCAGAGCCAAAGAAAGGGATTGTTTTTCAACAGTGAAGGGGAAGGGGAGGGAAATAGGTAACAGAGGTCAGCGGAGCACGGGCAGGAAAGGCAGATGTCGGCCACAGGAGACTCTGGACTGTGTTTCTGCAACTTTTTCAGAAGCAACGGACTGGCCTCCAACTTAATTCATGCAGGGATGAGCGTCCCCCTAACTTCGCGCCGAGGAGAAGCGGGTGCGGCAGGAACAGTACCCCAGGGAGGGAGGGAGGGGAAAGCCAGCGGAGGGGGAAGCTGGCATGTAGTGGACAGCGGCTCCTGGGAATCCACGAGTGCGGGGCGCGGGGGTGGGGCTCAGAGAACCGGAGGAGACTGTGACAAGGGCTGGTGCGCGGTTATCACCATGGCACTAAGAGAATAACTGCATTCTCCCAGCACCAGCAAGACCCAAAAAGTGAATGACTCCCACTCTCTGGGGAGGCGGGCAGATGTTCGAAGTGAACACACTGTCCCAACAGAGGGGACAAGAGACAGCCAAGTCAGGCCATGGGCACAGGCAGGAGAGAACTAAGAACCATTTCTGTAGTGTGGATGCAGATGGGAGCACGAAGCGGGGGAAAGCTCCGGCCGTGCGGGCGGCTGCTAGCCAGCAGCGTGTGTGTGTGTGTGTGTGTGTGTGTGTGTGTGTGTGTAAGTGTGTGTGTGTCTGCTAGCCAGCAGCGCG
>PVHT020000009.1:18893532-18928286 GCA_004024745.2 Catagonus wagneri | reverse complement strand
CAGCATCTATTCTTTTCCTTTCACTAGGCGTGCCCCCGCCCCCGCCCGCATACTGATGTTCCCGGGCCAGGTTTTGAATCGGAGCTGTAGCTGTGACCTGTGCCACAGCAGCAGCAACGCTGGCATCCTCAACCCATGGCACCGCAGTGGGAACGCCTCTATTTCTATTCAGTCCAGCACCCCGGAGAGGCAAGGTTTCCAAGAGGAACTTCTTCCTTGGAAGGAAGAAATGTGGACTCAGCCCACGTATGAAGGAGTGTGGCGGAGCTGCCAAGGTAAGCACCTCCGGGGGCCGGCTGGCACACGAGGAGCTGCCAAGCTCTCAGCTGATGTGAAACAGAGACCAGCACAACTCCACTAAGCGAGGTGAGCACTCTCGCCACACACGCAGATAAATCTTCCCGATGGCCCCAAAGGCGAGTACTGGCCATAGTGCTCTCAGGGCCTCCGTGAGTACAGCCGCTCCCTGCTGTCACACCGGTCTCATCATGGGCTCCCTGGCTGCAGGGAGCTGTGACCGGTCGCTGCCCTGCCGCCCCGGGAGGCAGTGGTGCTAGTGGCTAAGAATATTTGTGCACACAGCTATTTATAAAATGGGCGGGTAACGGGGATCTACAATACAGCACAGGGAGACCTACTCAATACTGTGTAATAACCCACACGGGAAAAAGACTGCGAAAGAAGGGATATACGTACAGGCATAACTGGTTTACTTTGCTGTACACCTGAAATGAACACAACTTTGAAAGTCAACTACACTCCACTGATTTTTTTTAACTTTCATTTTTTTTGTTTACTTTTTTCTTTTTATGGCTGCACCTGCAGCATATGGAAGTTCCCAGGTTAGGGGTTGAACTGGAGCTGCAGCTTCAGGCCCACACTGCAGCTTGCCTCAATCCTTAACCCCCTGAGTGAGGCCGGGGAGTGAACCCGCACCCTCACGGACACTATGTCGTGTTCTCAACCCGCCGAGCCGCAACGGGAACTTCCTCAATAAATTTTTTTTTTTAAGTATACTTGTGCAAAGGCCAAAGCTCTGCCCCAGAACACTTGCAGAAGGAGGATAAGTTCTCCACACTTTAATCGCTTCATCTAGGAAATGGAGCTAATAGTCACAGCCACTCCCTGGGGTTGTTGCCAGGTATAAATAGAAGAACAACACTTAGAACGGCGTCTAACCCACTGTCAGCACTCAACTGATAGCAGCCACTTGTAGATGGTTAATGGAAAATATGAAAACTTCCAGGCATGTTGAAATTCTCGGCATATTCTCCATTGCCCAGAGAAGCAAGGAGCATTTCTGCCCTCCAGCAATTGCAGGTTACAGGCATAAACAAGCGCCGCAACCTCTGTGTGTTTAGGTGTTGGGGGCTGTTGTCAGTAAGGATAGTGGTGTCACCATGGGACTCTGGGGAAAGAAGACACTGTGTATCTTGCCGTCGTTCCAGGACCTGGGCATCACAGTCTTTCCAACACACGGCCTCTTTTAAGAAAAACTTTTTCTGCAAATATTTCCAATAAAAGAAGTCATTCACGCTGTTATCATGAATTACTTGACAGCTTAGATGACACTGCAGGGCCGTCTCTCTCTCTTTCTCTCCGCCCCCCCACCCCCACAACCTACCAGCATGCATGCCCACCCTGCAGTATCTGTCTCCAGGAACTTTCTAGAAAGGCAGTTCTCATACACAAGGAAGAGCTGGAAGTACATCGCAACGTTGAGGAAAGAGCTGGAGGCAGTGACGAGATCATTCTCTGAAAGCCCTCCGTCCCGTTTTCAGGTCTTTTCCACAGGGGCCGTGCTATGGTCTGAATGCCTGTGTTGAAATCCACACCACAAAGCCGACAGTGTTAGGAGGTAGGGCCTTTGGCAGGTGCTTGGGTGGTGAGGGCAGAGCCCTCGCCAAAGGCCCTGGTGCCCTCAGGAAGGAGGCTCTAGTGGGCTCCCTGGCCCCTTCCACCACGTGAGGACACGGCGAGAAGCTGGCCATCCGCAACCTAGAGGAGGACCCTCGGAAACCAACCTGATCTTGGACTTCCAACCCCCGGACTGTGGGGAATAAATTTCTGTGGTTTATAAGCTCCCAGGTGTGTGGTATCTTGTAATAGCAGCTCAGATGGACCAAGGCAGGAAGGCAGTGATGTATGCTAACAAACTCGCCACACTCTCCGTCTACATCTCCCAACCAAACCTGACTCTCTTCCGGCCACTCCTGCCGCCCAGCTCCCCAGTCTGTAAAAGTGTCCCCCTTTCCCTCGGCCATTCCAGTGGACCCCGACCTTTCCAGACCCCTGAGAACTCTCGTCAGTAATCAATCAGCGTGGAAGAGGTGTTCAGCAGGTGACCATAAGGGGCATGGGGGGGCACACTTACAGAAAAAAATGACACAGTCCTTACGAGAGCCTATCGTTACCAACATCACATGCCCCACACCCTAATGGGTGCTTTCCTTTGGTATTTCCTGGGTCACAAGATGCAAGTTGGCGGTGATCTTTTTTTTAACCTAATCTCAATTTTTTTTTTAACCTAAAATAAATCACAGAATCTAATAAACCTAGCTGGCCATTAAAGTATATACCCTTCAATTTTCAGATGAGGACATTTCTGCAAATTAAGAAGTGCAGCGTGATTTATCCAAGACTACTAAGATTCAGCGAAAGTCCTATGTTTGGAAACAAGACCCCCACCTAGCTGTCGTCCCTTATCGCACTGTGCCAAATGGCCTCACCAGTCATCCAATGGCCTCTTTTTTTTTTTCCCCTAGGGGTGGAATCGAAGCTGCAGCTGCCAGCCTATGCCACAGCCACAGCCACACCAGATCCAACCCACATCTGTGACCTACACCACAGCTCACAGCAATGTGGTGGTACAAGTCACAGATGCAGGATGGATCTGAGCGAGACCAGGGATCAAACCCACAAACTCACAGATAATAGTCAGGTTCGTTGCCACTGAGTCACAAGCAAGAACTTCCAATGTCCTGTTTCTAATTTAACTGGAAACACACACACGCACACACACAAACCATTCCTATGGTGATGGAACTTCAGGTCTTCATTGTTCATTCACAGGTGAACTTAGGAATTATTCTGAGACAGTTCAAGTCTTGGCATGACTCATGACAAGTTTTGTATCGTAGGTAAATGATTCTCCGTTCTGGGACTGTGATCTGTGACAGCTGTCTCCCCGTTAAGAGAACATGTTAAACCCACAGGTCTCGCTGATTTATTTCGCATGAATTCTCCCTGAAACTGCCTACTCATACTTACTTTTATTCTTCCTTTTTTTAGGGTCACACCTGCAGGTTAGGGGTTAAATCAGACCTGCAGCTGCCAGCCTACACCACAGCCATAACAGCACTGGATTTGAGCTATATCTGTGACCTACACCCCAACTTGAGGGCACAACCCACTGAGCAAGGCCAGGGATTGTACCCTCATCCTCATGGATACTGGTCGGGTTCTTAACCCACTGGGCCACCATGGGAACTCCTACTCATACTTATTTTAAGAGTACCCAAGTTTCTTCATTTATGGACAGAGACAGCTAAATAATATAATTTGTCACTATATTTAACACAAATTCCTAAAAGACTGTGACCCTTTTTTTTTTAGAGCTATGAAATGAGCAATAGATTTGGATTATTATATGGCCAGCTAATGAAATCATTATCTTAACGTAGTACAATAGACTTCTAATAATTTTCAAGTTTTTTTTGCAGCTCAGTACTGTATTTCAATAATCTTAAATGAAATTTTGACATATAAAAGAGGCAATAAAATGTATTCAATGATTATAATCACATACAATATGTGTTAAGTCATAAAGTCAATGGATTAAGCTGATTTGAAAATTCTGAAATTAGCATTATCAGAACTATCTATAATCGTTTTTTTTCCTGTCTTTTTCTTCTTTTTAGGGCTGCAGCGGCGGCATATAGAGGTTCCCTGGCTAGGGGCTGAAACAGAGCCCTATGCCACAGCCACAGCAACAAGGGATCCAAGCGGTGTCTGTGACCTACACCACAGCTCACGGCCACACCGGATACTTAACCCACTGAGCAAGGCCAGGGATCGAACCCGCGTCCTCATCGATACTAGTCAGGTTCATTAACCACTGAGCCACAACATGAACTCCACTATCTGTAATCTTACATAGCCTCAGTGTCTATTTAAGGCCTAGTTTGTGGTGGTTGATTACGTTTCTATTGCTGTTTTTTTATTTGTTTGATTTTGAAGACAAAGTGTTCGCAGACGCTTTCAAATATTTGTTTAATTTATGACTGTGTCTACACATATCCCAAATATGCAACTGAATGCCTTGCTGGATCTTTTTCCATATTAGCAATACATAATATTACACATGTTAGTATTTGCTTTATCTATATGATTTTTAACATTTTTTAAAATTATAAAAGATGAAATATAAAAGATGAAATCTGTGGAATTCCCTAATCATGTCCCTGGAGCCTAAGAATCTGGCAAAACATAGTTTGGACTCTGCTCCTTTCCTCAAACTAGTTGGTTCCAAGTACAGCTCCAAGTGTATTTTTGCTATTGGAAAAATTCCAACCCAGCTAGCAACATGAGGGACCAGAAATCTCCCCAGACAACTTGATCCATCACAGTTTAGGTCGATGACCTCTCAAGTGAAAGGTTACGAAAAGAAAGAAAATCTTCTAAAGGGAATAAAAAATGGATACTCCCAGATGTTGGGCCACTCAAGCACTAAAGTAAGATCTATGGTCCCTGCAAGTGGCTGTTCTCCAGGGTATTACAGAAGAGGCAACCACTTTATCTTGCAATTGTGAGCACACAGAAGAGGGAAAGCAATACGTGCGAGGTTCACGAGAAAGGCTACCAACCTTTCGAACTAGAAGGAATAATGCTTCTGGCCCCCGGCCAACAGGGAATGCTAACCAAATGTTTCATATAAGGTCAGTTTCTCTAGTAGGGCAATGCTTTGAGCAACCCAAAGCATTTAAGTGGCCTCATTCATCTCCCTAACACCCCTTCGATGCAAATAGGTAGTATTGAGGACTATGGCCATTCTTTGGGGAGAGAGGGGGTAGTGTGGGAGGTCGGGCGATGAGATTCTTAAGAGTTTTAGTTGTGCTGCTTAGGAGAGCTGGTCTGTATTGCTGTTTTCCCCCCTCTCGTTACAGAAATACAAAGCAAGAGGGTAAGCAGGCTGTAGAGGTTCAGGTTCAGTTTTAGGGCTGTTGTCGATGGAAGTATGGGTGTTTTTCTTCCCTTGGGAGGAACCTACTCTTTTTCAAATGCCTTGGGTTAAGACTTGACATTGCACCTTCAATGTCGTCATTGGATGACTTTTAGGAGTCATATGTGAGAGAGACGTAGATCCAAATTGAATACTTCAAATCACAAAGCCATTACCTTTGGCAGACACAAACTGACAGTTCTGAAGCCCATTCATGCTTCTCCCGCTAGATATGAGTGTGTTTTCTCCCTTTCCACCACGGTATATTTCTTTTTGACTATGGGATTGAATAACTCATTCCTGCGTCCTAACCCATCCCCCAGGGGCCCATTAGCAACAAATCACTAAGCACAACAATATTTTCTCTGAGGGAGCAGTGAGGGCCTTAATAGACGAAGTTCATTTGTGTCTCCATGTAAAGTCATAAAATTCAGCCAGCATTAAAGAAAAGGTTGAGCCATCATGAGCATATTAACTAAATGACTCATTTTATCTAGAGACACTATAAAACCTAACTCTGACCTCCATTAATTATGAAAGACACAGGTGTTTTAAAATGACATTCTCTTAGAATAATTCAATGGGTCCCTGATGAATAGAGACATAAAATCAAAGGAAAAAAAGTCCAAGTTCTTATCGACCATGTAGGCTAAAGGCTTGCTGACAACCGAGGAGCAGAAAACCCACTAATGAAGAAAGACAGACTTGCCCTTTGCACAATGAAAACGTACAAGGAAAGGCAGGTGAATCTATTCAACGTGCTTTAAACGACGGCGACAGAAATTTACATTTTGGTTGGTTTATAAATGCTAAGATCACTGGTGATCACGAAACAATCCAAAAAACAAAACACACAATGCAACATAAATGGTCACCGTTTGAGTAAATCCGAGAGTAAAGCTCGTCTCGCCTGGGATTTCTCTTTACTGAGAGACTATCCTGCTGTCATGACCCACTGGCACAGAGTCCGACACTGTGACTTAACTACAGAACAAAGTTTCAACTGCGCTGATAGGCTTAAAGATTAAAACATAGGGAGCTCCTGCTGTGGCTCAGCAGGTTAGGACCCCGACACAGTGTCTGTGAGGATGCAGACTTGATTCCTGGTCTCGCTCAGTGGCTTAAGGATCCAGCACTGCCACAAGTTGCAGCATAGTTAGAGACGCAACTCGGACCATGCATCGCTAAGGCTGTGGCATAGGCACCCCCCCGCCCCCCGCCCCGCTGCAGCTCCAATTCAGCCCCTTGCCTGGGAATTTCCGTATGCCGCAGGTGCAGCCCTCAAAAGAAAAAAAGAAAGATTAAAAATATAAATTTGTGACTTTGAAGCTAAGGAAAACCAGTAACTTAAAGCACAAAGTATTTTATAAAAATGATCTTCATTATCCATCTGTAAATATTTAACATGTCAACCTTGTCAATAACTTTTAAGATTATAAAGATGAATTTCATCATGTAACCTACTCATGTAATTCACCAATCTATCATTACTCTTCCTTAGAATCTCACTGTGCTCATTAAACAAACTCCAGCTTTTGTTTTTTTTGTGGTTGTTATTATATAACCTTCCCCAAATATCTCTTTAATGTACTTTTTTCCATAACTTATATTACTAAATTATTTTATATATATAGCACTACCTTTCAATAGCTGGATCACCATCACAGGTTTCGAATACTGAAATATTTTTTTTTAACTTTCTTGATATATTTTCAAATATGGTGACAAATGTGTAATGTGATCATATTATAAGCTACCTCCTCAGTCAGAGTTTTCCCAACCCTTTTCAAAAATAAGCAATATATGTACTTTGGGCTATAAAACACTGAAAGTCATTCTGATTTTGTTATGTTGTTAGTGTCCAGTACTCTCCCCAAATCGTACTGGATTATTTCATTATCTATCCCCCAAAGCCTATTTCAGATCCCTTAAAAGTCTTGGATATAGAAGTAAGTTTCAAAGAATACGTCAGACCCCAAATCAAACCATTTTATATAGCACTCTTGTGTGTTTAAATACCAAGTAGATGGAAAACCTCTTACTATTTCACAAGCAGAACAAAATAAGAAAGATAGGGTTTTAGAAGCATGCCACAATTAAAACCAATGTTATTAGCAAATTTCAGAGATATGAAATCAGAGAAACCTTTTCCCATAAGCATATTTAGGGACAAAGTTATTAATCGATATTGTCAATAACCACACTGATCATTTACATTTTATTACATTCTAAGTATTACATGCAAATCTCTCAGTGCTTTGAGGATTACAGATGATGACTTATTATTCCAAATTTAGCTCACAGCTTCTGCTTTTGCTGGCCCATTGGGTATTTGATCTGTTCTTTTCCATTTTTCAGTTAATAGAGATCATTTTTCTTCTTAAAAATACCACCTGAAGTATTTTATGATTCCTTTAACCTATGCTTTCCTAGGAATATTCACTCTTCACATTATCTCCAATACACTTCTTTCTCTGGGTTATCTTCAGAGTTAGTAAAATCTGAGATTTTTTTTTCATGTATCTTCATATACTAGAAGAATTACAGCTCATTTCCAATATGCTCAATCCCAGCTGATGCCATAACAAGCCTCACTTCCAAATCTCACTTCCAAATCTCATTTTGACCCCTGCCCTCAACCACCAATGGTGATTTGCTTCAATCACTGTCAAGTCCAGCACTGAACTATGTCTCAAATCTGATTTATCTCCATTTCCACAATCACTGCCTAAATTTAAGGTCTCTCTACTGTTATGGGATTCCCCCAATGACTCCTCATACCTCTAATCTTGCCAAACTCTCATGCATTTTGCACACAGGATGGCAGAAGTATCTTCCTAATGCAGAGCTAAGCATGCAAATATATGGCTGTCATCTCCTGAGCTCCTATGGTCTTCAGCACAGGTTCTCAGTTTACCAGGCTAGCATATTATCAGAGGCTTGATTAAACCAAGGATTCCAACATTTACTTCCAGAAGCTCAAATGATCTGGGGAGGAGCTGGCCAATGGCATTCTTGAAAGATTTTTCAGACCATTATCAGAACAGCCAGAACTGGAAACACTGGTCTAGAGGATTAAATCTGAGCTCCTCCATAATCTAAAGCTCCAGCCACCTACAATAGCTCCCCAGCTCAGTCACTAACAGGTCCAGTCATCAGGAACTCACTCCCTCCAGCTTCATCAGGATTTCTGGTCTACCCGATCCACAGCCCTTCTGGACAGAAGACTTCCTCCTACTGCTGGACTCCTGGTGCGTCTCCAACACCCAGCTTCTCAGGGCACCCTCTTCACCTTCAAGGACTGTCACTTTTCTTTCCTCTTAGAGTTTTGTTCCAGGGCCCTTCATTCAGGCCTCCCTGGAGAATATAACAGCATCTGTCCCCCCCACACTCATTAGGCCAGGGCTCATGAAATTTTTCCATGGGCTAAAGAGCAAGAACTTCACCTTTGCGGTCCTACTGGAATCTCTGCAGTTAAAACAGGAAAGCAGCCCATAGGTAATATGCAAATGAGCAGGTGTGGCTGTGTTCCAATAAAACTTTATTCACACAAAACAGGAAGCCAACCCAGGGGCCTTAGCTTGCCAACCCTTGCACTGGGCTATGAAGTCTTTCTCAGGTAAGACTGTGCTGCATCTTCGTTTCCCCAGTGCCTAAGACACTTCCTGCATAAATCACGTTCAATAAATACTTGATGAATGAAGAGTCAGGAAAGAGCAACTACGTGAACTAAGAAATTCTGACGGGTCCCCTGTGGGACTGGCTAGGGAAAAAGCTCTCAATACTCAGAACTTGTGACGCATAAGCACACCCAGGGTAAGAAGGCTGGTTAATGTTTATCACACTCCCTTGTTGACTCATTCATGGAATATGGGAAAAGGGCCACTGTGGGTATTTAAAACTAAGTAAGTAACTCTTCTGTTAGGTTTAGCTTCTCCCCATCTCCAGCAGGGAGGAAAGTGTGGAGGTTATTTAATCTTTTGTGACAGCAAAAGGGACACAACCAACGGTTGGAGCTATTTCCCACAGGGGTGTCTGTACACCAGCTTTTTTGTCAAAAGCTCACACTCGGGGACCACCTTTCAGCCCAGCGCTTCAGCACAGCTGGCAGGAGGGGCAGAGAAAGCTTAACTCTGAATGGACACCCAGGGTGATGGTTAGGTACACAGATGTTTGGGAACTATCAGATAAAGATAACAAAGCAGGAAGGCAAAGAATGGATTTTTTTTTTAAAGCACAGATTAGGTTAATTAATCCAACAGGCCTATTGGAAGACAGGGGAGAAGAGGCAGAAGGAGGAAGCTCAGCACCGAGAATCTTAAGAGGAACCCACACCCCGTGAACCAAGAACTAACAGAGGAAAGGAAATGTTTAAACCTTAAAGTACAGGTTTAAAAAAACTCCAGGTGGGGTGGGGTAAAAATGAAGAGCAGCGATTAAAAATGCCATTCTTGCCTTCATCGCCAGCCGCTTTTCTTAAGTCATAATTAATATAAATACAATGTCAACATCATCATTACCTAGGATTTCTTTGCCCCGTGGGGGTTTACTGCTTTTTGGATTCACTCCTAATTGCCGATTTCATTCCACTCAGCACGAGTTTCCTTTAACTGTATAAACTTGATGAAAACGTGTCCTTTGGAAAATGGAAAGAAGTGATGGCTATTGGAAACAGAATTGCAGTTCTGGTTAAAAAAAAAGCTCCAGTTTTACTTTTAACTAAAGACTGCTTCCAACAGATTCACTTTAAAATAAAAATTGGAATTATAACCACCAAAAAAAGAGAAAATTATATGGGTCAATTCTGAAAACTTTCTTATGTGAATCTAAAATTTGGCTCCATTTGTTCAAAACCAATGGCAAAATCATCTTGAAAGAAGGAGCTTATACTAATTAAACAGAAGCCTGCCCATTCACTCAGTGTCACTTTATGAGAATAGATGCTTGGAATACTTAAAAGCAAGTTCAGACCCAGCATAACAAAAAGCAAGTTAGTCTTTCCTTTTTATCTTTATTTTTGTAGATTTAAACCATGGGCAAACAACGTTGAAAACAATAGAGTCAGTTTTTGCGGGACCAGTTTGCTATAACTGTAGAAAACCCCAAGCTTTGCCTGGAAGGCACTTGGGTTTTAGTTGTTTTTTTTAGTAAGCATGCTGATTAGAAATCTGCACTATTTGTCACACAGATCCATATACAGAAATATCTTCCAATATACTGAAATGCTCCACTGACGGTAATGGCAAGTCAAAGGGCTCCAAACAAGGCATGAGACTCTGGGCTGACACTCACATTGGGTCAGGGGTGCATTTTCATTATCCTTTCAGTCAATTTCCTCATCATGTTCCCGTTTTGTGACGTAATTGTAATAGAGCTGGCATTAAAAATTTCCAAAGATATACATAAATCTCTTATTTGTCATCAGTTATGATCTATGCCTGACCCAGTACGGGGTCTACAAGTTTCAGCACCACAGCAGGTGCCTAGGTGAGAGATCACAGGTTGTGAGACTACGCTCTTCAGTGGTACATTATATTACACTGAAACTTGTTAGAGAGCCTAGGGTAATCCGAAATCAAGTTACAGGAAGAAGATGAATGAAAGACCAAGAAACAAACAGAAAAGCTGAAAGAAACTCCTATTCTCTGTGAATGAGAAGCTCTTTTTTTCATTTCTAGTGTATGGCTTTAGGCTTTTCAAAAAGACGGTAAATTTGTAAATGCCATGATTATCGTCAAATACTGCTTTGTGCGTGGACCAAGCTGGTTGCTATCTGGGATAACATTTGAATTCAGCTCAGAATCACTATCATCCATACAATGAACCTGAAACACTAAAGACACACGGATTCATTTGGAGAATACAATGTAATCACTCTCTCTGAGATCCGTTACGATCCTATACACAGCAACACTTAAACTTGTATTGACCTTGTGAACTATTATTATCATTACTTTTATGATGATCTGTACAAAATTATCTAAAGCTCAACATAATCCTTCATTTGGAATTTTCATATATATATGTGTAAAATATACACACAAATATGTAAAATGAAAACTACTTTTAGTAGATTTTTTAACAAGTATACAAATCATTTATAAAATATATCGCAATAGCATAAACAAACAGAAATCAAATACTGCAGGGAAATAACCAAAAAGGTTAACTGGGATTATTTCTGAAATTGTGTTTTTTCTTCGTGCTTCACCTTATTTTCTACTTTCTCTAAAATGAAAATGCCTGAGCTTCATCACTGAAAACACAAACATTATTAATTTTTAAAGAGGCATAGGTAAAACAGGATATGAATATCAATGCTTTTAAAATAATATGAGAGAGAATGCGCCTCTTGGAAATGGTAAATTTAAGGATCCTTCCAGAAACGGCATGAATTCAGATGCAACTACTTTCTGGTACTATATAACCAACAAATCACCTAAGGAGAAGTGGGTTTTTTTGTGTGTTTTCTTTTGTTTTGCAGCAGGAGAACTTCTTTTTGCAAAGAAGACGAAAAATTTTTAACTGAATTCAATATCAGGAACACAAAGTATCACTAGTACAAAGTGAAATTATCCAACAAATAGCTTTGCAATGCCTAGTGCTAACCATGAAAAGACAAAAAGACTATCGCTGTATTTTTCCACTATATGTGGAGGTACATGGAGGTTCCTAGTCTAGATGTCGAATTGGAGCTAGAGCTGCTGGCTACAGTTGCCGGCCACAGCCACAGCCACAGCAACATGGGATCTGAGCTGTGCCTGCAACCTACACCACAGCTCGCAGCAACGCCGGATCCCCAGCCCACTGAGCAAGGGCAGGGGTCAAACCGGAATCCTCCTGGATACTAGTCAGGCTCATTACTACTGAGCCACAACAGGAACTTCCGCCACCACTCATATATTTAAACCATTACAGAATTCGTAAATATAAACCTGCTATCTAAACATCTTTTGCTAGGTCAAGCCCTCCCAAACAGGAATCTGAGGGTTAGGTTATTTTTAAAGTTTTATAACTGGCTCACACTCCCTCTCAAACTTTCTGGGCTTAATCCCACCAAGTATCCTCGGTAAAACTGCTACTCTCCAAGCCCAATGATACCTGCCGGAGATGCATATGTACACTTAGGTCAAAACCCGCTGATATCCATAGGACTTCCCTAGCACTGCATGTTTAGAGGGTGTCTGTGACTATGACAATCTCTTTTCAAGGATTATTTTATTTAATCCTCACAACAGGCTGAAAAGAGTAGAAATAATTGCATCAATTATAAAGACAAGAAAATAAGATTCTGAAATAAGCTGAAGGTAGGTTAAGCAAGTCCACCTACTCTCTCTTTCTTTTCTTCACTGAGTGTCTATAATGTATCGCGTCTGTTCTAGAGAAGGAAACTCAGCCCATGCTCCTAGGATTGCTTATCTGAAACTCAAGTTTAGCCACACACCCTGGCCTTTTATGTGCTAGGCCTGGAGATCCTATTTCTCCTGGTCACCAGGCCCTACTACATGTTAGGGTGACTCAGTGGCTAGTCCAGTCCCTCCCATGACTGGGCTGGGATGAGATGAGATGGATGGAGGCTTCGAGGACTCTGGAATGGAGCCCTCCAGGGACGCTGGGATGGACAGCTCCAGGGTAGAGGCACGCGTGTGGTGCTGCCCTGTTTGTGTAGTAAAAGGATCTCCAGAAACGATGGAGAGTCTCTTGAGTCAAGCTCAGAGGAAAACTGTTTCCAAAGCTCTTTAGAGTTGACTGAGACATGCGGGACTCAGCTACACCTGTTGAGGTCATATCTGCACCTGCTACCCCAGCAGGGGGTCTCTTTCCCCTCAGCTAAGAATGAGAGTCCATTTTCCATAAAGACTGGCTTCGAGGTTTAAAGACTGTTACTCCCTGTGTCCTTGCCCAAATAGGTATCTGGAATAAATTTACTACAACCTCAGCCCCCCCAGTTCCATAAGTGTTCTACACAAACACAAATCAAATCCTGGAAATATGTATGGCAAAGAAACATATATTTTGGGCAAAAAGACACATATCTTTGAGCTTCTACTTGGAGGAGAAATGGTACTACATTTTAGAGAAGCAAAGAAAAGAAAGACACGTCCTCTATTACCTGGTAAGTCACTAACTGACAACGGGGAAGGGGAAAGTGAAGCATGTGAGAAATGGTGCAAAAAGTGCAATACTGAAGGCAGACGGGCGGTGAGCTAAGGGAACCATGCAGAGCAAGGAGCATACCAGCCCAGACCCAGTGGAGGCGCCTTGGGCCAGACCCTTACAATAAGAACGAGTTCACCAAGTGGATAACTTGGGATGGGGGTGTGGGAGCTAATATTCTGGGAAAGCCAACGAGGTTATCAAATCCTAGAGGCAAGAAAGAGTCTGTTTGATAGTTGTGGGCAACTTAAATAATTCCACATACATCATTCCTGGGCAATGTGAGAATGAAAAAGGTGTGCGTCTTCACAGGATGTAGGACCACAAGCCAGAGGCCCAACGGGCCACACCAAAGATCCTAATGAAACCAAGTTAATCCAGACGATGCCTGCAGAAGATAATATTTCTCTCACACAGCTGAAGGCATACAAGTCATAATAGTTCCAACAGAAGCTACAGAGGGGGTACTTTTAAAAGATGACTTTGACCATAGTTTGCAGAAGGAGGAGAACTCTGGGGGGCTAGGAAACCAGTTAAAAACCCCTGCAATGTATGAACCAGGCTCCAAAGATGGAATTCGATGGAAATCAGCATTTGAAACTCCCCCTGCAGTCCCAGTGGGCTGAAGTGAGTAAAAATATCCACCCCAGTAAGCTCATCCTACCTAACCTCAGTGTCCACCCAACAAACGCTAAAAGAGATACGGGTGACGTGTTAAGTGCCAGGAGCTCAGCCGACTTCTGTCTACTCATTTGAGGTTATGAATGTACATCTCGAGTTTTCAAGGGTTGGGCGGATGTACAAAGTCTTCTTAAGGTCTGAGAGCAAAAGCAGTGATTCTAGAAATGGTTTGATGTTGGTCCAGACTGCCCTGAGCCTAAGTCAAATTTAGCTTCACTCAGGTCTATGCGGAAATCCCACAAGCTCTCTTACTATCAAAGGTATGTTTCATAATCAAGTAAATTAGGCCAGAAAAGATACATGCACTCTTCTTGCACATTCCCTGAATGTCAGACGAGTCCAAATCTACAAATGGTCTCTTCATGTTATTATATCGTTTTTCATAAGAGATGGCTATAAAATGTTTTCAAATTGTTTTATCAGAATTGAGTTACCATACTCTGTCATTTTATGCTGTACAGCAAAGTGACCCAGTTATATACACATACTCTTTTCCTCACATTATCCTCCATCATGTTCCATCACAAGTGATTGGATATAGTTCCCTGTGCTATACAGCAGGACCGCATTGCTTATCCACTCCAAAGGCAATAGTCTGCATATACTAACCCCGAACTCCTATATCATCCTCAAAACACACTGGCAGGATAGGTGACTCGAAGGCAGAAATTTTGCACGTTTTCTAAGGAAGTCATGGTAACTAAAGAGGACACAGCCCAAGATCTGTGTTGATCGTGTTTGAGTGGCCTCATTGTCAAACTGGAAGGTCAGGTGCTAACTTGGACACAGGAACATGTTCTTCTTAAGAGAGATAAATAGTAACAAATTCATTGGGAGTTCCCCTTTTGGCTCCACAGGTTAAGGACCTAACGTTATCTCTGTGAAGATGTGGGTTGGATCCCTGGCCTCCTTTGGTGGGTTAAAGGAGCCGGTGCTGCCACAAGCAGCAGTGTATGTCTCGGCTGTAGCTCTGATTCAGCCCCTAGCCTGGGAACTCCATAGGCCACAGGTGTGGCCTTAAAAGAAATAATAATAATAAAATAAAAACTCCATTGAATTCTCCATTGACTGCTAACTGACCTAATAGAGGTCACAAAGAAAAGTAGCAATGGACATTTGGAAAGGACACTAAGGGCTCTTGATCTCTGGAATTGTGTTGAAGAATCTAGCCAGAGTTGGTTTCTGGAATGAAACTGGGTCTGAAACCTGGGTCCATTTTTTATTAGGTCAGTGGAGCAACATAGTTCTCATCTCTAAAACAGGGGTGGTGACGATACCTACCTCTCAGGTTTCACAGGAGGGGAAAAAATGAATTAATTCACGTTAGAACAAATGCACACTGAAATATTTGGAATGATTGGCCAGAGGGGGACTTGCAGTAGAGCACAGAGAACTCTACCCGATATTCTGTGACAATCTACATGGGAAAAGAATCTGAAAGAGAATGGATGTGTGTATGTGTATAACTGAATCACTTTGTTGTACAGCACAAATGATCACAACCTTGCCAATCAACTATAGTTCAATAAAACTTAAGAGAAAAAGAACAGCTCCTGGTACAGGAGATGCTTGCTATAAAGAGCAGTGGTCATCCTATTAGATCGTAGCATCCTCTGTGATGCTTTTATACGCAGTTTCACCCTTAGGTGAAATACTGCTTAGCACTTGTCAACAGGGGCAGAGAAGCTCATACATAACTGCATAGATCTTAAACAAAATCCGAAAGCATCGCTGTGGTATAACATAAGGTCTCTCACCTTGCTCCCACAACCAGTTCTTTCTGGCCCGGATCAAACGTTAACTGCGAGAAATCCACAGCATTCTTCGCTCTGAACTCCCGTAACCAGGGGCCAATTTCTAAATAGGAAAAAATAAATAAATAAAAAGACAAAAATGAATGAGTGTTTCCTGCGGGGACCACAGAGATGCACACCAGGTAGCAAACATCACCTTTCCGAGAGGACTTGAGGGCTCCCCCCAACGTGAGCCTTTAGCGGCCACCAGAGGCTGTCACCTAATCCACCCAGAGAATGTGTAAAGCATAGAGGGCAGCCACCCAATAAAAAGGGAGCAAAGCGTCAATGCTTGGTTGTGATTTACAAGCCAGATGTGCATTTTCCTTTTGGCTCTGGACTGGGCAGAAAACAACACAGTATTCAGATGCTTCGTGAGAGGAATACCAAATGCAGACAAGACCATGTCCTGTGCGACCTGCCGGGAAGGGACCGAAGACCTGGAAAAACCACAAAAGCCCTCGTTGGGAACAAGGACAAGCACAGGAGTAGAGTTTGCCTTCCTTCAAAGTGGATGCTCCATTCCGCTGTCCTTTGGGTTTCTAATTTGGCTCCGTGATTCAACTTGTGAAACATTCATCCTTTCTAGATGAGAAATCCACAGTTACTTCTGGGCCTCATTTGCATTTTTTTCTAAGGGAAATTAGGAAATAACCCCTCTTTAGAGACAGGATTTATTTTTTTACAAGAACTGTTAACTCCTATTGAATGACCTCCAGCCTAGAGTCTGATTACTGTAACATGACAGTATTTGAAGAGCGAGAGAACTTTGCTTTATTAGCCATTCTGGCAACTTTCATTACCACCTTTTTTTTTGTCTTTTTTTTTTTTTGCTTTTATCTAGAGCTGCACCTGCAGCATCTGGAGGTTCCCAGGCTAGGGGTCTAACAGGAGCTGTAGTTGCCAGCCTTCGCCACAGCCACAGCAACGCGGGATCCGAGCCACATCTGCAACCTACACCACAGCTCACGGCAAAGCTGGATCCTTAACACACTGAGCAAGGCCAGGGATCGAACCCGCAACCTCATGGTTCCTAGTCGGATTCGTTAACCACTGAGCCACGATGGGAACTCCTCATTAGCACCTGACACCGAAAAAAATATTCAGTGAGTTGCCTGCCAGCTGGGCTGAACCTTATCATTATCCTTGATAATGAACCATGTGATCTGACTGTTTTTTTCCCTGGATTTAACATTGTGAGTAACATCACACTGACTAAACAGGCACATGACAGCTGTCACATCAACAGAGCTACTGGTTCAAGGGAAAAAATGTGTAGTGAAGATATAATCTCTGTCGACAAAAACAGATGCTAAATACAGATCTAATAACAGAAATATGCCCATGGCATATAATGTGTCTTGTAGAAAGGCCTTTGTTGACATGAATGAGGTGGATTATTTTCACGCAACAGCTTTGTATAACAAATATGACATGTCTCTACTATCAGTTATATGGGCAGGGAAGAATGAGATGAACGGAAAGTTCTATTTTGCTTAAAAGAAACCAGGGTTCGTTAATATAGAGAGCTGTAATTGGTTTATGAAATCTAAATATGGGAGTTGCTGCTGTGGCTCAGTGTTAACAAACCTGACTAGTATCCATGAGGATGAGGGTTCAATACCTGGCCTCCTTCAATGGGTTAAGGATCCGGCATTGCCATGGCTGTGGTGTAGGCCAGCACCTGTAGCTCCGATTCAACCCCTAGCCCTGGAACTTCCATATGGCATGGGTGTAGCCCTAAAAAGACAGGAAAAAAAACTGACAAAATCTTCATATGCATGGTATCTTGATTCTCTTTAGTATTTTATATAAAGTTCTTCATTGTATAAGCGAGTCCATTTTTAAAAATTCTTATTGAGAGCAAAATAAGTACAAGGCCCAAGAGCTATACAGAGCTGTTAATAAATGGTCTGTTCTACAAGTTTACAATTCAGTTAGGGAACAAGCACTAACATCTTCTTTAAAGACACTTTCCATAGACATAAGAACTTTACAGGTGTTTGTAGGTTTCAGGAAATATTCACACCTAGAAAGGAGAGATGACTGGGAGCTTAGGGGAGAGAAAAGGAGAGGTCTGACAGTAGATTCACAGTACAATCCTGTCCTGGAGGAAGCGAGTCAGGTAGGAGACCTAGTGCCCCCTGTGGCCATCACTGGTATTGCTCATCTTCACTCCCCAGGGGATCCAGCACCTGATCAGTTTCCGTTTTGGGAAGCAGAACCCTGAGGCTCTTCAGCCTGCATTGCTGACAGTGGTGTCTGCAACACAGGGTACAGTACCTTAAATGTCAAGGTCAATACTAGGTGTGTGGAAGGAAAGAGTAAGAACAAGCAAGTGAATTCAAGAGAATTAAAAATGAAAGAAAAGAGGAAAAAGAAGAACAAAAGAAAAGCTAGGGCAACTCAAGAAACAACTGGGAAAGGTGTATTAAAATAGAATTGTCAACAATTTACTTACAGGTCCAGAGGGCTGGACTTGACCTCATCTTGATAGCAAGGCTCTGAAAAGCTTTCAAGCAAGCACTTGACACCTTATAGCACATATCTGAGGAAAATGAATGGGCCACTGATAGGCAGGAAAGAGTAGAGAATGGATGCGAGAATACTAGGTTTAAAACAGGAGTTCCCTTGTGGCTCAGCAGAAATGAATCTGACTAGTATCCATGAGGACGCAGGTTTGATCCCTGGCCTTGCTCAGTGGGTTAAGGATCCAGCATTGCTGTGAACTGTGGTGTGGGTCAAAGACATGTCTCAGATGTGGCACTGCTGTGGCTGTGGTGTAGGCCGGTGGCTACAGCTCTGATTCGACCCTTAGCCTCGGAATTTCCATATACTGTGGGTGTAGCCCTAAAAATACAAACAGAAAATCAGTGCAATTTAGGTAGCAGCTATGAAAATGCAAAGGAAGATGTGATGGGAGAGTCTGGTTGGCCTGATAACTAACTGGAGAAGAGGCCAGAGGAAACAAGCTAAAGAAAACAAAACAGCTCTGAGATTAAATGAGAAAGAGAATCACGATGACTGAAACACAGATGTCGGGGATAAGGTTGGTTTTAGAGAAAGCTAATGGGTTCCAGGGTGACCATGGAATGTTACCTATGACAAATTTCCAGTGACTTGACGACTCCAGGGTCAGTCGCTGCTATGTGTCCCTAAGACCTCAAAGTACGCATAGAGTTATTCGAGTTCGAGAGGCTCATCCTACAGGGAGGAAACCCATGACCAGGAGCCCCGAGTGCGTGTCTAGGGCTCCGTCCCCCGACGCTCAAGGTTCCCAGGGCCAAGCACACATGTCACAGCCAAGGTCATCTGAGGGGAGAGCAGAGGGCTAAGGACTGACTGCCCTGCTCCAGAAGAGGAACTATGAGCCACATAAGACTATAAAGAGACAGGTGAAGACAAACAGTTAACTCGTTTCCCATGAATCCATCTTTCTTTTCATGGAGCAGAACCGGAAGAGAGTGAACAAAAGGAACCAGGATAAAGAGACCTCTTTCAGATTCTGGTTCCCGCGCTGAGCAACAGGAAAGAGGCTACACTGCTTTCTAAAATGCCCTCAACCTGGAGTTCCCGTCACGGCACAGTGGAAACGAATCCGACTAGGAACCACGAGGCTGCGAGTTCGATTAGAACCCTAGCCTGGGAACCTCCCCATGCCGCAGGTGTGGCCCTAAAAAGACAAAGGACAAAAAATAAAAAATAAATAACATGCCCTCAACCAATAGAAGAAGCCACATGATGAGGGGAAAATGAGTTAACAGCAGCTAGTCCTGCCAATATTGTTCAACTGTCCTTATTTAAGTTTCTAATGATCTTTCCTCCTTAAGACTGTTTATTTTTATGGTTACAACTAGATCAAAGTTGGACCATCTGCATCTTTTCTCTCTCTCTTTTTTTTTTTTCACTTCCTTGTATTTTCCTGCAGAAGATCAGAATATTTCAACTTTGTGTACTACGCGGCTTTCTATCTTACTGGGTACCATGAGGGCCTTAACAGAACGTTCCTGCACCAACCCATCTCTTGAAGTGAAAATCGGCCCCCATCAATACCTATCCTTTCAGCTTTCTGTATAAGATCAGAATCATGGTGTTCCCTCCACTTTGCTTCAGTCCTGCCTTCCTCTTGAATTCCTTCCCTAAATTACCTTTTTCCTCTAACATTTCCAACATTACCAAGCTTATAAGAATATGCACACTTCCCGAATTAAAAACAAAAATCCTTTTAAAAACCTTTTCCATCACACTCTTCTCTTATCCCAGCTTTAAACACGCAAACAATATACATAATAAACTCCCAAGTGCAGTACATTATAAAGAGCTGCAGGGAGTTCCTGTTTGGCACATTGGGTTAAGGTGTTTCTCCAGCTATAGCATAGGTCGAGGCTGTGGCTCAGAACTTCCATATGCCATGGATGCAGCCAAAAGGAAAAAAAAAAAGGCTGCAGGCTTGGTTTTACATGTTAGGTGTTGCCAACTCCTTAAGAAACATATAATCCTAATTTTATACAAATTATTTCAGAGGTTAGACAAAGAGAGAACGCTTTTTCTCTCTGCAGTTTTGAGACTATCATGATCTTGAAAATCTTTTTTAAAATTTTTTATCTTTTTTTGTCTTTTTAGGGCTGCACCTGCTGCATATGGAAGTTCCTGGGCTAGGGGTTAAATCAGGGCTGCAGCTACTGACCTATGCCACAGCCACGGCAACACCAGATCAGAGCCGCATCTGTGACCTACAGAAGCCTCAGCAAAGCCAGATCCCTAACCCACTGAGTGAGGCCGCGAGGATGGAACCCATGTCCACATGAATACGGATGGGTTCTTAACCCACTGAGTCACAATGGGAACTCCATGATCTTCATAATCTTGAGAGTAAGCCTTGACAGGACTTTATGAAGAAAAAAAAAAAAATCATAGGCAGCCCTCATTCAGGAACAGAGCTAAACACATCCCTATGAAAATAGCTACATTAGCATATGACACACAGAGATATGCCCACACGCACACACTATTTCATATGGAATAGGATTTATTCTAGAGACAGGAGGACGGCTTAACAAGCGTGACATTAGATAATCTACCGATAGAATTCTCCACCCCAATAAAAGATTTTCATAGTGGTGTGAAGAATTTCTCAAGGCTGCTTTCTTTTTTTTTTTTGTCTTTTTGCCTTTATGTAGAGCCACACCCGCGGCATATGGAGGTTCCCAGGCTAGGGGTCTAAAAGGAGCTGTAGCTGCCGGCCTTGGCCACAGCCACAGCAACGCGGGATCCGAGCCGCGTCGGAGACATACACCACGGCTCACGGCCAATGCCGGATCCTTAACCCACTGAGCAAGGCCAGGCATCGAACCCGCAACCTAATGGTTCCTAGTCGGATTCGTTAACCACTGAGCCACGAAGGGAACTCCCTCAAGGCTGCTTTCTAAAGACTCAGAAAATGAACAGTTGCAGATGCGTAAGGAGAACGAGGAGAGAACAGAGTCAGGTGGAGCAGGAGAGCAGAGAGCATCAGGGCAGATGTGGCGAACAAGCTCACTGGGTACCAAAAAAATGCCAGGCACAGGGAGGACAGTGCAGAGGGCACACAGCACTGGGGAGTTGGGGACACACAGTTTTCAGTAACGATGACTTTTTTTCCTTGGCTGTGCCAATGGCACGTGAAAGTTCCCAGGACAGGGATCAAACGCAAGGCACAGCAGTGACCTGAGCCACGGCAGTGACAACACTGGGTCCTTAACCTGCACCACCTGGGAACTGCAACTCTTAACACATCTCATTTCCCGCAAATAATGACTTTATCCCCCCATCTCTCTATTCTGATTTTGCTGAAATAATCATACAATGAAATGGAACTTCAATATGGCAGCCAATACGACCGCTGTTCAGAAGTTAAATCTTGATCTATAAATTCAAGCTGAGTATTTTGTAATTTTCAGTATTTGGTATTAACCATCCTAGCTAATCCATTCACTACGCAAACACGGTTGTTGAAATATGGCGATGATTTTCTGTTGCAAAATTAGCTGTGATGTTCCATATTTGCCTTCTCTCATTACCACACAGGTGCCCCCATGACTGTTTTACAAACTGTCCATCAAAAGTATACTGACTGCATTTTTTAAAGAATCCAGTGTTAGAGCTTCAAGAAATAATTACTTTGGAGCTCCAGTTGTGGCTCAGTGGAAATGCATCTGACTAGTATCCATGAGGATGCAGGTAGGATCCCTGGCCTCGCTCAGTGGGTTAAGGATCCGGCGTTGCCGTGAGCTGTGGTGTAGGTCACCGATGCCGCTCAGATCCCGCGTGGCTGTGGCTGTGGCGTAGGCCAGTGGCCACAGCTCCAATTAAACCCCTAGCCTGGCCACCTCCAAAAAGACAAAAAATTTAAAAAAATAATAAAAAAAGAAAGAATTACTTTAATGAACATGTATCGGTATTACTAAATTTGGTCTAAGCAATTGCCTTACACAAATTAAAGACTAGTTTATCCCATTCAAGTTAGTCTCTCCCACCACCCAAAAAAGAAAGAAAAGAAAAAGAAAAAGGAGTAAAAATTACTCGTCAGAAAAGCAAACATTCTAAAATTAGTGATGATTCCATGTTCAGGAAACCTTTTAGCTTCTGGTAAGTAAGAATCGCAGGAGATTCTGTTGCTGAAGGACAGCACTCGTCCAAAACCTGACAGGCCTTCCAAAACCCAGATGGATGGCTCCTACCTGGGCTGAACGAAGCCTGTCCGGAGACCAGGCAGACTTGGGGGCAAACGCCCGGCAATGAAACCTCTGAGTTCCAAGGAGAGCAGCTCTGAGTGGCCTGAGCTTCACTCTCTACTTCTTCCAACCTCGGTCAGTGAAGGAGCCTAGAAAGCAGGCTACTCCTCGGGGAACTTGAAATGCATATTGGAAACTGAATCACAGGCTTGACTGGGCGGGGCCAGGGCTAGTAGGTAAAGCCTGCTGGAAGGGGCAGCAGTGTGCAGGTTGCAACGCAAAAAGGCAGACACGAAAGTGCAAACCAAGGCCCCCTCTTCCTAATTCTCATGAAGTTAGATCTTAGTTTCATTGGCATCTACCACTGCACCTGGAAATACGAATAATGCTAACAACATGATTATTGGGAAAGCAGCGAACAAAAAGAGCTAATACTTAAAGAGTATGTGTCGCTTGCTAGGTAGGTGCTATTCTATGCACCTCACGCCCACCCTACTATAGGTAAGGACACGAGTCTTGCCAAGATCAACAAGAACGAGATTCAGCTCCTAGTTTTGGAACTGCTGTTTTTAGCACTGCACTCTTAAACTGCAGTGCATCTGAAATGCAGCGTCCTCCGTGACACCTTGGGAAAGTAACGGCAAGAAAAAAATCAGTGACCTCTTCACTTTGAACCTGAGTTTATACCCACTGCCATGTACTGTTCAGTAAAATTGCCACCCGTTCAGTTTAAGAAATAGGGGGTTCCCATAGTGCCTCAATGGGGTACAAACCCGACTAGTATCCATGAGGATGTGGGTTCGATCCCTGGCCTCGCTCAGGGAGTTAAGGATCTAGCATTGCTGTGAGCTGTGGTGCAGGTTGCAGATGGGGCTCAGTGCTAGCGTTGCCATGCTGTGGTGTAGGCTGGCAGCTGAAGCTTTGACCCCTAGTCTGGTAACTTCCATATGCCACAGGTGTGGCCCTAAAAAGAAAAAAAAATCATGCATGTATCGTTTTCACAGTTTTACTAGTAACGATGATCTATATGTCAGTTCAGATCCACGGGAAAAAGCATTCACCGTTTTCACTTGTTAGGTTTTACGATCCAAGGATCTTGATATAAGTAAGTAGGGAGAAAATGTCAATAACCACTTACTGAGCTGCTTTATCGGATACAGCAATTCCAGAATGAGAAGGCAGAGGCGATGCAAGCAAAGCAGCAAGGCTGGACTTCTCGGCAAAGCCACTCAGCTGTGATGGGATCGGAGCAGGGGAGGCACCATCCCGAACACCCAGGAGCTGGATCCTGACCTCCTCCAGAGGGCACGTCTGCTGGCAGGGCGAGGGGGCAGAGGTGCAGGGCGAGCTCTGGGCTGAGCTTTCTGGAAGCTCTCCTTGCCTGACCTTTCCCCAAGTCGTGCAGGGAACCAACCTACCTCAAAGATGCCTACTACTCTTTGAAGCTGGCACGTGTCACCCTCTTACGGACTTCATTTTCAGCTCCAGTGCATAACATGAACCGTTCGCTCAACGCAATCTGAGCTAAAAATATGATTGGAAAGTAGAGGAGCGGAATTTTAAAAAGCCCGAGCAGAAGAACAGCACAGCAGCTTTGTGCTGTTTCCTGCACTGTCCCTTGACCGCTGCCGTTTTTTTCCGCCTCCCCCTTCTCCATCTGCTTTTCCAAGCCTGTCCCTCCAAGAATCACTCAGAACAAGGCAACTCAGAACAAACGCATCAGGCAGCAGGTTGGCAGCGCCCCCGTGCCATGTTTCACCCCCCAAAAATGATACACCCAGGCTCTCTCTGACCTGAGTCCTGCCTGAAATTCTTTAAGTGATTACAACAGATTTCAGCCCCCAAACCTCATGTTTGTTTGAGTGGCAGATCAACGCCAAACACATCATCAGGGGGAAATAATGTCAATTCACAAACATTTAGGGAGTTCCCTTCGTGGCGCAGCGGTTAATGAATCCGACTAGTAACCATGAGGTTGCGGGTTCGATCCCTGGCCTTGCTCAGTGGGTTAACAATCCGGCGTTGCCGTGAGCTGTGGTGTAGGTTGCAGACGCAGCTCGGATCCCGCGTTGCTGTGGCTACGGTGTAGGCCGGCAGCTACAGCTCCGATTAGACCCCTAGCCTGGGAACCTCCACATGCTGTGGGTGCAGCCCTAAAATGACAAAAGGCAAAAAAAAAAAAACATTTAAACTGGAGAAAAGAAATATATATATATCAGAATAATGATGTCTCAGCTCTACTTTTTTTTTAGTTTCTATATTTTCAGTATTAACTTGGTTTCAGGAACTCTATTAGATATTTTTCTACTTATTTCATCAAAAGTTCACAAGCCTGTGAGGTTAGAGTGATCATCTTTGTTATAGGAATAAAGTTTAAAAAAAAATCAAAAACCCTGAGATTTTTGACAAGTTAAACATCTTGCCAAATGTAACAAAGCAGGAAGTGGCTAACTGGAATCTAAATCCAGGATACGACTGAGGCAGTATTTCCATAAGGTCCAAATGAAAAATCAGCTTTCCATGGAATGAATAAAGCCACATTCATCCTTAGCACCTAGTAATATATCTGCATGAGTTAATTACACCAACAGCAGTTGCCACCCACCAAAAGAGAAAAAGAACTGGAAAGAAGGAAATTGGCAGCAGTTTTTTTTTTATTTATTTAATTTTATGGACACACCCACAGCATATGAAATTTCCCAAGCCAGGGGTTGATTCCAAGCCAGAGCTGCTGCCTACACTCTAGCTGGGGCAACACAGGATCATTTTCAACCCACTGAGCCCGGCCAGGGATTGAACCCTCACCTCCTCAGTGACCAGAGACCTTGCAGTCAGGTTCTCAACCTACTGTGCCACAAGGGGAACTCTGGGAGTAGTTCTCTGATAGGAATGTTCCAGGCCGGGCGTCCCACTGGGCAGGGCACCACGTGAAGAAGGAATATCCCAGAGGAAAGCAGAAAAAAACCAAGGCCCATCACAAGCAACAAGGTACTCAGAGGAAGAAGATCACAACAGTAGAGAATGTATCTCCTTTATCCTTTTTTTTCCAAGATAGGTCTGGGTTGCACTAACTGACTTAGAGATCTGCAGATAAGCTCCCCCTTACTTCAGCTTTGGGAAAAGACTGGAAAGTGTCAGGCCAAATGTATTTCTCCAAATACATGGACTTCAATTATTTTACTAGTCACGCCAACCCAACCCAGGACTTAGGCAAATGAGAGTAACTGGAGCAGGACATGATACTGGCCATCTTGCAGCCCACTCACCCCTTGTTTTACAGTTGAGAAAACTCAGGACAAAGAGTATGCAGAACCCCAGAGTCACAGGTTAATGAGTGACAAAGTGGAAAACCCCCAGTCCTGTGATCTCTCCATCTATTTCCTCATCACAGCACCAGAAGGATATACACCCAAGTGGAAAACCACGACTGAGCACAAAAAAATTCACAAATTATAGCTTTTTCTCCTTTCTTTTTTTCCTTTTTTTTTTTTATGGTCCACACTCGCAGCATAAGAAAGTTCCCAGGCTAGGCGTTGAATCGGAACTACAGCTGCTGGCCTATACCTCAGCCATAGCAATGCAGGATTCAAGCTGTGTCTGCGACCTACACCACAGCTCACGGCAACGCCAGATCCTCAAGCCACTGAGTGAGGCCAGGGATCGAACCTGCAACCTCATGGGTACTAGTCGGGTTCATTTCTGCAGCACCATAGCGGGAAATCCCCAAATTATAGTTTTTTAAGGGACCAAAATATATCTAGATTTATATATTCAAACACATATTGGCAGATTCATGTATATGTGTGGTGTATATATATATGTGTATATCAATATATATATATATATACACACAATCAATATATATGTGTATATATATGTATATATCAATATTCATTTACATATATTTATATCTTGATATAGATACACATAGCTGTACAGTTATATCTAGATACAGACATCAATATGTTCCTTTATATATATGTGTGTATACATACATATTTACATAAGTTTATGTAGAGAGATATAAATATATACACATATATTACACACTGAAGACTACAGTGAAGAGGGAAAAAAAAGGATTTCAAAAGCTTGCTATAGGATATGATCAACATTTCACTGATGCAATCTTTAAAATACAAAAGCATTCAATAATAATCGATTAGATAAATTAAAACATTTTATATCAGTAAAAGCAAAATGACCCCACTATCAGGAAAGCATAAAATATCTTTCATTGACACTTTCATTTGTAAACTTGACACATAAAACACAGTATTTCGAAATGCTGACAGTGCTCTGTTAGATCCTTTTTGTTTTTTCTGGCATATCTGCTCACCTTGAGTCCAGTGGGGTTTTTTATTTATTTTATTTTATTTTATTAAGAAAAATTTGTGTGTGTGTGTTTAGGGCCACACCTGCAGCAAATGGAAGTTCCCAGGCTAGGGGTCGTATCACAGCTACAGCTGCCAGCCTATGCCACAGCCACAGCAAAGCAGGATCGAAACCACGTCTGTGACCTACACCACAGCTCACAGCAATGCCGGATCCTTAACCCAACCACGTCTGTGACCTCCACAGCTCACAGCAATGCCGGATCCTTAACCCACTGAGCGAGGCCAGGGATCGAACCCACAACCTCATGGATCCTAGACGGGTTTGTTACCACTGAGCCACAACAGGCACTCCAAGTCCAGTGTCTTATCAAGTCTCTTCCTATGTTTCTTTGCAAGAACATATAATAATCCATTTTTCACAGTTTCGCTATAGGAAAAATCCACAAACTATAAGTCATGCAGAATATCTGTGCTGTAGAGTTGGGTTCTTCCAAAATACATTCCTTCATCGTGGACAGCCTGCCTGGCAGATTTCTAAGAAACCAAAAAGCTATGATAGTTTCCTTGCCTTGAAGTCTTTCTGATTTGGGTCTCCTAAACGCAAACACAGTCTGAAAACCACAAGTCTCACTTTGGGCTGTGTTTTACAGCCTGGAATCCACAGGATAATATATATTCACAATGTAAGTAAACATTCAATAATAGCCACAAATCAGTTAAATTATAGGAAAGGATGCATATGCTATTCCAAGAAGGGCAGAGGCACACAGCCTGCCTCGGGGGAGCAGCTGTTAGATAAAGGCTGGCCCGGGACGTGTTTCGTTCCTGGAGGGAACTCTGAAAGACTTTTGGACACAGCATTTTTCAGAGTTAGATTATTGCAGGATGACACAGAGCTAAATAAATGCCTTTGCTCTTTAGCCTGGGTGTGCACTGGAAGGAAACCTTAGGAAACACAATTTCCATGCAATCAACTATTTCCTAACCAATTGAAACGCACTCCCTTTCTCAATCAAACGTAGGTGTTGTGCTGTCCACAGTTTCCCCAACTTTTCAATCATTTGCACGATTTTCTGGCAACACCAGAAATACCTGTTCAGTCTCGGAACCTCAATGTCATTGTTAGGTGAGAGCCAGGCTACCCTGGGTCATCCAAGAGTTCCCGAGACACACCTGGACAGGTGTAAAGACAAACTTCTGGAAAACTGTCAGTATTCTGGGTTCAAAATCCACCTGGCAGGTGGCGTTGTCTTCTCGTTTGTTTGTAACTTTTAAGATAGTGGAAACCTCCTCTTTCATTGAACCGCCTGGAGCCATTATTCCTGGTGACTGCATGATAAGAATGAAGCTAATCGGTGACTGGTTTTCATTGCTGGGTAATTTATACAAGAAGCAGTTTCTTCTCATCCATCCATCAAGGCAGATTATTTTTTTTTAATTTAAAGGATTAGTCAAACTCATATGTAAACAGGGTGAGACCCCAACCTTCAGGACTATGATGGGCTTTGTCCTCCAGGCTATGAAGCTGGTATGGGGGCGGTCCTGCTCTGAACTCTGCCTGGATTATAAGCAGCCTGCATTGCCTACAGGAAACTTCCCTGGGGCGGAAGGTCTTAATTTTGCCTTGTGACCTGCAGCATAAGATTATAGGCTATAAACTCTAACTGCAGAATCTTAACGTTGTGCCAGAGTACATTAAAAAGTAATTTCCTTCAGATTTATAACTTTAGAATCACAAATGATGTTAATGTGATGAAAAATATATAAAATGAACCATTTCTATTCATCAGGCACTTAACGTTATTTCACGCGCTTGCCTGTAAGCTGTGATGACCAGAGGTCTGACCAGAGGTACAGATAAAGCCATTTGCCACTGGGTAACCCCGGGGATGGCAGAACAGAATGTCAGGAATATCTTAGACCCTTAGGATGTTTGGTTTTAAAATGTTCTTATTGCGCACAGTTCTGCCTCATAGGCAGAAATTGCCAGACTTTAAGAAAATAAATCGTTTCCCAGTTCCTCTTTCTCACCATCTATGCTCAGTGTCTTCTCTGTCTCCCTGCCAACGGAAAAAGCCTATGTTCTCGTCTAAGCCTCTGCCTCCCCAGGCCTCAGGATTCAGGGGAAGAAGCCAGTCCTAGCGACTCAGGGGACAAGCCAGGGAGTGTAAGGAAGTCTCACCAAGGGAAGACATTCTGAAAGCCCCAAGATGGTCTTGGTCTCTGGACAAGTACTGATTATCTAGACATCAGAACTGGAACCATTTCCAAGACAGATCCTGATTTTTCCAGGAACTTTTAAGGCTGAACATTAGGACAATACATACCAAGAATATTTCTTTCTTTTTAGGGCCACACCTGCGACATACGAATGCTCCCGGGCTAGGGACCTAATGGGAGCTGCAGCTGCAGTCCTATGTTACAGCCACAGCGACACCGGATCCAAGCCTCACCTGTGACCTACACCTTAGCTTGTGGCAAAGCTGGATCCTTAACCCACTGAGCGAGGCCAGGGATTGAACCCACATCCTCATGAATACTACTGTCAGGTTCTTAACCTACAGAACCACAAGAGGAACTCCACAAGAATATTATTATATAGTATGTTCTTATAAAGAACATACTTTATGTAGTTCATTAATATTTCTTGATCACCAGCTACACAGAAGAGCCCGCTGTAGGTATTGGCTAGGATACAAAGTTAGGTAAGACAGACCTCTGCCCTTGGGGCATTTAAAATTTAGTTGAAAAGTTAAGCAGAAGAAGAGAAATGGTCCCAAGGGAAGTGTGGTGATAAATGCTTCAATGTCCAGTGAAAATGCACTGCAACCTACACGTGAAATGTTAAATTCCAGTTTTCCAGGCGCTACACTGAAAAATGTTAAAAAGCAGGTAAATTAATTTTAATTGAATTAATGAATTTAAAATTAATTTTAATTAAAACTGCTATTATTTCAACAATACAGTTTATTTAACCCATCTATCCAGGACCTCATTTCACCATGTTATCAAAATAAAAATCTTGGAGATATTTTCACTTCTGGCATCTAAGTCTCTCAAAGCCAGTGTGAATATTGCATTACATACTGCACAGCTCCATTTGGAAGAGCCACATTTCAAATGCTCGGTGTCCAAACTTGGCTAATATCTACCTGCTAGACAGTCCGTATTTACTAGGAAAAGTTATTCCTTGGTGATACAGAGGCATTGATGTCTTACGTCCATTACTGAAAAAGGAATTATTTCTGGGTTTTCGCAGAATCAACTGCCATTAACACTGCAACTGAGTCAGAGACTGACTCACCCAGTCCTTAATGAAAGTGACATGGTCTGTGCAGTTTGACTTGGGTTTGAATCTCAGAGGCAAAATTTTTTGTCTGTGGGACTGTGAGGCCAGCATCGGCTGCCTTGTATTTTTTTTAAAACAAACTATAAAGCAGGAGAATAATGAAACAACAGTTCATGTTGAGAAGATTGTCAGTTAATCCCCAGGAAGCATCGGGCAGAGTACCGAAAGCAGGGGAAGTTCTAAAGAAATGTCAGTTCCCAGCCTCACCCCTCTTTAGGCAGTTGGGGAGTTATCACCCATCTCTCAGTTTTACCGGGAGGATGGCTCTGTTGAAGCTTCTGACAACACCCTGAGGACCAGGCACCGTATCTGACATCAGTTTGGCCTCCTCCTACAACTATATTCACTTTCGTATAAATCACAGTCTACTTGCTAAGGGTAGAACAGCCCTGCCAAATTTAGAAAGGCACGAAGAGCCTTCAAAACCCTTTGAAAAGGTAGCACCCTTCAAGTGAAAGGCTGTTGAGTACTAAGTTGACTCAACTGGTCAGGGGCATTCAAACCTTCCATTTTCCAAAGAAAAACCTGAGCCCCTAACCAGACCCTGGGAGACAATCTCTAAGACCTTGGAATATCCTGCCTGATAAGAGTAATTCTTTGTACCCTGACACCTTGATTATCGGTGGGGACTTTTGACTATGGTCTATCAGTCTGACCTCCTTGGGGCTGGAGACTAAATAACAAGGTCAGCCCCATGGGCGTTCCACGGCTACTGACTGAGCGAAAAAATAAAAGTCCCCTGGACATCGAGGCTCAGGAGAGAGGGCTGGCACCATTTCGTGTCTTTCGACACACATCCTGCCAAGAGAACTGAGTGCTGTCCAGATGATTCCAGACAGAGAGAACAAAGAGAAGAGAAGGAAAACCACAGAGAACTACCATATGACCCAGCAATCCCACTCTCAGGCATAGATACGGACAATACTTTCATTGAAAAAGATACATGCAACCATATATTCACTGCAGCACTATTCACAATAGCCAAGACATGAAAACAATCTAATATCCATCGACAGATGAATGGATTAAGAAGATGTGGTATCTATACACAATGGAATACTACTCAGCCATAAAAAAGAACAAAATAATGCCTTTTGCAGCAACATGCATGAAATTAGAGACTCTCAAGTCACAAAGAAAAAGACAAATACTATATGATATCACCTATATCTGGAATCTAAACTATGGCACAAATGAACTTTTCCACAAAAAAGAAACTCATGGACTTGGAGAATAGACTTGTGGTTGCCAAGGGGGAAGGCGAGGGAGTGGGATGGACTGGGAATTTGGGGATAAAAGATGCAAACTATTGCATTTGGAGTGGATAAGCAATGAGATCTTGCTGTCTCGCACTGGGAACTATATCTAGTCACTTGTGATAGAACATGATGGAGGATAATGTGAGAAAAAGAAAAACATATATATATATGCATGATTGGGTCACTTTGCTGTACAGTATAAATTGACAGAACACTGCCAATCAACTACACTGGAAAAACTAAAAGTCATAAATTAAAAAAAAATTTAAGCTCGCAGACATGCCATTATAGTATTAGTTGTTCTATTCAGTAATTAACACTGATGTTGAAAGAAGAAAGCCAAAATGCCACTGCTTTGGAGAACTCTTTCAGGAGGGTTGGAAAGAAGAAAAGTCAGATTCAGAGTCATCAGTAATCACAGTTCTCTTGTGAAATTCACACACACATTTGAAGGCGGATTCTTGGTCTAGAATGTCCCTGTGAACTTCCAGACAGGTGGACCCATCAACAGCCTTTGGCAGGCAGTCCAACCTCACATGGCAAGGCTACACTCCACTGGAACTGGCTTTTTCTGCCTGCGAGGTGCCACAGGCCACGGTGAACTCCCTTTGCTGGCTGCCAGCCCCACTCAGACTCATCTGCTCTTTGGCTTTCTTCTGTTTTTTCCCCAACAACCCCCCTGGTCACACCAAAATTAGTTCTTTACTGAACTCATTCCACTTTGCTAACACAATTCTATTCTTCCTGAATGACTTTCCCTCCTGTTTTCTAACAAATAGAACAGGCTGAGAGCCACTGAAGGGTAGAGTGCAAGTTTATTAAGATCTGTGTTCTTAAATGTTGTGCAATAGGCCTCAAACAAATTCCTCTGAAAGTGAAAATGAACATTGAATATAACGAACATTTCACAGCACACTGTGGTCCTAGAATCTGCCTGCACCCTTCCTTAATAACCCTCACTAGCCATTCTCCATCCCTTCTGGTCCATCAGACATCACCTGTATAATCCCTCTCAATTGGTGATTGTGTTTCAGTGGCAATTATGAACAATATGCCACCATTCTTTTAATTGTTTTATATGCAAACAAGTTTATATACAAATAATCTTGTATATTTATCTTTAAAAACCATTTTTACTATCTACAGAGTATAACTATTAGCATCTGAGCTCTAGGACAGGGAACAGCAATTGATGGCCCATGGGCCATACTGGACTCATTGCCTGTTTTATAAGTTTTGATGGAGCACAGCATTCATTTGCATATATTCTGGGGCTACAATTGTGCTACACTGGAAAATGTGAACACAGATTGCCAAGTTCCAAGGCCAAAGCTATTTACTACTAGCTCCTTTATAGCAACAAACATATATTCCAACCTTTGCCCTAAAAGATCATAAACGAAGAAGAGCTCAGTAAATACGTACTACAGATAATTAAACATAACAAAGGATAATTCTTTAGCAACAAAAATCAATACAAGGTCTTTAAGTAAGAAGCAGCCTTTAGACACATCTCCTATCTTCCCAAACACCCCACTTTAATGATGAGAAAGCCAGAGTAATCAATCACCCTGCATGTTCTGCTATATAACACTCAGCATCAATAAGTAATAGCATTTCCAGAATATTTTATTTCACTCATTTCATCTGTCCTTTAATATCCTTCAACTGAAACAAAACCAAAAGGCATCCAGAAAATCATCTCCCTCCTCATGGACAAAAGCGGAGTGGTTCACGCACAGCCACAAAGACTCACTTTGAACCCTCAGCTGATCACCATACTCCCATTTCCTCCAAGAGAAAAAAAATAAATAAACCTTCTGAAATTCCTAGCATGGTCTATTACCCGATGTTATCCATGCTTCCACAAAACTTACGTGCCTCACTCCCAGGACTTACAGACCAGTAGCCCCAAGACAAAGACTCAAGATGTTGAACTGAAAAGAAGTGTTTTAAATTCAAAACAAAAGCTGACATTTCCGGGTGTTTATTTCCGCCGGGCCCAGCATCTCCAAGAGAGTTCTGCATGTCACACCTTCAAATCACCGACGTCCACAAAGTCAGGTTCACAAGTGGCCCGCAGAGGAGCAGAGGGAGAAAAAACACTCTCTTTCCCTTGGTTTTGTCCACTCCGGTTTGTTCTGTGAAGCTGTGGTTGTTTTCATTTCCAGATACTAACTGGCCAGGGACCAGAAGCCTGATTGTCTCAGAGGTGCTGTCATTCCCAGCAGGCCGCACAGCCGCTGGGAGGACGGACCAGGAGCTGCAGCTCTGAGCTCCTCGGGGAGAGTTGGCAAGTCAGTGTCACCGTCACATTTCCAATCCTGTAGTGAGTTTTTCCTGACAGGTTCAGGCACTCATTTCCTGATATATCCCAGATTATTTCAGAATCCCTCCTTTCCTGCTCTCTGCCCAACGTTCACGGTGTTTCTCATGGTTAGCGCTAACCACGTGCCGGATCCCATCGACGTTTCCACCTTGGACCATCCACCACCAGGCACGTGGCGGCTTTCCTTCGGCGGACAATTAACACCTCTGTGCCCGGCCCTGTTCTAGGAACTAGAGACACTGCAGATAACAGACAGAGAAGGTTCTTCCTGGCATGAGATGCATCTGCCAGTGAGGAAGACAGAATCGATGCTATAAATAATAAGGGCCGTGACGTCAATAAAAAGGATGCCTTCAGAGCGTGGCTGGATGCTACATTATACAGCTCCTACGGGGCACAACGCTCTGCTGAGGGGACGTACAAGCTGAGAGCTGAGGGACGAAATAAGTCACACACAGATCTGGCCGAAGGACACTCCAGGGGAGACACCTGCCCCGGGGGAGGCCCTGAGGTGGGGATGAGTCAGAGATCAGTGGGCAACAGAAACCAGGCAGGCGTGTCCTGAGAGGTGAGGCCAGAAGGGGCCAAGGGTCAGTTCAAGCAGGGACTTGCAGGTGAAGGAGGAGACGTTTATACAGAATTCTATAGGGGTGACTAGAAAATTCTTGCTGTAAAGGGCCAGAGGGTATTTCAGGCTTCGCAGGCCACGTGGTTCCTGTCAGGACTCAACTGGGCTGTCATTGCTATAAACAAATACAAATGAGCGGGTGTAGCCAGGTTCCAATAGGATGGCATTCGCAGTCACTGGAGGGGGGCCAGATCTGGCTGTGGCTGCAGACTTTCCCAACCCCTGTTCCCTGGCACAAGGAAGCCGGAGGGCGGGGGGGGGGGGGGGGGGGGGGGGGGGGGGGGGGG